>JABSTQ010009679.1:0-616432 GCA_013358835.2 Ixodes persulcatus | reverse complement strand
TGCGCCTTTGTAGATCATTTTATTCGTTTTGCTGGAGAGACGCAAACGACGGGCGTAGCATAATCGCTTGCATATTCCGCATACCTCGCAAAAGCATTTACCGTCACCTTGCGAAAAGCGCACCGTCCTGACTTCCCCTGCCTTTTACCTGCTTTAGAGCAATTTGTACCTGCTAGTAGGTATGCCTACTGAAACTCAAACTTTAGAAACTAGGGGCAGTGCCAGAGAGGAAAAGAGACAAAGTTGGGAAAGCTTGCTCGCTCTCTCAGACTTCTCAACTCTCAAGTGATTGTACCATAATAAATGCACTAACGCCTCTTCCCAAAATAAAGAAAAAGCACTATGTTCACTACGTAAAAAATGGTCTCAGTTCATGCATCTGTGGGCAGGTAGGAAATCTTGCCCTAATTTATTCACACCGCATGATGTACGCAACAAACTCACACGAGATTTACAGGAAAATATCGGTGGTGACTTAAGTTTCCCTGAAATTCTGCATAACCGGTCGTTTGCAGGACCGAATCATCTACTCGAGCGGTGTACGTCGCTGTGCAAACACGTCGCTGTGCAAACGCAGTCCAACACGAAGCATAAAAACGGCAGATTTAGGACAACAATCCGGAGTCCATTGTTCAATTAAAACGACGTAATTTTGTTGAAAACACCCGCAGCATTTTACTCACGCTATCCGTCGGGATACTTCCACATTTTGAAACGGAACTAAGGAAGATTTACTTTTAAAAGCACTCGCTGCGTCCTCCCGGACCAGCTGGACCGGATCAGCTGACGACGACCCCACAACAACCAATTTGCGCTGTGGGTTTCTACCTCCAAGCACCGCACCATACACCACGAACGTTTCAGCTCTTTTTCACATCGCCGTGTTGCACCAAACAGAACGAGATCGCCGAAGTGAACGCAGCGCTGTCGTGAACCTTGGCTTGTGGTCGCGCACTCGGGGACCCTGTGACTCCCTTCGCTTTTCAAGCACACGCGACGATAACGAATGATACTTTCCGTCTCCCGGGAACATCACAGGGGCACTTCTCCGGTCACGTATTCGCTACATGTGCTCGCAAATCGAGGAGCTTCCCCCATTCCCGTCAAACCAAAACAATACCGGCGCCATGTTAAACGTGCGTCGCGTGCGTTGCTGCGAGAGTTTTTTCGACCAAACAAAAACAACGAAAGCAAACCGGCTCTCGCTTCCAGCCAACTTAAAGATGACCTAGAGATGCAGCAACACTGGCCACCACGGAGCCAACGGAGCGACGGAGCGCCGTAAATTCTGAGGAGGTTGCATGGGAAGCGGCGGCAGCGGCGGCAGCGGCGGCACCTTCGCTTGCAGTTGAAGGGTTGAAGCCAAAACGAAACCAACTGCAATGTCACGTGTTCAGATCGAGGGCACGCTTTTTATATCCATTTTAACTGCTTAGAACGAGTAATTACACCCATAACTTTATTTGTGGTGTGTAAGAAACTATTATCAAGACCCCTAAAATAAATACAAACCTCGGCGACAAAAGGAAAGCCGCATTGCCATCGACCAGAAAAAAATGGCAGCGAGCACGGTAAGCGCCGAAAGCGCGGGGTTTGCCCCGTCCCGCGACATGCCGTAATTGCATTTGGTGCCTATCTGTCCCCGAGACATGTTTCTTTCACGGCATTTGTCTTCATGGACCTTTCTGGGTGTGTCCCCAAGCATTCCGATGCTTCGATAGCCGGCAATGCTGCGGTCGTCGCCGGGGCTGATGCGTGTTTCCGAGGTCGGCTACACGGCTATGCGTGTATAACCGAACCAAAACACGTTTTTTACAACCTCGCATGATTTTTGAACGAATTACCCATTACTCAACGTGTAAATTTATGGTAATTTGTGTAAATAGCGTGTTTTTCACCCCAAATATTCACTAAATACACGGAACTTGCTAACAGTGCAGGTATTTCAAGTGTTGTTACCTATAGTGGCCATGTGCTATGTGTTCGCAGCATTGTAGGCCGATTGTGGAGCACTTTCAAAATGAACTTCCGCTGTGTGCACTGTATAGCATGTACAATACGGGGCACGTACAGTCAGAAGGATTATGAGAGAGAACATGCGGGCACGTGTCACTTGGTACAGGCAGAGCAGCCTAGCAAGTGTCGCGCATGCGCACTGAGGGGCCCTGGCTGTTCGAAGAGCCGAGGCAGATGTTTCAGCGACGGTGTCACCGCCCTGGCGGCTTGTCGCCGAAGCAGAAACGGGGTTGGCTAGCTTTGCTGGCGGCTGGCTTTGTGTAGTGTGTGTAGACCGGGAACGTAGGCTTATAAACTTCGGCGACAAGAATACTACACGTCTCTGGTGTTTTGGTACGAGCAACAGACGTGACACAATCTGCTACGATTAGCTACGACCACCCACCGCAGCGGTGGAGGCATCGAAGAAGCACAACCTGTGTACTACGCCGTTGCCGAAACCCGACAGTGCTCATTTGGCATGGAGGGCTTTCCGCCCAGAGACTTCGCTTGTCACCGAGTGCTATTTCCCGTGTTTCTCTTTGTGTGTTCAGTGGCTGGACGGTCCTCATACAGCAGTTCTTCAGGCTCAAAGGTGACTAAAAGTTGAGGGCGGATGGACTCTCAGCAATCCTCTTGGTCGGTGCGTGTGACAGAACTATTGTACGGCATCATCGGGAGGACACCGTTGTAAGTTAGCAAGTTGTCCAATTTTATGTTCATTATAATGTAAAATTTGAAAAATCTTGTTTAAAAGGACGCTGTACCAAAATTTGGATTTCATAAAATAAGGCCGCGGAAGCTTTCAATGGAGCTCTACAAACTCTGAAACATCACTCATACATCAATATCTCAAATGGATGACCGTATTCTTGGAATATAAGAGCGCAATCAAACAGGAAATGTGACGTCATACTTCTCCTGGAACACTTTAAAATGAGGGAAAGCGGCCTCGCTTCTCTCATCCCCGCTTCGGTTCACCTGCTTGAGGGTATGAAGCCAAGAGGAGAGGGAATGAGAATCGCGACGTCGCATGTCTCGTCGGCCTTGTTCAATCGCATACTTTTCCAAAACTACGTCCATCCGTTAGAAATAATGCTCTATGAGTAACGTTTTGGGGGTTTTGCAGCATCCCGCCTATCGCTCCAGTCTTGTTTTGCGAGCTTCAAATTTCATTTAAGCATACCTTTTAGAATGAATAATTGTGTCAACAGGATGTTTAATATGTCGGTTCTACACAGCTACTCTCAAACATTTTTGAGTGGTCTCGCCTGCCAGATGCAAAGGGGGGGGGGGGGGGGGGGCAGGCAACATGTACAGTCGCCCAATTTTTTAATAATATCACGCGAGCGTCGACCGCCGGTACGGGCAGTGCCGTGCCGCGGAGAAATGAGGCGTCACGGGAGAGATTAAGCGCGTGCGCACAAAGCCCTTTCTGGTGGGAGCGTCGTCTGCTAGGCTATTCCGCTGATCGCACCCAGCCCCTGCACCGTAGCAAAGGAGCGCGTTGCGTCGATTGTTTATACTTCGTTTCACTTTGTGTTGTACCGCAGCCGATGCTACGAGCCATCTTGGCTAGTCCATCGCTAAAAGTGTGTCACATGGCCTTCCTGTGGGGCACAACTGCACGTGGAAGCACGCCCAGGTAGCACCGAGTTCTGGGCCGAAACTTGGCTTTTGTCTGGGAGTTTAGGGCATTGAAAAGCCCGAAGCAGCCAAAGTAGGGCCAAACCTGACCTCCCTTGGCAACAGTCTGGGTATTTTGGCCCTAATTTGCCAAACAAGTGCCAAATTTAGGCTTCACTGCCTGGTAGTTCGGCTATCATCTGGCATCTTTAGGCCTAAATCGCCTAACAAATTCCAGAGTTAGGCTTACTGCCCGGTAGTTCGGCAGATATTTGGCATTTTTGGGCCAAAATCGCCAAACTAATGCCAAAGTTAGGCTTCACTTTTTGATAGTTCGGCTGTCATCTGGCACCTTCGGGCCAAACTCGCCACAGATGTGCCAGAGTTAGGCTTACTACCTTGTAGTTTGGTTGACATCTGGCCTCTTTGGGCCAAAGTCGCCAAACAAGAGCCAAAGTTAGGCTTCCCTTCCCGATAGTTCGGCTGTCATCTGGCAGCTACGGGCCAAAGTCGCCAAACAAGTGCCAAAGTTAGGCTTCGCTTCCCGATAGTTCGGTTGTCATCTGGCAGCTACGGGCCAAAGTTGCCAAACAAGTGCCAGAACTAGGCTTACTGCCTTGGAGTTCGGCTGATGAGGTGTTTGATGTACGCGGGTGGTCTTCATCTTAATTAAATAGAAATCAAGTTTTATTCGGCTGGCCACTTTATCTTATTTTGAGTGTCTCTTGATTTCTCCAGTCCAATAGGTTGCGCCGCTCCCGCATCACACTTGGGGAATTAAAATGAAATCCCGGAACTTGTAGTCTTTTAGCGTGTTGGTACTTTTTAAACATATAGAAAGTGGAGACACATAAGGGACGATACAGACAGGACAATCTTTCAACTTCAACAACATTTACTTTCGGCTTCAAGCTCAAAGCCCGCCCGCTCCGTGGGAATGCGGGAAGGGGAAATCTTGGGGGAAGGAGAGGAAGCGAAAAATGTGTACGCGATCCCCCTGTCCTGCGGGGCCAGGTACATCGGGCAAACGGGGCGATGCCTCAACGACCGACTCCGAGAACATCAAATGGACGCCGAAAGAGCTGCTTCGGATTCTCAGCACCCGATCGTCATTCACGGGAGAAAATGTCTCGGCTGCGATCCTAATTTTGCCGGCACGACAGCCATGGGAGGCCATTGCGAGCGAGTCGGGAGAGAAATAATTGAGGCCTATCGGATGGCGACAAGCCCGCAAAACATAAGCACCCCCTCCATTTCGCTCTCAAGAAAGGAGATTATCTTTCTGAGGCCCACAATGGAAGCCGAACGCTGACAGACTAGGCAAGGCGACAAGGTCACCGGCAGAAGCGGCCTTTCCTTTCATTCCGTTCCATTTCATTCCAGAGACGGGCTGGCATTCCCCCGTCTCTAATTTCCCTACTGTTGAACAGGTCGGGATACTCTCTTTCCCCTGTAGCTTTGGCTGTACAGCAGGTTTTTTTTTCTGTTTTTTTTTTAAGTTGTCCTTGTTATTTCTTTCTTGTTTTTTTTTTTTTTTTTTACTCTAAAGCGTGGAAAATGCGGAGAGAGCTTAGCTGCGTTGTTGATGCTCCTTCGACCTCGCCTTTTGCAAATCCTCCCCACCTGCTTTTGTGTCTTCGTGTTGCTGTCAGCGAACGCGACAGCCGCTTTAAGCAAATCAAAAGGGTGGAGCGAAACGCGTGACCTCTCTGTGTAGGACGCGTAGGAAAAAAACGTTTGGACGAAAATCTTTTCACGTGACTCTCTCTGTCACGCTGATGGGATCTCTGGGGCTGTTGTTTTCGCCGTTTGCCTAGTTATAGAATAGGCGGGCCATGTAGGTCCGGTTTCCGAAATGGGCTCTTCAGTGTTCTGTTGCTTTCGTGCGTTGCAGACGCGGCCCTGCTTTTTCGTCGTAAACGGCCGGAATACGTCCATGCCAATTTTTTGGTAACAGCCATTTTTTTCACCGGAGTTCGTGGAATTCTTGTGATGTGTTTGTTGGACACGCTTCGACAAAAACTGCTCGACGCCGACGACGAGATGTCAGTTGAATGTGCGCATCGTTCTTTCTCGAGTGTGTTTGTGGGGTGCCTGTGTTGGATTATGCATCTATCAAGGATTACGTGATATCGCTCTTTTATTAGTAAGTACACTGCAAAGCATGCTTCTGATAGTAGTCCTGCTTTCTTCTCAATCTCCGCGGTTTTTTGTGTGATGAGTTTTGCTTGGCATGAGGACAGTGTTAATTCTATTTTATAATTTGCGTTTCGTTTTACAGAAAAGTGTGACCTTTGTAAATATGTCGAGAATACACTGTGTGTAATGATAGTTGTTTAATAAACTTCTGGGAGCGATCGAAAAAATTTTGTTTGTCCGTATATGTTATTTAAATGCTACAAATGATATGCAACGTCGTACACAACACAGACTTGCACGACGTTCGGCCAATACGGAGCAGACGCATCGTAGAGTATTTCACACTGATATTGCGCGAACACTTGGCCGGGGCTAAACGGCTGTACGGCAATACCTGCCGGATATCAAACGGTGGTGCAAAACTGGACATTTGAGCGACATTGGAACCGACTTTCGGCCGGTACTGGCACGATACTGCAAAGTATTCCCGTGCTGCTTTGGAACGGAGGTGATGACATCTGACCATCGTGTTTCAGACGCTTGTTTAATTTAATTCTCTTCTGGGGCGCGTGAGGCACGTCCCAAATACCGAAATTAGGCGTTGCTCTGGCAGTTTTGGCTGAAGTATGGCACCAACTTTGGCGCTCCTCTGGCGGACCAGAGGAACGCCAAACCTTGGAATGCCCCGAATTCCCAGATTAGGATTTACTATGGCAGTTATGGCTCAAGTATGGCACCAACTTTGGCGCTCCTCTGGCGGACCAGAGAAACGCCAAACCTTGGCATGCCCCGCATTCCCAGATTAGAATTTACTATGGCAGTTATGGCTCAAGTATGGCACCAACTTTGGCACTCCTCTGGCGTACCAGAGAAGAGCCAAACTTTGGCATGCCCTAGGATCGCCCAACTAAGGCTATAGTTAGGCACCGTACTTTGGCACTGATGAGTGCCATGGTGCAAAAACATAACTGTGCCAAAGTTGGGCCCTTATGTTTGCCAGACCTTTGCCCAAGTTGGGCATTCCTCTGGCGTGCTACCTGGGCGGTGTCACGTGGCAGAGTGACAGCGCTGGTTTGGTTTTGATTGCTCGTAGCATTGGCTGCGGTATATAGTTTAATGTATCGTTGCATTCAGCCCCGCTGGGGGCACCTGTGAAAGCAGGTGTTTGGAGAGTGGCGTCTCCACGGACCCCGAGCCATGCGGGTTCGCCCGCCCACGTCTGGCTGTGCTTGGCTTTCCCATGTCCGGGGAAAAGGGCATCCTGGTGGTTGAGCTGAGCCCGGGGTAGGGTTGAACCCTTCGGGGCCCCCCGGGTGAGGCAATACACCACTTCGGCCCCCGCTTCCCGTAGACGGGTGTCCTGGCTTGGCCCGACCAGGATGATTCAGTCAGTCGCCTTTTCTTCTACTATCCCCTCCCTTCTTTCTCGTTTCTCTGCTCTTCTCTTTTTCACTCTCACCTTCTTTTTCGGCAAGGGCTAACCTTGGGTGGAGACAGATACCTTTCTCGAACCACACTTGGTTATAGTTACTTGGTAGCACTGGTAGTGTAGCATACCCAGCCAAGCCATACTTGTTATGGGGTGCTACCTATCCCCTTGTTGGGCTCGGTGGTGAGTGGTGCGCCACAGTTTCTGAACATCCTTTGCCTTTCATGGCTTCCGCAAACCCTAAACCCGGTTCGGGACGAACCTCTAAGAGGCAGCGTTCGGAACCACAGACCATTGAAAAAGAAACCGTTGAATCATTCCCAAAGTTTTTTGTTACTCGCTCACATGACGAGCAAAAACCTGTAGCCAAGATGTCACCCTTTATGTCGCCAAAGTGCTAGAAAATCTTGTTGGATTTTCTTACAAAGCCAAGAAACTACCCTCGGCAGACCTTCTTGTTGAAATAAACACTAAAAAACAAAGCAAAGCGCTTCTCAGACTTACCACCATTGTCGACGTGGAGGTGTCGGTGAGCCCTCACCGCACACTAAACACAGTCCGTGGTGTCCTCTCTGAAGAAGCCTTTTTTTACACCAGTGAAGACGAACTTCTTGAGGGACTGCAAAGTTCGGGTGTCGTTGATGTCAGACGCATAGTGTTCCGCAAGAATGGTGAGAATATCCCCTCGAAACATGTTATCCTTACTTTTGAAAGACAGGCACTCCCGGAGACGGTCAAAGCCGGTTACCTCAACTGTCGCATCTGCCCATACATCCCCAACCCCCAGCGATGTTTTCGTTGCCAGCGCTTTGGCCACGGATCACGCAGCTGTCGTGGGAAGGAGACATGTGCCAAGTGCGGAAATCAGGGTCCCGTGTCTGATGGTTGCGAGGCAGAGGCACACTGCGAAAATTGCGGTGGACCACATCCTGCCTACTACCGAAGCTGCCCCCTCTGGAATCAAGAGAAGGACATCCTCGCAGTTAAGGTCAAAGAAAACCTGTCCTATGCAGATGCAAAGAAGCGCTTTTCCTTCCTTTCTAAGGGAGGTTATGCCGAGGTAGTGCGCAGGGGCCCTGCACCACGCTCGGAGACAAAGGCCACCCAGGTCTCTACGGAGATCTTAGTTGCCGACCTAAGGGCCCCATCCCCACAGCAGGGGCAGCATGCCACTCCCCTGGGCAAGGACGGGCCACCAATAGCCGTGCCGGCCCTCCCTTTCAAGACGGTAACGAAGGTCAGCAGGCTCCCCCTCCTCGTGGAGAGGGCACTCCAGCTGATTCCTCTAGTCAAGACAGGCCAGCACCGGCTGCATCTGTCAACACAGGCCGCACTCCTATGGAGGAGAAAAAGCGAGGACCTCAGCCTCAGTCACTGGAGAGGCAGCCAGGAACCAAGGAGCTGCGTGTGTGGTAGCCAGGGGCTTTGTCAAGTTCATTGTCCGGGTCATTTCCGAGGCCATAGTTGAGGTCGTCGTTTATGTCACAGTTGGAGTCGTCCTCGGATGATTTCAAAGACGTCGCCTTCACGATTGTCGTCTTCAGAGTTATTGTGTTCACAGGTGGTACGCTTCGTGGGCAAAGATTGTGTTACCCTGCACATCCACCAATATGTCATGAACAAAAACAAACTTGATTAATTAAACTTAAAATCAATGTTTAATGCAGCCAACTTGTGCCGAGAAACATAAAGTAACAAAGACCGCACATACTTTGACGGCGACGGAAGGACGACTGACTCGAGCAGCCATGCGAAGCTCCTTTTGTGAGCGTGTGGGTATCTAGAAGGTTTCGAGCTCGAACAAACAAAATTCTCGAGTCATCTAAAACATTCTAAGCATGCAAACAAAAGAAAGATAAACCCCAGCCAGCGGCGTGGGAGTTGAGCACGCTGCTGACTCGGCTATTCGCAGGTGGCAATATGACTTGAGAAAAAGTAGCAATTTACTACAGGGATAGATACTCATACCAAGTAGATTTCTTACACTTTCCTTTACACAGGCATATTTATTAGCAGGCACACACACAAAATATTGGTAAAGTTTGAAGCAAATAGTGGTTTTGGCCTAATAATTTCTGATCAAATATCGAATAGTTTCGCCAAGCCTTTTACTACCATTGTACCATGCTTAAATGAAAATTCAGCTGAACTCGTGAAAGTTGTCCCAACCTCTCACTTGTGCACTTCTAAGCTCAGTTAGTTTTAATATAACTATATGAACTGTGGCCTCAGAAAGTCCAATGCCTTCATTGTGGTGGCATGTAAATGACAGATTTGACATTATATTTAACCCAAAGAGACACCCAGTTATCCTAATCGAAATAATTTATAAATCTGCTTGCTATATGCAAATATCTTTTATTTAATCTCGAATTTAACCCCCTCACAAAAATTAAAAAAAAAAACAATCACAAATAATGCAAGCAGATTGTCAGGACAGTACTGCTTGAATAATCGTAATGGGTTAGTCCCATCAAGTGCGCTTTTCACCGAGCACCTGCATACTGCGGAAAAGCAATGCCCGCCATCTTTGCGGGTTTTGCTTTCCCACGGTATACAGTTGCCCAGTGGGAAGCGCACTCCACGGGGCTAACCCGCTGGAATTAAAAAAGAAGTGAATTAAACGAAAATGCTGTTTTAATTGAGTAGCTTATAAATGCATGAAAAACGTAGTCGGACAAAGAAAATGTAAAAATTCGTTTGAATGAACCCGAAGTATGAAATACCCGAGTTTTAATTATCGCAAATCCGCTGTAATAGCATTGACTATCCATCTGGCTTGTACTCGCAACCACACTACAATTATTGTATCAATTGTCATTTTGTAGCGCTTTATTTAATTGGTGTGAGCAGTAATGATCCTAGTAAACAATTGCTTTTTTTTGAGCCTGAGGCAATGATCCTGGTAATCAGTTACTCTTTTTAAGCCTGAGGTAAACTAAAAACAAAATTTGCTGTACAAGATTCACCAACCTGCCTGGCCATCTCAACTACGCACAGGACGTTCTTCGTTTCTCGAGCTCGGGACCGGAACGATCTTGCTGTACTCGGCGTTAGTAATAAGTCCAAGGTTTGGGAAGATACAGCAGACAACAGTGGCATCATGCATTCACTCCTTCTTAAGGAACATTACCAGGTGGCTTGTTTACTGTGCTCAGTGTACGGGACACAAGATTCTGGACAAAAGTATGCCAAAGGGTGTTTCAACAGTCATAAGAATTGTAAACACAGTTTCGTCAAGTGCTCACTTATCCCTTGAAAAAGTGGTTTGTGGTTTGGATGAAAAACGTCGACGAGGGAAGAACTTTTTTTAATCTGGAACATGGAGCAAGAAGCCGGTCTTCAATAACACTGCCACTAGATCCTGTCTAAAGTCAATGCCTCTGTCTGTGAGCACCGTGGTCTTCATCACCCTTACTATTCACTGTAGAACTGAGCCATCAAGGCTTAATTCAGCTCAGTGCTCTAAAGCTTTATATTGTGAGCCTGCAGGTTATCAACACTACTACTGTTTGCAGTTCCGAGTAGCATTCGTAACCAGTATGAGATTATATTGCAGCATACATGAATGAACGCTACTCCATACTTCTGGAAGGTTCACGTTTACTCTTAACTCAAAGGATTAAAAACATTTGGTGTAAGAGTAAAGTATTGAGTAGTTTTCGTCCATGAATGCGGCAATGTCTCTTTGATCTTGGGTCAGTTCCTTGTTTTGGCATGTCTATATGGCTTCTTTTAACCATAACTCTGATACCAAAGCTGGACTTGAAGCACACTTCATTAGAAACAAGCAACTGGTGGTATTTTATTATTTAAAATGATAAAACATGACACAACGTTGGGAAGTTTGGCGGTTTCTACGATGCAACCTAAACCATAGGTGGTACGGTGTCCTACAGGGTACCCAAATTTACAAGATATTCTAAATTTTCCTAACAGCTCATGCCCAAACGACTTGAAGTTTTTATTGCTTGGGTGTTTTACCTTATGAGATCAACAATAAAACGCCTAGCCTCATAGAAGTGTGTGGTAATATTTCCAGTGACCACTCCTTTGGTGTCTGTTAGTGTTGACATGGTTGCATCAAAACGTCCAACTTTTGTGAGTTAGGAATTCAAGACAATGTTGCGGAAGAATAGCATCCTAAACGGGTGCTTGTTCCTCCAGTACTCTGTATTCCGCTTTCAATAGGGCAGCCGAGCATGTGGAACAGATAATACAGCAGAAGTTGAAGATGGCTAGATTAATTAAGTAACTTTCATTCACAAATAGCCAGAATGTTGCTGTCGTACAAAGCAATGCCAAATTAAGTGATTAGCTGTAGTCCTGCTGAACTTTCATTGGTGTGGAAGCTCAAAACAGCATTGGGCTTGCTGCAGCCAGATTATTAACCACAGCAAGTCTAAAGCAGCTTCATCACAACATGCAGAGCAACAGAAGGTTTGCCAAAAATGTTCGACTTAATCCCAGTTAGGCGCCGGCTGCTGTATTGTTTCACCAGGAGTTTACGTTGTTAATGTGACTGCTGTATGGCCGCTTGTAGATGAGGCATCAAGGTCGCATCTGCATAGTCTGAGGCGTCCCAGCTGACCCTGGCGCCTAGGATTCCCTTTTATGACTTATCAGAGCATGCCTATACTTTGCTTACCCATAATTCGGCAGTGTGGTGGAAGCCCCATGCTCCTTACATCAGTCGTATGTCACTCTTTCACCACTTAATCGCACTTCTGTCTATACACCCATGCAAAGAGCACGTTTTCACATGACGGAATAGGCTTGTGACTGTCCCAACAAATGTGTAACTTCCACTGCACTGTCAGCTTAGGGGTGAACTGAGTACTGGCAATTTTCACTACATGTTTTAACCTACTTTCACGGCTTTGTATTTAGACCGCCAAGTGCTGTGAATATTTGATTTGCTCGAGAAGGCTAATGAGCGAACCTGCCGCCACAGCTTCCTGTTCCAGCCACTAGGTGCCATCGATTTTTTGCTGGAGTCGCCATTTGTGTTGACGTTCCTGCAATAGATACCTATGAAGCCGTCGCTTACACTAAAGCTGCTAGAACTGCGATTCAATGGAAGTTCCTGATGCAGGCAACAATTTCACAGCAGATTCTGGTGGTGACAGGCAGTATTGCAGAATGAGCACCGCCCTTTCATCCGACTACATTCCAGAGAATTGGAGTTTCTAATACTAATTCCATTCTTTCAAACTCCTGGAAAGGAAAAACTGGGCCCATCCCCACTCCTGGAATGGCTGAACTGTTCCATTCCATTCCTCTCAATCCCCCTCAACCGTGAAAAGTGGCACTTGACAGCTAGTACTAAGTTACCGGAAAATAACGTCAGCATAAAGCTGGCGTTGTCAAATGCGTAGACAACTGCAAACTTATGCAAAACCAAACCCGAAATCATTGATTCTACTAAGTTGAGCGGTGGTCGCACATAGCGCTAGTGGCCATTGATATGGTGGCACTGCAGATATCGATCGCACCACCAAGCGTAAAAGCCTCATAACAGAGAGGAAAACTTTAAGTCACCCATATTCTCCACAAAAGAACCGTATATGCCCTCCACTTTTACGAGACACATAGTAAGTGAGGAGTCACGTGTTACCGAAATGCGGGTGGTGTGACATTGTCCCTGCCTGGTGGCCTGCGACTGGTGCTGTAATCACACATGGTCCCAATAGCCATATGGTTGCGTCTCACAGCGCCAGGAACGACACCTTGTCCGCCTACAACTCTACAGTTTGGGTTGATTCACTGGGGTTGCCACTTTCATCCTCGAAGGAACATAAGCAGTCAGATAACCAAGCCGTCAGTTACCCAAGTGCAATGATGCCGTTTCAAAAGCCCCTTTGGCCGCATCGACGCAGCTCGCATTAGAACAAAGCGTATTCGATTCCTACTCTATTTTGGGCAAAATGGACCCACTAATTTCATTCTCATTCCCTTCCAGTGCTACCACCATTTTATTTGCATTCGATTCCAGGGTCGTCGAAGGACGGAATCGTTCCAACTCTAAAATGGCAACTCCACAAAACTGGCGATAGTCACCAAGGCACCCAGTTCAGTGCGAATACTGTCCTCACAGCCCATCGAAAGCTGTTATTACTGCAACGGACTCCAGTAGGACGAAGTAGTGGGATTCAAAAGCCTGTTGTGCAGAATTGTACCTTGCATTGTTTACAGTATTTTTTATTTCTTTCGTATTTTATAATGAACAACTCTTCTTTGTTAAGAGGATAACAAGCGTTGTAATCTCGGTATTTTTGCCAAACCTGCAGGTGTTATCATCGGTGCACTTTTAAATAAATATATGCCACAGCCACGGATCAGCAATGAGCACTTACCCTGGAACTTGGGTGTTTCGTAAGTATTCATTTTAATTGCGCGATAATAATATTTGTCTTTTGTTAGAATTAAAAAAACCTAAACAATATTCGACATGATGGATAATTTTGGACACCCGCGGCATGTGTGATCTGAGCATTTGTTCTTTTCATCTGAAGTGTATCTCTTGTTTACTACCTCTAGCGTATACGATGTTGAGGACGGAAGAGATGCTGCGACCGACTCCGAGCAATAAAAACATTCTATCTATTCTCACGTCGTTGAGCTCGTGGCAACGAGTATGAGTAGCATTGTCATCTGTGGTGGTGCCGAGGCTGAACCAATAGACTGCCACAGAGCCGTTGCCTGCAGCTCTGCAGACTGTGAGAAATGGCACGATTTCGTTGAAGTGATTGCGGCTTCAGAGAGGTGTTGTTGCTGTTGACATGGACCGCAAGCAGGATGACGTACTAGAGCGCAGGAAAGAGAGTGTTCGGAAGCCGTGCATGGCAGTCGACACCGAGGTCAGGCAATGAGGCAGCAGACAGCGGGGAAATCGACCCTGTCGTGCTTTCAGTCAGGCTCGATCAGTTCGGAGTGTGCAGCCTCGGACTGAAGGGGGATGCCGGCCGACTGCGGGGCCGATGCAACATCCCCTAATATGAGGAACCGAGCTGAGAGCGAATGCCTGACGTGGCAACTATGAGGAGACCCTGGTAAGCTAGCGACATGCCTTGTGAACAGTGTGGAAATGTCGATGAATATTCACTTGCCGAGCCGGTGGGGCGAGCAAGGTGGTCGCAGCCCATTGCTGGGAGATGCCGGCGCTACATGCGACAGACGAGAGGCGATGGAGGAGGTGCTGCAGATGCGGAGGCTATGAAAGTTGAAGATACGCCTACTGCATTTTTGTCCGAAAAGGCAGAGCCGTTGCCATGCCCCTGGCCACGTAGAACATTCCCCTGGATAGCAGGCGCTCGGAGTCGATCATCATGTCCACGTCACAAATTTGTAGCACTTTCGATGTTGAGAACGGGAGAGATGGTGCGACAGACTCTGAGTTTAGCTGTGAAAACATTCTCTTTATTCTCGAACCGTCGAGTTCGTTCCGACAAGTAGCTTGCTTTATACACTGCAGTCATTAGCAATATAGTTGATCTAGGTGTTTTGCAACACTATTAATACGGCAGATTGGGCGAGTTGGTAAGGCATAATTACGACCCAGTGCAGAGGTAGACAGTTACTCAAAATCCAAACACACAAAAATACACAAAAATATACACTCACACAGCGCTGATGTGAGTATTTTTTGTGTTTGGATTTTGGGTAACTGTCTAAATGTGCGCTGGTTCGTAATTTTGCAACACTGTCGTCTTTGGCGGTGTGGAGGCTGAAACGATGGACCGCCACAGGCCCATATCTGTATCTGTTTCATATACTGAATGCCTTTTTCCACGGCTCTGTGTTTCATCTTTGTCTTCCATATTTTTACTGCTCACTTGTAATAATAAATGTGAAATTTAAAACTGTCATATTAGAAATTGAACTTTATCAAATAAATGTGAATTTAATTAAGCTATAAACTTTATAGACTGTTACTTTTTATACAATTGTGTCTAAATTTGTCAGGATACAATATGCAAGTAAGCATAAAGTAACTGAAAAGTTTAAAGAAGCAAATTCGAGATTGCAAAACCTGCTTCCCAAATAATATTTTTTTTTCCAAATTATTTACGTGATAGGGCAACTGAAGGCTCCTTTTTCAGTTTGTCATTTGAAACAAACTTTAAAAAAAAATTGTTTTCTAATTTTTTTTTATGCTCGGAAAATTAAGTTATTGATTGTGTTCAGCTTATTCTGAACTTTCTAAACTGTTTGTATGAACTGCCAGAGTGCTTGTGCTAACTGTGGGTAGATAAGGTTTTCGTAATTTCTGATAAAACGAACTGACTATAGTTTCTCTTTAGTGTCCATGTCGCCAAGGTGACAACGGAACAAGTAACAGATCCCGATGTCAAACTGCAGGAATTCGAGATATATGTTTTCTCTGCGAATGCACGCCATTGTTGTGACATATTTGAATATCCTTATCGCTTGCTTGGGCTCAGCGGGTAATGCAAGCCGCCACTCGCGTGAGTATAAAGGTTGCTAAATCGCATGTAAGCGATTTAGCGAGCGACAGCGACGAGAGTCAGCGACGAATGACGAAGATTTCTCACTATCGCTCGTCGCGTCGCTCGGTTTTTGGATTTCCAGAAAACATCGTTCCGCTTTCATGCGGCTTGCCTCGTCGCGCGACTGACCGAGTGTCAGCGAAGCGGGTCGCCGTCGCTTGTCTCGTTGCTCGCAAAATCGCTTACATGCGGTTTTTACTTCACGCTGTCAAGGATATCGACTCGAGCGCGCATACTTTCACCTAACCTCTCATTTCCACGAGAGCGCGTGCAAATCAAACGCTAAACCAAGACGGGGCTGCAGCCAGCAGCTTTGAGAGCGTCATACAACGGAGTATAGTTTGACAGAAGCAAGCACACACTTCGCTAGCGCATTCCAGCCTTGAGCGCTCGAACTTCCGAAAACGAAACTAGATTTTGCTACATTTTGGCTAGCTCGAAACATTATTTTTAAATATAGGGTGTCTTTTTGCCATAATCTAGACTAAGAGAAGCGTGTACCTTCCCATATTATGTTTATTTCACTGTATTATATAAGTAATAATTGTGTAGTATCGTTACGTTAGCGGGTCACTGATAGAATAGAGTAGGAGTGTCGGGTCGTTAGTGCCTCTGTTCGTTGTTTGTGCCTTTCCATGCTTGTATATTGATCTTGTGGTATGTGCTGTGCTGTGTTGTATGTGTTGGTATGCCGCTGTTCGCTCGAGCGTGGCACCTCCAGAAGTGCAAAAATCCCCTTTATTTTTCTAGCTTTCTGCATACTCACTAGATGGCGCAAGCAGCCGCCCAATTTTATTTTTGCTTTGTTCGTATGTAGTCCATAGTACAAAAGTAACCGCGTGTTTAAATGGCACTGGAGTTCAGTTCGTCGTCGTTTGCTGGCTGTTTCTGTAGCCGATTCGTACCCGGAAAGCCGCAAAATTTGCGTACACACGAGATATGAGTGGATACGTCGAAATGTCGCGTACAACTTTGCTCGCAGTAAGGAGGTGAGCGGGACGTCGGAAACTCCGGTCGGGTCGGGTCGGGTCGGGTCGGGTCGGTGTCGGAGCGATCCGTCGTCGCTCACGGCAAACGGGCTTTTTCAATAAAGTTCATGTCTGTCGTCGCGAAAATATTTCTTCCGTGGAAATTACCCGGTGTCGGTGAAAATGCAACCGGCATGAGGCCTCGGCGATCGGCTGAACCGCCACGCGAACCGGACCTGCACGATGGGGAAACACGCTGGTGGATGCAGTCGATGATCGCTCCCACTGTCGTGTAATCGCCGTAATGGATATGGTGGTGGTGAAAAACATTTATTTAATAAAGGGAGAGTTTGCAGGCCAAAATGGCCCTTTACATAGGTGGAGTCCTTAGTCCGGGACCCCGCTGGACAAAGCCGCTACCCGCGCCCGTTGGACTAGAGCCCTTTGAGACTCCAGCCCCGAGCAGTTGAGTAGGGCTGCCTCCCATGCCTCTCTAGTGGGGGAACGGTTAGTGGGATGGGAAGGATTCACCTGACATGCCCACACCAAGTGAAAGTTATCGGAGACTTCCCCACAGTGAGGGCATCGCCCATTCACTTTTGGGTCAAAATGTTGCACTATTGCAGGACACAACAGGGTGTTGGCTGCAGGCGCCTCAAGGTTCGTTCATCGGCCCCACTCTGCCCTTAGCGGGGACCGGGAAGAGCCGATGGCGTTCGCAATAATCTGCCAGGATTTCCCTGAACCGCAGAAGCGGTTGCCTAATCTCTGAGCCGGAAGAGCCTGGGTGAGGCGCCCGGTGGGTAAGCGCTCGGGTGGCCGCGTCCGCAGCCTCGTTACCTCGAAGGCCCTGGTGGCCCGGAGTCCAAACGATCCGTTTAGGTGAGGGGTCCGAATCCATCTCGGCTCGCTTTAAAATACGGTGGGCTAGAAGTGAGACCTCGCCCACCAGGTAGTGCTCAAAGGCTCTGCGCGAATCTGTGATGATTACCTTCGAATTCGGTGCCGAGGCGGCAAGCGCTATAGCTACCTCCTCGGCCTGCGCGGAGTTGATCACTCTATACGAGAGCCCGTTAACGCGTTGGTCCTGTTGAACTACGGCGGCCGTGTAGAAAACAGTGGGCGACGGCCCTGGCACATCAACGCAGTACACGCCCTGCTTAGATTCGTATTGGTGTTCGAGGGCCCGAGCGCGCGCCTCTCGCCTGCCTTCGTGTGTCTGCGTGTCCATGTTGCGTGGGACTGGAGAAACCCAGAGCTTGTGACGCCACAGTTCCGGGAGCCTGCATGTCTCCTCTGGAATGCACTCGTGTTGGATGTGCAAGCGGTCTAGCAATCGGCGCCCTGCGACCGTCTGCGAGCGTCGCGTGTATTGGTTCACGAGGTGGGCCTCCTTCAACTCCTGGTAGGAGTTGAGCACCCCCAGCGCCGACAACTTTGCGTTGGAGGTAACCACCGGGAGGTCCAGGGCTCGCTTCGTAGCCTTTCTAATAATGGCGTCGATGCGCTCGTCGTTTTGCTTCGTAGTGCGAAGGTAGGGTACGGAGTAGAGAATCCTGCTGGTTACGAAGGCATGGACGAGCCGAAGCACGTCCCTGCCCCGCAACCCGCCGCGTTTGTTGGAGACGCGGTGGATCATACATCCGACCTGTTCGCCTACACGTTTCAGTTTGGCAATAGTGGAGTCCGGACTGAGTCGGTTATGGATAAACAGGCCCAGGATCCGGATCTCCTCGACCTCTCTGATAGGACCTCCTGTCAGGGAGATATGCAGACTCGTGTTGTCTTTGGGATTGGCTCTGACGTGCAAAAGCTCGGATTTCGCAGGAGCGCATTGAAGACCACAGCCGATAGCATAGCTATCGACGATAGAGGCGGCCCGCTGAAGGCGCTCCTCTATTTCCCCAAGGCTCCCTTCGGTAGTCCAGATTGTTATATCATCCGCGTAAGGTGAGTGTTGGATGCCTTCCACCCGGGCCAATAGGTGTGGAAGCTGCACCATGGCAATGTTAAAAAGGAGCGGCGACAAGAGCGCTCCTTGAGGAGTGCCCCGTGTACCCATGGTGAATGGGCCGTATTCATCGTCCTCGATCCTGATGAGGGCCTGACGCTTTGAGAGGAAGTCTCTTACGTAGGCGAATGACTTGTGCCCACAATCCGTGGTGCTCAGGTTTGCTACACTCTAAGAAAAAAGTTGGCCCCAAGGGACTAACGGCAGCATTTGGTCCACTGAACTCCCAGTTGCTCCCCGAAAGGACCATCTGGTTCAAGCTAGGTACCGTGCGCAAAAGCTGGGGACTAACTGCGCTCGACTGGGACTAACCGATAGGCGTGCGCGAGCAAAACCACCCATTTGTCCCCCTTAGACAGGGCGCATCTGTATGGTTTAGTCCCCGAAGGCAAGCGGAATGTTCGCCAGGAGGACGGATGCTATTTCGCTTGTCTTGGGGATCGGCGAGACTCAGCCCAGCACGGCTGAAAGTGTTGACAAAACTCGGACGAAACTGGCGAATTTGTTTAATGTGCCACGAACGTTAAGACATTACATGGTAGAGCTTCACGCGTTGTGTGAATGCGAGTTAACGAATATGTTGACTCGACTTCACCCAACTCTCTCGTCAAAAATGATCTGTTGACATTTCACAAGTCCCATTCACGTAATTTGCCTTCGCGCAAAAAATGATCATTTATCCAAACGCAACACCTCCAAACACTAACACTTTTTTTTTCTCTTAAATGAAACTTGACAGTTTCTAGAAGCCGCGCTCTCAACGCCGGAGTCTCGCAGTCAGAATAAACGGTCACTTCAATCGCTAAAACTGAGTTACTGAGAACAAGTCGAGCCTCGTCTCTTCGTCTCCCCGTGACCAACCTTTCTGAGTAGTCCAATGTCGAACTAAAAATCCGCAACGACACACTTGATGCACAGCACGTTCCACTCAAAAAGCACATTCAGGGGCAGTATCCAGACGCCTTCATGCCATCGTCGTTGCTGTTTCAGATAACATTCCAGATGAACAACGAAGAACGAACCGCGCCCGGAGCGCAACCCATGGCAACACCCTACTAATACAAAATAAATGCGAACTAAAAAAAAAAGCCACCCGAAAAAGCGGAATATACTTAAGAGAGAGAGAGAGAGAGAGAGAAAAGAAAAACAAAAACAACGTGTTTGCTTGTGCGTCACTCGACCGGCATGTTGAAAATTGTGACCTTCTCCCGTCTTTGGAGCACTGCTGGCTGTGTCCGTGTGTCGTGTGTAGTGGGAGGGGGAAAAGAGATTTCCTTGTGCGCGCCCTTTCCCTCCCCCAACCCCCTACCCGCATTCTTTCTTAGAACTGCTTCTCGCTAACGCGGAGGGTTGGGCAGATAGGGTCCGTCGGGAAAATGGGAAGGGCCTTTGTTTGAAAAGAACCTGTTTTTAGTAAGTTGGAAGTTGACATACAGCCATCGTCGGAGGCTGGTCACCGTTTGTTTATTCTCCTTGTGTCGTCTCCGAACATGGCGGGATCCGGTTTGGATTCGCGGTGCTGAAGCACTTCACTTGATCTGTTCTGAAGTCACAAGTCAAGGGAACTCAATTAAGGTATGTCGAAGTACTTTTGTTTATGGTGTATTCATTAACTGCGGCTTCAGAAAGTGTTTTATTTTGAGCGCGTTCTCTAGCTTGCAAAGCGCGCGCCATGCTCTATTCTTTTTGGCACCATGGTTCCTGATTTTGTTATGCAGCACAGAGACCTCATATTCAATCGTATCGAGCGAAACGCCAGTTCTACCGATGGCTTATTCTTTGTGGGTGTGTGTGTGTTTTGCACACCCTGGCAGGATCGCTTGACCATAAAAGCCTGTCCACACATGCAGCGGAGCGCTACAAGCATAGCGCTGACTTAGCGCTAAGCGCGTGCTGACGGGAGCGGTCACCAGCTTTGTATCGCGCCGTCAAAACTGTTGCTCATGGCAGACGAAAAGTAGCTCACGACACGTGAGTAGCGCAACATCAGCGCTTCACTGCGTGTGAGAACCGGCCTTAATGGAGACATTTATTCGATTGTACACTAGACTTTCGCGTTGATGGCGGGAGCTCGTGCCGTTACTATGAAGCATAGTTTGAGCACGCACACGGTGGGTCTGTAGTTCGCAGCGAACGGTCTACTCAAAATCGAATATTGCGCTGGTCTGCTGTCAACAAAATTGGGTTGTTTGTATGTTTATACAGCCTAGAACTTGGTTTGCCTCAACGGGCGACGAGTCTCCCAGCTGTAGATGAGAAATTTAGCCAGTGCAGTACAACCGCTAGCCTGGTGTCTTTAACGTGCACCACGCAGTAGCGGTACACGACCGCACGCCGGTACGATGCTCATCCAGATCGAAACGGGCAGGGGTGGGGATTGAACCCAGGATCCCTGGGTTCTGCAGCGCGAGCTTTCGCTCCACGTGCTCCGAGCTGGTGTGCGCTAGACCACTCGGCCACCGATCCCCCCTGCTGTCAACAGATCGCATGTTGGATGTGAATCATTGTAGCACTTATGCAGCCTATTTGTTATTTTATTATGCGTGTGTTATATCTCATACTTTTGTCGAGCGATCGGGTATTTCACGCTGCCCTGTTACTAATAATCCAAATTCCTCGCAAACAGGCAAGAAGCTGCCGGTGCCCCAAAAAACGGCGCTTGGACCACGACCGGTTCGGACAGACGTTGCAGTGTCCAAGCCATCGTCGACGCGAGTGCACTCTTCGGAATTAGGCCTTATCGTTGGTTCTACCGCCCAGGAACTTCGGCTTCAGTCATCCTTGAATGCTATATGTATCTACGAGGCAATAAAGCTACGTTTTACCTGAACTGCACAATTTCGTTTCGGAGTTTTTTGGCTCGGGACCAAATGTAAAGGTTTAGCCCCAGGGGTCTAAATCCAAGGGCGCAACGTTTAGACCCAGGGGTTCAAGTGCAAGGGCCTAGCAGTTGGTCCTCGGGGTTCATTTGAAACGGTGTAACTGTTAGTCCCAGGGGTCCAAGTGCAAGGGCCTAACAGTTCGTCCTCGGGGTTCAATTGAAACGGTGTAACAGTTGGTCCCAGGGGACCAAGTGCAAGGGCTTAACAGTTAGTCTCCAGGGGTCAATTGCAAAGGCGCAACATTCGATCCCATCGGAGGAACTGCGAGAGACTAATGGAGGGGTGCAACTGTTACTCCCCTTCCCGTTAGTCCCCGAGGGGACTAATGGTTGTGGCAACGCACTTGCTCCCCTAGGGGTCTCAGTCGCGCTCCCCTTTTTCTTAGAGTGTAGGATGCTGTCATGACGAATGTTGTCAAAGGCCCCCCTAAGATCGAGGGCAAGGATGGCCTTGTCGTTGTGGCGCATGGCAGTGGGTCGTATTATGTAACGGTGTAATTAGAGGAGGACGTCCTGTGCCGACATATGCGGGCGGAACCCAAACATAGTGTCTGCAAAGAGGCCCTTAGCCTCCATGTATGGGAAGAGGCGATCCCGGACCATCGTCTCCATAAGTTTTCCAGCACACGAGGTCAGTGAGATGGGCCTCAGGTTGTCGGCATTCACCTTCTTGCCTGGCTTGGGAATGAAGGTGACCAAGGAGGTCTTCCATTCGGGAGGGAGTGGACGCCCGTCAAAGATCTGATTTATGTACTCTAACAAGTGGAGGCAGGCCGAGTCCGGAAGATTCGTCAACAGTTTGACTGTTATGCGATCGCGTCCTGGAGCCGTACCTCTGCGCATCTGAGCTAAAGCCGCCCTAAGGTCATGCAACGTGAAAGGGGCATCAATGTCTGAATTAGGCCTGCCCGCGTACTCGTATTCGGGCACCATCGGGTCTTCTATGCGACAGAGATACCTGTCACACAGGGTGTCTGCGAGTTGAGCTGTCGTACCTTGGTACCCGTGCAAAGCCCGCCGGAGCTGTCGTTGCGCCTGCCCTCTCGTCTGAGTGAGGTCAATGAGACTGCGAAAGAGGCGCCACGTCCCTCTCGAGCTCATCTGACGCGCTGCCAAATTACACTTTTCAATCCAATTTGAGTCGGTGAGCTGGGCAGCATACGCTGCAGCCTCCTCCGTGAGTTCTTTAATGCGAGCTTTAAACTTGCGATTTAGCTTTTGCTTTTTCCACCTTTTGGTAAGACTCCGGCGCGCCTCCCACAGGCACAGGAGGTGATTGTCCACGGCGGGCATCGCTTCTGTAGTCTGAAGTGTCGTAACGTGTTTTACTGTATTGTGTCCAATTTCTTTGCCCACTCCGCATAGCCGCCTGAAAGGAGCACTGGAGGTATCTCCTGCGTTCTGAACTTGGGCCAATCAGTTAATTTGGCGTGGCCCCACTTTTTGCGTGCCGCCTTCGCCAGAAGAGTGATCCGGAGGAGGCAGTGATCGCTACCGAGAGAGTCCCCCAGGTTCTCCCGGGCGGCTTCTTTGATGTTCTTAACAAGAGACAGGTCAGGGCATGTGTCACGGGTTACCGAATTGCCTATGCGTGTGGGAGATGTCGGATCCGTAAGCAGCGTAAGACGAAGTGTGGAAATTAGCTCCGCCAGCTTGCGGCCTCTGGCCTTCTCAAAGTGGTATCCCTATTGGAAAATCTCGATGTTGGAAAGATGATGAAAAAAGCCTCATACAAGCGTAACCGTAATATGGGACATCCTATACCAGCGAAAAAGCGGCTCCTGTATAGTGGATTGAGGCGGAACGATACAGTCGGACGGAACCATACGAGCGTGTCGTATTATGGGACATCCTATACCAGCGTGTTGGATCTTGCGGAACCATGTAGGCGGATGGAACCATACAAGCATAGCGTAATATGGGACATCCTATACCAGCGAAAAGGCGATACCATCACTGTTATACAGGGCCATTTTTTAAGCTTTACATATTTGTTTAGAAAGGTTGTGAAAGCTACATTAATGCGGTTTGTGCAGGTGAGTTATACGTCCAGGGGTACGTAGTATAGGGGCCTAATCGTCACAATTAGTCGGATAATTAAATAAAACTTTTTAATTACTTTTTAATCAGTGAAAAAG
The DNA here is from genome assembly GCA_013358835.2 of Ixodes persulcatus. Classification (NCBI taxonomy): domain Eukaryota; kingdom Metazoa; phylum Arthropoda; class Arachnida; order Ixodida; family Ixodidae; genus Ixodes; species Ixodes persulcatus. Next base: position 592,735 of record JABSTQ010009679.1, on the reverse strand, counting down.
AACATATGGCTTCCATTAGAAATTTGCCAAGTCATTGAAAACGACTGAATCAACTCTTTTTAGAAGGATATAATTCAGGGGTAACATTTTACGCATTCTGTAAAAACGCTTCTGGATGAGTTTCTACGTTGCGGTTTCATATCGGAGCGCATCTCTGCGCCCACGGTCCTGTTCCCCGGGGGTTTAGATGCGCAACACATGTGCGCCCTGCTTCCCTCCATCCTTCGAGGGAGGCGAGGGGGTGGCTTTGCACTGCGGCCACCAGGCAGCAAGATCGCGGGCGCAAAGATGCGCTCCGATAAGAAACTGAAGTCTGGAAATGCGTCCAAATTGAGCATTTTTTTTTTTAGAACGCCATAAAATGTTTTTGTCTTATATCTTCACAAAAAGAGTTGACTTAGTGTTTTTCGATGATGCTTAGCAAGTTTCTAATTGACACCATGTGTCTATTTTCACAAATTAAAGTTTTAAGAAACATATTATATTTAAAGGGAAGCTGAAGCAGTTTTGTGTTTGAGGAAACACATTTAAATCTTCATTTGACCTCCAAAATCTCAAACATCAAAATTATTTTGTAATTTGGTGAATCGAGGCTGCATAGAATCACTTTCAATGTACTGCTGAAGGCACTCTTTCCCGGAGAGTGACGTCACAAAAGGAGCTTTCAAAACTCTGCTCACGCATCTTCAGCACCTATCAAAGCTCTGCACGCACACGCTATATTTAAAAAGGGCAAAAAAAGACGCCACGACTGGTGCCAGTGCGGGAGAATACACCTAGAAAGCTTGCGGTTGGACGCGCGGCCCTCAAGCGAGACACGCTTGGTGGCCGAAAGATCCTCTTACAATGTCAATACTGGTCAGATGTTTTGTTGTGTGTTTTCTCACGTTTAGTTATATCTTTGGGGAAACTGAACGTGATATTCAGATTCATGCGATAAAACTACGCTAGAATCAACCTCCATCTAGTTTTCTAAAAGAAGTCTGGCACTTTTCTTCAATAAGCCGACTCATCATTACAATTAGCCCTTTATACTATGCCCCCCTGGTCATATAGCTCATGTGCAGACCGCGTAAGTGTAGCTTTTCCGGCTTTTTTTCAAAAAAATCTGTAAAGCATACCAAAAAACACCCTGTAGAATGCCCCCTAACACAATACGATTGTATGGTTCCTTCCCCGCTTGCATCGTTCAAGAAAGACTTGCGGACATCCAGTGTTTCATTGCGGACATCCAGCGTTCCATGTCCACGAGTCACTAGATCAGGGAGTGGTTTCAAACAAGCATGATGTTTGCACACCAATAAGCTCTTGTCCGAAGTCCTCGAGGAGCACTAACAGCAAATGCGAAATGTAGTGACGTGGTAAACTTGGTTGCAATTATTTATTTCTAGAAGAATTGCATGCAGCAAAGCTTAACTTTGCTCAACAGATTATAATTATAAATTCAATACTGAACAAGGGTGTCCCTTGAGCTGTCAGACCAAACTCCCACTCTTGCCGTTCAGGGGATCCCAACTTGTGCGTAGAGGATCAGCCCAACCCAGATTTGGGGTGCGAGCGCACCTGCGGTATAAAAATTGAATAAACATGAGATGAAAAATGAAAGACGTTTACAATTCTCTGTAGTACGAAATTAGAGCACAGCTCTTGAGGAGGAGGAGGGAAAAATATCCCCCCTCCCCCTCCCCTCCTCCTCTTCTGCTCCCTTCCATTTAGCAAGAAATTTCCCTGAATTTAGCGGGAAAATTTCCCCCTAAATTTAGCAGGTTACGTTTCCCCACTATATTTAGCGGGGAAATTTATGTCACGTGACCTCAACACCAATTCAGTTTTCCCGCTAAATGTAGCGGGGAAAATGATATCGCATGACAGTGTCACGTCACCCATAAACAAATTCAGTTTCTCAGTTAGACTTAGCGGAAAAATTAACGTCACATGACCTCAACATTAATTCAATCTCCTGCCAAGTTTAGTGGGGCGGTTACGCCGACAGCGACATTGCGAAACACGGAAACAGGTGCCTAAGAGCTGCGGTCTAAAAAACTAAATGTCTCACATGAAATAAAGTGAAAAATTAGAGATAAGACAAAGAAAAGAGAATCTAAGGTACCGTTCTAAGATCATTCCTTTTGTCTGTTCTCAAATGTTTTGATTTCAAGAAATGTTTACCTCTTTATTCCCAGAGAACCCCTCCCAGTTTCAGCATGAATGCAATAAATCAATGCAGACTAGACCTCGTTAACTATAATGCACATGAAAATGAATGTTTGCCACATAGTCATGTACGAGTCGGTGGCTCAGATCTCTAAACACATTTGTAGTGAGGAACATTCTTGAATAAAGCTTCTAGGCTTTGAATTTGAAAGTTTAAACATCCATAGGGAACACTGTATGCCACCGAGTTTTTTGTGACACATCAGAAACGGTACAGCACTGTCATCCTTGCATAACCAACAAGAGTTTACATTTTTTTTAGCATGGCATGTGCTATTCTGATGCCCACACAGCCCCCTTTAACAAAATTTCCTTTGTAGAGCTTTTTATTGGTTCTTACTTAAAGGGGCCCTGCAATCATATTTAAGCGTCTACCTTTTTTGCGGTTTCCACGTCTCTTGAAGTTCGGGCAAGCCAGCGAGCACGGAGAGAGTAACTATATCAGTGCGTCATATCTTAACCGGACGACGCGGAAACCTCCTCCACCGACGAGGGCGACCCGCGGTACCGAAAGCGCGCAAAATGTGACGTCTTTGGTCCTGGGCTTACTACTGGTCAGAGCCTCTAAAAGCTTTTTAGTCGAACTACAAAATATAAGTTGCGCGAACCGTTTCAATTATTTATAAAAGTAGTTTTTGTTCAGTATTTTAGATCAGAAAAGAAACGAATGCAGTTTATAAAGTACGGAAACGAGAAATGACTCGTCGACATACCCGCCACCGAGCGGTGGAAAAGGCGGCGCACACTAGAAAGGAGTAGTGGGATCACGCGCCGACACGGAAAGGTCCCGGATGTACGCGGCGGCGCTGCGGTCGTATGGACAGGATAATCCGACCAGCTCCGAGCGTTCCGAAGGCCTTTGGCGAGAAGCTTTGTCTTGGGGTTTGGCCGTTTCGCGGTATGGCAGCGCGAAGTGGCTCCCATTCTGAACTGATCTTTACCCCGTGTTTGCTGTCGTTTGTGGCCAATGAAGTGTCATGCCGAATTAGTGTTTAATCGCGCAGCAAATGCAATGAGAGCCGCCCCGGCTGCCCTCTGCATACAGCCTATCCAAAACATGCTTTAGTGGCGCCCTCTCGCGCCGTCAACACGGAGTGCGGCAGCCGTGAGCGCTCGCGATGAGCCCACTACCCCTCCTCTAGTTCACGGCTACTCAAGCAACCAAGGACGTCACGAGGGAGGTTATTTTTTGCTTGTTTTTGCAATTTTAATTTGCCTATAACTTTTAAAATAAAGCGAATTTCGAGAAAAGAAAAGTTTTACTAAGTTACTACGTTCAGTGCGATCAGGGTTGGTGCAAATTAAAAACCAGTAAAAAAGTCATTGCAGGGCCCCTTTAACTCGCATGGCAGATTCGGTACCTTGAACACTCACTCGGCATCAACACTTTTATATATTGATGAAATAGGGAAAGACAAGATGTATGCGCTTGAGTACGGCTCAACAAGCACAGATGTGTAGAAAAGTACTGTCGAAAACTCAAATGTCAAAATACAAATATTAGGTAGAATGTGGATACAATTATGGATATGGTAAGAAATGCAGTTAGCACATTCAATATGAAGAATATGTTTTAGACGTACACTCGAAGAAACCTGTTGCATCTATATTCATGCAAATTACTTCGGAGAACCAATCGCTACAGTCTCGAGAGGGAGTTCGGTAAGTAATTCTACCGAAAATGAGTGTAGACGGAAAAAGCAGTTTAATCTGCGACAATGAGCATTACATAAGCAGGTGATGTGCCATAGTTACTGTTACAGTGCCGACTGTTTCCAACTGTCAGCCGCGTCATTCGGTAAGTTCCCTTCGTACATTACAGGGTTTGGCTCTCTCGAATGCTTTGCGAGAAAGCTGATGAACTGAAAATATCTACCGTAGTTCTAGAAAAACTATTTCCAGAATCTTATCTCAGCATCGTAAAGAATATAAAAAGTTTCTAGAGACAAGCTTAGTGCAAGAGTTCAATAAAATAGTTTGTTTTGCGAAACCATCTTGCTGTAGTAAACATATAAAGTTTCCCTAGGTAGAGCTAGTCATTACGGATGATTGTGCCCACTGGACCACATAAAAATTTAATTTGCGACCTACAATATTTAATGGATCAACCAACTCTGAATAAGTGGAACACTTCACATTAAAGATTGGTCTCACCATGACTCTCTGAAAACATCCACATAATAATTTCCATGAACCTTTGTATTTCAAGAAAACATTTGGTGCGAGCTGTTTAAAACACCATAACACTTTTTAACACTAAAAGAAAGCCTGTAGTGGGTAACAACTTTAGCCGTTTTCACTTTATTATGAAGAGCAATTACACATATGTGAACCTTCAATATAAACCTGCACTGAATTGTTTTCTTAAGTTGAACGTGCTATGCTCTGTTCACTATATAAATCTTTGCAAAGCTGACAATGTGCAAGTTTCTGTTTTTTTTTATATTTCACATTTCCCAACTGCTGGGCCCGATAGGTACATAAGATTGATGACACCAACGCAACACAGTGATTATTTAAAAAATTGTTTGGGTATAGCACGAGCGAAGCCATCTGCGGGAAGTTATTTTTGTGACACCGTCGAACTTACATCAGCGGGCTTTTAGGTTCACATGTTAATCATGTCTGCAGACTCCTTTCTGTAATTGGAACTCCATCCAACCCAAGATTTGAATATGTCTTTTGCATTTTAGGCTTACTAGTGCTTTTGCTGTTTCACTCAAGGAACAGGTAAAAGAATGCTTATTTCGAGTGGCATAATGCCTGGTGGCACGAGGACTCCCCTGTCGTGACGCTAATCAAGTCACAGGCAGGGAGATACTGCGATGCTCTTGTTGCTGAGATTACCTCCCCCCGGGTCCTGGCCAGACGACAGAAGATTGAGTCCGAGCTTGTGGCCACTAGGATCTCGAGACCTTGAGGCACCCAGGCAGCTGAAAATATAAACAAATCACAATCAAGTACATGGCAGAGCTACATTACAATGGCTAGCATATTCTTTCGTGATCAGCACATAGATCTTTTCATTTTTATACTTTGTGCTCGTACCTATTAAAAAACTGCTCCTGCACTGCCACAGCCATAGTCACCCCGGAGGACAAGGCCATGTTGGCCTTGAAATGATGGGTACCTAATTAAGGCAAATGATTAAACGCATTCGTTTAACCCTCTTTCGCCCCAACCTGAAAGATTTCTGTTGAATATTCACATTCAATTGAAAAGACTACAAAAAATAAAAACTACTACAGCAATGCAGAGCCGTATACTGGGAGAGCTTGGCCAGTGGGTGTGGCGACGAAGGCGCTGGAGAGGCGGAAAGAGAGGAGAGCGCCGAAGGAGCGAGAGAGAAAGAAGGCAGCAAAAAGGAGACGACCACCATTTTGACGCAACGCTGTCGGCGCGGAGCACTGTTGAGGCTACGCCTTGTCTGCTACGGGCTTATTTCTTTTTCGCCTGACTCAAAGTTTGCGTTCGAACGTGGAAGAACCAATTCGTTAACTTTTAAAGCCACCGAGGAATAACATTATATTATTTTGTTGCGAGAGCCTGCCAAATAAAAGTGGAGGACCGAAATTTGTATGTCGATCCCATGCATTCCGCCGGGCGAATGAATGAAAATAGCTGCACTCCCCCTCAGCTGGCAACAGTCGAGAGTTCACGCGCATGCGCTCACGCCTCTCGCTCTGCGCCGCGGGCTGATTGGCTCACTCGGGAGGGGGACGTTACGGCGGCGAGATCATAGACTGGCCAAACTCTCCCCATATATGGCTCTGCTGGAATGGAAAGATTTTTCTACCCACATGCTCAACGCGTGTAGACTGGGGATACCAGTTCATACACTCACTGAGAATGAGGGTAGAGTGTGCCAGCAGAGGGCAGGCGTCTGCATAGAAAGATTTTAGTTGGCGCACCAAGAGGTTAACCGATAAAAATGGGTACTACTCTGAGCAAAATTCCAAAAAAGCGCCGATCTCGACTTAGCACTAACAGCAGCACACAGTATCTATTATACTGACTAAAGGGTACTCAAACTAAATATTCTTTCCGGCTTGCTTTTTAGGAAAATCTCTAAATTTACAAGAACTATTAAGACAACTGCTAAAAAAAAGCAATGGCAAAATCAGCAATTGAATTTGCCTGCTGTCCAGTAGCACGACATCTATAACAGGCAGACCTTCAGAGTGAGCAAGCAGTCTAAAAAAACAGGGTATGTCCTATGTATCTTTTTTTTTCGTGCTGCAGAGCAAGTGCTGGAAGGAGGTTTCACGGCATCCATTTTTCACAACCAAATTTCTCGCATTCAGTTGAGAACAAGTTTGAGCAGTGACCTTGTTCTTGCCATTGGCACAGCGTTTTAGTGTTGCCCATGGAGACTGAAATAAATTTGTAAATAAAAACAAGGAAGACAAGCTTTCATAAAAAAAATCTGTAACTTTAGCAAAGAAAAGTTATCTTGAGTCAAATGTGTGGGATACAGTTTTACAGCGTCTATTCGTGTGCTTAACCAATGTTGAGGCAAATCGGCGACAATGAAAAGAAAACGCCCGAGTACCATTAAGGAAAAGACAGAAAGGATGCATACCTACAAAAACAAAAGTTAGAACGACCACAGGCAGGAAAGTCTGGTGAGGCTCTCGGAGTGACTCCCTGCAATGGGCCTGCGCAGACCACAGAACAAGATCGGTCAGAGCTTGCAGTCATAAGGTGCTTCATACGATGAAGTTCCAGAAGCAGCTGCAATTGGAAGCAAAGTGCATTTCATTTCTCTGCAGAAAGGAGTGTTTAATAGATAGCATGCATTCATTAGGTGATACAGTCATGAATGCATCGACTTTTCAATGCAGCACTATATCACCGAATTGTTAACCGTGCCGGGCAACACTAAAAACCGGAAGCATTATTCCAAACTATCTCGGCTTAAAGTTAACCACGGCAGAAGCTTCAAGCCATCCTTGCAAATTCAGTGCAGAAAGCAAGCCATGTGACCTTGTATTGGACTCCATGGTACGTCAAGCTTATAATCATGTGTCACGCTGTTTTTGCTGTAATGGCTTGTAGTGTCAAAAGTGGTCCACCTTAAAGAGATACAAAGTATAGACGTTTGTAAGTGGGGCCCTGGCCTATCCTTCACCTACATTGCGATGTAGGACGTTCCAACCGGGAAGTTTGCTGCCTGTAACCACACGACCAGCTTGTGCCTAGCGATTGTTCGAGCTGAGTATATGTCCATACTGATATATTAACTAAATGCAAAACAATTACCTGGCAGGCATTATATTTTTAAACAGGCTGGGTCGACTCCTCATTTAGTCGAAGGAGTCTATGCGTAATAGGACAAAACGAACAAAATTATGCGTTAGAATTCCTTTTGCACTCCCAAAATGATGTGTTTTTGAAGGTAAGATACACAAGGTACTTGATTTAGAAAGTGCCTCAGCTGTACAAATGCATATGCACTAAGGGCACTCGCCAAGCCTATTCTCATCAGCTCTGTCCAGGTTAAGCCAAGTTCGAGTATAGAAGTACACGCTCACTGACAGAATGAGAAAGGCAGGGAGAAGTCTTAGTTGTTTCGCCACCAGCCCCCCTGCTACCTTCGATGACGTTTCAGAGTCTCATGAGCCTCGAGTGAGCACGTCCGTTCAAAGCGGGATGACAAGTAGAAGCGCGTGCTGGAGTACGCCCAGCCATTCTGTTTTTGTCATCGGCTATACTAAATATTTTTAGTATGACATATTTTTAAGTGAGTAAATGTATTGCAAATATGCAGTCTACCTTTGACCATAATACAGAATTCTGATAAGGATAACAACAGTCTATGCGTATTGCCATCCAACATTTTCCGAATAAGTGCTCCTGCCTATCGGAACATCTACACTTTGGTGCGCGAGTGGTTTCAGGACTGAGGGGCTAGAAAACAAAGCGCTCGCAAGGCTTGCCTGGCCCTTTCAACCATGCGGGTACATTCGTCGCAAATACCCGATTTTTAGCAAACATTTTTTAGAATGAGCAAATCCTGTCCACGCCCGAGGTAGACCATTGAATCGTGATTCCCCCATACTGTGCGAATCTTCCTTTAAACTGCGGTACAACCTGCAAATGAACTCTGTCGTGCTGCGGCACGCATCCATGCTGCCTGCTTCAGAGGAAAACCACTGTTTGTGTTGAAGACGACATCCCACAACGGACAGGCTACAACGTTTAACGAACCAAGATAAAATTCATATCATTCAATAGACACAGATAGGCTCACAAAGGGACGACACTATGATTGTTGTTGTTGGTTTTACTCTTGCATACGAACAAAAGTGACCTCCTCTTTTCTCAGATGTACAGCAAACCCCTTATCTTTCTGGCCCCTATTTCTTCTCAAATCGGTCACAGAGGACATAATCGCGGCCACTAAATTTCGCAAAATTAACGGCCGCGAAAATTAAGGGCTCGCCAACATTAAAGGGTTTATAGTACTTCCGTGTGTCACTTGATGTTAACATTTAAGGAGGCTGAAGGTATTGGTTTAAAAAAAATTGGCCTATGCAAAAAAAACGCCCTTCTCCAAGTTAGGCACACGAGGTTCTTTTGCACTCCCTATAAGGTGGCAGATTTGTTTCGGCAGAGCTTTTGGTAAAACGCAGTCTCAAAACTAGATATACTTGGCGTCAACTATGTTGTGGTGCATTCTAAAGGCTAGAGTAGCTTCTACAGTGCTTCAGCTCAGCACTTTTGCGAGAGCTTGTGGTTTATTGTTGCATCTAGCTCGTTTGCATGGTCTAGAGAAACTAGAGCTGACAGAGTTGGGAGCATTTTGGAATAACAAAACGCCGACTATAGAATCATTGAGAGATGCACACATGCGAACTGTGCATTTCTTAAAAGTGGATTTGAGCAAAGGTAAGAACAATATGTGTACTTACGGCGGCCATACTTGCCATACTTGCCTTCCTCAAGCATGATAACTTGTCCCTCGGTAGCACCATCCAGTAAGAAGCACCAGCAACACGCCCATGAGACACCACCGACTCCTAGAATGAATGACGACCCGCCTCAGGTCTTGGAAGGAGATCCCAAACACTGCTTTAGGCCAGATGTTGTACCTGGCGGGGCAGGGGCTAAAAGTAGAAATAAACAAATTTATCTGAAGTGATACATTCCTATAGCATAAAATCTAGAATAGCAGGATTTTTTAGGTCAGTGATCTGTTTTAATTAAACACAGAAATGTTTGGTTTATATGATGAACCAGCAGCCCCCGTTTTGCATAAGTGTAACGCAGTGTCTAACGTTACGTCTGACGGAACCCGAAATAAAAATTAAAGTTACGCCCAACGTAACTTTACGTCAAGCATTCGAGTTACGTCCGACAGAACCCGAAATAAAAATTAAAGTTACGCCCAACGTAACTTTACGTCAAGCATTTGAGTTACATCCGACGTAGCTCAAAATAAAAAATAAAGTTACCGTATTTATTGGAATATAAGTCGACCTTTTTTTTCTCGGAAATCGTGACCAAAAAATTTCGACCTACATTTGCGACCAAAATTTGCGACCCTACCGGGAGCATGGAGCTATCGAGTCACCGAGCCGGCGTTGTCGTAGAGCCGCGCCGTTTCTTATTTCAAAAAGCTTAAAACAACCGAAACAGCAGCAGCCGACGGCCTGCCCGCGGTAGCCGCGCCGCTCCGCAGGCGTCCCTCGGGCGTCGGGTTTCACCAGTTTCGCCATTGCGCCTGTAGCGTTCCCCTCGCTGGGCAACGGGGAAGGGGAGGGAGAGAAACGCGAGGCGCCATGCCCTTTGCCCTCCTTCCTCGCAAACGCGCACAACAAAAAAAAAAAAAAAGAGGTTACTTTTGTTTCTTGCTTGAGGCGGCTCGGCTCGCGTGTTGCTCACGGAGACTCGACTCGCGGCGTTGCTTGCGTCTTTGTATTTTGTCTTACGTCGCTTCGCCCGTCTCTACCTTCTTTCGTTTCTTCTTGTCGGCATTTTACAACGGTGTCAGTGAGGTATTGTTGCGAATGTGCGAGGATGTCAACCAAGCTGACGAAGCTTCGGACGACGATGACATGTCCGGAAGTTCTGACGGTGATTAAGTTTTTGGCATCGCCCCGTGATTTAGCTGAGAGTGCTGTAAATAAAGGTGTGTTTCTTTCTTTTGCCCAACCTTTCCCCTGTTCTTAAAAATAAAAAAAGTCGACCTATATTTGAATTATTATTATTTTTTTTTTATTCTCGGTGGGTTCAATAAATAGGGGTCGACCTATTTTCGTGGTCAACCTATTTTCGAGTAAATACGGTACGTCCCACGGAACTCCAAATGGAAATTAAAGTTACGTCCGACGTAACTTTGCCCCAAGGTTTCAAGTTACGTCCGACATAACCCAATGTTAAAAGTTACGTCCGACGGAACTCGAGATAAAAAATAAAGTTACCCCCACCCGCTGCCCGTTTCGACCTGGATGAGTTTCGTACCGGCGTAGGTCGTGGTACCGGCACGCGTTCGTGTAATTATTATTACACGCGTTCGTGTAATTACATACGAGCAACACAATTTTTCGAGATCACGGCACATATAGGGATGGGCTTTAGACAAGACGATGGGCCCTCAATCTGTCCTACAAACTAACACGGTCCAACACTGATATCTCAGGGTCTCAGGTGTCTCAGGCTCGCAGCATGCGTGCTGAGAAGTTAACATCGTACATCGTTTTCAAGCATGGCTCCTCGTTCATCGGCTCGATTTACATTTTCGGTAAATGACAAACCATGATGAAGCACAATTATTCTAGCTCAAAATTGTCACGAACACTTGGCAGGCATGCTTACACTGAAGCGCACCTAACTTAATTTAAAAGTAGAACAGAAAGGGGACGAGATTCGCTTACCGCTTCACGGGGAGACAGACGCCTTCGGATCCTAGGCCTACCGGATGAACTTCGAAGTCGTCGACGGTCCGACGATCGGAGACGGCCGCGCTGCGCCGACCCAGGCTGACCACACCTGGGCGAACTATGAGAGGCGCCGTCGAGTTGAGAACCACAGTCGCAGTAGAAACGGACCGCCAAACATCTGTCCCGTACAACGTACAACGAGCCGACGTCCCCCACGCCATTACACCTTCGCCATCTTCTCCGCGACGATAGGAAGCGGGGAAGCCGAGCAGCGGAAGCGGAAGTCACTGGGCGGCCGTTTTACGTTTCGCTTTTAGCCAACGTTACTTTTAGCCGACGCCGGTTTCGGTTGCGGAATCGTGGGTTTGTAGCTGGTTGCGACGAGAGGAGCCACGAAAAGACGCCGAGTTGGCGGTGTACGAGTCAGGGTACGAGCAACGGGCCGTTTGCCGCTGTCGACCAATGACGCGGCATCCTCGGCTTGGTGTCACGATCGGTTTGTTGCCGTGCACGTTGGCTTTTCTATGCGGTATGGCTGATGCGGCTGTCGAATACTTGTGGTGCACATTATTCGAGACAGTCGCCCCAAGACGTCGCCGTGAAGAGTTGACCGAGGAATTCGTGTGAGCTCAACGTCGGACTATGTTCCGTTTCGACATGTATGGTATGTGTAACGATACCGGTGGTAAATGTGGGACGATTCGTTGGAAAATGGCGGTCGCCTTTCTGCATGTATGATTTGGTGATACCGGTGGTCCTGTGGTATAAGCGTTGTGGTAGAAAGATGGCGGTCGCCTACGTCTTCGGACGCAAAAGCATACCAGCCGCACCAAATCATATCGGCAAGCAAACTGGCTGCCAGTATAGACAGACGCGAAGCCATAGCGGTGCCGGTATCTCCAGTTATGCAGAACGCCAAACCAAACTAGCTGCATCTATAATAACAAGGAATTATGATGGTGTCATACCAGAACTGTACATGCAGCAGATATGTTTCGTGTACGTTTTTCCAATAGGGGTAGCCCCAATGGAGGCTGGGAGCATTGAAGTCCCCAACAAACACTGGAGGTTCCCTGTCAGCCGATTTAATCGCACGGTAAAACATTTCGTTGAAAGTTCGCGCGGCTTATGCGGGGGGCAGTAAACGTTAAGCATATGTATGGACGGGCCACGTCACTTAAGTGGCAGGACCTTGACCATACTGTATTCCTGGTCAGTCGCGAAGTCTAGATCGACCTGGACTGCGGTATATGCTGTGTTCACCAGGAGGCACGTTGTGGGACCCCCTGAAACGAGCTATACCCAGTTAATTTAGCTTCCGCGCCCGGTTCTTGAAGAGCTAGGACCGCCGGCGCGGTACCGAGGGTCTGCAGGTAGAGCTGGAGGTGCGACCGTTTCTTCCAGCTCCGACAACCCCTGCAGTTCCACTGTATGATCTCGAATTTCTCCACTATGACTTTGTTACGGGCTATCCGCTGGGGTCGGCTAGCCATAGTGAATGTGTTTTTAATTGTGGGGGGCACGCCCATCCCCCGAAGGCGATGGTGCCTCAGGCAGAGGCACCATCATCTCCGGGCATGGGGCAGCCGGGCTGTGTTCCAGGGAGCCTGTGGTCTGACGAGGAACCCCCCTTCTCCTACGCGAATCCGGTCGCGGGGAACGCGAGCGAGAGCGGCTACTCTCATATTGGACGCTGGATCGTTTCTGTACTGTGGACAGGACAGAGTCTGTCACAGCTGGGGTTATTCTCTGCAGCATGGGCGGGAGTTCCTGTTGCCAGAGTTCCCTGAAGGAAGCCCTGAAGGAAGCCCAGACGCCTTCCAAAATTTTGTCTTGCATGTCCGCGATTGTGCGTTCCAAATTTTCCAAACGGTGCTCCATAAGGGGCAAGCGCCCGACTGATCTGCGGCCCGAACACTGCGAGACGCTAGACGATCCTCACGCGACCGAGGCCCTGTCATAGTGGTCCGCCTGCTCAGCTTGCTGCATGGGCTCCGAAGGCCCGTTCTGTGCCTGGGGCTCCGTGAGCCTAGCCAATTTTGCCTCTAGCGTTTGAATTTTGTTAGCTAGAATTTCGGTTTGGCGCCGGAGCTCAGCATTTTGTTTTTGTAGGGCGATTTCGGTAGGGGAGGGGGAGGGGGAGAGAGGCCCGGGGACAGCCCCAACCCAACCTCTCACCTTTGTGTGGGCGGTTTCCAGGGGTGGAAAATCTCCCGCGTTGTCAGTCGGCGCCTTTGTCCTGGCCCCGGACTTGGCGCTTCTCGTAGATGCCTTCCTGTTCTTATTCTTCTCAGAATATGACGTCTTGTTTCCGGTAGCAGGCCCGGTGGCTTGTCTGAACTTGCCTGATGAGGCACCTCCGTTGCCGGAGGGCTTGCTTGTCTTGTTGTTGGGGGCCCCGTGTTGCTGGGTTCCTGGGCGGTGAAGCCGGCGGAATTTTCCCTTTCAGTCCGTGGAGCCGGTGAGATGGGCCTCCCCTCAGACCATACACGAAGGGGTACACTGGTGTTCAGTTAGGCCCTGCTCGGAATCGCCAACTCTCTGGCCACAATATCAACACCTTGCCAAATCCGGATGCGGACAATTGTCTATCCGGTGACCGATGGTTACACAGCGGTAGCAGGCTGGGACAGTCTTCTTATATTCCCTAACAACTGTGCATTCACAGTTGTAGTGGACGTAGCGGGGCACTCTCCGGCCCACGAAAGTGAGCACCACCACGTTAGATGTCCCAAGCTTACGTACAAAGGCCAACTCGCCCTCGCGCCACACCACCTTGCCTTTAAGTGATGCCGTTGTCTCGTCCGTCCGCACGGGGATGACACCTCGGCACACTTCTCCGTTGAGTTTGACATGGCCCCGAAGAGGAACGGAACCAGATCCCACGTTGAGGTTGAAATCACGAACCAGTTTGTTTGCTGCCTCCCCATGTTGCGTCCCGCAGACAATCAAGTTCTGCGTCCATACTGGCCAAACGTTGAGGGTAGCGCCAGCTTCGCCGCCAACGTACTGGGCGATGGCCGCGCCCAGATCTCCAGCCTGGAATACCGTCTTCAGGTGCAGAGTTTCACGAGGCTTCAGCACCACAATGATATCCTCTGCTCTCATCTTTTGAGTGTCGCGTGGGCGCCACGTAGTCGTCTTGCTCCTCGTCTGTGCAGCACAAGCACTGCCGTTGGAGACGATGCCGCCGGGGCTCACGGCAGCCAGCTTTGACGGCAGCGGCGCAGCTGGGGCGCCGCCCTTTGTCGCCATCTTGCGCTGGCTAGCTTTCCGTCGTAGACTCACGAGCTGGAAAAGGCCTTCATCTTCTAGATTTGATGGTCCATTTTCGGTGGTAGCAGCCTGTTGCACATCAACTTGCGTCCAGGCCATGGCGACTGGGTCGTAGCCGCGCTGAGTAGCGGCCGCCATCGTACGGAGCCTTCGGGGAAGGCCCCGCACCGCCGGTGTCGAAGCTAACCCTACAAGGGTTAACTATCCGCGGCGGGGCGAGGGACAAATTGGGCGAAAAATGGTCGAATGTCGGCCCACCTGCGTCGGGTCGGTATCCACAGGTTCCTATTGATGTTAGGAAGAAGGTCGCAACACTTTCAGAACGGTGATATCGAAATTTCCGCGGTTCTTGGTCGAAATTACCGGCGCCGACGAGCCGCACGTCCGATCCCACCGCGCGCGCTCAACGCCCTCCGTAATGGATACGGCGGCGGCGCTTGGGGGTGAATGCCTGCAGTGGTCTAGCGCGTATGGACGATTACGAATGAACACGTCCAAACTACGCTTTCGCTGCGGCGAAAAGCCGTGTAAAGCGCTGGGCCTCGCTCGTAGATCCCGTCTCACGTCAAACGGCCGCCATGGTAAAAAAACACCCCTAGACGTGTGATCGCGGAACGAAGTACACGTTCAAAGATGTTCATTTTACAGGAGACCTCGGGTGCAAACGAAATACACCGAGCCTCGCGTGTAAAAAGACCACCATTTGGGGAGTCCGCCCTGGGACAACGGTTTACACGTCCAGGGCTGTACTTTTTCGCTGTGTGTGTATGGCGATTACTCAGGGCTATAAGCCGTCTGCGTAGCCATGAATGGTCTGGTGTCTTCAGCGTCACGAAAGGTGACTCTTCCGTCGATTTGCTGACGTCGATTCTAGATGATGCCATGTAAGAATTTATACCTAAAGATTGCCCAAAGAAGTCAAAAGTTTCCAGTTGATTTTCAGCAGATTAGGAACATTGCATGTACAAGAAGCGACACTACCATATACTGTGTAAGAAGCTGAATTGCATGGATTGGTACTACAGTTTCTTGTTCAGTAGAACAATAGTTAAAAAGCTTCTAGCCCGTGACGAGGGACTTTACCAAGATATTCTGGAACGGGACTTTAAAATGCAACCTTATCGTTTTTGGCATCATGTACGAACAAAGCGTAGGGGCAATATCAGCGCAACTGTGTTGACGACCGACGGTAAGCTTTGTTGCACATCGGAAGAGGTATGTAAGGTATTCGCTTTTCATTTCAGTTATTCTTTTTTGCGGTCAGATAACACGCCCGCTGGTGTGTATTTCGTGAAATTTTTTGACAGTTTAATTTGTGAACGTGTAACAGAAAACAAGGTTTCACTTACAGTGCATAAGCAGAAATCAAAACTTTCTACCGGCCGTGACGGCATCCCAAACTTCGTTATTAAGAGATGCGCTGAAATCATGTTGCCAGCTGTAACTCATGTGTATAATTTGTCATTAGAGCGCGCTGTGTTTCCTTGTCGATGGAGAATATCTGTTGTTGTCCCAATATTCAAGTCTATAGATCCCTGTGATGTAAACAATTTTCAACCAGTGTCACTTTTTGTGCGGATTTTCAGAAGTTTTTGAAATAATAATAATAATAATAAAATAATAATAATAATAATAATAATAATAATAATAATAATAATAATAATAACAATAATAATAATAATAATATTAATGATAATAATAATAATAATTTTTACTTTTGCATCTGTACAGGTTACAGACGCCGGAGCCACGGACAAAAAATCACGGCATGTTGACTTGACGGGGTCCGGGCCCCATGTACTTTGGCAGACAGCTACGGGGATACAAAAATAACTGCATTGATTATAGCAACAGACAACAAGTAAACTACATACATAAAAGAGCTAGGTTTCACAGGTTTACACAAAAATTTGATATAAAGAGTAAGTACAATGATCTAGGGTTTATCTTATAAATGTCCACGTTATCTGCATGATATTTGTTGAGCAATGAGGGTAGATTATGCTTTAAAGACTGCCATCTATGAACGTCAGCATTTTGTCAGAACGTCCGCACAAACTGTCGCCTATGAACGTCCACATTTTTATTTTAAACAGATTATCACCATTGCAGCACGGCTTCGTGAAAATAAGATCTATTGAGAAATATATGAGTGTTTTCCTCGGGATTAGCGCGCTTTCAGTACACAGCCGCGGTCAAGTAAACATTATTTATTTTTATATGTGAAAGGTTTTTGTAAAGGTTTCACATAACACACTTTTGTCCAAATTGAAAAAAAAGTATGGCTAATGCACGACTTATTGTTCGTGGTTTAAAAGTTACTTGAGAAATTGCAAGAATCGATTTAGTTCTTCAGATTGTATGTCTCAGCCGTTCGTACCATTATCAAGTGTGCCCCGAGCTCCAACCTCGGGCTATTGTTGTTTTTAGTGTTCATTAATGACTTGCCGTCGCAGGTGCACAACTCCAAAGAGTTATTGTACGACAACGACTTGAAATTGTCCACAAAGGTTAAGAATGTGCAGGACTGCTTTATGATACAAACTTACGTCTGTTCTGTGAGGCAATGGTGCAAAACAAATAGGCTGCAACAAAGCCATATATGTAGAGAGCTTGGCCATTCATTGGGAAGCATAGGAGGCAAATGTGGAGGCGCCATTGGCTGAAGCGGGTGGTGCGCGTTCCAGGGTGTCTTCCCAAATTCGAATGTGGCCAACCATAAGTCGGAAATTATACCCTGGTGGTTGCGAGAAACAGACTTAATAGGTGCGTCGGAGTCACTCTTGGTGACTGAAAATATGGTGCACGTGATGTTTCAATCACGGTGATCCGAAATCATGCTGGAAGAGTGCGACTAGCGGAACGATCGACATAATCCGTACGCCAAGCGCCGAGGGCCGGGAATCTACCGTCCAAGCGGTCACACACAGTCCGAGCAAAACAGAGTTAAGCGGCACATTCGTTTCTTACATATTTCTGCATGATCATGATGGAAACGTCACCTGCATCCTATTTTTAAACCATGAAGGGTAACTACATTTCACTCTTACGCGCTTATTCAAACAATATACCAAAATGTACCTATGATTAAAAGCGTTTCTCGCTCCCACCACTAGGGGATGCTTTTCGGCTGCTGGCTCCTGTTTGATTAATTAAAAAATTAAGAGAAAGGGGGCACAATGGTTGTCTAAAGTAAATAAAAAAGACAGGAAGGCAGCCAAAACATTTTGGAAGCACCTGAACTTTTTGAGCCGTAAAACAACGTTAGAACAGCATTGCATCACCACGTCCCAGGGTGAGCAACTAGAAGGGGATGAGGCAGCGAAACATCTAGGAGCAATGATGGCAGAAAAATTTAAGGAGCAAAGGTACACAGAAAATGAGGAACTAGAAGAAAGTAATTTTAGTTGGCGAAAATGAGGCTATCGGAGAAAGGGAATGGGAAAGGGCAGTACAGAAAGTTCCTAGTGGCACGTCATCAGGCCATTAGGTCATTAGGCCCTAAATCCAGGACGAAATTAAGAGAAGTGGTCAGCAATGTCATTGAAGGCGGAAGTGTCCCGGAAGAATGGAGTTTAAGTAGGGTGAGTTTAATATATAAGGATAAAGGGGATAAGGGTGACATAGCCAACTATCGTCCCATAACAGTGACATCGGTAGTCTACAGGGTTGTAATGCAAGTTATAAAGAACAGATTGCAGACATGGGTAGAAAACGAGGGGTTGCTTGGCGAGTTACAAAATGGCTTTCGGAAAGAAAGATGGTTGGAGGACAATTTGTTTACATTAACACAGTGTATCGAAATTGCAGTTAAAGATAACAGACCTCTATGGATACCTTTTTTGGATATTAAGAGAGCTTATGACAATGTGGTCCAAGGAAAGCTGTGGGAAATAATCAAGCGCTTGAAGGTGGAAAATGGAATAATTAAAATCTTAAAGGACATTTATAGGGACAACAAGGTTTTTATAACATGGGAAGGAAGAGTGACAGCACCAGTAGAAATAAAACGAGGCCTTAGGCAAGGGTGCCCTTTGTCACCATTACTGTTTATGATGTACCACCAAGGATTAGAGGAGAGACTAGAAAAGAGTGGAGCTGGCTTTGACCTCTCATACTACAGACATGGCGAGATGATTGAACAGTCAATACCGGGATTAATGTATGCAGACGACATAGTACTAATGGCGGACAACAGGATGAATTTACAAAAACTAAAGAGTATCTGTGGTGCAGAGGGATATGAATTGGCATTGGAGTTCAGTAGTGACAAGTCGGCGATTATGATATTTAACGATGACGAGGGTGAAGTCCTTAAAATACAAGAATGCAATGTTGGGAGGGTTGACAAGTATAGGTATTTAGGCGTGTGGATCAAGGAAGATACGGATTACCTCAGTGAACATGAAAGAGACACAACTGGCAAGAGCAATAGAAATGCAGCGGTAATGAAAAACAGGGCATTGTGGAACTATAACAGTTATAAAGTGGTCAGGGAGATTTGGAAGGGAGTTATGGTGCCAGGCCTAACTTTTGCGAATGCAGTTCTATGTATGAAACCTGACATTCAGGCAAGGCTAGAAATAAAACAACGAGGGGTGGGTAGGCTGGCTCTCGGAGCGCATGGGAAGACATCAAATCAGGGGGTACAGGGCGACATGGGGTGGTCGTCTTTCGAAGGAAGAGAAGCAAGCAGCAAAATAGAATTTGAGGATAGACTGAGACAAATGGATGAGGGACGGTGGGCACGAAGAGTGTTTAGCTATATTTACATGAAGGGTATTGACACAAAATGGAGAAAGCGAACAAGAAAACTGAGATCTAAATATGTGGGCAACAGTGGGGAGGTAGGTCAGGAAATGACAGTTAAAAAGAAGGTTAAGGAAACAGAGAGAAGTATATGGGAAGCCGGTATGCAAACAAAATCGGCATTGGAGATGTACAGGTTGTGTAAAACAGATATCGATAAAGAGAGTCTCTATGATAATTCAAGGGGGAGTTCCCTACTATTTGAAGCCAGAACGGGAGTGTTGCGGACTAAGACATATAGAGCTAGATATCAGGAGGCAGACACCGTGTGTGGAGCTTGCGGAGAGGGGGAGGAGACAGCTGAACATTTGGTACTTTACTGTAAGGGGCTTCACCCTGTAGTGGCTGAAGAACCTATTAATATAACAACAGCACTGGGATTTAGGGATAGTGAGGAGAAAATAGACATGGGGAAGGTGGAGATAACCAAGAAGAGATTATCTGACTGGTGACATAGGTCAAGGGAAGGGTGAATATTTTCCTATTCCCTACTGGGCGACCCTTTCTGCGGAAGGTGTGTGCACCCGGTCGCATAGAGAAGCCTCCGTCGTACGGACCGTAGCTTTTAAGACTAAATATCTAGATTCGTAACCCGTAAATTAAATAGCTTAAAAAAATACTGGCTAGGTGGCGCAAGCCGCCGCCTGATTCAAAGGGTTCAGCCCCATTCATCCATCCATCCATGTGCCAAGAGAACATGTCAAGCCCTCTTTCTGTGTATGGTGCACGCCCTGCCTTTGCACGCGCCTCCCATTAACAAGACTCTCTATACAGGGCTCGGGACTGCAACAAAATCTTAAGGAAACTTCAGTAATGTCAAATAAGCAGGAGATACGACTGAATTGTTTTGAACTGTATTTTCTCTGGCCGTCAGGTACATCGCCTGTCTCTTGAATGGGACCCTGGTGTTCAAGTGGATTCTAAGCTGAATTTTCACCAGCATGTGTTTTACATACCCAGTCAGACACTACGATGTCTTGGAGCAGTATCAGTATCACGGTTAACAAGATTTCGCAGAACACACTGTATTTGTACTCTTTATTGTCACGTGTCCGGCAGCATTTAGAGTTTTCATCCGTGATTTGGAACTCTGTTTCTTTGTTCTATAGCAATCTAGTCTAAAATGACCAGCGAAAGTTTATTCGTATTGTGCACCATAGTCACATTGGTCGCCACCGTTTTTATGGCTACAGCATTGTTTTGGAAGACATTGGCTTTCAGACTCTTCATGAGAGGAGATTTGCACGTAACATGACAATTTTACGCAATGTTGTACGCGGTACACTTGACTGTGATGAGCCATTGTCGTCGCTGTGTTTCAGAGTCCCATCTGAGAAAACATATAAATGTCTGCACATGTTTTATACAGGTATGCACATCGAGTGTCCAATGACACGGTTGCAAGAGATCTACCTTTTAAAATCTTTGGAGCATGACATTTTTAATTGACTTTGTATCGTTAAAGCATTTATGTGTGACAGACACAATTCTGCCTTTGGCAACTTTCTTTCTTTTTACTTTCACTTTCATTTTGCTCTGCTTTGGCAACGACAGTGACTGTCTTCTATTCGACGATCTGTACTGTTCTGTAGGCATCTCGGCTGTTGACATACACTGAAACAAGCTATCTATATATCTATATATATATCTATGGTGTGTAACAGTTCAGAGTGGCCACCTTTCCGACAATTCGTACGTCAGATCGGACAGTTCTGACGCGCGTTGGAGGGGTGTCACTCGCCGCGGAAAGTAGTGCTACCGCGGGCAACCGTCACCCAAGCAGCACAGATCTGGCCAATCATTGGCCAATGGCTGGAAATGGTCCTTTGGCATGTGGCCAGACAGTGGCCACCCATTGGCTGTTGACTGGCCTTTTTCTGACTATTGCCCCGTGGCCTCTGGCCGTCAGCCATCGGCCAAGCATTGGCCGATGAATTGCCACTCTTTGGCCATTGATCAATGCTTGGCCAAATTTCGGGCTACTTAGTCATACTTGGTCCAGCCGCCTGCGTTCTCTTTCACCTTCTTTTGGAGCCGGGCAAACACGTCGGATTGTGGATCGTATGGCTCATGCTTCGATTCCTGCAGGGCCCCTTAATGAATATAGCGGGCGGCGAATAACTGTGGTCAGCTTTGGTTAGGTATAAGTCATTCTAAAAATTTACGCCTTAAATATAAGTCGGATGGTTGGGTATTGCTTGTTAAGGTCCAAACATTCTTTACGTTGCCTTGGACTGCGTGTAACGCTTTTTCGTCTCCATCGAGCGTGACACTTTTTGCACAAAATCCAGCTCATAAACCGATTTTGTGCTATAATTTCCAACAAAAACGTGACAAACATTGCAGATGTCAGAATAAAGCTCGACCACAAGCACAATATAAGCATTTTTGATGATCAATCGCGGATGTAAATAAAAAGTTACCGTGAAAGCTTCAAGACGATACCACTCAACGAAGATAATAGGGAGTTTTAGTAATGCGTATAAGGGCAAGCGTTGTGAGTTTGCGTTAGCGTTGCGAGATGCACATTGCGCATGCGCGTCGTCACCACGCGCCAATCCTAGACCGCAGCTGTGGTTCTGCGCACGTGCAGTGGGAAACACTCAACGCTAACGCAAACGTACCGTTATTGCGTTCGCGCGCGTACGCAATACAAAACCTCACTAATAATAAAATTTACGAACCGGTGTTAGAGCGGAAGCGAAAAAAAAAAAACGTTTGAAAAGACGCAGAACAAAGTAATAATAAATAATAAAACTCGCTGGCTTCAACGAGTGCCCACAAAAAAGGAGCAAACAAAAAAGAAACTAACAGAAAAGCAGGTGGAAGAATGGATGCCGCGGCGTAGTCACGTCGACCACATAAAATACTAACTTATAATGCTGAAATCGGTAGCGAGTTTGTCCACCGTGTGCAGTTATATTTGACACAAAAAAGACAAACAAAGTGAGTCATTCGGTACACTATTATTGGTCCAAACTTGTGTGTTATATTAAGTGCAAACAAACATTACCATTACTCGTGCTCCAACGCTCCTTCTTTTCCGAACGTGTGACAATTTGTACGTAGTTTTGTAGGAACGTTTTCTTTTTTTTATCAATTAGGCAAGCATACACATTCATTTCGGTAATTGCCTTGAATTTTATAGGTGCAATTGTCTCCCCCACAACATAATATTATCGTAATAGTTACAATAGCTTGAAGTTTGTTTCCTGCTACCTTTTATTTCCTTGATTGGGGGCAGTGTTGGCAAGATTAACCAGCTTGCTTATTCAACGAGACAGATAAGAGTAAAACGTTAATAAAACCCGTAACTCAACAGCAGAGTAATGATGGATGGATTGATGAAACAACCGGTGGGGCTCAGTTCACTTTTGAAATTTTAATGCATTTATATATTTCAAAGAAGCGCACAAAATACATTAGTGTTTAGCGTGGCTTATGTACCTACGGTCACACGAGAACTTTCGCAATTAAATCGCAATTAAAAAAACCGTTATAATGACTCACACAAACAACGCCAACGTCCACGCTACAGTTGAACATATATTTAAAATCTTTAAGACTCAGGCTATTTTTTGGGCCAACCCAACTAATTATATTTTCAGAGTCACCGGCCTTCACCCTTTTTGGAATGCTATTTAGTATCGAAAAATTCAGAATGGTTATTGTGAAATCGGCAAGTGAAAATTATGTTAAAACCAGCATTCAAATATACCCGGGCTTTTCAGTGCAGTGTCGTCGAAAGACGCTGTAAAGTGCCTAGAAAACGAGGACACGAGAAAGAAGAGACAGGAACAAGCGGTAATTTACAACTGAACGTTTTTTTAAAACACACTTATTGTTTATACACAAATTCGGGCTCCCGATACAAAAAGGCAAAATCTTTCTCAGTTAAGTGCACTGACGGTGCACTTACGCAGCTATCTTCGCCCTTTACTCTTATGCAGACGGCATCAAACAATTCTCTCACTCAGTTTTGTATTTGAGTTTTCCAACTATTTTTGTTTCGTCAAGATTAGGCGCACACGGACACCTATCATAGTGAACTGCTAGAGTACCCGATGGGGAACTTCTAACAGTTGAGGCATGCTCGCTTGCACTGCCGTTGATGTACCTCTTCGTTTGCCCTACATACGCTTTTTCGCAAGTTATAGGTATTTCGTAGACAGTTGACGTTGCGCACTCAATATACTGCGCGGCGTGTTTCTTGGCGCAAGCCTCAGTTTTTTTCTTTTTTGTTGTTGACTCTTGAGCAGAGACTGGACAACTTTGAGGGAGGAGAGAACACCACGGGCATTTCAAAGCGTGCTGCGACTTTTGAGGCAGTGGGACAGCCCGTGGACGTGGGGGATGGCCATTGGTCTTGTCTTTTTTCTTTGGTCGGCTGCTCCTTCTCCGTTTCTCCAAAATAGTTTCCTATGGGAGAGGCTTGCCGGTTTTGCGGGCAGTCAAGAAATGGACTATGCCGAGCATTTGTTTCGAGCTGCGGCGCGGGTTCGGGAGCGAGCTTCGAAAGCCTTATTTTGACACCATGAAACTGCTTGTAAACAGTCGGGAGCAAAGTCTATAGTCTAAAGAGTGAACCGCTGCCTTCCACTGACGTCACTTTTTACTGGTGCCGGTAGGGACTTTGACATTGAGATACATGGTGAGGGCCAAGATTGTAAATTCAATAGGTTCGCGAAAAAGATATGTTGGCCAGTTATTTGATTTCCTATTTCAGCGATGTGTGTTGTTGTGCTTAGCAAATTTTCAAGCAAATCGGGGACTATGAGCAAAGCGCAGGATTACCCTTTTAAGGCAGTAAAAAGCCGCAACAGTTCTTTTCTGTTGGTCAGCTCGGACAGAGATGTGAAAAATATAATGCGTTTGAAGAATTTGTCTACTGGCAGAAACCCCATGCTCACCAGGGGCGCTGAAATAAATTTTTGCGTGCGCGCCCCAGACGTTTACAGTATTATTATCTAAAGTATTTGAATCAAAGCTTCATTCAAACATTTATCATCCCGGATACCAGACCAGAAAAAGATATCTTCTGACCAGAATACGGTACAGAATCTCAAGTTATAACCACCGCACGCTGTGAAATCTAGATATGGGACGCAAATAGGTATTCAATCTTTTTATCTTTAAAAACTTGTATCCTACCTACTACATACATGACTGCTTAATGAACCTTCCCCTTAGTAAAAATACACCGGGCCGAAGGATGGAGTGACTTGATCTGACAATAGACTTTTTCACGGATGTGATTTGGGACATTTTCACACCAGCAATCTCGTGTTCTGGTGTGACACCAGAAATCTTATGTGCTGATGTGTCCCCAGCAATCTGGTATTCCAATGTGACATCAGGGCTGTGGTGTTTTGGTGTGACATCAGGTTTTGTTGTGGTGTGATACCAGAGCACCTTTGACTGGGTGTTGCTTTACTCACAAAAAAGGGTACAATGATAAGTTTGACAATAACGCTGCTGTCATAATTACTTTATTAAAAAATCACAAAAATATAATTTCGGAAGCTTTACTGTTGTAGAGAGTTGGCTGTGATCAAATGAAGCTTGTCCGGAGCCACTGCTTTGCACCGAAGAGCCGGAAGCCCTGTCGTTCCGCAATTCTTGGCCTTTCAGCTTGGGGTTGACTCGTGTCTTAGTTACGCTGATTCGTTCTGCGTACCCCTTCGCTCCAGTCATCTCCTCTTTGAAGGCATCATATTCAACATATGCCTCGATTTCCTTCTCCAGCTCTTTCTGGGAAGCCCCCCCTAAGTAGAAGTATATCAAATCTTTCTGCGAGCTCACCGATGTCGGTTCGATCCATGGAGAGCCGGACGCCGATCTCGTTCATGATCTTTGCTGTGGCGGCTCGCAGGATTGTCCTCTTTCGCTTCAGGTGGTCGACGCCCTCTTGTCTCGTAGTGGGTATGATCTGGCCGTTAATTCACAGGTTTCGGCACCAAAAACTGTAATAATTACTAGCTTTGTCACTTGTTTTGCTTCTAGACCACGTCTAACTCTATCTTTAGCTCGTCGGAATTCAGGAAAGTGCACCAACACATATCGTTTCGGCTTCGACTCACAGAGAAGACTCCTTAATTTTCTCAAACCTTAAGAAGAAAATTGTCAGAAAGGGAAAGGGAACCCCCAAGAGGCGAGCACCCTAACCTGCTCAAGGCCGCCCGGGAAGTTGCTGGGGACGATGGGACACTTCATGAGCACAAAAAAGCCCGCCGCGGGGTCTCCGGCGACCACCAAGACGGGAGGAAACGAGGCACAACGTCGGGGGAAGGGGCGTCACACAAACTAATCAAAAACACGCTCGCGGACGGGGGGAAAAGTCAAGAAACATACAACACTGGTGTCACATCAAACTTTGTGGTGTGCACGCCAGACTCTCTGGGGGGAACATGAGCGTGTGTGGTGCGACAGAAGACTCTCTTGGTGTGCCCACCAGATTGTTGTGCGGGTACACCAGCATTCTTGGTGGGCACACCAGGCTAGTGTGCTCGATACACCAGCATTGTTGGTGGGCACACCAGATCTTCAGGTGTCACACCAGGATTCTCTGATATCACACCAGGATTGCTTTGTGTATTTTTCATGAGGGGGCCCCCCTGAGTTTTTTTAGAAGTTGCCCTAGTGACGAAATGGCTTGTATGACAAAATGCTCTGGCTTGTATGACAAAATGCTCTGCTACGAATTGGCCTGCTAAAATAAACCATTGCTTAAAAATCTACAATGCCTCTCGGCATCCCCAAATTGCACCGGGCGGCGCTGGAAATTCTGGGCCCTCCCTATGTGCGCTCAGGATACATGTTCAACTCTGTGTGCATCAAATAATATTTATAGCTTTTTTCCATACTGGAAAATTCTCCAGAAGCCTTTGGGAGAGGCTGAAAACGGCTACAGTGGCGCCCTTCACGTACCTTACGTCTTCGCAAGTAGACGACGCAATAAATGGTGTAGGCTCCACACCATTTTTGAGCTTTCAGAGCCCATCTCTGTATCCCCATGACTTGAAACGATTTATTGAATTCAGTGTGTTTGCACAGCGAAAACAACTGATCAAGACTTTAACGACAGCCAAGATATAGCAGCCGGAGAACCATGTAAATGTTTTAGCATGTTAGTTTCTAATTTACAATAAGGAAAGAGGGACACTAAAGTCAAACAGACAAGACAGGCTTTCGACTTTCAACAAAACGTTTACTGGCTTAACTTCGCCTCCTGAAGCTCGGGGGGGGGGGGGGGGGGCGTCGGGAAGTTAGAGAGGAAGGGTGGTGGGTGAGAGAAGCGTGAGCCATATGGCCCTGCCCGCAGCTATGCATGAAGGGCGCAGGTGCGGGTTTTCTGCGTGTCAATCGACACGTCGCCGTTGCACGGAGCCCCGAGTGCCGGCGGTGCCCTCTTGGGGAAAGAAGGAAGGAGGGGGGAAGAGTGCAGAGAAGAGGAGGAGGAGAAAATGTGACGGCGGTGCCCTCTTGGGGCAAGAAGGGAAGAGGGGGGAAAGGTGCGGAGAAAGAAAAGGGGAAGAAGATAGGGGAAATTTTGACTTTTTTATGTCTTTGGAGCAACCCTTTCGCCTCGCAGAACGCGAATCTCTCGATCGGAAAGAGAAAGGGACAGGCTGGAGAGGTTTGAGACAGTAGATTTGATGTGTAGTGACTCAAGAATTTCCATGCCGAATCGAGATTTGTGCCCGCCGAGAATCTTGGTTTTCGAGAACTCAGGGATGCACGAGGGGCGGTCTTTGGCGTAAGCCACGACTGGATGGAAGGAGTCCGCGCCCCTTCTCCCCTCTTTCCTTCCTCCCACAAGAGGACACCGCCGGCACTCGGGGCTGCGTGTAACGGCGACGTGACGTCGATTGACACACATCAGACCCCCACCTTCCGCCGTGCACGCATAGTTGCGAGCAGGGCCACATGGCTCACTGTTCTCTCACCCACCACACTCCCTCTCTAGCTCCCCGACGCACCCCGTCGAGCTTCAGGAGGCGAAGTCAATCCAATAATCGTTTTGTTGAAAGTCGAAAGCCTGTCTTGTCTGTTCGTCTTTAATGTCCCTCTTTTCTTATCGTAAAATTGAGAACCATACGTTTTTATTAATTTATAAAGAAGGCACAACGTCATTCATATGATTACGTACATATGGTTGTCCTCTAGGAAGTGGAAGGAATGCTTTTAGCTGTTGCTTTGCTTGTTTATTCAAAACAATCTGTAAACGTATCGTGCCACACCATTATTTTCATACAGACAGGGTAACATACGTCATTTTATACTCCCTATCAATGTACATGTGTCTGCTTTCTTCATCTTTGATTCAGAAGGGCACCTGAATGCCTCCGCAAACGGAAGAAACATAGCCAGGTTTTCGTTTATTCTGGAAGAAAACATATTTTTTTAGTAGTATATGAAAACCTATTTAATCCTTGGATGTTATGAAAAACAGTTTTATATAGTGAAAAGAATCAATATCATGAAATGACACCAACATAAACAGCGATTTTTCGATTCACCAATACTGCAATTATATTGTCGAAATGAACAAATAAATATTTAGGATCACGTGCTACTTGCGAGATAAACTGTTATGTGATTAGGCAGAAGCATTTTGGCATAACAAAAATATAATTAAATATTTATCAGCATTGTTATGCGAACCAGGGCTGCTCTACGAAAAACAGCTTCGTCTCTTCGCAAATTCAAAGCACGGAAACGCTTGAAACCAGCATCAGTGCTATACATCTCGCCTTTACGTTGAAGGCCATTTAGGACCCCGAAATAAAAGTCATAAACATCAGCGACATTGCAAGTGTGGCCTGTAGTGACCAACCCATATTTATGGCATGGATCTTCAATGAACTAAGTAAAAAACAAACATTCAAGGGTAACACTTAAGCGAGTGCAGTGGCAATTTCGTCACTCCCACCTTTGCCAATAAGAAATGGAAGAATCAACATGAAGTGTCCGCGCCCTATCCAAGTGCAGCTCTTAGAGTGAGTGATTTATTTGCATAACACTGAGCCATGTTCCATGACCATAAATAAAAAAAGTGCCTAGCTCGATTTATTATAATTACACTATTTTTAAATACCTTTTTATCTTTTTGCCTCTTTCTTAAGTTCATATTAAACAGCCTGTTTCAAGTAACGTCTGTCAAAACTTCAAAAAAAGCTGATGCGCGCTCCGCCTGTCGAACCAATGCAGTATTGTTCAAGGCCATATTTAGAGGGTAAAGATATTTTTCAAATTCGCCAAACTGGCTGACCGGCAATAATTAATTAGCTTATTGTGTTAATAACAACGTTTGCACAAACATCTAAAAACAAAAGTTGTAAGGCGTCTTGAGAAACATAAATTAATGTTTGTTTCCATTAGGGTTGCCCTCGTGTGTAACCTTTGTATTTAGCATCGAAGCGCGTGGTCGCGCTCACACGAGTACCTGCCAGCGAACAGCAGTGTGATTGCCGTTAATTACGTGATTTGTTTTAAAATCCCAAATGCTTTCTTTAACCCTTAAAAGTCTGTTACATTAGCTATCTTATAGAAACGACGCAATGGGATATTTTACAACACGACCTTCATCTTTTCTATTGGAGGGTTCGCGCACAAATTATTATTTAACCACTTAGGTAATTCATTTGTGATATTTAGCCAGTTTGAAACATCGCAAAAATATCTGGAATTGCTTAATAGGTCCGTGAACAATACAGCGTTGGTTTCACACACTATTTTTTGCAGGTGGCTTTGGTGCCGGGAAAGGGCGAGTACACAGTGATATCTTCGCCGCTTCGCTAATAATACACGCTGTTGGGGCGTAGTGCGTTCGTCCAATCGCGATTGGTCTAGGGGCCATAAGATCCCACTCCTTGCCACCTACTCTTTCTCGCCTTCGGTCGCCCGTTCCCTCGGCGCTCTGAGCCTTCGCGCGCAAGAATGGGGCGGTCGAATTTTACGCCGGAGCAAGCAGCGGCTGCTCGAAGTCGTAGGCGCGCCCGTGAAAGAGAACGTCGTCAACGGTTAGGTTCCGACAGTCTCTCTCTGGGTGTTAGGATGGAACGCATGAACGTATGAAACGCATGAAACGCACGAAACGCCTGAACGTGAAGCGGCACGTAAAAGAAAACGTTAGGCTCAGGGAAGAATCGACACGCTGGTGCTACCAAGCAATGCGTGCAGCTCGTCTGCGAGAACGTGTTTGGTGCGAGCTTTTCTGTGTGCGATCGGTTCTGGACTACGGGAGACACCGCGCGATGCAACATAAACGGAATTTCCAGTCAGTCACGACGCAATATCATCAAAACGTCGCACCAGCTAGCGCTTTCCATTCTCATCATGTTGCGCGATCGTCCGCAAAATCTTTTTCTAAGACAGTGACGGTTTTACAAGAAAGACACGGTAAATATAAAACTGATTGCTTCTAAAGAACGCTACCCACCGAGGCGGTCGAACGTCAGATAAAAAACGTGAGGTAATAATTAGCAAATTAATTACCTAAAATTCACCAATCACCTATTTCTTTTTTTAATATTCGCTTCAGCCGGCCCATTTTAATTCAACATCGTCTGCCCGAAGTCAAAATATGCCTAGAAATCAGGCAACAATTCCTTCTCCGCGCTAATCTTGGGCAGATTTACACCTTCAGCAAACGAGACACATAAACAAAACGCAAGATTAGTTGCGAAAGTCCCACCCGGAAGCAACGTCAATATCCGCAGCGGGCCTGGGGAGCGAGTGACCGCAAAATCCCCGTCGTAAAATTCACGCTTCGCGTTTCTTACAAGTGCAGCCATTCGCTTCCAAGGACAACTCATTGCAGTGCTGCGCCACCGTTTGCTTCTCAGGGCACGTGCACGAGGCCCGTGTATCGTGCTTTGGCGCATCTGACGCTACTTGTTATACCCCTGTCAGACGGGCTAGTTTAAGGTCTGTTCACACGATGCATCTTTTAGGCGCGCCACAGTTTCGCGACACTCAAGTTTCGCGAAATGTGCTCGTTCACACGTACCGCTTCACGTGCAACAACGATGACGTTTAGACTCGCGAAAATAATTTCGGTGTTGACCATAATGTGGCGCTCCGAATCAGATCGCTATTTATCTGGGGACCTGCTTTGCGCATTTTATGCAGTCAAATCACTTTAATTGTTTTTTCTCACATACTGTACTACTCGGAGCGATCTCGCATCTGCGCAAAGCCGATTGAGGCGGCAACCTGTACTTGCAGGACATGTGCCGGTGCCGAGCCCGTACGCAGCCAATTCATTGCCAAAGCTCCTATCAATGCACATGATCTTCATAGAAACGCTACGTGCCCAATCTGGTTACTTCTCGGCGCCCATGTCTGCCCCGATTTTATTGTGCCAACTGTTTCAGAGAGCGCACATGGTTTCACGTTCGCTTGTAAACCAACCAAACTTGGTTTCAGTTTACTCGATGGTCTCTTATCCAGCGGTATCGTCGCGACAACAACGCTATGAGCACTATTCTAATCTCGCTAACTCCCGCTAGTTGTCTTCATCCATCGCTGGATTTCTTTCCAATATGCTACTCACTTTTCCTTCAGTGGTGCTTGACGTGCTTGCGGAAGCGCCGGCAGTATCCATCGTTCGTGGTTTCGGTTTTTTCGGATTTGGCTCGGCTACAACACCGGCAGTGAAGTGGTCTTCTCAAACAGCTCGCCCCCCCCCCCCCCCCCCCTCAAAGGCCACGTGAGAGCGTTTCTGAGCGGCCATTGGCGGCGCCCTCAGAGTGATTGACAGGACTCGGCAAAGTTTCAGCAAAAGCTCGCTCCAGAAGCGAGGTGTGCGCGCAAGTTTTTTTAGATGCGCGCGTCCTTTTGGGACTCGTTCAGACGGCGCAACCATTTCGCGAAACTACATTTCGCGACACTAGATGCGCGAGAAAAATGCATCGCGTGAACGGGCATTTAGTGTCACTACAAGCGAGTGCACTTCAACCTGTCGAAACACACTCCAAGTGTGTTGGTGCTACACGGGAAAGCTTAAGTGTCACTCCAAAATGATGGCAATAGCGATGGGTAAGTAATGAGCACGAAAAATATTGCAGTGCTTACGCATTGTTTTATAATTAACTTCGTCGTCTTATTAGAAACACGTTACCATACATTGTTGCGCTAAGTCACAAGCTTTAATCCAAATTTAAATTCAATTTGATCATTACGATCAGCCATTACAAGCCAGTGATACACGTACGCACGCCGGTACGACGCTCATCTATAGGAGGTATTTACTGGCCGCCATATTTGAGGTCACTGTTTAAAGCGCATGCTCAGAACGAGCTCGCATTAATAGGCTGCCAAGACCGGCAATCTTGGTGGTGCGGAATGCACGTGGCGAAAGAACTGTGGAAGCTCGCGTTCAGCACGCGCTCCGCAGCCGAGCACACAGCTATGGCCGCCAGTGAATACTCCCTATACTCTGTTTCACCTTATGATGTACCGCAGGAAAGGCTACAAGCGCGAGTTCCTTGCTCTAGGGCACATCTCGGCGGCACAAGCTTTCGTGCGTTAAGAGCAGCTCCCAACGCTATGAGCTCGCGCTTCTAGCCTTGTATGAGGTACAACATAATGTGAAACGGAGTATAGACCTTTCCAAAAAAGGACACTTGGCAGGTTCCATTTTCAGTGTTCGTGCGTATGGCGCGTGATTTGCTCGCTTTCCGAAGCGACGAACGTGCGCGTTTTGGACTGTGATTTAACACGTGTGGACTGTGATTTTTGTAAACAGTGGAAACGTCAATAGATCGAAACGAGCAGAAGTAGGGATTGAACCCAGGATTCCTGGGTTCTGCAGTGCGAGCTTTCGCTCCGCGTGCTCCGAGCTGGTGTGCGCGAGTCCACTCGGCCACTCGCCACAACGAAACATCATGGAATGTGTCAAGGACAAGCTGGAGGGCGATATCCGCGATGTTGGACAGTGGAAGCGCGTGGTTGGGGCACTTTTCTCCGTGAGAAGCAGCTTTCATATGAGAGGCAGCTGGACCTAGATGCCGATGCACATGCAAGAATTTCAAGTGACATCGATCAGCAGCTGCAGGCCAATGCCTTCACGATAGCCGCTCTCACGGCCGACAACCTACCCGTGATCAGTCGAAAACGGTGGACCTTCCAGAGGAACGAACGGTGGTTCGAAGACACCTTGCCCCATTTGGGCGAGTTCCATTTCAAGCAAGCCTTTCGCGCCTCTCCTGCCACCTTCAGATTCCTGGTGGAGTCTTGCAGGTGCCTCCTGGCCGTCACAGGCCGTCGCGCAGGGGCCAAGGCTGGAAACTAGATTAGCCGCTTGTTTTTCTACAATGCACTACTTTCCTGCCAACAGAAAATAAGTGCACATCTAATATTACTCCTATCAAAATAATACTGATTGTACGCAGCGTTAAATTCTTCTATTATTTTTACTCCTTGAACGCTGCTATCGAGATTACACACTCGATCTACCGGAGCGAGCGTAGTGTGCTCCCCGAACTAACTTCATTGGAAGTGTGCTCGAATTCGGGCAGGGCTGGGGATTGAGCTCAGGATCACTGGGTTCTCCAGCGCGAGCTTTCTCTCCACGTACTCCGATCTGGTGGGTGCTAGCCCACTCGGCCACTGATACCCCTTAATAAAGACACGTTGAAAAAATTATACGTTTACAATTCTCTGTAATGCCGAATTGGAGCGCAGTTCTTGAGGAGGAGAAGGGAGGAAGGGTACGAAGTGGAGGGTATGCCAGCTGCTCCCCCTCCGTACCATCCCATCCTCCTCTCCTGTTCCCATCCCACTAAGCGTAAAACTTTCGCTAAATTTCCTGCAAAATTTAACCGGGAAATTGTCTTGCTGAATTGGCGTGTGACGTCACATGACACGTCATCTGATATTTTAAGGGTGACGTCACACGGGTGAAATTGTTTCTCTAAATTTAGCGGAAAAAGTTTCCACCAAACTTTGCAAAAACTTTAACCGCAAAATTTTAGCGGGAACATTTTACCCTCGTGACGTCACACGTGACGAAACACGTGACGTCACGTTGACGTAATTTTGGAAAACAGCCTTTAATTAATGCAACGCGTGGTTACGCCGACGCCGCTCAACTCAGAAACGGGTGCCTAGGAGCTGTGCTCTAAAACAACGTTACATTAATGAACGATTTTTACGCCAATTGGATGATTCTGATCGATCATCGCAAGCCAAGATAAAGAACGAAGCATATCCAACTTTGGCGTTCCCCTTCGTACCGTGGAAGTCTACGAGGAGGCCCTGACACTGCCTAAGCAGATCCTAATTATCGTGTTTTCTCGAATAGTTACATGCTGAAACAAAAGTAGGCTCTATCATTCTCTGCTAACCAAGATAGCCATGAATGACTGACTTTGCCGTCGTCTTTTATTAATTCACCGCTGCGCTAATCTTGATTCAGATCAGCCTAAACTCCAAGTCCACCCCACTATTTTTTTGCAATGCCGCTCTTCTACATGTCGTCTCTTTCACGAATTTCTTTTTCTTTATAAAATAAAACTTGCGGCACGCTTTTGGTTTCTGTGTTATGTTTTACTGTTGAAACACTCCTATTGATGCCACGCACTCCATCGAGCGAAGTGAGTTCGTCAAACTCACTCTAAGCGAAGCGTGTTCCTTAGGAAGGAGCCGTGTGGCACACTACAGAAATGACACTAAGGGCGAAGTGCACTCGCTTGTAGTGACACTAAACTAGCCCGTCTGACAGGGGTATTAGACAGACACATCAAGGGGCTTTAGTCACAATGTGCCGAAAAGGGTAAAATGGCCGTAAAAAAGGAACGCTTTACTTTATTGTTGCCCCGAGAGCTCAACTTTCTGCGTTTTATTTCTTTTTTTTCTGTCAGTTTTGTATGACGGTTTTACTTCGCCAGAGAATAAAGTGAAGCGGTATGTATGTTTCTAAATTTCAACAACTGTTATGGTATAATTTGACGATGAGCTACAAATTTCTAATTGTGGTGTGCCACCTGAAGCGAATATTGAAACAACGTAATTAGTGCATTTTAGGTAATTCATTTGATGAATATCACTTTACACTTTTTTTTACCAGACGTATGCCGTGGTGGGTAACACCATCACGAAGAAATCAGTTCTCTATTTTTAGTGTCCGTGTTTTTTTTTGTTTTTTTTTACGTTTTAGAGGATACACCTTGTATAAGAGAGTCTTTGTTTTCTATATTATTACTTCAAAAGTTGTCCTAGTTAGTTACTACTGGAATTGAAAATAACATACTTTTCCTTATCGTAGTTGATAGCATTATCCATTGATTTACAGTAGGTCTGCAACAAGAAACAGTAAGTTATGAATTCTTATCATGCATTATTCTCTCATTTGCCGAAATTGTATGACTGCATCGTGATAAGAGCTAGACCATAGTATTTTAAGAGACAAAAAACGGTTAGGCGGTATTATTAACTTTCGCTAGACACGGCACCAGTTTGCTAGAGGTGTGTGGTTTAAGTTGTTCCAGACAAAATGAGATATTTACGAATAGGCCAGCGAATTGAACTGAATCACCTGCTCAAGCAACGGTTCATTCACATCAAGGTGTCAGTACCGGTGAAAAGGATCGATATAATCGCAAGGGTTGCAGCATGCTCGATACGCTAACGGAAGTTAATGCGCAATTTTATATTGGAAGATGTGCCCGTGCACAACCCAAAGCTCCAATCCCACTGAGGCCACTCTGAGAACTATCTTACCACAAACTTAATTTCCTTTGAAAAGAAGCGAAAAATAAGCAGGCATTAGGCGCTGGCTTGCTTATGTCATACTCGAAAGAAAAAAAAGCTATATGAGCTCACTTTTCTGCAAAACACAGAAACAGCCCATAACTGGAAACAAGACAAGCATCCCGGTGAATATCCAAGATCAGAATATGACTAGGCCTTCAAAACGCGTTGTACTCGGGTACGAGGTGCAAGGGAAACATGAAGCTTATTATCATTGCTCACATTTCATCTTATGTTTTGTTCATTATAACCCTGAGCTTCGTGATTCGCTGGGATATTTTTATTGCTCGCCATGGTTTGCTGTCTTTGTGTTCTATAGGAAAGTGAACTTACACAGTCTTTTAGAGTACCTTTTTTTGTTGGTATATAGGTGTCTAAAGTTTGCAACGTTTTTACTAAATTCATTTTAGTGACCTTTTTAAGCTACAGTTGGAAAACAGAATAAAAATGTTAAGCATAATTGAGGACTCAATATGGGCTCAGCTTGACTTCGATTACTGCATTCTGCAAAAGTAAGCAGCATTAAATAAAGCACACACACACTTACACATAACCGCATAAAAACACTTTAAACACGAAGAGTCCCTTTTTTTACTCCGAAGGAGCTGACCGAACACTAAACGCTCCATGAAGCCCGTGTTGATCAAAACACTGCGTTTAATCGGGAGTCACATTAATCATAACGTGAACATGCCAAATGGTACAATACATTGGCCAATTGAGCTAGGGGTCTATGTTTTATGGCACTTCCTTGAACCATTCAAGGAAACAAAGAGTAGAAATAAAAAGAGACTGAGAGTGCAGGTGAGCTGTAGTAAGTTGGACATGGTGGTAAACCTGAGCCTGGGGTAGGAAAAGAAAAACGCAAAGGAAGACAAAAAAAGAACAGGCAAGGTCCCAAAAACGTTGCCTGTGCTTTTTTTTTGCTTCCTTTGCTTTTTCCTTTTCCTAACCCAGTCTCAGGTTTACCATCATGTTTAGTATAAAATACTTTATTCGACGCATCTCACAGTTCAACATAGCTCACAGATTGAAGAGAGTTTATCCACGGATTCTAGACGTCTTTTTTTACTGAAATTAATTTATTTTAGCTATAGCTGGTAAAATATAATGTGATCATTATGCCCGATCATCACGATGAGCACCAATCCAGCAACACCGGTGAATATTACGTTGCTTAATTGCCTATTATTTTCTAAAGTCACCGACAGCTCAAGCAACGCAGGGCCTGGATTATATTCTTCAAGCATCCGTCTTTGTGATTTGTGTTTTGGCATTTTAACGGCTAATGCCCAATTTTATTGGCCAATAAGCAATCATAAGGAGCTTGGGACCCACCATCCCCTGTGCTACTTAATCTTTTAATGACCATAAAGAATTACGAGAATACCCAGGTAGATTGTCAAGGAAACGCCTAAATTAGCACATGCTTTGCAATGCATGATCCTAACTTGGGGCTACTAAGGTTCTGCTTCAAGGCGTTATTCAGTGCCTAAGCACTTTCCTTTACCTTTTCGGTGTCTTTTTTTTTTTTTTTGGGGGGGGGGGGGGGAGGCTGGTTACATAATTGCCAAAGTGCCAGACTTGAGCCTAGATGCCATGGAATGAGCCAAAGAGCAAGCAATGAAGCCTAAACTTTGCACTTGTTTGGAAAATTAGGCCCACGTTTCCACATGAAAACTGAGCAGCCAAAGGTGAAGCCTAACTCGAGCACATGTCTGGCAATGTCAGCAGGTGTCAGCCGAACTATTACAGAGAAGCCTAACATGGGCACTAGTTTGCCGAATTAAGGCCACAATTCCAAGACTCTGACCATAAAAGTTTATGTTTGGATCTACCTTGGCTTTTTCTGACCTTTTAACGCCCTAAATGCCCAGGGAAAAACTAAATTTTGGCCCAGAGAGTTTTACTACTTGTGTGAGCAGCCCATGTCGCGGATCAGGCTTAGCTTGCCTCGCGATATAAAACGGGAAATGTATGAGGGGCATGTTGCCTAACACCTCCGATTGCTCTCACAAATTATTCCAGATACTTACGCTGCGATGTATGCTCATTTTAAGAAAAGCATACTTCGCTCCCTTTATCGATGCGCACGTGGTGGGTGAATCAGCCTAAAATCACTAACAGTAATGTGATTGAAATATAGGCACTTTTGGCGCTAGTTCTTTCATTGCAGAACAGTGTAAAATGCCAAGTTTAGCTGGGACTAACAACTCTTTTAGCATACTTACAAGCGCATATGCAGTGAAGAATAGCTGTTTTTCACAAAAATTGGACTGACCGAGGAGTTTCTTTTCAGCGTATGTTTTCAACGTCGACATGTAGGCCTGAATAAATTAAATCCATAGAAAGAAAAACAATCACAATACATAATGCTTCGAAGTATTTGATAAACACTCACTATAACTGAGCGAGTGAGTCATGCTAATGCAAGCACACAAATTTTATCAATGTCTCTGGGTATGCTAGCAGTCTGTCGCTTCCGCAGTTTTTAAAAGTATAGTTTTGTTCAATACGTCTTCCAGGTACGCTTGCCCGTTAGGCCATATAATCATAATGTATTCGTTCAATCAATCAATCAATCAAACATTCATTTTTATTTTTTCAAGTCAAATACAGATTCGACTTGAACGGTCCGCTGGCACAAAAGGCAAACAAGTTGCCTGACGAGGTGCCAGCGGCCGGTAAGGACGGCACAATTCAGCAGCAACAACAACAGCAAAAAAAAAAAAAAAGAATTTGCGCATGCAGAAACCTACAGCAGCACAATATCGTAATAACACTCAGACATCATACAAGGGAAAAAAATTACATATGCGTACACACAACACCAGGAAGCACAATAAATCACACCGCCCGCCATTAGACATTGTCATGGAGTGAGAGAGAAGAAACACGATCTGGAAATAAGACAGCAAAAATGGCCTATAAATTACACTATGTAAAAATGAGTATAAGCATGAAGTACATAATATAAAGTACATAGAGTAAAAATGAGTATAATGCTTGTGTATGGAAAGCATTACAACGATTAAAAAATACAACATATTCTACGGTCGTCAGTCAAAAAGACAATCTAAACCAGTGACAAATAAAAATGGTCAGGAAAAAACTCCTTTCCCATAATTCACCTTTAAAACAATAAGAACAACAGATGCAGGCAAAAGTAAAAAACAATAATACATTTACATAATACGTATCTCATGTTTTATCAAGAAGGAGCGAAGCTGTCTTTTAAAAGCCCCTGTGGTGCCGGCAAGCGGTACGTTGTCGCCTAGAGCGTTTAAAAGCTGGGGTACTTAGAAGTTGATCTTTTGGTTTCCGTAATTCGTTCTAGTTCGTGTTAGTTTATAAGCTGACTTTGCCCTTAGGTTATAGTCCGTTTGATTTGAGGGAGTTAAATCAAAGCTATTTATTCCTTTTGCATGAACTAGCTGTCCAAGTTTATAGTGGTATAGCCTGTTGAGCGGTAAGATGTTAAGCTTTTCAAGTAATTCATTGGCATTACTATCGTATTTCGCGTTTGCCACAATTCGTATTATGCGCTGTTGTAAACTAATGAGCCCTTTATAGTTTGTTTTGCAAGTTGTACCCCATACTAGAAAGCAATAATACAGTTTTTGATAAAACAAAGTATAATATAGTTGTACTTTTAGCCAGGTAGGCAAGATATCCTTTGTTTTATAAATTGCTCCTATAGCTCTAGATAACTCTTTTTTTTATATTCATGGTTTGTGTAGTCCAAGATAATTGGTCATTAAACCATACACTTAAAAAACTTGCAGTCAGATATTTGTTCTATAGTGCAGTCATTTATTTTCAAGCATGGTGGTCTGACAATTTTTTTATTTTTTGCCCTGAATAGCATATATTTGGTCTTCTTAGTGTTTAGTTGCATTTTATTTGCCTCCAGCCAGCTATTTAAAGGTCGTAAATAATTATTTGCATCGCGTTCAATGACGTTAATAGTAGTGCCGGAAAAAAAGAGACTAGTGTCATCGGTGCCCATAATTAAACTTGGAGAGTTTGCGATGTTGACTATGTCGTTAAGGTAGATAATAAAAAGTAACGGTCCTAAAATGGAACCCTGCGGAACCCCATACTTAAGTGTCATATGGTCGGAAAAAATACCATTGATTTGCACATATTGTCCGCGATTTTTCAGAAAGCTACCTATTAAATCTAGGGCCTTTCCCCTAATGCCATAGTGAGGCAATTTGTGTAATAAGACGTCATGATTGATGCTATCGAATGCTTTCCGGAAATCCAAGTATACGCCAAGTGTAAGCAACTTGTTTTCAAAAGTATTTAGAATCT
The DNA here is from genome assembly GCA_013358835.2 of Ixodes persulcatus. Taxonomy (NCBI): domain Eukaryota; kingdom Metazoa; phylum Arthropoda; class Arachnida; order Ixodida; family Ixodidae; genus Ixodes; species Ixodes persulcatus. The sequence continues at coordinate 553,478 of JABSTQ010009679.1, read as the reverse complement.
TATCTTTGACGTGTAACAGTGCATGCTCGGTTGACTTGCCTTTTTGAAACCCGTATTGGGCTGGCGAGAGTGCCGAAAACGATGTTAGACCGTCTGGTGTCAAGCATAAGTTATCTCGAAGTCCCTTAAAACGGGATCTGTAATCTTCTGTTTATAAAATGGTGTGCTGAAATTGGCTTTGAAACTACTCTGCCGATCAAAGGCTAATGTATTTTTCTATTTATTTTTAAATGAACCCACTATGCAAACTATGGAATTCCTGCGCAAAGAGTGTTACACTCAATATTTTTTGACAAGAAATCAAGAGCAGCTTCTCGAGGGACGGATAACCTTCTATTGACATTCTCAAACAAGTTGTTTTGTTTATGTTTGTTGCACGTCTATCCTGAGGAAGGTTGCTAGCAAGAATTACTTAGAATGACTGCGAACACTGCTCGTTATTTGGTCCCTTGACGAGATTATAGGCCTAAATAACTAAAATATTTCCAAGGAAAGTACGCGATATACAATTTTTTTTCATCAAAAGCCGCAGATTTCGTTGAAAGTATGTACGTCTATTTTTTACGGCGATTAAAAGAAAGCCTTCTATCGTGAAAGCGCAATCTGCGCTGCAAGTTTCAATATTGTGATTTGCTGTATAAAGTACGAGGAAGAGTGATTAATGCCCCTATAGGTCGTAAAGCATTCATATCTCTTTCCTGTGCTTAATGCCGTACACCCCTCTCCGCGTTTAAAAACCCAGTGTGGATTTCGTTTCAAGAGTCAGACACTTTCCAAGCCTCAGCAATTTCTGGGCGTATTCTTTAGAGATCATTGAGCGCCGTAGTAGAACGTGGAGCTTAAGCTTCGCCTTTAAGAGTGAACGCGATAGCGTTTTCGGGCCCCGCTCGGATCGCCTTCTCATTCGCTTCTCATGCTCTTCCTGACAGTGAGCAGGAAGTGCGGCGGACATAGCCTAGTCTGTAGAGTACTTTTACCGCAACCAAAGGGTCGTGTTCAAATCCCGCATAATTTTCTTCACATTTTTGTTAAAGATAAATGAATCACGTTATAGAGTGAAATCATTTGAGACATGCGGTGACTTTTGATTCGCATTACATGTCATGTTTTAATCACTTTTATTCCACGTGTGACGTCACGTTTCACGTGAGCGTTGGGGGTTTTCAAAACACCTGCGCGAGGTGTTTCAAAAACACCTCGCGCAGGTGTTTCCCTATTGCCCAATCAGGATTTTCCCGTCACGCCACCGACATCGGATTTTCTGCGATACGAGCTCCTAATGCTGTTTCCTAAAACGCTCATTGAAAGCAGTAAATGTGCCAAGTTTGGCATTTTATCGATGAAAGGAATAAATTATTTTAAGTTGCCAAACACTTTACAGAAACGGGTATCTCTTTAGATATAAAACTCATAAGCTTCTATGCGCGAACATATAAAAATTGGTTAGTAGCATATTTTATAAAATGCGTACACCGCTTCATCATAATGGGATTTAAGATGTTATAAAGGACTATATGATCGTTAATGGTCTGCATTGCAAACTTTTCGTGTTCCCCTACAACTGCAAATTTACTTATTTCAGACATTGCTACGTGTCACCTAGTAATTTGAAATCACAATGAACTAAATTAAAACGTACATCATTTTGTTTGATTTTATTTGAAATTCATTTACTTTAAGTTATTATTAAAAGTGAAGCAGTCACGTCTGTATAGGTTATCTTTTATAATTCAAAATATAAATGCACGACTTACTTTATAAGCCACTCGTAATCCAATGTAGTCAGGAAAGTGAACCGGAGACCAAGCTTCGAATATAAACTGTAAGTAAATATAGAATATATCATTTGTTTACTTCTGTACACAAACATTTACTCTATATTCACTACTTTGTAGCATTTAACAATGTCTCTTTACACTCTTTCCTCCTGTAGGTCGTGAATGAGCTTGACGCAACCTATGCACTAAGAGTCAGCAATCTAATTAACATCTCAGTTGCTAGATAGGATTGTGTGAGTCCATAAAGGTGGGGAGTACCGAATAACTTACCATTTGTTTCGCGTTTACATTTATTGATTACCCATTTTTTTATTTATTATACAAGTCGGATCAGTGAATGCACCGGTCCAGCGAGCTCGCCTTTATAAAGTGCTTTCCGCTCAATTAAGAAATTTTCGTGACAATGAGTGATTTCACATTAAAACGCACTAATAAAAGGCAATACGTCATTTGCTTCGCAAAAAAGGGGATATATTTTGTTAAATCTTACTTTAAACATGAGCAGAACTAGAAAAACAACTTCAGCTCTGTCTGGCAACATTGACCTGGGACCGACAAAAGCATGGCTATCACGTGGTACGAGATGTCACGTGATCCACTACGCAACGACGGGCGTGATCGGGGCATCCCATCGGGCCACCGTTGGGGCGGGCGTGTGCCAGGCGCAGGTGTCGTCTGCATCGCATTCTTCACCATGCTTTGGTGTCAACGACATTCGACAACGTCTGCACAACTGCGGCATACGTATGCGCACGTAGTGTGACCGAAACTCCGAGAGACGATAATCACCAACGGTGAGTCGACGACGGTGCTTGTTTCGTTGGGGACGGCGGGACGGCCGGACGGCTCCCAAGAAGCGCACTGCGCACGCGCGTTACGCCAATCACGTGGACACCGTTAAGCGCCGAGCGGAAACGTTGCTGACGCCATGCGGTACACTCGACAGGAGAAGTAAAAACAAACAAAAGAGGGCAATGATGATGACGTTTAGCTCATTGTTGGCTACGCCAACGCCGTAGCCCTGACTGCGCTGTTGGTTGCTCGTCAATTAGCCAGCTAGAGTGTGCAGACTTCAGCAACTGGGCGCGTCGCAAGGTTTGCCGGACCGTTTAAGAAACATTTAGGCATAGCTGGGTCGTGATATTTGACGCGTGGTCTTCCTAGATAATGCTAAAAAGAACTGCATTGTTCTATGTTTTGTTTTTTTAAATGAAGCGAAGTGGCCCTTTAAACGCGAATGAATGAATTTGAGTCAATAAAACTAGGGTATATGTTTCTTTCTTTTTTTAGTTTGATACTTATCTTCACAATGTTTAAAGATTATTTTTTCCTTTTATGTACTCTTTTTTTGTTTTTTGTCGACACCGAGGAACATTATTTAAACATTTAGGGGACAAATTTCAATTAATTTTGCTGATTGTTTTTAAATAGAAGTCCTCTCACATGCCTATAGGTATCGATGAGATTCAAATGCGGCTTGCGGACAAGTCACTGGAGATTCCGAACTTGCCTTCAAGGGATCAAAATCAAAATCAAAATGTTTTTACTACCCGAAACGATTGAAAAGAAAGGGTGCGTGGACATTACACTCAAAATTCGAAACTTGGAAACTCAGTATTTGTCAAATAAAAAAGAAATCAATCCGTAAGCCGAATTTGAAGTTACCGCGCGATTCGCGCCAGTGCAGTGACGTCAAAGATCGAGTCAAAAATCTCCCGCCTCCGAACCATCCCGACCCGAAGTGTCGTGTTAGCCCTGCGTCCCGTGAACAACCGCTTGTGCGGGCCGCCTATCGCTGAGAGCAGACGACGCTTCACTTTCGAGATTTGAAGTTATTTTATGGCCCTTTCAGCGATCTCAAATTCTTTGAAACGGTGTGAGACCAAAGAGAACGAGCGGTAGACTTTTCTGAGCGACGTGAGGGGCCACGTCGCGCTGGTTTTGCGTGAAAGGCTGCGGCGGCGGTGTCACAACCAAAACTAACGTACACAGACAGCAAACCCAGTTATTTTGACCGTTTGACGATTTCCTTTTCAAAGTCTGAGGGATCGTCGGGCACCTAAAAAAGATAACGTCGTACGATTCCGCGACTCACGGATCATCCTCAGTGCTACATGTGCCGAGCGCCGCGGCGCGGCCGTATTTTTCGAGGGAGGATAAAAGGCCAGGAGGCGACATCACTCAGGACTTCGACTTTTTTGGTCGCGCCGGTGCTGTGTGAAAAGCTGCCCGGGCGGGGTCACAACCGAAAGTGCGCTCGCTGCACAGATTTTCGAGGAATGCGTCAGAGAAGGAGGCCTGGATAGCTGCAATTCCTGAAGGACTACTGCAGGATTTGGGACCGAAGTCCTTTATTCTCTATTCTCGATACTTTGTCGACGAGGATTACGAGGTCAGCCCAAGCGTCCCTAGAGCGGCGGGGATTAAATGTTACCGTGGTTGAGGCATGGTGTCTTTCGGACAAACTTCCCTCAGCACGTCACATCAGAAGAATCAAAACGTCCACAACTAGAGGTAAGTATACCGAACATAAAGAACTTCGTCCCATTCCCCTACTTCCCGTTCATCCTCACTGCTACAGGTACCGAGCGCCGCCATGTTTTGTGAGGAAGTATAAAAAGCCTGAAGGCGACATTACTTCCTGAATCCGATTTCTGATATTTTAAAAGGAAGGGCGTAGTGCGTTGGCTATTGTGTTAAAAAAAACATGTTTTACGAATGCCGTTTTTAAGTATTATAGAAATGTCGCTAATAAAGTATCTAAATTTCATAAGTGATTACGTCGCAACTAAAAAAACAAGGAGTTGAAAAGAGGGAGGGAAGAGCGCTAAAAAGAAAAAGGCAAACGTGCGCGTGGAGAATTTTGTACTTTTTTGGCTGTGTTATTTTTTTAGTTTAGAACAACAACTTGCATTGTTTTACACAACAAGAAAGATAAGACCTTTGTGCTGTCAGTGCCCCTTTAAGAACGTTGCCAGAGGACCTACCCTAGTTTCAAAATTGCATATGATTCTTCGTAAGCAAGAGCGGAGCTCTATCTGCTAGTTTTGAAAAACCATTTCATCATCATTTCGTTGGTAGCTTAAACGATTTGCGGAGAAGACATCATCTGTTTCTTGCGCAGGAGTTGCGGTGACGTCAGAATGGCGCCGAGCTTTGATTGGCTTTGATTGAAAGGATAGGGGGTAGACCTCAATACAAGATGCCTTGAAAATCAACCCACTAATTTTGTTTTTCAATCTGCCAATAAAAACTCGGCGTTCTGACACCATTGCGACCCCTGTGCAAGAAGCAGACGAACTTGCGCTCCGCATAGGTTCTGAACCCACTAACAAATGGGAATCGTGGAACTTAAAGAAGCTTCCAAAAAGACTCGATATTTGTTCGTCAAACCCAAGCTATATATGGACGTCTGTACCAATTTTTACAGGATTGTTATTATGACACGCCCAAAACGCATTGCAATCAAATTATTTCTTGAACAGTTCACTCTCTAAAACATGCTATATTTTTATATGCAACTTTCGGTAGAATAACTGCACCTCTTTAAGAGAACGTGCAGGGAGTAAAATAAGTGTAAAATTAATATTATATTCAACCAGGCCTGTTTTTTTGTAACATATATCACTTAAAGTGGTTAAAATAAAATGTTCATGTTATCAGGATTTCATCTTCATAAATTAATTTTTACCTCGTTCATTAAGTCGCTCTCTGAAAGATCCAGGTCATTGGGATATGGCATCTCTTGTTGAAGACATTCAGAATGTTCCAAAAATTGCGTCCTCGTATAGTTGGACCAGAGCGGGGTGTCTCTAGGCGGTTGGTATTTAAATTCGTCTTGGTATTTATCTTGAGCTGGGTACTCGTCCTGGTATTCATCAGAGTTATAGTTGTCACCTAAATCTTTATATTCGTTTCGTTTAATCTTTGGATATTTGTAATTTAAATGTCCGTCCTCATATGATGGCTCATGGTATTTCTTTGGAATCGAACTCGGGTACATGTCTTTTTCTTGGTATTCAACCGACGCTGAGTATTGTCCTTCATCTTGGTCTTTGCCGTCAGGAAGGCGCAGAGCTGGAAGGAAAATTATGTATATTATCTGTACCACTAGTGATAATCGTGAGATTAAGTTTAGGGTTCTCAGCCGATTGCGGCTCCCGTAGGCGCGTGTTGAATGCGTGCTTCGTAAATGACGGCTCCAGCTCCTACTGGCAACGCAACGATGACATAGTGCTAAACTAAAATTCTACAAAATTGTTGCAGGTACACATTTACTCACTGGGGAAGGCAGTCGTTTCGATATTTGAGTAGGCCCGGGTTCTAAAAGAAGCCATGCGAGATAGATTTAAGAGCACGCTTTGCACATATACATTGGACACGCTGGCCTGTACGTTTGGTTTGGAAGCCTTCATATGGTTGGGTGTAAAATGTAATTGGAACTGTTTGCTTGCGGCATCTTAGAAAAACGCGATGATTGGCTTTTCGCGATCTACTTTCGCCGTTAGCAGCAGTATACATGCTGGTACCCTTTATAATGCTCGACAAGTTTCATGTAACTGTGTATATTAAGGAAATAAGACCTCAAATTAAACTTTGCTTGAATTTTACTTGATCACAAGCTACTCACAGAGCGTTTTCAGCACTCCCACAAATATGTTTCTATACAAACGTGTTTTTACAACAAAGTAGCTGCCAGAGAAACAGAAAACAATTTTCGTCAAACGCACCGTTGTCTTACCTTCTTTTTTATATAAAAAGGAGATGTTTTGTGTGTCGTCGAAAGGGAACTAAATTTTAAAATATATATATTTCCATCAAGAACTTGAATTCTAATTTACGCAACCGTATCCAGGAATGCACATAATTTACAATCAAATCAGTAGCGTTATATTGGTGCCAGGACACCACTTCACCAGTGTCCACAAGATGAACATGGTGCTGAGATTTAATATTTATTCGATCAGTATGTGGCGGCCTATGCTTGAACAGAGAGCAATCCATTTTACAAGATGCGATTAATCAACCAACGTCATCTTGCATTCTGCTAATTAACTGCTGGATTATTTCTTGAAATAAAGTGTTCTGGTTCTTTTAAGGCTGTCAATGTTGGACGTACATTTTATAAGCCAGGCTAGCCGTTAGCTTATTAAACAAAATGGTATGGTAATATATAAAATGTTGTCACGAGTCAAGAGGTAATGAAACAAAGAATAACTGGGGAAACTGAAACGTTTAATGGGGCGAACCTGTGCCCGAAAATAAAAAAAGAAATAACGATAACAACAGAGCGTCACGGGCGTCGAAGGCGGCGAAGCAGCAGGATCGAACTCTGAGGCGAAACTGACTTCGGATCGCCACGCGGAGCCCCTTATTTACATGCACGCGTTGGCTTCTGGAATAATCGGCCTAGAAAGTTCGGCGACTAGAACATTCGTACCTCGAACAAGCTACAGATTTCTCGAATGTACAGAACATTGAAATGCAAGAATAAACAATAGACGCGTACCCCAGGAATCGAACCCTGGCTCGTCGCGTGGGAAGCAAGCACGATAGCCGTTAGGCCACGGCCGCGCTGCCTACTTGGCCAGCTGCGCGCGCGCTAATATATAAAATATTTAATATCTTTTAGTTATGACATACGTATCGAACTTCCTGGTCGGTACGCTTTTAATCATGGCGCGACATAACTAACCGTTACTTATTTTCATCTTCAAAAATGTTGCAAGGAATGTATTGGTTTACATTATATGCTTAATTTTTTCTTAAGATTTTATTACAAATCATAGCACACCTTAGACATATTTTGGTGACATTGTTTTTGTGTGGAAATTAATGGAACGTGGCAATCTCAATAATTTTTTCATTTGATCTCCTCAAAAATATTTATACTTTTTACGTGTCAAACTTCTTATGCACCGCAATCCTGAGAATAAAATTTCTGTAGAATTTTTAAATTCTCCGAGAAATTTAACAAACAGTTAGCCACGCCATGTCTTCCTTTATTCTCCCTTAAACTGCTAACTTTTTTTATAGGGATCACATAGGGCTTAAACACCAACTCCTTTGGAGTTGATGCCTAAGCAGGACGGAAACGCTGATGCGACAGGAGGAACAAGGGCGCGTGGTTTGATAGCATACATATTTTTATTCTTATACCAGTTGTGCAATGTCAATACTTCGTCTAAGCCTATGTTACATTAAACGTTTGCAATGTAATATAACAAATACAACTTTTTGTTTTATTAACATGCCTGAAAGATTTTTTTCTTTCGACTTCGTTTTATATTTGTGATTTCTGTAATTCACAGTCATGCAGCCGCTCAACGTATTAGGTGGAATATTTCTGAAACTTAAAAACATGCATATAATAGTTTTTCTCACCTACTTTCAACGCGCGTAAAAGGACAATGTAGCGATGTTCGTGCTTTCACTAAACGACGCTTAGAAATATACGTTAATATTCATAACCTTTAAAACACGCGTTCGTTTTACTCTAGACGCAAAGGCAGTCGCAGAGGAAAAAATCGAGCAAAAACAAGCAGTGTTTACTCGTACAAATCGCAGCCAAAAGAACTGGCCACGTGATCTGAAGCCGCTTATACGCAGTCAGTGTCTCTGATAGCCAGGTGCAGGTGTTGACAAAAGCAAAAAGCACGCGCTCAGCTCCACACAGTTAAGGTTCTACTATTCCCATCATCGAAGCGATTGGACCCAATGCACCACCCGAATGCAGGTCGAGGCACAGAAATGTAGAAAAGCCCAAAATGGAATGCTGACTGAGTACTCGTGCCCACTGTATGAGTAGCATTTAAATATCGTCACCCCGGGGATCGCAAAGTTTCACGACGAAATCCTGGGAATCCCATTGTTGGCAACGTCATCAATGCGATCCCCACAACTCGGCCAACAAGGTTAGCGAAGGAGAAACTGAATACCAACGTTAGCTTTTATCCTGAAAATTACGAGTCGACAAAGAAACTCATTGGTCAGCGGTGCTGCGTGCGAGTGTACTTGGGTCCCACTACTGCCAGTAAGCCTATGTAAAGTTACAAACATTCCTACAAAATATCCTTGTTCGGCCCCCATACGTTTTATTCTCAAATGTCTCTGTCTAGAATTAACTTACGTTTCGACGTTTGTATTGCCATTGACCTCAACAAATGCGCACATATGTTTACCCCAATGCCGTATTTGAAAGGATAATGCGCGTTGTTCTATTTTTCTAATGTATTCCATTTCTCTATATTGAAAGGAAGTGGGCGCAAATGTGACTATATGGAAATCCCGAATTGTAGGAGATTCGTGAAAGAATAAGTCGATGTTTTCACAGAAAATGGAGAGCAGCTAGCGCTCTCTGGGCGACAGGTGTTCAGTTTAAAAACTCCTCTCGATCCGGCTTTAATCTCGGGAACTCTTCTCAACCACTGAAAGCGCTACTCTGTCTTCTCTAGCGAGGCATCCGTGAAGAAGACGGGTATTGCCAGCTATCACTAGTCAGAAACCGAAACACACTCTAAAGGCCCGTACGCACATTCGCGTTGCTATGCGTTTGAGCGCGAAATGGCCTCCTTGCGGCAGGAAGTGGTTAAGGCCCATTACATATGTTTGCGTATGGCCGCAATACGTTCAGTAGCTGCAGACGGCTGCAGAACGTTGTCGGGAGCATTTGCGGAAAGATTCTAAGCACAATTGCGTTGCAGCACAGTCGACCGCTGTCAAGAGCCAATAACAACGCGCAATCGACTTTTGCTGATAGCAGCTAGAAGACAAGGCCTGCTCATGACGTCATCGTTAGTATATCCCCGACCCGCCCCAAGCGGCAAACAGGCTGAAGCTTGACGAGAGTAGGCGGCGCCTCACAACTACGTCGCATTCCCTGGCGGCCACAGCTGTGTGCGCGACTGCTGAGCGCGAGCTGATAGCGAGCTTCCACTTAGTTTGCAACGTGCATGCGAGCACTCCCTCCGCCAGGAGCGTGAGCTGGCACGGCTCCTGGCTTTGAGACGGGAATTTCTAGAGCGTGCTCGTTCTGCGGAAAAACGCTTTAAAGCAGCAACCTCGAGCTCTCGCGCTTGTGGAGTTTGCTGCATTCTCTGCTTAGAAGTGAACGGAATATAAACAGAGCCCTCAAAAATGGCGTCCAGTGTCAGCGCCCAGGGAAGGGCTTTGCAGCCCTTTGCACAGCAGTAAGGAATTTTCACTCGTGCATTTCACGCTCCACGTGAATGCCTCACTTCATCATATGCTATGGCAGCAGACACTCGGCGTGAGCATCTGTTTCATCCTCTGCAACTCAAACCACTGAAGCAGGCGATGGATCAGACGATGTCGAAGACGATGTAGGAGACGATGGTGCTCATCCGGACTACCTCGGGGGCGCTGAGGGGATCTACTAGTGATGACGTTTAGAGCAGGAAACGCGCAGGCCTTCTGTTCTAGATTGTATTGCTTTTGCGGTTCACGAATACAAAGCAAAATCCACGGCAAGGTGGGGTCGACCGGTGACCCTTTCAGCGTGGTCGATCTTTTGGGGAGAATCCGCTGGTTACAACCACGTTTCTCCATCTTGAACCATCGCAGCATCGGAATAACCGTATCCCGTGCCCCCACCCTCCCCCTCCTTTCTTCAACAAAGCAAAAGCAACATCTCTTTCCGGACTTGGAACCTGATGCACGTCACTGACAGGCGTGTGTGAACACGTGTCTCTCCCTTTCTTTTCTCTGCTTCTGGTTGGTCTCCGTAAACTTCCGTCACCGCAATTGCTTTGGAAGTTGAGCAAAGTTGTACACTCTTGCGTCGTGCTGCAGAGCATTCGGCGACGGCGCGCATCAGCATACTCTTACCGCTTTTCGAGGCCAGGATGCCGTTCGGCACTAAAACATTCAAATGTGCGTATGGGTCAGTGAGAAGAATTATTGGTTTGACATAAATATGTTCTAATGGGAGTCCTGAGAATCAAACAAATTTTTACTAAAGGTCCCGAAATACACGCCCCAACCACAAGATGTTTTTTTTTTTTTTTTTTATGCTGTCCACGTTTTGCTTAAAGCAAGGGTCTCCAGTCGACCTACAAATAGCCTTGGTGTTTCCTATGATGCCCAACCGGCGGGCTGCTCTTACATACGAAAAATTAGGGGGCATAAAAACAAAACGGTACCGTGACGGCCACAAAAGGCGCAAATAAATATATATTTAAAATGATAAAAGAAACCTGAATCATAACGCGGGATCTCGTGCCATATTATTCATAATACATTGTATCACCAGTTTTGCTATTCGTAGTCCCCTGCTTCATGTCTGTGTAACTATGATGATAACATTGCTTTCCGTTTTGTTTTTAGAGTGCAGCTCTTAGGCGCCCATTTCCGGCTTGAGCAAAGTCGCCGTCGCCGTTGCCGTCGGCGTAACCGCGCGTTGCATTATGGGACTTTCTCATAATGACGTCACACGTGATGCCACTCAACCTAGGAAAATTTCGGAAATCTTCCCGCTCAATTTAGCTGGGAAATTTTACCCTCGTGACGTCAGATGTGGCGTCACGTCAACAAAATGTGACGTCATGTGAAATTTAGCGAAAACATTTTCCCGCTAAATTTAGTGGAAAAAATGTTGGTTAAATTTTCTGCTAAATTTAGCGGGAAACCCTCCCCACCGTACCCTCCACCTCCTCCTCTTCAAGAGCGGCGCTCTAATTCGGCATTACAGAGAATTTTAAACGTCTTTCATTTTTTCGAGTATACACTAACTTAACTCTGTGACGTCAGCCATCTGCGGTGGCAATGCTGTGGGCACCGGGTGGTCTGCACACGCACAATGCCCACACCCGGTGTGGGTAAACGGGGACTTGTTTGTAGACAGTGGGTTGGTGTATATAGCGCCTTGTGCCCTGTGTCATAACACTCGCATATTGGCACCATTTGATGTAACATTCTCATTACTGTTCTGCCCTGTGTGTATGTACCTAAGTTCCTAAGCAGCGTGATTTATGCCTGGTAAGTTCCCTGGTTTACAGTTATTTTGTAACATCATAACGAGAAATATATTACATTTAAAAATTAAAACAGAATGTATTCGTCCACCTTACATTACTTTTTTTATAATTTTTGCTAGACGCTAAATTGTTTTATTTATATGCTTATTTAGTTGTATCTATTTAGTATTTATTTTATACTGTCAACTATTTACTGTCCCTAAACACTGCCACAGGTTTCAAAATCCGGCCAATTAGCCAAAAACGTTTCAAGAACCCTGGCCTGGAGTGTACGAGTTGAGCTGTGTACTTGCGGGAAGCAGTTTTTGATTCTGTAGAAATTAAATATATGGACTCTTCAGATGTAAGAATATATATAAATCATCAATAACGTCTGTTAAAATGTTCTTCCGGTACATTTTAAGGTAATATTTTAATTTCCTTGTTTAAAATGAATTATTGAAAAATATATGTAAATTATAAAAATACAATGTTCACAAACGTATCTATTTAAAATTTAAAAAGGTACAATCAGTCATGAGAACTTTTCTCCGTATATTCTACCTCAAGCAAACAAATCGACTTCAATTACAAATGCGCAGAAACAAAAATGCCTGTTTCTCTAAATAAATAATACACCTTGTGAGTCAGGCACGTAGCCAGGATTTTGTTTCGGGGGGGGGGGGGCCCGCCCATGACAAAATGCTGTATGACGGGGAGGGGGGACAGGAGGTCCCAGCAAAATGGAAGATTTCGGGGGGGGGGGGGGGGGCCCGGGCCCCATGGGCCCCCCCCCCCCCCCCCTGGATACGTGCCTGTTGTGAGTCAAAGCAATCGACGGCTTTTTGAAGCGACCGGATAAATCGGGTTCTTTACGTTTCGAGAATAGATGCACTACAGATGTGCCCGAAGGTGGTGGAAGTTTGCGCTAAAATTGTAGAAAAATTGGCTCATCTGGGTCAATCACGAAAAATGAAAAAAGTAATGTTTTCCTTATACTTTGCATGTACACTTAAAAATATGTTCCACATTATTGCGCTTAGTTGGGTCAATGACGTGAAGTATAGGTAAGGCGATTGAATTTTCTTTCTGTTTCACCATTTTTTTTCAGTCGTGATAAACGCCGGAATAGCCCAGCACGATTGTCTGATGATGTCGGGGAAAAGGGCATAATGATGGATTTTACATAAAAGCACAGTTTTTATTTTAATCTTTTTCTTCCATTGAAGATTGCATTTTTTATGCTCTCCCTAATGAATGCACCACATTCGAGCATCTTTGAAGTAAATCCCAGCGCGATAAGTTAAGAAACCGATTTATGCGATCCATTCAAATCACCATCGATCCCTTTGAGCCACTTGGCAGTAAAGGAAATGGCTTCTGTTTAGATGTTTATGATTTTAAAATTTTATAATCTTACCTTCGTGTCCCAAAAAAGAGGCTATTGCAGTGGAAATAATCATACCCAAACCTCCGAATTTTGACTCTCTGTAGGGGCCCATCAGAAAGTAGCATCAGGCGAAGTGCTGAGCCCATATGATCCCCAATCAAAATAAGTTTAAAGTACTCACGGTGGGAGGCCGGTTTGAAATCCCAGACGATACAAATATGCGGCGGGAAGAACTGCAAGAAAATATCACGTAGATCCGAAGCAATGACTTAGATGCAAAGTTCCTCCCCGTATTCTTTGAGTAGATACAAATAAAAGTATTTGCGTACCTAACGCATTTTGAGTTCCGTCGTAAAACATCTGATCGCCAAATGGGTTAATGTAATTTTCGCTGAAATATTGCAAAAAGGGTTTTTATTATGCGCGTGGGAAATTTATAACAGCTATGTTAACCCTGCAACTTCAAAACATACAAATTGTTGAATTCCAATTCAGCCGATTTCAACCACCCCCTTTCCGAAAAATTGCAAACATCGCCACCCTACTTTAAAAATATTTTATGGTTTTTCGCTACGGGCAAAATATCTGGGACTTCAAAATGCAATTTTTAGTGAGACAGTCCTTACCAAAGAGATTGTTTCTTATGTGAAACGGCACAGCTAATACCTTTTTTATTGGAACAACAAATCCGCATTCAGTTTTCTTTACTATTGCTCCAACACCTTTATTTGTGTTTTGGTGAACCAATAACCCTATTACGTCTTAGCAATTCATTAAATAATTTAAAACTTAAGAAACGTTAAGCCAAAACTGCAGCTTGGAAGATATTGTGGAACATATTACTGACTTCACGGCGCACAGGTATTACAGAAAATCAGCGCGATGTGTATGTTGTGTATATGTCCAAAATACTAGTGTGTGTGTATTTGCGAGCTGTGAAGTCAGTAAAACTTGAGCATGTCCATCAGTCACTGTTGTTTTTGCTAAAACTAGGATTTTGCAAATGTGATTTAGCTTTTGATTACATTATTTCTCCTGTCGTTCTCAAAACTGTCCACATATCGAACACAGCACTACAAATACAAACGCACATTTCCATCAGGAAATATTCTTAAAAAAACACAAAAACAAAAAATTTAATTTAACATTCAAGCATCAGTTTTCATTCCATAATCATATCATCCTTCTTTTTAATTTTAACTGGAGTGCATAAAGGTTCAAACCATTGGAATAGTGCAATGCATTAAAAGATCATAAATAGTTCGTGATACTCACCCATCCTTGCTGATCGAACCAGCAAGTTTCTCCAAATTGGTCAAGAAGTTGTTTTTTGTAATATCGTAATACATCTCAAGAAATGTTGTACTCGCCGCAAATAGGGGTAACTGTTTAAAATTTGAATAACACCAATGTTAAGATTGTTTTAATGCAGCGTGAACCGAAGCGATTCCACATAACATCTAAACTTACACATTACGTATGTTCTCGTGCATATAACACTTTGTAATCCTGGAAAAACCATTCGCGCTTTCCAGTACAAAAACGAATGAAAATGCTGCCGCGTATGGTGTATCACAACGACAGCTGCGATACACACTCGCTTTCATTGCCAGTATTGTGGGGCCGTTGGCGCTCCTGCACCACCCCTGAAGCACAATTCTGAGAATTTTCACGCGAGCCTTGATTCCAGTCTCGATTCCGCAACTATGCCTCATCCGTGCTTCATATACGACTGGCCTCCTCAGCGAGCCGTAAGTGAAATTTGTGTTCCTCCGACATGCTACGAACTTCCCGAATTCTAGCCATACGGCGTGCAAGTTCGCTCTGCTCGGATGCTCTTGCGAATGCGTTGTCACAACTGGGTTGTTGAACTCAGTTCACCCTTAAGATGAGACGGCAGCCGAAGCTACAAGCGCGAGCTAGTCCTCCGTTCTGGCTTTGAGATGCGACTTGCTTGGGTCAGAGCTCGTTCTGCGAAAGAACGTTTAAAATTCACAATCTCGTGCTTTCGTGCTTCTGGCATTCGCTGCACTCTCAGCTTAAAAGTGAACCGAGTGTACAGCCAACATGTTTTATGTCACGCACGTTACTAGATAACTCAGTTACAGAACTGCCGATGCATAGACGTTGCTTACACGAGCAGCACTTTCCTCCTCCGCCTTCCGTCGTTCGGCGCGCCACCATTTTGAGGCCGGCTGCTATGAAAACTGCAGTGTATTTTCTGAAATACATATGCTTTGAAGTATAGTGTCTCGATGGCGCTTCACCGTACACTATAGAATACGCAGTTTTGATTAATTAAAAACTCTAGATAGCGATTCAAACGACTGGAGGCAGGCTAAAGTGGAAGGGGTGTACCCCCCTCCTCGGGAGTTCCAGAACTGCGCTAATTAAGTAACGTTGATAGTCAATGACCAGGGGAAAACGTAAAGTTCGTGAGGAAGTCAGGGCGTCCCGTTCAAGCACCCTACCTCCAGCACACACTCGTTACCCTATGCCATCCACTGGCGTCGAGTGCACGTTTTAGGGCCACGAGATGCCGAAGCGTTATCGAAAGTAGAAGTAAAATTTCTCTCGTCGATAGCTCATTTGATGCAGCTGTACAATATAGAAGAAACGATTACTGGTATTTATGGGTCACTGGCTCCGGTCCGACTCAGCAGGCGTAGAGTTTTGCATTCTTTGAACTCAGCGCAGCGGCGGCGGCTTGGAGTGATCGCGTGATTCATGACGTCACCGAGACTCTTCGCGAAGGGCGATCATGTACTTTTCTTGGAAGGTTCCCGCTAACAGGCGTCATTCTAAAGGTGTCAATATATCTGACACATTACGAGATCAACTGCGCAATTGAAAGAAAGGATTTTTCGGAATCTTGGGTTGTGCGTGAATTACGATCTATTAATGCGAGATTCGCCAAGGTTTTGATGTGTCATGTATGTGTTGCGCCGTGAATTGGTTAACTTCGGCAGGATTCACATATGAAATGCCTTTCTGAAGTTCTGGAATGGGGAGAAAAACTGTTGAAGATTGTGCTTTACCTGCCATCGCATTAAAGGCAAGAACGAACGTCACAGATGTCAATGTCGGCGTAGCGGCATTATCAAAGACTACCCATAGACTAACTTGCTGCAGCCAAACTGGGTTGCTTCTACAGAAACAATATTCCCTAGATATTTATGTACGAGAAGAGCCGGCACTATTACAATCATGCTAGAATCCTATGGGGGATTAACTAAAGATAAAAACATTAACTTTTTACAGGATTCGAACCTCGAACTTCCGCGTGACAGTCAAGAACTCTGTGTTCTGGACGACGCACGCGGAATTTCTGCCCTGTTTCAAAGACGCAAAGAGGAAATGCGTAAGGTACAATATAAAAAAAACAACTATATTTTTCATAATGAAAGATGCTTTTGCGCAGGTCCGTAGTACCAGCACCATTCTTTGCTTTAAACGCAAGGCCGTGTAATAGGCTGAACTATGCTCATATGGAAATTATGAGTCCTAAATTTCGAAATCGTATCGGAGACTCTTCGCTGAAGTACCGCATTCAGTGTTGCTGAGAGAGATTAGCAAAAGGCTCAGTTTTCCAGGAAACCTTCCTGCTAATATATATAAAATTTTTAATAATTCCATAAAACATACAACGTGACGACGTTATGGATCAGCTATCTAAGAGTTCAACTAGGCCCCTTTCTTGAGGAACTTGTAACACCATAATGTCCTTTATTTTTATTTTGTATATCACTGTATTTTCAATGCAGAATAACAAACTTGCATGAAAAAAACTAAGGTATATTCTTTTTCGAAGGGTTATATTTACTCTAAATAATTCTAGGATTTGGGAGTGCTCAGTTCAGTGGCAAAATGCGAATACCCAGTTCATCACTGGCTGTTTGTAATATTCTTGAAGCAAAGCTTTGACTCCTGCGAGCAGTGAGGTTTTTTGTATTTAAAGTATATCATTTAGGAAGCGTTATATGTACATTGTATTGTGCTAAAGATTATCCTTAATTACAATTATTGGCTTTTCATGAGCTACCAAGGAGGAAAATACAGCACAAAATGCGGCAGAGGTATGTCGTCTTAAAAATCAGTGCAGAAAATTCTCTAATGATGCACTTGTAAAACTAACCCGTGAAAATGAACGGGTCAGTTTCATGAACGACAAAAAGAAACATTGTTAAACAACTCCTGAAAAGAAAAAAGGATGTTTCTTTTTTAGTCTTGTTGGGGCACGCGTGTCATAAAAACAATTTTTTACCGGAAAAAAATTTTTTAGAGCAAAATTAACGGCGCGAGACGCGATTTAGTTGGCGACCACCTCCTTTCCACTTGTTTTCTCTCTTGGCATTTCGGGCGCGAGGAGAAGCCGTGAATCGGCTTCGCCTTCACGACCGAGATGGTCATTCCGGAATGACCCCTGACGTCATGGACTTCGCGCGCAAAATTTCAAATAAATCTTTCGCCTTAATATTGCTAAAAAAAAAGTCGCGTAAAGTTTATTTTTTGACACTCGTGTCCCAACCAGACTGTTAAAAAAAACATTTTCGATTCTTTTTTGAGTGGCCCTTTTAATGTTTTCTGTTTCTTATGATATTGTCTGCAACAGTATTTATGACGTTAAACACATATTTAACTCGTGGTCAATACGATAAGTACAGTGCATAAATTTTCAGGTTGTAGTTTAGCTGATACACAAGTACATAGAAAGGAGAGTAATATCGCGAAATAGCTGGTGAAGGGTCATACCTATACGCCTCGCAAGTGGGCTCATATTCGTCTTCTGCGCATGAGAAAGGAAGTAGCGGTGACGTCAGAACGCCGAGCCCTGATTGGCTGATCGCGAACCCCCTATCTGAGTGTCGTCTGCTCCTTTGCAACGTCGTCTGCTCGCAACGTCGTCGTCGTCTACGTCTGTCTTACCTTTCCTGCGACTTCCGGAAGTGCAGGTCTTTACGAGCGAGCTCGACTTCGCCTTTCAGAGAGGGCAGACGAAATAAATCGAGCGGTACGTGGTTTTTAACAACTAGCAGACGAGCATCAAGGAGGGAAGTCAAAGGACTCACTGGCGAGGTGTCCCGAGGCGCCGAGGTTTGTTTGCTAAGAACCGAGAGTGAGCGTGTTAGTCTCCGCAAGTTCCCTCCCAAATACGTTTTCCCTCCTTTCGTGTCCGGCGAGACTCCTCACTCTTTAACGGCGTCGGCGGGTCGGCGCAGTTAACATCGTCTGCTTTACGTCTGTTAGTCAAAGCGATGGCTGCTTTACCTTTCCTGCGTCTGTCGGAGATTCACCGCTTTTTCACCGGCGAGAGTCACCGCTGCCTCGGAAAACAAGGAGGTGACAAGAGGAAGAGATTGAAGGGTTCACAAGGGTCGCGCGGGCATATTCCATTCAGCACGCCAGCCGGTCGTGGGCAGACGGTCTTGGCCAAGGACCGTCGGAGCACCGCTGTGCCTGCCCTATCTGCCGAGCTCGCTTACTCGGGATCGGTGGAATCGTGGCCGTTGGAGCATTTCCCGGGTGTTTGTGGATCCAGCGTTCTTGTTCGTCGTGGTTTATTTCAAGTACTTTTTACTTTTTTCTTGCTGCTTGCCGTCGGGACGCGTGAGAAGAGCACGTACAAAAATAAACGTCCGTTGATCGTCGCGACCAAGTAACTGAGCGACGCTGTCGGCCATGCTGAGTTGATCGTCGTAGGGTTCCGTCGTAACCTGAGCAAAACTTACGATAATTTCGTTTCGTGAATAGGAATTGGTTCTCACGTTTTGTCTTACGCACTCTTTTGGCGTAAGATGGTTTTGTGAATCTGGCCTCTGCACTTCTGAAAGTCGCAGGAAAGGTAAGACAGACGCAGACGACGTTGCGAGCAGACGACGTTGCAAAGGAGCAGACGACGCTCAGATAGGGGGGTCGCGATCAGCCAATCAGGGCTCGGCGTTCTGACGTCACCGCTACCCCCTGCGCAAGAAGCAGACGAACTTGCCCTCCGCATAAAGTACAGAGACAAGAGAAAACAAGAAAAAGGAAAGGGGCCACAAAATGTCGTCTCAAAGCACAGGCGCAAAATTTACTTAGAGGACAAGATCTTTATATTGGACGGAACACATCCCAACGACGGGACGACACCCGTTAGGTTAGGTTAGGTTATGTTAGGCCAGATTAAATTAGGTTAGGCTGGGTAAGGTTAAGTTGGCCAGCTTAGGTTATGTTTCGCTTCCGTGTGTGGCTTTGTGCGAGCTGCTTTTCTTCGGTGAGGGTAGATCCAGTTCTTGGTTTTATGGGGTAGAATAAAAATGCATGGCTTCCGTGCGTGGGTTAGTGTGAGCTGCCATTCTTGGATGGGGGCCGTTTTACTTCTTAAATCTGTGCGGTTGAAAGAAAAATGCTTTGCCTTTTATACGTGGGTTGATGCGACATGCTCTTCATGGGGAGAAGGGGTGGCCATTCCGCTTCTTGGTTTTGTGGGGTAGAAAAACTGGTTTGTCTTTCGTTCGTGCGTTGGTGCAAACTGCCCTTTTGGGTGAGGACCGTTCCACATGGATTTGTGGAGTTGAAATAAATGCTTTGGCTTTTATGCGCTGGTTGACGCGAGCTGGCCTTTGGGTGGGAGCCGTTCCACTAGGTTTTGCGGGGTAGACATATTTCGTTCGGGCGTTGGGGATGTGTTCCGCCCTATATATAGAGCCTGTCCTGTTAATAAACCTCGCACGTGTGTTTCGAGACGTTGTGTAATACCTTTTTCTTGTTCTTGTTTTTTTTTTTTCTTCCCTTGGGGGTTTGATAAATTTAAAAATAACATAATTTGTTTTGCAAGCGAAGAATGCCAGTGCGTCTTCTTTAAAGCCAGAGCTTGGGCTTTGCTTGAAGGCCTGCCATTTTTCTTTCCATATACCGTTCTTCGTTGCTGGCTAAGTGTTATTCCAAGTTTGGCGCATGTAAGCAACGTGCCGTCTATACTATCTATTTTATACGCTTTTATTGTTGCTTTTGTGTTCTCATTATCAATATCAAGATGTTTACAGCCCGCTTTTTAGGCATTCAGAAACCGAATCGTCTATTTATATAAGGTTTTTAGAAGGTGTATCTGTTGCAGTATCAGGACATCTTGCGCTTTACTTACGTGCTTATAAAGGGATTCAATATAAGACTCTTCGATTATATTATCCCAGAAGGCGATTTTATACATCAACTTCCGCAACTGCAAAAAGGTACAAATTAGGTATCTCGTTTTAATAATCAATTAACTACTTCCTGGCAGATGATTCGCATGAGCAAACAACCAAACAAATTAAATATATATATATTGTTTTTTTGTTAATCGCCTACAGCAGAAACGCACAAAATGGAATGGCAGCTTATTCTACAAGAGAAACCATTTTGTAAATTGAGATTGACACTTTTTTGTAGTTCCTTCCCTTGTTGACCACATAACAACTGAAGGGAACGAACACAAACAGGAACATTTGTTTTTGTTTATCATAACCAAATTGAAGGTCGAACCGAGCATCTGCTATCACAATTTTACAAATACGCCACAAAGCTTTATGCGGAATATTGTAGTGAGACCGGTAGAATATAAAAAATATAGCGGGGCAAAAAAAGGTGTTTTCTATAAATAGATACCAACTACATTTGTAAATTCAACACGGTTATATTGCCAAAGGTTCGCGTTTAAAAAAAAACATATTTGTCAAACTAGTTTCTACAAGCGAATTTTCTTTCTCGTTCTTTTATCTTGACACAATTCAGGGTAACATGTAATTTGAAGTAGCCAGGTAAATTCCTAATGTTCTTACGGGACTCGAGAATATTCGTCTGGACGTATCTTGTTATATTGTCGCTAGCGATGAAGATCTCTTTTCTTAGAAAACCGAAACCCGAACCGAAACTGACCAAATCGCGATAGAGAGGTGCTGTAAAATGTATTTACAAACTTATGAATAAAAGAGGGCGAATACAACTATTGTTAGTGGCGTACCAACTTATTTTTGAGTGAGGGGGCAAACCAGACCCGTCCCCCCCCCCCCATCCCCCCACCCCAGGGCCGGGGCCCTTGGTATCTCTTGGTCGCCGCCTGTCAGTGTTTGCCCTGCCCAGTGGCGACTGTTTCAGGGGGAGGGGGGGGGGGGGGGCAAAACACATGCCTCGCCCCCCACTCTGAGAACTGAGGGGGGGAAGGGCAAGTGCCCTCCTTCCCCTACCCCCGCCCCCCCCCCCCCCCCCTCGGTTGGTACGCCGATGACTATTGTTATAAGGATAGAAAACAAATGTGTAGATCATAAACCGAAACTTAAACCGAGACTGACCGAATCGCGATAGAGGGATGCTGTAAAAATTTCCTTACAAAATTATGAATAAAAGAGGGTGAATACAACTGTTGTTACAAGGACAGGAAATGAATGTGTATATCATAAACCGAAACCGAAACTGACCGAATCGCGATAGAGGGATGCTGTAAAAATTTCCTTACAAAATTATGAATAAAAGAGGGTGAATACAACTGTTGTTACAAAGACAGGAAATAAATATGTAAATCATAACTAGTTGGGCTGGGCAATTGATCGATTAACCTAACGATTATTCGATTAATGCTTTAATCGTGATTAACGTTTTTAACCGGTTAATCGGTAAAATTTTGGCAAACAAAAAGAAAGTCAAAATGCAACGTTTTCACCACGCACATGGGGACGGGTATACCTGTATGACGGGCCAACTTTAATGTGAAATTTAGGCAGAAGTAAACTGTAGGGGCGAAATTTGTAACTCCTAACAATTCTAGGAGGTTACGTGTGTCCAGACTACTTCAACGCAGTTCGATTGTCCGTTTAGCGCAGCAGGGACTATTGTGAGCAATCGAGCGAGGTCGCTCTTGCCGGACAATATCAACGAACCTTTTTGCGTCGTGCAGCGGGAGAAATTATTTGTAAGTGTAACTGTCTTTGAACTCTTTGCGACTACACATCGAGGTTGATTCAAATCAATATTGTATATTGAGCCGTTTGTCACGAATTCAAGAAAGAGAGAAAAAAAATATATCTTCTACATTATGCATGGCTAGGAACAAGACCGAATAATCGAATAATTAATCGATTAAAGGGTGTCGATTAATCGGGCAAAATGTTTTAATCACGCCCAGCCCTAATTACTAGCACTGACATGCCATTTTTTTTTTTTGGGTGCAATGAAGTAGGGAAAACATTTCTTGTTTCAAACCATCAAGATTTTTTTTCGTGGAGATTACTTTTTATTTACACGCAGCTTAGAGTATTTTATTAGTAAATTATTTTAATGCACCAACTCCAAAGTGTGATTTATATTATTGTACTAAACTTCCGTCAGAAAAGCAAGCATTGCAATACGCTATTTTCCTCTAAATTATGACTTGAAGCTTTGGTCCTAGCATTATTTCGAGCTACAAAGCTATTTGAATTTTCACATCTCCATTGATGTACAACGATGGCGTGCTATGTAACCTGTGTGACAAATATACCGTACTTTCCGGACTATAGTACACGGACTATACATGCTTAAAAGTTGAAATTTTACCCCCCGGTGAGGACTATATACAGGTGCGGACAATATACAAGGTTTTGTATTTTTCTAGATCGTTCGCTATGACAAGACGCGAAAGATTTTATGACTGACAGAGTATATTAATAGTGATTTATGTCTCATACAAGCTCTTTGCGAGTTAATGCAGCATGCATTTGTCAAGGTGGGCTGTGTACGATAATGTTTACGTTCGGATTAGGCACTAAGTGCGGACTATGCGCTGCGTGCGGACTATGCACAAAGTGCGGACTATCTAAGCAAATACTTTTACTTTTGACCCCAAATTTGCCCTGTGGACTATACACTGGGTGCAGACTATAGTCCGGAAAATACGGTATCAGTTTCATCCAAAAACAACTTTTTCAAGAGTACAGAAACATGTTCCGATTGATCCGATTCTCAAGTGTTGTGTCCAATGCGGATTTTCATTATTCTGACAGACATGTGTATAATTGGTTCCTATTGCTCAGATACACATGGGCAGTCGGCCTAGACATTTCTATTGAACCATTCGAATTTTCCACTAGTCAAGGAGACATTCCTATTTGGCCAAGAAAACTTTTGGTTTGACTGATAAAAATTTATAATGGTCCGATGAAGTCCCCATGGGACCAGTCTAACCTCCTATGTGACCAATAGGAATGCCTATTGGACCAATAGAAATTCCTATAGGCACAACAGGCATTCCTATGGGACTGGTACACATTCCTATGGGACCAAGAAAAATTCCTATGTAACCAATACAGATTCCTAAGGCACTGATGAAAATTACTTTTGTACCGATAGAAATCTTCGTTGGTCCTATACAAATCTCTATTGGAATTTTTACTAGGGAGTGTACTAAAACTGAAACGGTGAATGAGATGTACATGTTTTAAAGAGTAATAACTTGCTTCCTGTAATGGCCCTAAGAACATCCCGTAACGGGTGATTTTTTTTTTTTTAATTCGAACAGATTTATTACAAAATCCGTAAAAGATGCACTTATGCGGATTGTACAGGTGAGTTTTACGGCCAGGGGTACATTATGTAGGTGGCTAATCTTTGCGATAATTCAGCTAATTAAATAAAATTTGTTAATTACCTTTTTAATTAGTGAAAATAAACATATGGTTCCAATTAGAAACTTAGAGAGCAACATCGAAAACCACTAAATCAACTCTTTTCAGAACGACGTGAAGCTCGTGGGAAACTCGGGGGCATGCCACAGTTACCACTTGTGAAGCAGGCGCAAAGCTAGCAGTGGCGAAACGCGATGATGATCTAATCATCCTCGTTCTTGAAACCTCTGTCTCCCTGTTATTTCTCCGGGTCGGGTACGCAGCAAGGCAAACTGACCACAATGGCGCCCAAGCGTAGTATGCTACCCACTCGCAGGCATTTCACGGGGCTTGGTTTCTTCTTTCGGTAAGCCTTTTTCCCAGTCCCTGTGTTTCCTTCTGTCGTTCCGTGCTTCCGTCAGGTCCATCTTTATGGCATTGGCGTGTTTCTGACTGTTTGTTTCGTGACTACAGGAATCGTTTTGTGCTGTTGTGTTGATTTCTGGGGGAGGGGGGGGGGCGTTTCTTTTTTTTTTTTTTTTTTGCTTGCAGGCATGCTCAGACGGGAGCAGGAAGCCGCGATTGCAGCAGCGGCACACGTGACACTATTTACAAGGGTCGCAGAGATGTGGACTCCGTGATGCAGCGCCTGGCCCTCACACCTGACCAGCAGGAGACTCCACCGCGTGAGCTCCAACCACAGTTGACTGCTGCAATCTACTCTTGCCTGACCCGAACGACCCACTGGCGTTACAAACCAGTGCCAGGTGCTGGTTGGGGTCGCAGGCCCCTTTCACCAGCCTGGCGGACTTCTAGGCAAGACCGCGAGAAGAGTTTCTACCTGCAGGCTACGCAACGCAGATTCTTCGAGAGCTCGAGGCAAAGATGCAGCACCCGGACGAAAGTCTGGTCCGGTACGTTCGGGTCATGCAAGAATTCTTCAAGAGGGCGAACCCGAATACACCGGAGTCGGACAGAGTAGCTGGTGTCAGAAGACAGTGCCACCCAAGATACCACGTGTACCTTATCAACCGTACCTTTGAGACCCTTGAAGAGCTAGCCCGGGGCGCCCGCCTTATCGAGGAAGCTATTTATGCTGAGAGGAACTACCGTATTTTCCGGACTATAGTCCGCACCCGGTGTATAGTCCGCAGGGACAAATTTGGGGTCAAAATTAAAGTTTTTGCTTAGATAGTCCGCACCCGGTGCATAATCCGCACCTGGTGCATAGTACGAACCTGGTGCTTAGTCGACACGAAAATCTTCTCATGGACGGCACCCCTTGACAAATGTATGCTTTTTTAACTCACAAAGAAGCCTATAATATACATAAATCATCATTAACATACTCTTTCATTCACAAAATCTGTCACGTCTCGGTATAATCAATGATATTGAAAAACAAAAATCCTGTATAGTCCGCACGCGTAGATAGTCCGCACTGCCCAAAATTTCAACTTTTAAACATGTATAGTCCGCGGACTATAGCCCGGAAAATACGGTACATGCCGCCACCACCAGCCACGTACGCGCTCGAACCGGCATGCGTATGGCAGGCCCCGACGCGTCCACACAAGTGGACTGTCCGAACCAGACCTCCCTTCCCCACCACGTCAACCAGGAGGGTTGGCGTGGCATGCATGGCGTTCTCCCGTGCAGGATAAGCGGATGTTCGCCTTATTCTCATTGAGAGGTACCCGGAGGCCAAAGCGGGACCTCTTAAGGTCCCGGCGGTGGTCGCCACGACAGGTGGGAGGTCGTTGGCCGTCTTTTGTCGGTCTGCTCCTGCAAGTGCTGGGGAAAACGCACGCTGCGGTCGATATTCCGCAGCGATGCAGCATTAACCCCCGCCGCAACGGAGCAAGCCCTCCCCACAACAGCTGGTCGCAAACCCGGTGAAGGCCCTCCCATAGTGATTTTTTACCCGATCACTGTAGGTGGTCTGACGTTCACCTCGGTGCGGGTGGCCTAAGCAGGCAACTGGCGTCGGACTGCTGCTACGAGTGCAAGCAGCCCGGCCATCACCGAAACCAGTGTCCAAGACTTCTGGACACTACAAGCAAGACGTGGCACGAGACGGCGGCAAAGGGCCGGAACAAAAACAACCAAAGAAACTATACTACGGCGTGCGACGCTGAAACCAAACAGCCACTCGCCGACGGCCGTTACAGTTCCTGGGAGCACTGAGGCCGCGTCACGGGTTCCATCGTTATGTCGAACCCAGCCCGAGCCTAACATCATTGAACCGTGCATAACGATTTCGCTGCTTAATGCTAACATTGCCGCATATGTGGATTATTCGGCCGCTATCTCGCTTATAGGGAATTTCGTTCTCGAACTCTGCAAAGCAAAGAAGATAAGCCTCCGGGAATGTGAAACACATTAGCAGCTAGCTTCTGGTACAGCGATTACAGCTGGAGGAGCGGTAAGGCTGCAAACTCTGTTTAGTGGAAAGGAGCGGCGTCAGCAATTTTTTTATCTGCCAGGACTCGTGGTGCTCGTCATCTTCGACTGAAATTTTATTACAGCCGAAAGCATCGCACTCGACGTTTCTGATGGTGGATGCCGGCTGGGACAACAACCAGAGCTAACTCCGTTTACCAGATGGGAGGACTGCATCCGTAACCCGCCCACTGCAGTCCACTTCACAATGGTGCCGGACGGCTTACTTGCCGGCGTTCGGGAATTGAAGCAGCCAGCAGAAGCAGGAGCTGCAAGCCGTCCTGCAATCTTTCTCACCGATGTTTACAGAAACACCTGGAAAGACTGACATCTTGCTGCACCGCATTGAAACCGGTGACGCGCCGCCTTGGATGTGCAACCCTCGATCTATTAGCGTGCACGAAAGGGAGGAGATGATCGATACCGGTTCAGTACGTGAGCCGAAGAGCCCTTGGGCGTTCCCCGTTGTTCTCGCTAGTAAAAATCACGGAGCAGCCAGATGTTGTGTGGATTACAGGCGGCTTAACGACGGGTCCGTACGAGACAGCTACCATTTCCCCAGCATTTTCTCTGTGATGTACGCGCTCGGTAACGCGACCGTGTTTATAACACTGGATTGCAGTCGCGGGTTTCTTCAGATCAAGATTCATTCATCATACGTTCCAAAAACTGCTTTCATCTGCCATAGAGGGTTGTTGGAGTTCACCCGACTGCCGTTTGGCTTGTCTAACTCTCCAGCCAGTTTTTTAACGTCTGATCGGCAAGGAGCTTTCATTACTGCTTTTTAACAGCGTCCTTTCTACAGAGTCTGGGGGAAGGCTTCGCACCTACATGAAGTCCACAGGGGACCTGGCAAACCGCTTTTACGACAACCTTAGGGAGGCCCTATAAAGTCTCGACTTTGTCCGAGTGCAGCAGTCGGAAGAGTACAACCAGGGGCGACGTGACTTGCAGTTCGAGGTGGGAGATTTTGTACTCCGGCGTAATCACCCACTCACCACTCGAGACTTTACAGCCTTTCACTCAAACAGGTGGGAAGGCCAGTTTCACTTGCGTGCAAAGTGCTCACCACTCACTTACAAACTAGTTCACTGGAAGTCTAGGGAAGAAATCGGACCTCTTCATGGCACCGACCTTAAACAGCTTTTTCAAGCAGGAGACAAAGATTTCTCGCAGGACCGGAACGACACTGATGGCAGTCCCTTTCCTTCAATCCTCTCCTTCGTCTCCACGGCGGCGGTATAACCCCCGGGGTCACGTGACCCCCCCAGGGGGGGGGGGCACGTGACCCCGGGGGGGGGGGTCACGTGACCTTGGCGGGGGGGGGGGGGGTCACGTGACCTCGGGGTGGGGGGGTCACGTATCCCGGGGGGGGGGGGGGGGGGTCACGTGACACCGGGGGAGGGCTCGCGCGGTGCATTATGGGACATTTCCCATAATGCACCGCGCGACCCCCCCCTCCCCGGGGTCACGTGACCCTCCCCCCCACCGGAGGAATTGAAGAATGAGGGGAGG
This sequence comes from Ixodes persulcatus, assembly GCA_013358835.2. Taxonomy (NCBI): domain Eukaryota; kingdom Metazoa; phylum Arthropoda; class Arachnida; order Ixodida; family Ixodidae; genus Ixodes; species Ixodes persulcatus. The sequence goes on along the minus strand of JABSTQ010009679.1, from coordinate 525,784 downwards.
AGGAGGAGGAGAGGGGTATACCCTCCCCTGAGTACCCTTCCCTCCTCCTCCTCAAGAGCTGCGCTCCAATTCGGCGTTACAGGGAGTTGTAAACGGCTTTCACTTTTTTTTATGTTTCTTTGCACATCCTATTCTTTGCACATCCTATTCCCACAATGTTGATAGTGATCATCGGGCTTATAACATAGCATCTATGATGATAATATGTGCGCTAATGAGATGATTAAGAGCTGTTACAAACTTGAAAGTTGTTAGTACCTTTTCAGTAGCTGCAGAGAGCGTTCCTGTATCCATCCAATTAAAGCTCCTTAGTATGTGCTCAAATTCCTTGTGCAATGTTTGGGTTATTTTTATTACCTACAATGAAATAAAATTTAAGCAAGGTTGATAAATTTTGTATAAATATTCCAAATAAAAGCTTCTTTTAAATAAATACAAAATATTGTTCGCATCCAATGATCCCAAACAAATTTGTGGGTGCCTGCAGACAAATGGTGGAGTTTGCAAAAGAAATAACCATATCACAGAACCATTACTGCACTAGTTTAGAGAAAGCCTTAAGCTATAAAAAATGGTAGAGTAATATTATAATAATATTATGTGAACCCATATACAGCATACTAATAAAGGAAGTTACAATTGATTTTAAAGTAATAAGTATATAGCAGTTAAAAATAAACTAAGGCATATGTTGGAGGCCATTGAATTGTTTTTTGATGATAATAGGCTTCAAACTACTTGATTTCGGTAACGGATACAATTATGATCTGGGCCATTTTAGAGACTTAAGATAACACACAGTGACGCATGAAACCAGCCAGTAATTAATGCGAATAAAATCGTGTAGGAAGGTACCTCAGTGTGAAGTTCCATTGTTGACCTAATATTGATATTGAATTGTTAATTTTTCTGTTATTTTTTCACTACTGCCAACGTAAGGAAGGGGGGGGGGGGGCGAGGACTCGTCAAGCTGAATGTCGCAGCTTTTCTCCTCGAACTCACTCCGTCATACTTATTGACCGAAAATAAACACTCTTATTATTATAATACATGCATTGATATTGTTTGAAGCCCGTTTTACATTATTTGTACAACTTACCTCTACCTTCGCTTCTTTATTAAAATATGTCTTAAGGAACATGTGTTCAACAGCAGGACGCATTATGCCCCAATCGCCAGCCAGACATCTAAAACAAAGCTCTTCTCGAGATGGAGGCACGTAATCTTCAGCATCTTCATCATGTTGTTCGTGCATATTTGGAAACATCTTTTGTACATCTCCGGTAGTGAATTGTGCCAGATCCCTGATCAATATCCAGCCGATAAGGTTCTGTAGCACCCGCCTGCGCTTTTCAAAAAAGCAACAAATTCAATCTTATACGCTATACGTTTTGAAACGTGCTTATTTAAATAAAACACGCGATAAAACTTACAACAGATTAACGTTGGAATAGTACTCAACAATTTTCAAAACATGCAACTGACCTAAGGTGATTCATCGTAGTAGCAAGAACGCAATATTATATTAGTTTAAAAGAGACCGATAGAAATGAACAATTTAAGAATAATTTACTAACAAAAAGTACGCTTTCCGGCCTCAGACTTTTTTTTAGAGCGCAGCTCTTAGGCGCCCGTTCCTGGCCTGAGCGGCGTCGCCGTTGGCGTCGCCGTCGGCGTCGCCGTCGGCGTCGCCGTCGGCGTCGGCGTCAGCGTAACCGTGCGTTGCATGCAAGGCGCATGCAACGTGCATGCAAAGCTTGCATGGAACGCGTTGCATGCAACGTGCATGCGAAGCTTGCATACAACGCGTTGCATGCAAGCGGCGTAACCGCGCGTTGCATTAGGTAGTTTCCCATAATGACGTCACGAGGGTTACCCTTGTGAGGGTTACGAAGTTTACTATCACGAGGGTTACGAGGGTTACCCTCACGAGGATCACGAGGGTTACACTCACGAGGGTCACGAGCGTTACGCTCAAGAGGGTTGCGAGGGCTAGTTACCCTCAAAAGGGTTACCCTCACGAGGGTCACGAGGGTTACTCTCACGAGGGTCACGAGGATTACCCTCACGAGGGTCACGAGGGTTATGAGTTACCCTCACGTAAACCCCCTGAGGTCACGTGACCTCAGGGAGTCACCTATCCTTAAGTACCCTTCCATCCTTCTTCTCAAGAGCTGCGCTCTAATCCGGCGTTACAGGGAGTTGTAAACGTCTTTCATTTTTTTTTATTTCCGATATATTTATAAATATAGGAAGACATACTCGTAAAAATTATAGAGGTCATGCCAAATGAGTAAAAATAATTGACTCCTACAGGTATCCAGCTAGAGTGTTAATTGAAAGTGTACTTTAGTGGTGAAATATATCTTGTCAAATTTCAACATGTTTTTTTCTTCTGTGCGTAAATTGAGAATGACTGTCTTGAAAATGTGGACGCCTAGCGCTGACTCGAAGAACTGAGGGAGGTTGGCAGCCGCGTTCAGTGAGTTTTCTAAAATCCATTTCCCTTAAAATGTGTTGTCCTCTGGTTGCATGATTAAGTTTTGGGGAAGATAACCAGGTGGAGAATACCTTCAATTTGATCAATTATCGCCGAAAAGAGAGTTCCTTGTGAAAATGATGGAGGTGATGATGATAATGATGATGATGATTATACTGCGATGTCCCCTTTGAATCGGGCGGTTTTAAAACAAAATGGAACCTACCCAAATAATACAAATATAAAACCAATACCTCACGTTTTCGGAGTTCTTCGCCCTCAATCCTCAAGCCTCCTTTTTGCCCTTACATCTGCTTCTCTCCACTTGCCACCGGGCTTGTAGTTTTTACGGCGCTGTGCGTTCGCCCTTGGAGAACCATCCCAAGCATTTATGTCACTAGATGCTTTCGGCATACCCTGCGCCAGCCACTAGGAAGCCGAGTGCTTGCGCGTGCAGTATATCATTTGCAGATCGTTGTCTGCTACTTGCAACCACTTCCCTGAAGGTCTCGGTTACAAGCTTGGGCATGGCGTCAAATCCACCATCGCATCGAATTTTTGCGGTAGACTAGAGCTCCCCAGGTAGCACGCGAGAAAAACACCTATCTTTGTTCAAGCATGTTAATTGTAGGTATCTTACTTGGGCCTAATACGGGTTTATTCGAAGGCGTTAGTAGTGGAAGATTGCTTTCATTTGGCGCGTTTATGCTTTTATTGGGGGGCTTGCAATATAATTACCAACGTATCTGACTTGGCTCGTAGATGTAACGTATGAATCGAAGAATTAGCAGCGAAGACTCAATCTGGCCCTTGTTGGGAAAAATGAAGCCCAAATTTGCCATGTGAAAGCCGAAGAACTAGAAGAGAAGCCTCAATCTGGCACTTGTTTGGTGATTTAGGCCCAAGGATGTCAAATGACTGCCAAACTACCAGCGGGCGAAGCCTAACTTTGGAGCTTGTTTGACGAATTGGGACCAAGATATCCAGACTGGCCAAAGTAGGTAGAGTTTCACTATGCCTTGATTTTTTTTTTTTACTTTTTAAGAATCCAGATTCCCCGGGAAAAATTAAATATTGGCCAAAATAACTGTGCTTCTTGGGTTAGCCCTCCAGCTCGTACATCAAAACACAGGCTGCTACCCAGGCTGTCATTATACAACACGCTGTCTGCTGATATTTGTTTTTGAAGATCATGTAGACTCGCAGGTTTGACTCTGCCTTGGCCGCTTCTGCTCATTGTGTCTTCTTCCTCCCGCGCTTTCTTGAGCACTTCTATTGCCCATATTTTCCTTGTACCTGCAACTACTGCCCCTACACAGATGCCATTTTTCCAGTTGGTATAGTCACTTCCGCATTTTTTTTTCAGCTGGTACGGTCAGTCTAAAAGAAACGATGGATGAACTTAAAGCTAAAGATGTGGGAATGTGGCTTCATGTGGATGACGTTCGTGATATAAGTGTCTATTTGGGCCGTGGTCCAACAGTGATGAATTCCGACTTTGAATTGATTATCAATGCAGTGGTAAATATACAGAAGAGGAGGAAAGAACTTGACGTTTAGAACAGGGTTGGTCCAATAAATTGTATGAAAAAGTCAATATCGAGATACTCCGCAACGCGACGAAAAAAGAGGAAGTGATATTTTAGCTTTCATAAACGATACACTGGCTGTGGGATGATAATTAGAAAAAATATAACGCGCACCTCGATTTTCAGCGGCATCAAGTCTAGACACAAGAGATGTGCTAACGAGAACCCAGGTTGAAGCGCGGACTCGTCTTTCCACCGACTTCGGGCCATTGATTGCAGTCGCCAATCGTTGTCGACACTTGTCGTCGAATCTCAACACGTGGCGCCATCTCTCGAAGAAAGCGGCAAACATAACTCTCGAAAGAACACGGCCGTGAGCGTCAGCGTTGCGTTTTCAAATTTTCAAGGATATCGGTTTAACTTGCAAGATCAGAGGGAGAATATTCTTACACAAAAATTTCAGAACCATTTTTACATAAACCAGTTAGATATCATATATCTCAAAAATCAAGTTTCAAAACTTCATTGTGCCCTCACCTGTCTGTGTTCTCAAGGTATTTTCCAAGAAAGACGAATGATTCGAAATCCCTTATTTGGATGACGTATTCAGGACGATAGGGCCATATATCTTGTGGTATATCTTTTCTTAGAAGTTCTGAAATTGACAACTGTAAAACCAAACGAAATCCTGCACCTCGAATCTCTATAAGGTGAATTATAACTTCAATAAAACCTATCAACTTTTAATATTTCCCTATCGGCTTAATCTTGAGACACTTACTATTAAGTTATTAGGGTGTGCGGTACAAGTGGCTAAACATAATTCTAGAAGACGATTCTAGAAGATTCTAGAAGACGATTGTAGAAGATTCTGGAATTTAAAGATGTTGGTAAATAAATTATTCGGCCATAATGAACGGCGTATGCTTCGTGAAATTTGTTTCTGATCGTTCTATTTACTTTTCATAATGGTAAAAACTGTCTCCAAGCACATGGAGGGCAGTGGCAGATTCAGAGGAAGGGTCCGGATGCCCAGAAGCCCCTCTTGAATTCTGCTTATGTAAACATTTAGGGTGAGGAAGAGCGAGAGGGGGTGGGGTCTCAAATGTATGATACGCTGAACCCCCCCCCCCTCCTCCTCCCTCAGAAAAACCTGCACTCGCACTCTAAAAATATTCGTTCTTGAAACGGTGTGTAACGCCCCAATACCTCTTTCAGCTCGTGAAGAACTGTTTCGCCTCAAGCACTCTCGCCCCCTGGCGCACTAGAACGGCAACTGGGCGATGAAGACCTCTTCGCATCAAAATATGATCTTAAAAAAACTCCTTGTAAGTTTTTCACAAAGAACCCCTTTAGGGGGTGTTTATAAAAAACTTTTTAGGGTGCAAAATATGGAAAAGCCGAAGAAGCCAGGGTACTTCGGCTTGTCGTTGTCGGACGAGGCGTCCTTCGCTACGTGGGAGTCCTGCGCCGCAGAGTTGAAGCAAACGTTCCTCAACCACCACCGTCGGCAGTAAGCAGAGGACCTTCTTCAAACAAGGGTGCAGGGCCCCAACGAAAGCCTGACCAGCATCGTAGAGGATGTCATGCGCCTATGCGCCCGAGCCTATCCGGAGGCAGCCGAGGAGAAGAAGCTTCGCGTCCTCATGCGAGGCGTGAAGGCTGAAATTTTCGGGGCCTTGTTCGCAATCCCCCGACAACTGTCAACGGTTTTGGGGCTGAAGCCACTAACATCGAGCGCGCGCTGTCGGCCCGAGCAAGCCATTACCATCGACTCGCCGGCGTGCGTGCTCATCCAACCGCCGCATCGTGCTCACTGGACCTGAACACCACCGGTGTCGACGGCCTTCGGGAAATCGTCCGCGACATCGTCCGAGAAGAACTCAGGAAGCTCCTGCCTACTGACAACCAGCCGGCTGCGCTGTCGATCGCCGAAGTTGTCCGCGAGGAGGTCCAGAGGGCATTCCAACCGGAGGCTCCTGCCAGCGTAGCAGCACCCGAGGAGCCCACTCTGACTTGCGCCGCAGTAGCTCGGAGACCGGCGCCAGCGTCCCGGCAGTGTTGGACGCCGCCTCGACGTGACCCACCCGCGCCGCAGACTTTCCAACGTCAGGATGGGCAGCCCCAGCTCGGCCGCACCGAACAATCAGCGCCTAGGAAGACGGATGTGTGGCCCACGGCCGATCGACGACCGCTATGTTATCACTGCGGTGAAGCCGGTCACGTCTACCGGAGGTGCCCGTACCGACAAATGGGCCTCCGAGGTTTTGCGCCGAACGACCCTCGCCCAAGACACGGCGAACGCCCTCGTGACATCGAGGAATTCCTCCGTCGCCCTCCGTCACCAGCACCGACAGCACCACGAGGTTCAAGGTCTCCATCCCCCCGACGTTCCGCATCGCCATTCCATTGGTCGCGCCGTGACAGCCTGTCTCCCACTTCCCGTCGGGAAAACTAGGCGCGACAATGCCGGGAGGTGGTGTTGCCGATGACGAACGATGCCAAGATCCTCCAAGATCCTCGGAGCTCTCCCACTCTAACGCCGCAACGCCCCGAAACGACGTTTCTGTAACAGTGTCGAATAACCTCAACGTTACCATCGACAGCCACGACCTGACGGCACTCGTCGACACCGGAGCAGACTACTCCGTTTTGAGTGGGAGGCTCTCCCGCCGCCTTCGAAAAGTCATGACGCCGTGGGATGGACCTCAAATACGAACTGCCGGAGGACACCTCATTACACCAGTCGGGAGATGCACTGCTCGCGTCGAGATCCATGGTGACACGTGCCCTGTGACCTTCGTCGTTCTACAAGACTCTTCCAGGGACGTCATTCTCGGCATGGACTTCCTGTGTGCATACGGCGCCGTCATCGACCTTGGTGAGAACAGATTGACGCTGCGCAAGCCTGTTGCGCCTTCAGAGAAACCCCAAACAGCGTCAGCCGCCGTCCGAGTCGCTGCCAACCACGTGAACCTGCCGCCGCGATCAAGTGTTGTCGTACCCGTCGTGACTGATGCAGCTGCCTGCGGCGAAGTTGTTCTGGAAGGCAACCTCCAGTTGCTTCTAGGAAGAGGAATAGGCGTTGCAAGAGGAGTAGCTGAACTTCACGATGGCCGCACTGTGGTCCTCGTGACGAACTTCCGGAATGAAACGCAACACCTCACAAAAGGTGCAGCCGTTGGCCATGTCAATGAACTCCAAAACTCCGCCAAAATCGCCGCCATTACTGACGAATCCTCGCCACCTCAGCAAGACAGTACGTCGCCAGCGCAGCTCAACATCGACCCTAAGCTTCCGGACCCGAAACGACGGCAGCTGATTAACCTCCTCGCCGAATACCGTGACTGCTTTGCGACGTCGTCGAAGGTGCGCCAAACAGCCGTTGCCAAGCACCGCATCGTTACCAAGGACGACGCGCGCCCAGTGCATCGATCACCGTACAGAGTCTCCGTTAAAGAAAGGGAGGTGATCCAGGAGCCAGTTCAAGAGATGCTGAACGACGACATAATCCAGCCATCAAGCAGTCCGTGGTCCTCTCCAGTCGTGCTGATTAAGAAGAAGGACGGCACGCTTAGGTTCTGCGTGGACTACCGACAGCTGAACGCGGTGACGAAGAAAGACGTCTATCCACTCCCCCGCATCGACGACACTTTAGACCGGCTGCGCCACTCCCGATACTTTTCATCGATGGACCTGAAGAGCGGCAACTGGCAGATCAAGGTCGACGAACGGGACCGAGAGAAGACAGCTTTCGTCATGCCGGACGGACTGTACGAGTTCAAGGTGATGCCCTTCGGACTGTGCACGGCGCCAGCAACTTTCCAGCGTGTAATGGACACCGTACTGGCAGGACTGAAGTGGCAGAGCTGACCCGTCTACCTCGACGACGTCGTAGTGTTTTCCGGCGACTTCGATGAGCACTTGCGACGACTCCTCACAAAGAACGCAGAGAAGTTCGAATGTGCCAAAAAGCAGCAGCAGGCATTCGACGAGCTGAAGCGACGACTGCAGACTCCTCCTGTTCTTGGGCATTTCGATCAGGATGCGGAAACCGAAATTCACACGGACGCAAGTAACGCTGGACTTGGCGCGGTACTGGTTCAAGTGCAAGAAGGCACCGAGCGAGTTATCGCCTACGCGAGTCGGTCACTGTCCAAGGCGGAGGAAAATTACTCCACGACTGAGAAAGAATGCCTTGCGGTCGTCTGGGCAATCACGAAGTTTCGTCCGTACTTGTACGGGAGCCCGTTCCGTGTGGTTACCGACCATCACTCGCTCTGCTGGCTTGCGAACCTCAAGGACCCGTCAGGATGCCTCGCTCGATGGAGTCTCCAACTACAGGAGTTCAACATGACCGTGGTCTACAAGTCAGGCCACAAGCACAGCGACGCTGACTGCCTGTCCAGAGCCCCCGTTGAAACGCCTTCCGGCAGCAGCGACGACGATGACGACGAGTGCTTCCTAGGCGCAGTGAATACCGACGACATGGCGCGACGTCAAAGAGACGATTCTGAGTTGCGCGCGCTAATCGAGCACCTCGAAGGACGAGGGGGGACTGTCCCTCGTGTAATCGATTGGGGTTTCTAATAAAATAACTTCTTGAAAATAAACGAGGTCATGACGATTGGGTTTTTGGAACTAAAAAACACTGGATTTAATATTCTTGATACAATTTTGGTTACATGACGGACACTATTGGTGGTCGCGTACCACCATCACGCACACACTCTCGCTTTGAGTCCCGCTGTTAGACTGCCGCATAGTTTTCTTGAGCAGCTTGGTCTCGCCCAAGGCTGTAACCCGATCCGCATCCCGCCCGACGCCAGCCAGTCGCGCCCTCGAGGCACGGGCATCCACGTGCGAGACCCCTGGCGCCGAGGAGTTCGAATAAATCACAATCTTCCAAGAACACAACCTTGGGCCCAGCGAAATAAAAGAACAAGGCAAAACACAATAGCGCTCGCTAGGAATGCGCTGGGCAGAATAAAATAAAAGGGCCAAAACAGAATGGCGCTCGCTTACATTCGGGCATCCTGGCTTTGTTAACGTCCTCGTTAACGACAACAAAAAGCAATGCTTATGCAAATTAATAAAGATTGATCTTTCATGTTTCTTAATAATAACAAAATATGAATACACAGGAATTGACACCACATGTACGTGAACAGCACAATGAACGCATAAATGCTTCAATCCACGTTATGCAAAAAAAAAAAAATCGATACAAGCGAAAAGTAATATGTGTTGCAAATGTGCTTGCTTCGGAATTGCACGCTTACGTGCAGAGCGCCTCGGGAGCTGAACGGTGAATTCCTCCCTGGCGGATTCTGCTTCTTCTGACGATGATGTGTCGTCTTTCAAGTGTGTTTTTCTTTTACGGTCTGGGCGTTCAATCGTCGATAGTCCACCACTAGACGCTTCTCTCCGTTCTTCTTTTGAACAAGGATCACGGGACTTGCGTAAGAGGAATGCGTCTCGCTCACAATTCCCTCTCGTTTCCATTCGCTGACGATCTCGCGAATCGTTTCTCTTTCTGCCACGTTTGTTCGGTAAGGCCGAACCGCAACTGGTGAGCTTCCCGGCACTTCTGGTATGTCCATTTCAAGGACGTTTGTGCACCCAAGCTCGGTCAAGTTTGTAGCGAAGCACTCTCGATACTCGTTCAGGAGGTCAAGGAGCTCATTCTTTTGCCCCTCGGTCACCGACGGACCTACTTCGACCTGATCCTTGTCTATCGGCTTCCGAATTGCCGTGGTGAAAACCCCTTGTTTCTCGGTTTCGTAACTCTCTTCCGCTCGGTTTCTCTGGTTGTCCTCTTCGCCGGGTGTCTTTACAATGTCGACAGCAGTGACACGTCCAAGGCGCTGACCCTTTTTAATGACTACATCGTTATTTCCGCTTGGGAATACTGGAACAGCAATCTCTCCGTCTTTCATGTCGAGAAGAATTTCTTTTCCACAATTGTTGAAAAGGACGGGGTCAGTGACATCAGTTTCTGATGATAGCGTGATCCAATTTATCACGTTCGCCTGGAGGGTGGACCTTTCTATTGTCTTTACAATCAACTTCGGATCGTCGCTCAAGGGTTCGAGGTGGGAGAAAGGGCACTGACTCTTGTGCCAAAAGCGTAGACATCCGCCCAGCCTAGCATAGGTCACGTACGGGAGCTCGGTGAAAGTTCGACCAACGAGCAGATCGACCGACTGGGCTTCGTCTGGTACAACAAAAATTGGGATGTTCTTCCCGGTAACACCGTCAATATCCAAGTCTGCTTTACATTTACCAATTGTCCTTACTGCCGGGACGTCCTGGTTGCCGAATCCATAGAGAGGTGTTGCGTCTCTCATCAGCTCAGCACCGCAACGAGCCGCCGCAGACGCGCGCAAGAGGCATCCGGAACTTCCGGTGTCAATCATTCCAATGAGCTTTTTGTCGCCATTCCATGTGACTTGCTTGAGGAGCACTTCAGAGAAACTCCTTTCTTTTGAGTTGCTTACGGTGTTGGTATCACTCCTTGGAGCTCTTTCGATGCAGTGACGCTGAGTGTGCCCGGTTTTTCCACAGCTCAGGCACTTTAGTGGGCGCTTTGGCTCTGGACAGTCGCGCGCGATGTGACCGAATCGTGAGCAGTTGTAGCACTTACGCTCACCCTTTTCGTTATGTATTGGTGATCTCTTATCCTTGTTGTCTCTCTCGTCAACGGTTTTCTTGACAGACGTCATACCCGCATCTCGATTTCGCGGTGTGTCGGTAGCAGCCCCTTTTTCAAGCTGTCGACCGAAGCGCTCTCGTCGCTCCCGATCGATTCTTTCGAATTCCTGTATGTCGTGTAGGAGGTCATCACCGTCCTCGTGTGTTCTCCCCATTAGCATGGTGCACAGTTGCCTCGAACGCAAGCCGGTGAGTACTTGCTCGCGAGTATCGCAGAAGTCGAGGTTTGCCTCTCCACAAAGACGGATCTTCGAGTGGAAGTAGGCGATCGTGCTCTCGTTTCGCTGCTGGACGCGGTCTTGCATTCTTCTCCAGCGTTCCGCTGCTCGGGTCTGGCTAACGAATGTTCGTCGAAACTGGTACTCTAGATCTTCCCACGACGCAATTTCTGCATGGCGTGAGCGTAACCAGTCTTTGGCAGCTCCTGTGAGATGTGATTTTGCCGTTTCCAGGAGGAAAGGAGTCGGCCACTTGTGAAGAGTCGCCGTCCTTTTTAGGTTCTCAATCCAGTCTCGCGCTGCTGCTGCGTCCTCGCTTCCGTCAAAGTTGGATATGTTCTTACTCAGGTCAGGCATCACCTGGAACGTCGCCACGCCGCTCACGTCCGCTGCGCCTGACTGCGCCGGAAGGGCAAGTCGTCCCAAGAGGTCCGTTAACAAACGATCCTTTTCTCGAATTATTCCTAAGAGCTCGTGCAAAGAAAACCCGTCTCCCAGGGAGTGAGCAACTTCAGGCGAACCTGCCTGGCTCGGAGACGCTCCCGATGCTTCCTGGTTCATGGCGAAGCGTTGAGCTGTACGCATGTAATTACACCCAACACACACGCTCGCACAAACAATATAAAACCGCAACATAATACACTACATCTCATACGCAAAATGATAACTCTGTTGGTAAAGAGGTCCACAGGGAGATGAAAAATTCGACAGTACCTGAAGCTTGAGTTCCGCACAATGGGAAGCCCCCAATCGTAGGCACTCACACACACGTCACCCACCTGTCGCACTGTGGGTCGCTCCAACCGGACTCTGATCGCACCTGACTCGTCGATCCAGGGTCCGCGGGTTTGGATGCCTGACGCACTTGATTGCTTGTGTCACTCTTCAGTCCGCTCTTTGTTCCGGGGAGTTGGTTGATAATCCTACTTCTGATATGTAATAGTTTGGTTGTTTCAAATAAAATAACTTCTTGAAAATAAACGAGGTCTTGGCAGATGGGTTTTTGGAATTAAAGAAACACTGGATTTAATGTTCTTGATACAATTTTCGTTACATGATGGACACTATTGGTGGTCGCGTACCACCATCACGCACACACACTCTCGCTTTGAGTCCCGCTGTTAGACTGCCGCATAGTTTTCTTGAGCAGCTTGGTCTCGCCCAAGGCTGTAACCCGATCCGCATCCCGCCCGACGCCAGCCAGTCGCGCCCTCGAGGCACGGGCATCCACGTGCGAGACCCCTGGCGCCGAGGAGTTCGAATAAATCACAATCTTCCAAGAACACAACCTTGGGCCCAGCGAAATAAAAGAACAAGGCAAAACACAATAGCGCTCGCTAGGAATGCGCTGGGCAGAATAAAATAAAATAAAAGGGCAAAAACAGAATGGCGCTCGCTTACACTCGTGTCTTCTCAAGAGCCCTGCCGACCTTCGTCCTCCGACGAGGCGTACTTTAATAGGAGAACTTCGGAGGCAACAGCTCGCCATGGCTGCTGGTAATCCCTACCGACCTTAGAGCGGAGATCTTTCAAGCCTGCCACGACGACCCGACATCCGGACACCTTGTCTACAGCCGTACGCTGGCCCGGATTCGTGAAAGGTATTATTGGCCCAAGCTGCCGAAGACCGTACACCTCTACACACGATCGTGCCACGAGTGCCAGCGACGCAAGAAACCGCCGACGAAGCCGGCAGGTCTCCTGCAGCCGATTGCTCCCCCAACCGCACCGTTCCAGCAGATCGGAGTGGATCTACTTGGTCCTTTCCCACCGTCGACGCAAGGGAACAGATGGATAATCGTCGCCACAGATTATCTCACGCGGTACGCCGAAACGAAAGCCCTTCCTTCTGGGACTGCTGCGGAAGTCGCCAAGTTTTTCATCGAGTCCATCGTCCTCCGGCACGGCGCTCCCGAGGTTCTGATCTCAGACCGTGGATCATCATTCATGGCCCAGCTGACGCAAGAAATCCTTCGATTCAGCCACACCAGCCATCGTCGCACCACTGCGTACCACCCGCAGACCAACGGGCTGACGGAGAGACTCAACAAGACCATCGCGGACATGATCTCCATGTACGTCGACGAGGAGCACAAGACATGGGACGAGGTGTTGCCGTACGTCACATTTGCCTACAACACGGTCGTACAAGAGACCACCGGGGTAACACCCTTTGAACTGGTGCATGGTCGCAAGGTAACGACAATGCTGGACGCGATGTTACCCCACGAACCGGCTGTCGACGGCAGCGACAATGCCCAGGTGGTTGTCCAACGGGCAGAAGAGGTCCGTCAGCTCGCCAGACTCCGGATTCAAGCTCAGCAACGTGTCGACACCGGCCGCTACAACCTTCGTCGTCGGGACGTCCACTTCCAGCCCGGAGACAGGGTGTGGATGTGGACACCGATCCGCCGCCGTGGTCTCAGCGAGAAACTCTTGAAGCGCTACTTCGGACCCTACAAAGTGCTTCGTCGACTCGGGGATCTGAACTACGAGGTGATGCCCGACGGAACAAGAACATCATCACGCCGCCCACCACGACCTGAGGTCGTCCACGTCGTGCGCCTGAAGCCGTACTGCGCTCGAAAGGACTGTGGACCTTATGTGTTCCAGATGACTCTTTAGTTTATCGTTCTTTTTATTTGCTTTGTTTCTTTTGTGTTTCATCGGGGCGATGCACTTTTTTAAAGGGGGGAGTAATGCCGCGCGCGCAGCTGGCCAAGTAGGCAGGGCGCGCGTGGCCTAACGGTTATCGTGCCTGCCTCCACGGGAAAAGCCGGGGTTCGATTCCTGGGAGGACGCGCGCGCACATCTTTTTTTAAATCCTTCAATTTAGTGTTCTGGTAGATTCGATAACCGTGTTGCTGATTCGAGGGTAGAATGTTCGACACGCCGAACCTTCTACGCCGATTGTTCCAGAAGCCCACGCGTGTACAAAAGGGGCTCCGCGTGGCCAGGGTTGGGCAGAAATACTCAAAAAAGTATTTGGAAATACAAATACTGGGATACATTATAATAGTAGCTAAAATACTGATACTGAAATATATCTGTAAAGGTGTATTGCGATATTTATTTGTATTTGGAAATACAAATACAGGAATACATTTTAGGGAGGACAGAAATACAAATACAGAAATACTGATACTGCAATATATTTTTCAAATTTGTTTGGGACGCCAAATGAGATGAAGCTTGAAGTTGGAAGTGGGAGTTTTCGATCCTGAAAAAATTTCCCGTAGGCTTGGCACTTTGCCTTAAAGGTAGTGATTTCGGACGGCGAGGAGTCTTCAATAGGCTCAAGAAAACGTTCCATCAAGGACTGACCGCGGTCCCTTCAAAGACATCCTGTCTGTCTGACGAGGAATGCGAAAAGACTTTGACCTCTAAATAAATTCTATGTCACCCTAAATCCCATCAAAACGTCACCACGCCCCTGTCCAATAAGGACGTCCCTGTCAACATTTATCACCTGACGTCACGGTGGGATGAACTGGTATTTTTTATCTGTAGGTGTCGCCATGAACATGAAACTTTAACACGCTGCTGTATGAAAGGACAATGCGTACTTTTGTTGTAGGTTACCTCGTTGAAGATCGTGCAGGCAGTGTCATTTGGAATTTTCAAGCATAGTGGACCACCTGAAGCATCCTGGAACACATGTCTTATCGTCTGTTACGGTTGAAAAAACGATACGGTGGCATCCGTGTTGTGTAGGTCCTTTCTGCCGACCCTCCGCCACCGACGCATGAATTGCAGTCCTCAAGTCTCGTCCAGCATCATCCAAACAGAGACCTCGTGGACTGTGATCTAATATTGCCGGCACAGGTGCGAGCTCTCCGAGAAACAGCGCGCTCGAGACAAGACGCAGGTGTACGAAGTCTGGCTCGGCACCACGAGGCCGCGTCTGGCCTTCTTCCTGGGCTTCAGATCACCAGAACAGCGGGTCACTTTCACGTCGGCTGATGACGTACCCTTGAGCCGTACAATATTACGGGCGCAGCCGCAGACGCATTCGAATATGTGTTGAACTTCACTGCGTGAGTCATTCTACTATTTCAAGTCAACCACCGCCAGGCTCGTGCTGCAACGGAGTGCAACTCAGCTTTGCCGGCTGGGTGTATTGTGTACGCTGAGGCAAGAGAAACGGTGTGCAGCGGGCATTAAATGCCAGCAAACAATGACTCAAGAAATCCCTACCTAAGGACCAGCTGCACAAGATGCTCTGACTCCACTCCTGGCACGTCACCTGGTTCGAGTCCCCGACTACGGAACAGTTCTCAGAAGAGAGAAGAGGACGCATAGAAAAATAGTTTGGAGAATCAGAAGGAACCTTGGTCAGTATGGTAACAATGCCCGAGCATCTCCTTGACCCTGGTGCCCTCAGAAGTAAAGAACAAAAAACAAAATGAGTTCGGATTTGTATTTTGTTTTCGGGGGGCGGGGGGGGGGGGGAGCATTTCTCAAAAAATGTAACGAAATACATTTCACCCTGATTGTATCGCGATACAAAGGAACATAAAAAATGTATTTCGATACAGGAATACAGATACTGGTGAAAAAAATGTATCGCGATACAGAAATACAAATACGAAATTTATTTTTAAAATACTATCGCGATACATTTGTATCGCGATACTGCCTAACCCTGCGCGTGGCAAGCCAGTTTCAGTTTCGCCTCAGCGTTCAATCTTGCTGCTTCGCCGCCTTCGACGCCTGCGACGCTCTGTTATCTTTTTTTTTTCCTTTTATTTTTGGGCACAAGTTCGCCCCATTAAACGTTCGGTTTACTCAGTCATTCGCCGTCTCATCACTTGTCTTTTGTGACAATATTTCGCAACCCAAAAAATCTCCTTGTTTGATGCGAAAGAGTTCTTCATCGCCCAGTTGCCGTTCTAGTGCGTCAGGGGGCGATAGTGCTTGAAGAGAAACCGTTCTTCACGAGCTGAAAAAGTTCTTGGGGCATCAAAGTACGTTTCTAGAACGAATTTTTTTTAGAGTGCGCCCCTGACGAAGGGTGAATAATATGCCGTTTTACATAAAAATTTATTAATGTAATCAGTGCGAAAACGCCAATTATGTTGACCTCATTATTATAACTGCTGTTACTAAATAGTTAGTCTTATACACTGCAAAATAAATTTTTTATCACTCAATACAAATTGTAATGAGACATGATACTAGTAATATGATCAAGGGGTTAACTTTTCACTTTATTGAAGTCTCGCATATATAACTTCAAAATTAATCTTACCTTGTCTAAATCATTCCACATCCGTGTGTTTTTTTTTTGTAATGTATTTTTTGAGAACTTATAAAAAGTATCTTATCAGTTTTCTATATATTATTCAGAATCAAAGGGAACCTTACTTCGCAAAATATTATTAAGCGACACCATATTCTTTGTGCTAACACAAAGTGACATACCCCAGGAAAGATGTTTTCCAGCTCCTCAAAAGCATGTAACGATTTGATCTGAGCACCATTCTTGGTTTTCGATATCTGAAATAAATTTTATTTGTTTCTGTTAGTGAAAAGGTACCCGCACAGCATAACACACAAGAGGAGCCTACCTTTGCCAACTCTACCTCCAAAGCGAGCATATCGTAGACGGTGTCAAACACATCCATTGTGGACATCCATGGCCTGAGTGCTGAAATACTATACATTGCGTAGCGGGCGTAGGCTTCTAGCTTGCCAAATTCTACATTTTCGCAATTTGAGTCCATTTGTGCCAAACGAATGAAAATGTAGTCTTGCTGCTCGATCTGTGAGAAATGATCAAGAATGTGTTATTCCTCTAATTATAGTCGTCTAGAGTCTGATACGGGTTTCTACTACTGCACCAGCGTAAAAACAAAAAAAAAAGATTAATTATATAATCGCCAACAGCTGAAGAATCGAAAGGCGTGGCGAGTCTTGAACTACCGATTATCGCTCGACATCTAATGAGATTGCGGCCTCTGCCGATAAGACCGCGGAATATCAAAGGCCGAGGAATAATGCATGAACTTTGCAGGAATCGCCGTGAACTTTTTATACTCTCTGCGGCTATAGACTATACAAGTGTTTCTTCCCAGTAGAAACTTTTAATATATTTAATATTAAAGGTATTTATGTTTCTAATATATGCGCACTATGAACAAAAAAGGAAGATATTTTCGTAACCGCGAGTTTTTTTTTAGTTTAGAGCAACGACAGGCTCTAAATATATTCATTTTATAAGCAATGACAATATCTTTATTTTCGTGTATTAAGTTTACAAAACAAACAAAAAATCCCCTAGCAGTCCTTGCCTCTACAGCAGAGAGTTATTATAATCACTTACAGCTTATAAAACAATTGACGTAACGAGTGTCTAGTCCCTTATTATCGCTCCTCAGCAAAAGGATATTTAGACCTTCAGCATAAGAATGACGTAGACGGAATCAGGGAGCAAGAATCGTAAACATATTAGGCCATGCGCCCTGCGTTTTTTAAGCTGCCATGGCTCATATTGGTGACAGAATTAACTAGCTTATTTATGAATAACTTACAAATACAAGTGTTACAAAAAACTTAAAAAATGCATGGCGTGATATCATTTTGTTTTTGTTTCTTTGTGACTTTCTTTTTCGTCGTTTTCATACTCTAACGCCGCAATCGCACCAGCTGGTGGCATACTAAGGCAAAACTCACTCATGAGCGCACTTACTCACCTCATTCACCCTCACCGATCAGGTGTGAGGGGGCGGTGAGTGAGTCATAAGCCTCGAAAACTCATGAGTTTAAGGTTGAGTGAGGCGCATGAGTTTGGTGAGTTTATGAGTGCGGCGAGTTTACGAGTTCGGTGAGTTCCTGAGGTCGGTGTGGGGCGTGCAATCGGTGAGAGGCGTGACGTCGTGAGTTTGGCAAGTTCATGAGTTCGGTGACGGGCGTACGTTTAGGAGGCCGGTGAGTATATGAGCTCCGTGAGGGACCTGAGTTTGTGAGTGTGGTGAGTTAATGAGTTCGGTGAAGGACGAGAGTTCATGAGTCTGGCGAAGCATAGGTCCCTGAGTGGAGATGGGTTTGATGAGGGTTGGCGGGGGACTGTCGTGGAAGGTCGGGTCATGTGACACCTCCGAACATTTCCAAGGAAGTTGAGTTGATGATCGCTTCTCAATGGCGCTGTTAGCTCGTACGGCTGATTCTCTACGAGAGATGGGAAAGGAGGAAACCTTCCTCTTGATTTATTTGCACTCTTCGGCTCCGGCTCGCTTCGCGGCGGCTTGGAGTGGTCTTTTCCGCTGCTCGTTGCATTGTGGCGGTGTGACGAAAGAGGGGGCAGTTCTCTTGTGTAGACTACGAGGCACCGATATACGCGCGGCATTTTGTATTTTCGTGAAGGAGGCAAACGGGCGCTACGCTAGTACGCCTGAAGGCAGACTTTGCTATTTGGGGTGCGCTCGTCCTATGCAAGGTCGCTGATTTTGAAGCCAATATTAAAATGAAAACCAGCTGGGAACTGTCGCGATACGCCTGTATACTTGTTTGTTCAATTTGTAGTCTGGAGTTCTCTAAAAAAGGACGCATACACATCTTCGTGCTCGAGTACGCCAGAAACTCCGCACATGTCGGCAATTGGGCTTAAAGGCTGATGAATTTATTTGGTAGCATAATATAGTTCATTCGATTGTGGATTGTCATAGAACAATTGCAAACGATAAGTGTCTAGATTTCATTCAAAAAGATGTGAAACCATCTTCCTACTTTCACTTAATATTGGTGATATCAAATTGACGTTCTGATCCTGCTATCCGACACCCCGTTAGTCACTCAAGAGGAGCCATTGAGCATAGTTCCAATACTGACCACACACGAAAACGTTTTGCGCGCCATAGAAAGTTTTTTTTTTTTTACTAGCTTCAATTGTATTCAGATATTAGTTATGATTCCTGTGTATTATTATTTGCCAACCAGTACTAATCCCGCCAGTGCATGTATGAGTCGTTTACGTTGAGCGCTATTTGTCTTTTTTAGCAACATGTTTCATATTTATTCGGGAAAATAACTAG
This sequence comes from Ixodes persulcatus, assembly GCA_013358835.2. Classification (NCBI taxonomy): domain Eukaryota; kingdom Metazoa; phylum Arthropoda; class Arachnida; order Ixodida; family Ixodidae; genus Ixodes; species Ixodes persulcatus. The sequence goes on along the minus strand of JABSTQ010009679.1, from coordinate 506,811 downwards.
TGATGGACCGAATCTGCCGAACTTCAGATTCGGCAAAGTTCGGCAAATGCCGAACTTTTGAAGGAAAGTTCAGCGAAGATTCGGCAAAAATGCGGCAAATGTCTGCGCACGCGCGAGAACGCAACGGACACATGGATTGCAAATGGACGCCGTGCAGCCGTGCGGTTACCATCGTGCAGTGTACTACAACCAGCGGTTACGGCGCGGTGTGGAGTACGCAACACGGTAACTGTGCGTTTGTGAGCGAGTGTGGTTCTCTTCAATTTTTTTTTGCCTCAAAAATAGAAGATCGACCAGTAATTTACGCAGTCCACTGCACAAGGGACAAATGATGTGGTGCATTCTGAAACATTGAAGCATTGGCCGACAATTACTTTAAAGCACTCCTCGCAATTATAACAATTCTTTTTTAGGCGCAGGAGTAGTGTGTTCCCAAACAAAATAATATTGCTTTTTCAATTAGTGTTATTACGGGATTTTAATGTATCTGCGTAAAACTTAACACAGAACTATAATGCTCGACGTTGCACATCCGACATTTCTAACTCTCCCCATCTTCCGAAACGTTCGTGTGTGTCCTAACACCAGAAACTGCCATTTTAAAGAGTAAAAACGAGACGTTGCGAATATGGGACGCACACTTTTATGCAAAGCTGACGTCAAGTGACTCAAATCGAAAAACATGCATATTTACAATATTATTATTATCTTTTCTGGTGAAGGCTCAGCAACCGTTGCATTCGTTTTCGTGCACAAAATGGTGACTCCCAGAGAAAGCACGAACGCAGCGTTATTGCCTTCATTTTAACAATGTGCGCACACATGCAGGCTTGCGCTGACGATGCCTCAAAACCGAAACTCTCGTAGCGTGATTCGTGACTGCGCCACGCTCGCTTCTACCCAACCTTGTTGTCACTCCACTTCTGCAGGGAGTCACTAAAATTGCCAGTAAACACAAAAACGACACCAATACAATTATCGTGTAGAATATCACCTTATTTAATAATAACTATGCCAATATGCATTACATGTTGCATTTAAGTTGAGATAAAAGAGACAAAACTTTGTTTTCGCCAGAAAAAAACAAAATATCAACGTTAAGTCTGGTAGCAATGCATTTTTGGAGAATCTTTGCCAAATCTTTAGGAAAGTTCGGCAAAAATTCGGCTTTGCCGAATCCCAAGACTCGGCGCCGAACTTTCGATTCGGCAAAAGTTCGGCCCATCACTAAAAATAACAGGGGAGAGGGAGTAAGATCCAAACCGAAGTAATTAAAAAAATATATTCTATATGCGTGCATGCGCTTGAGTGCACGGAAACATCCTTCCCCGCCCGAAGAAATTAAGCGCCTCAATTTGTTGTATCTAACAACACAAATCTTGAATAATTATAGACCGTTTATTTAAGTTGCATGACCACGCCCATCTGCCTCGTCAAATATTGCGTGGATATTCGAATCAGGCAATCAATAGTTAAAAGTTAAGTAATTTATATATCGCAGGTACAATAACTTGCATTCACACCAGTAGGCCGTTTATTCATTCAAATTAGTGAAAACGAAGTAATAATTACCATCCATCAAAAACTAATAATTGATTTTAATAGAAAACACAACTTTGTACATGTAGTTTGTAAATATTTGTATTCAAGATATTGACAAATTTGAACACAAGCACACATAGCTTGAGCAACAAGAATACCGGAGGCACCTGACACCGATTATGATTTTATGTCAGGATTTATCAAGTTTAGCGTTTGACAAGAAAAAGAGTCGGTAGATTAGGACGTTCCAGTTTTAATTGGTATGTGCGGTTAATTTGTATTTGCGAATGACACGTCTTCTCCTTCAGCTTCTGTGACGTCCGGGGTGCCGCAGAGTTCTGTACTGGGTCGTCTACTTTTCCTTATATATGTCAATGACTTACCCTCCTGTGTTTCATCTTCAATTAGCTTGTTTTCTGACGACTCTGTTATATATCGTGAAGTGACTAACAAATCCGAGGTTCCTTCTCTTCAGTGTGACCTTGACCGTGTATCGGAATGGTGTGACTTATGGCGTATGCAGCTTAACACTAACAAATGTAAGGTAATGAGGGTTTCTCGCCTTCACAGTGATGTCTCTTGTTATTACCTGAACCATACTCCTTTACAGCAAGTAACAACCTACAAATATTTGGGAGTTCATATTTCATCCAATCTGTCCTGGGAAACTCATATTCAATACGTAACAAGTAACGCCAATTGTATGCTGGGTTTCATAAAACGAAATTTTTCAGCAGCCCTCTTATCGCTTAAACTACTTCTTTACAAAACGCTTGTTCGCGCTAAACTAGAATATGCCTCTTCAATTTGGGACCCCGGTACTGACGTATTAACATCTGCAGTTGAATCAATTCAAAATAGATCCGCCCGATTCATACTTACTAATTATCACCGCACTGCCAGCGTAACATCCATGAAATCAAGTTTGAACCTGCCTAATCTTGCATCGCGTAGAGAAGTTTTTCGTTTGTGCCTGTTTCACAAAATCTACTACCACAATCGTACTTTGCGTGACAAGTTATTAGCATCTCCTTTCTACATATCACCACGTCTCGATCACCGACACAAGATGGGCGTACCTTCATGTAACACTACTACTTTTCATAATTCATTCATACCCCGAACCACAGTGTTGTGGAACCACCTTCCAGCGTCTGTGGTATCAATATCTGACAGCGTTGCTTTCAAAAATTGCCTTAACAATGTTCACATTTCAGCGTTTCACTTATATGTACATATTGTTTTGCATTCATAGGTTGTTATTTATTGTATGTTGTTGAATTCCACTGGTGTAACCCGCTCTCCTCTTTAATGCCTACGGGCCCTGAGGGAACTTTTAAATAAATAAATAAATAAATAAATAAAGAACGAAAAACGCGATAAAAATAATATACAATATTATGGTATGCACGAAGTTCTTCAATCTTTCCTTATTCCAGAAACAACTATCTACCAGGCAGTTATTTTAGATGAAATAATTTGTGTCAACAACAATAAATATAACAACAGACCGTTCCGAAATAGTTCTACTCGACGACAAATTGCCGAGCGAACCGTCCTACCGTTAAGAAGTTTGCAATATGATATGCAGAAACAAAATAGACACCCGCAGTGGTGCGTGTTGGAATAATAACGAAAATTAACACCTGAATTAAAAGCGATGCAGACGCTCACACCATACTTGCACGAAGTTCCCTCGAATGCTTGGAACAAACGTTGCACACCGTGAAGAATACTTTTACACAAAACTCGCGAGGGTGCGCCCTTGTATCCCAACAAAGTGCGCCTTTCCAAGCGCTCGGACGGCGTGCGGCCGTTGCGCGTTGAAGGAGAACAAGCGAAAGTAACCAAAAGAAGACAAAATATCTTCACTTGGCGGCATGACGGCTGGCGCCGGAGCGGCGGAAGACGGCAGCGACCGTGGCGGAGTTGTAAAAGCCGCGCAAACCGCGCCACCCGCGCGCAACACGAGCACCAGCGCCACGACTATGCTGAGGGCGATAACTATTTCTGAGTGAGTGAAGTCGGTGAGTGAATGAGTTCATGAGTCCGATGAGGGGCGTGATTTCGTGAGCTGAGTGAGTTCGTGAGTTCAGTGCATTCGTGAGCTCGGTGAGTTCATGAGTTCGGTGACTTCGTAAGTTCGGTGAGAGGCGTGAGTGAGTGAGTATGGTGAGTTCATGAGTTTGTGAGTGAGGACTTGAAGGTTAGTGCGCCGTGAGGATGAGGGTGAGCGAGGTTTAACTTTCTTTTTAATTTCAGTTAGCTGTGAGTTCAATCAAAAATGCCGATCTCTGGCTGGTGGGCGATAATAAGACACTCGGCATTCGCCACCCACAGCTTTTTATAAAGTTTTGAGTCATCACGAATCATTCATAGAGGAGAATGAAAACAACCACGGAATATGAAGGAGGGTAATTGTATTTAATGGCGATGTATTTACAATCTCGTGTTCTTATTATCTAAAATACACTAAGCGACACCGTTATAGCGAACATGACTTCGGGGCTTCATTGCATTTATACTCTGAAAACGTAGTAATGAGCCCGGAAATTTCCCCTTTAAGTTCGCTCCCTGAACGAATACTTCGCATGATGCTAGGTTTCCTGATAATCACATTTCAATTCAAAGAGACATGTCAGGGTAGTTTTTTCTGACGTTCACGTGTAGATGTCAGAGAATGTTCGATGTCAGAGGAGTTTTTTCTAAGGTTCATGTGTAGCGCGTAACTTCGTCCGCATCTTTCAAATATCGTCAAAACAAACCTATTGGTGTCAAAGAACGAAGGCATGCAAGGTTAAAAATGTATATAAAAAAATTTTCTTCGAAAAAGCCTTCACAGCGCTAACCAAGGCAAGTGCTTTATATATTAGTCTCCCTCTAATACAAGCACACGAAGACACACAAGCACAAAAAGAATAACCGACGGATCTTAGAAAAACATACGAAATGAGCGGCAGAGGAAACACGGCGAGGAATTATTTAGCTTATGTATTGAAAAAAAAAAAAAAAAAACTATGGAAGGTTTCTTGCTAGCATTATAAAGTTTTATTGCCTTTTTACGTCGGAATGGTAGTCCCGTTTAGGCAAGATCACACTAACTAGGGGGACATGGAACAACCAAGCATTTGGGTTCGTTGTGTCGTGGACGGGGTATTTTGATGATGATTAGTTGTTTATCAGCGCAGCAGCAACGATAGCTATAGTGAGCCTAGGTAAAGATATTTGGAACCTTGTAAAAAAATAACTTTCAATGCTAAAATGTTATGAATTATGTAAACATCTAGTTTGTTTACAAAACTCTAAAACATGGCTGAGCGAAACTAAGGCGCATCACCAAGCAAAAACAAAGTATGAAATGGAAGATGATCTCTAAAATTTCCTGGAAAACATGATTGACATAGTAGATGTGGAGACGTACAAAACCATAAAATGTGTGAGAGAGTTAAAAAAATCTCCGCAATGATCGCAGAGTGTAACCTCTTCACCACCAAGTGGATACTATTGTATCAAACGAAAGTGACCTGATCTCAGGCGGCACAGGAGGACCTCCACACGGCGTTACCTGTTAAAGGAGTTCTCCCTAATTCCTAGAAGTGTCTTGCTAAAGTGAAATTTGATGTTGCTCTTCTTATGCCATTCCAACTGTCATTGGTGAAAATGTTTAAATGTGGTTTAAGATCCTGTTGGGGCAAGTCATTTGGATGTTATTTATGAGTCTTGAGTAGATGCAGCCAATTGATCCTCTTCTTCATTGCCCGCAATTCTAACGTGACTCGGTACCCAACGAAAGTTCTTATCCCGTCCACGTCGGAGGGTCCAATTGATTTCAACGCGCAGATGTTCACCAAGAAAGGTTTTTCTAGATATCAGGGAGTACACAACCAGTAAAGGGTGATTCCACGAGAGATCGAACCAGCAGGTCCACTCAACATTTTTATTTTTTCTGTTTTTTTTTTTATATGTGATGTGCACTCAAATGAATCGCCCGAAACGGAACTTTTGTCTCGAAACCGCATTTTCACTACACGAGAAAAAAAAATGTGTCATGATTGCGGGACGGCCCCGCTCCCACCGCGGACTGCATTAGGTGCCAACTTTGCGGTCCTGTGGAAGGCAGGCAAAGAGTGGTACGCCAAAAATATTTCTTGTTTCATGTAACCAACTAAAGTTTAAATCAACTGCATGCAAATATTGTGTGCATTATGAATTAAAAAATTATAAAAAATTTCTAACTTTAGACCAGGTGCAACAAACACACTAACTTTCAGGCCTTCTACCTCAATATGTATGGCATTAACGAGTTCGAAAGATACACATAATATAGGCCACGGCATCTAAATTATTCGTCCAAAAAATGAGCTTCCAATAAAAATATAAACATAACAAAAAATTATTTTGAAAAAACACATTTTCAAAAAAATACCTATATTGAAAAAAAAAAAAACCGGTCTCGATTTTATTAAAACTCTGGGGTACACTCTCCTTAAGCCAGGCAAAAAGAAAGTGCAAAAACATGTTGCATCATTTGCTTGGTACGAAAATTGTAACCGGTCAAAGTGGAGGTTGCAATGCGTCTTGACTCCGGCGTTTTTTGTTTCTCCCCGCTGCAAACTTTTTTTTTAAGTGCAATTTTTTTTTGTCACAAATAATAAAACATTTTGTGTTGTAGCTTGCTGTCAAAGAAGATATCTTTCCAGATTTCTTTTGCTTGTGGCTGTCTACGGGCACTCATGAAAGTTTACGCTCATGCGTGCAAGGTTCTGGTGGAGAACCAGGATATCACACTTCTTTGTTTGCATCAGTTTTGTAGCTTCTTCGAACACTTGTGAAGAACAGACAAATACAAAACGATGATTCCTGTTTCGGCGCGCGCCGTAAGCGAAATACGAGCTCTTACTCTGTGAACCACTGCAGTGTGTGTTTGGAAAAAAGGAAGGTGTGTGTGTGTGTGGGGGGGGGGGGGGGGGGGGTCTGGGCAAGGCAGGACTTCTGGAACTTGATCGCGCTTGGATTTCGCATGTCTCATTTATTAGAACTGTAGATAATAAAAGAACGACGCCTCGGGTACAAAGGTACGGGACGCTTATGTTACGGCGGAACCAAAGAGGAGGTTTACGTTTGCCGCGCGGTATACGTGGTTCGCGGTCGCTCTCGCTGTCAGGAGGTGGTAAGATATTTGATCTCGCGTTTACCGCGGGCCTCCTTGGCACCGCCGTAACATAAGCGCACCGTACTCCCGTACCCGAGGCGTCGCTCCTTTATTATCTACAGTTCTAATAAACGACACTCGAGCAGTATTCAGCCTGACTCCGGCACGAACGTTCATGCGCTTCCTTCCTTGCGTCTAAAAACGTAACAGCTACCTAAAGATGACGGCTTGTCGACGCTTCCCCTTGAAGAAAATTTGGAGAATCCACTGAACTCTGAGCGCATCAAGGTGGATTACTGTAACAGTTCATCTAGACTCTTTTAGAATGCGCGGTGGAAGAATTGATGTCTTCACGGCAGTGATATCATCTGGACAGCTGTGTGTTTGTGCGTGTGTGCCCAGGAAAGGCAAAGAGGCGGAGCTTCACTTCACATGAGCTTTGACTCTGCAAGGACAGTTCTTCCAAATGAAACACAGTCCTACCATTGGCACAAAAATCAAGTTTCTATCTTTACCTGCGTCGTCACGACAAGAAAGTCAACTAAGAGCTTTGCTGTTATTAGCGATAACTTGCATCATGATTCAGCGCACGCCTTATATGCAATAAGGAGTATTCACTGGGCGCCATATCTGTGGGTAATGTCTAGAGCGCATGCTCTGAACGAGCCCACATTAATAGGCTGCTAAGACTGGCAATCTTGAGGGTGCGGAATGCATGTTACAAAAGAACTGTGGAAGCTCGTCATCAGCACGCGCTCAGCAGTCGTGCACACAGCTATGGCCGCCAGTGCATACTCCCTAGTGACGACGTGAGCGATCGAAAGCGTCGCTGTGGTCAGTCCACCACAATTGGCTGAATGCTGACTATGACGTCAGCAAAGGATGTCTCATCGATGGAAATCAGAGGAATGTAAGAACTTCAATTTTGACGGTGTTGGCAGTGTTGCTTTGAGAGCGCTATGATTTCAGGCTTCCACCATGCCCATTACAAACACCATCGAACTTGTTGTTCACAAGGTAATGACGTCACGAAAGGTAACCAAACGAGGGCGCCACCAAAACATCTCGCCGCTAATAGGAAAGGTGCACGAGCTCTTGGAGGAAACATCGCCCGTCTACACGCACGTAACCTACGTTAGCGATGGTGCAGTGAGCCATTTTAAGAACAGGTTTCAGTTGCATGAGCTGTGCCGTGCCAACTATACATCCGCCAAATGGCTGTTCTCTGCCACAGGGCATGGGAAGAACGCGTGTGACGGAGTGGGTGGGGTCATCAAGCATCACGCTTCTCTTCACAACTTGAGGTCAGGAAACACCGACCTCATCCAGTCCGCACCTGAATTGATCGCTCATCTGACAGACACGCTGAAGAACGTGTCACTGTTTCATGCGCCTGTTGCAGCCGTCGAGCAGTTTCGTAGACAGAAGACGGACGAGTGGAAAACTTTGCCACGTGTGCCAGGCATACAATCGTGGCATGCAGGGGCGGATTTAGAGGGGGGGTCCGGATGTCCTGACCCCCCTCTTGGTTTCTGCATGTGTAAAATTTAGGGCGTGAAACGAGGAAGAGGGGGAGGGAGTTCTTAAACATCTGGTACGCTGACCAACACCTGACACCCCCCCCCCCCCCCCTCAGGAAATTCCTGCATCCGCCCCTGGTGGCATGTGTGGATCTGCACTCAAGATGAGCAGTGCGTGCGGTCATGTCCTCTTGGTGGCGGGAACTGCTGCAACCGAGCTCACTGCAATTAAACCTTTTTAAATCTGATTATAGCGAATGTGCCATCTTGACATTGGTTCGAACTCGCAAGGCAGCCAGGAAGGCCAACAACAATTCAATTTTATCTGTGCCCGCTCTAAGCGACAGAAGCATCGCTAACTTTTGTGGTGTTCCGTGTAAATACCAGGCACGTATCCAGGGGGGAGGCCCATGGGGCCCGGCCCCCCCCCCCCCCCCCGAAATCTTCCATTTTGCTGGGACCTCCTCTCCCCCCTCCCCCTCATACAACATTTTGTCATGGGCGGGCCCCCCCCGAAACAAAATCCTGGCTACGTGCCTGGTAAATACATACTATCAGACTGAACTTCTTGTATGGAGCGGTAAAAAAGTGAACTTTTTCGAAGAGTGCAAAGAGAGACCAGCGGCGGGGAGAAGCGAAAGCGCCGGAGTGAAGACTCGCAACCGCCACTTTTACCGGTTAGAACGTTTGTACCAAGCAAATGGTGCATTGTCTTTGTACGTTTTTTTGCCTGGCCTAAGGAGAGTTGTACCCCAAAGTTCTAATAGAATGGAGACCGGTTTTTTTTAATATGTTTTTTTAGTGTGTTGTTTAAAAATGATATTTTTAATGTTTCTATTTTTACCGAAAAATCATATTTTGTAAGTATATTTTGGATGCCCTGGCCTATATTGTGTATATTTTTCAAACTCGTTAACGTCATACATATTGGGGTAGAAGGCCACAAAGTTAGTGCGTTTGTTTCGCCTAGTCTAAGTTATTCATTTTTTATATTTTTTTATTTTATAGAAAACATAATAATTGAATGCTGTTGACTTAAACTTAGAGATGCATTATAAGAAACAAAAGCATTTTTGTTGTACCACTTTTAGCCTGCCGTCCACAGGACCGCAAAGTTGGCAACTATCGCAGTCTTCGGAGGAAGCAGGGCCGTTGCGCAATCTTAAAGCATCTCTTTCTCTTCAAATGAAAACGCTCTCTCGATAAACAAAGTTGAGTTTCGTGAGATTCATTTGTGTAAACATCGCATATAAGAAAAAAAGAGAAAAAAATGTTGAGTTTACATACAGGTTTGATATCTCGTGGAATCACCCATTGTAAACTTTCATGAGTGCCCGTAGACAGCCACAAGCAAAATAAAATCTGGAAAGATATCTTCTCTGACAGCAAGCTACAACACATAAATATTCTTATTTGTGACAAAAAAAAAAGCTGCATTTTTTTTAGAAAAAAAAAAGAAAAAGTTAGCAGCGGGGAGAAACGAAAAACGCCGGAGTCAAGACGCTTTGCAACCTCCACTTTGACCGGTTACAATTTTCGTACCAAGCAAACGATGCAACATGTTTTTGCACCTTCTTTCTGCCTGGCCTAAGGAGAGCTGTACCCCAGAGTTTTAATAAAATCGAGACCGGGTTTGTTTTATTTTGTTTTTTTTCAATTTAGGCATTTTTTTGAAAATGTGTTTTTTCAAAATAATTGTTTGTTATGTTTATATTTTTATTGGAAGCTCATATTTTTCACGAATAATTTAGATGCCCTGGCCTATATTATGTGTAGCATCCGAACTCGTTAATGCCATACATATTGAGGTAGAAGGCCTGAAAGTTGGTGTGTTTGTTGCACCTGGTCTAAAGTTAAGAATTTTTTATATATTTTTAACTCATAAAGCACACAATATTTGCATGCAGTTGATTTAAACTTTGGTGTGTTACATGAAACAGGAAACATTTTTGGCGTACCACTCTTTGCCTGCCTTCCGCAGGACCGCAAAGTTGGCACCTAATACAGTCCGCGGTGGGAGCGGGGCCGTCGCGCAATCATGAAACATTTTTTTTTTTTCTCGTAGTGAAAACGCGGTTTCGAGACAAAAAGTTCCGTTTCGTGCGATTCATTTGAGTGCACATCACATATAAAAAAAACAGAAAAAATAAAAATGTTGAGTGGATCTGCTGGTTCGATCTCTCGTGGAATCACCGTAAAGCACTTTGTGAATCGACAAATGTAACAATTTTTATTATATTGCTTTCTGATACAGTATGACCAACAGCTAGTAAAATACTGTGGAGGTCTACAGTGAAAATGCTTGGCTTAGAGTAAACTTTCATGACCTTTCTGCATGAGGTTGAATAGAAACACATCCCACGAAAATCTACGATTTGAACCCATCTGTATAAAACTCCGAGTATCTCTATGTTGTAAAAAAACAAACAAAAAAAAAACCTCCCGCTGGATCATTTGTTATCAAATGACCCTCTAATTGTATTTTTGGAGTGACAAGTCACCGAAAACCGACAGAGCATCTTAAAGAACAACTCAATCAATGTGTTTCACCGAGACAACCTCTTGGAGGGGGGTATTAAGGGATTGACAAAAGTTTTCGAGACGGAGGCTGAATTGTCTGACAATAATTGGCTTCTGAAGTTAAGAAAAGTATCAAGTATGTTGAGCACTTGAACAGGCTCAAGGTACACCTAAGCACTTCTTATGAGTTGTGAATGGGAAAGCATGAATATTGTTCTTCGCGCCGTGGCCGCTTCTGAACCTCTGGGCACCGAGGCCACTTCTGATCCTCTCGTCGCCGCGGCCGCTTCTCATCATCTCGGCACCAAGGCCACTTCTGATCCTCTCGTCGCCGCGGCCGCTTCTGATCCTCTGGGCACCGAGGCCACTTCTGATCCTCTCGTCGCCGCGGCCGCTTCTGATCATCTCGGCACCAAGGCCACTTCTGATCCTCTCGTCGCCGCGGCCGCTTCTGATCCTCTGGGCACCGAGGCCACTTCTGATCCTCTCGTCGCCGCGGCCGCTTCTGTTCATCTCGGCACCAAGGCCACTTCTGATCCTCTCGTCGCCGCGGCCGCTTCTGATCCTCTGGGCACCGAGGCCACTTCTGATCCTCTCGTCGCCGCGGCCGCTTCTGATTCTCTGGGCACCGAGGCCACTTCTGATCCTCTCGTCGCCGCGGCCGCTTCTGATCCTCTGGGCACCGAGGCCACTTCTGATCCTCTCGGCACCGCGGCCGCTTCTGATCATCTCGGCACCAAGGCCACTTCTGATCCTCTCGGTGCAGCGGCCGTTTCCAATCCTCTCGGCGCTGCGTGCCCGCGCCATGGGGTGGCGCTAATTGAAACTGACGCGCGGCGCCTTCATATCACTGCCGTTTTGCGTGGCTTTCTGCGTGGTTTCAAAGCTGGGATGCCTCAGATTACAGCTTCGGGAATTTATCTGCCGTTTAGCGCGGCTGATGACGTCGGCTCGCTCCATGGGACAGTTAACGCTTTCGCATTAAAAGTTTTGTAAATGTAGCAGGCACGTTTTAGACGTAACAGACACTGAGGTACTGCATACATTTCTTGAGGGACAGCTGGTGCGTATCAGCAGACTAAGTCAACAAAGATGCGAGAAATCCGCCGGTAGCTAGTCGAAGTCCGAGGTGGCGAATTAAACAAAACATATTAAGAGCAAATGGTCATGTCGATTCATATACAATTCCAATATAGTCGAGACGGCAACACAGCAGGGAGTTGTAAATTTGAAGGAGACACCGCCTAGCAGACAGCCATGACATCTGCAACAGCACCTTAACGATGATCGATGAGGTCAAGCATTTTTGTTTTAACTGCTTCAGATGATCATGAGGCACAAAGGCAAGCTTCTTGTCGGAGATCCAGCCCAAAAATGTTTATTCATTATGAACAGATATTTATATGCTATTAAGATGCAAGGAATGGCACGTTTTTATAGAAAATGTAAAACCATTCTCGTCGGCCCACTTCCTTGTCCTTTTGATCATCGGTTGCAACTGCCATTAACAGCAGGAGAGATTACATGAGGACATAGAGATCTGCGTATCATTTACATAAAAAACCAGGATGCTGTAGCGGGAATACCCTTTCCTAGACTGTTATTCTTGACAAGTTCTGTCTGTGCATTGACGTATGGGGCCAAGCATACCGCAGTTCTACAAGTCACGAAGAATTCCGTACGTCTACGTAGTATACTAGTACGCTTTTTGCCAATCAAAGAACACTGAGACACATGACACCATGCTGCCGGTGTATAATCTCCTCACGTATAAAAGTGTCTACACACTGTCACACACACACAGAACTGTGCTTTTGGTCCCGTGGTGTAGCTAATTTTGCCTGTAACGCGTCCGTTCTGCTCTTGAAACAACTAGCGAAGGTAAAGACTCTTGTATTCGGAAGTGGTGGCATGCGCTGCGCAATAAAACACTTAAGCGCGCTTTTTTGTATACGCGCGGCTTCGTATACCGCCTTTGTCGTCGAAGCCACCACAAAACTGAGAACGTACCACTTGCCATTCGGTCGTAGCTCGAACAAGGGCGAAATTAAAGCAGACTCAAGTTGGGAAAAGCGGGTATGTATGTTTTGAGAAGGTTCGAACAATAATGTGTAGAAATGCAAAAACCGGGGAACGCTAATGGGGCGTTTGGAAATAACCCGAACTCTAAAGGTCCCCCTTCTCAATCCTGAATGCCAAGCTTGACAAATTATCGAAGCATGTGTCAGATAGAACCCGCTTCCTAAGTAAAATTCATTGGGGTGCTATATACCTGGTGAAAGAGAGGTCGTAAGAAGTTTCTATCAGATGCCAGCCATACTCTTGATAAAGGGAAATGTAGCTATTCCACCACAAAAGAAGTTTTAAACAGTCATTTAGTGCTGCAGTCTTAAAACAATTAAACTACTTCTGTGAAGTCGCTCTTGTATTCGCAAACAAATCCGACCAATAGGCTCCTTAATAACTTGCTTAATACCTGACTAATGCGATAATCATTTTTTAGAAACTATTTACTCGCTGCAGGAAAACAAGAAAAGTATGTCGTTAGATTACTTATAGTCCACTTTATTTGCTTATATTTAAAATGTAGCCTGAGGAAAAATTGTGTATTTAAAAATAAATTTTTCCTCAAATATGGAAACAAATTTATACTTCCTTTCGCCTTGAGTCCAGACACGGCCGACGCAACGAGTTGAGGTGACCAATCAGACAGTATCAAAAGCGCGCCGTCATGGTGTACTCTCATCGCCGAACCAATCATAAACAGAAAAGGTCCCGTGACTTCCGGTTTTGACGCCGCTTGATTGGTCGCATTAGCACGTAGCGTCGGCTACGTCTTTACTTAATCTGAAACTAAGCATAGTCGAATCGATTGTCAAGGATCGCTTCACTCGTTCGTTAAAACAATTCGAAGTAATTGAATGGCTCATTTGGCTTTACCACAGATCGACGACAGGTACGTTTAACAACGATTATATGACCAGTTATTGTTAGTTGAGCATCGTAACCTGGACCAACCGTAATTCAGTTCAATTTTTGCTGACGCACGGAATCCAGTGCAGCCGTGCGACCGTGGTGTCAGTAATTCTACTTACGAAGAGACGATGTCCTTCCTTAACAGAATCATCCTTCACAACCGACATCCGAAAAAATGGCTTGAGTCCCGTTTTCATCAGCAAGTCTTCAAGCGACTGGTGCGCTTTTGCACCATTACGTATCAGGGGCCAGTTTTCGAGTTCATGCTGCTGAAGAATGCGCATAGCAGCTTCTTTCCAAACGTCGTCCCCTGCATCTGCAATAGCACGATCTAGTTTAATATGTGCCTTTCGCAACTAAAACTTAACGTAGTCCGCTTAGACATTCACAAGTAGGAAACTCACTGATCCCCGTACCAGTAAGAAACAAGTTCCCAGTGAACAACCAAGCGACTCATTATGTTTTTTTTTAATCCAACGTCGTTGTTCTTGTATATTCCACTATGTGGTTTGTCGCCGATATTTAATTACCTTTATTCTTGTTAACATATTAAAACATAACTTGTTGCTATTCCACCTGTCACGACCTCCAAAATAATAATATTATTCATAAATGAATATAAATAAATATATCAGTTATAATTGCTCATTTGACGTCAAAGCAGCTTGTCACGGTTGAATTCTGTGCTGCAAGGGCTACTTTGGTAGAGGATTTTTCTTCTTTTCCCGTGTTTGTACATCTGAGCCCTTACAGACATACTGTAGGAAAGTTTGCGTTTAATCACCAGAGAGTTTAACAAAATGGGTGATTCACCTCCATGGGCTAGTTTTTTTTTTTGTTTTGGTTTTTTTTTTGCTGTTGTTCACTTCGTAGGTTGTATACATTGGCTTCCGTTTGGTAGAAAGAAGTGTAGGGGAGGCTCAGAGAGAAATAGCTAAGCCTTGAACATTATCTTTTTTTTTTTTGCAACATGCAGAGCGTGTAAACAAAAACGAATTACTACTTCCTACTCATATGAGGAAAACTGTTTGTTGAGAGCACAAGCTACCTTATTCATAAAACAATACTGATGTCTCTAAAAGACAGCCCCCTACTCCAAGACACTGGGAAATTGCTGGTGACTCCAAAGCTGCTCGGTCACCCAACCAGACTGAGTATCTCAGGCTAATGGGGAACTAGAATGCCAACGTAGCGCCATTGTGGAACGGCTAATAAATAAAAAAAATATTTAATAAATAAATTAATAAATAATTAATATTTATTAAGTTTAACTTTCATTTTTAATTAAACTAAACTCATACCACCAAATTAAGCGACCACGGGCTGGCGTTAGCTTTAGGGTAGTTTGTGCAACTTCGGGTAATGCGGTCACCCCGATTTGAGTACGTATTTGACAGCCGTTGAGGATAGTTAAATATGCGAAATATAAAAGCTAGAAAAAATTACGATTGTTTGGCTAAAGTGCTGTGACAGGAAAAGAAGAAGAGGTTTGGATGGAAAGCACAGAAGGGAACACCACGTGCGACATTCGCTTAGAATAAAGCGTAACAATTGGTGTCAAAAGTGGAGCGCCGTCCGGGACATTGTCGTCAGGCAAGCATGGACCCGCCTCGATAACCTGAGAACGGGTTTCTGCTCTCTGAAAGAAGAGCCATTCCCCCCCAGGATCAGTTTCTGATTCCGTTGGGCCTAACTTTCAAGCCGATGCCTCGACCGCCATTGCAGCTCTGCTGGATGTCCACCAACAACGGTTTGCCCAAGAGCTCAGGCAACGCTATGCGGTTCTTCTGGACGCCATTTTAAGCTTCTTCGAGAGAACATCAGTCGGAATCGTTGAAAGCTTCCGGGCGCTGTCACAACCAAGATTTCTATCAACTGGTGCAAAAAAAAACTTTTCGGTATTGATAGTTCTTAAGTGTTCCATGCTTTTGTTTGTATTTGTTTATCTTGAAAAATTTGCCGGAAGCATCGGTTATAACAATTATACTTTACCGCACAATCCTCATTAATGAACTCCCAAAATCGAAATACACTTCATCATCGTTTTTATATATTCTTTTATTTATGTGCCCATCAACAACAATCGTTTGTAGTGGGCACAACTTGTAGATAAAAATGTAAAAAATAACAAATAACAAACAATATAAATGAAAAAATAAAGAAACTACGATGTGCGATCCAAACGTTTTGAGACTAGCTTTGTCGCTTAAAAAGAAAATTCAGCACACTGATGCACGAGCAGTTGTCGAATGCAGGGAACTGTCTTGTTATGCCAAAGGGCGCCTTTTTGTGAACATTTCAAGCTATGTTACACAAGTTTTTCTCACCACGAGCGTGAGAAAATGGCGATTTAAGCAGAGACGGCAAGCTGGAGCGAGAGCAAACATCAGTTCTGCGTCAAACTCGGAAAAGCTGGAACAAAAACCTTTGAAATGAATCCGGAGGCTTATGGCCAAAAATCAGTGAGGAGTGCGAAGTGTATTGAGTGAAACTAGCTCTCCAAGAAGGGCAGAACATCAAAGAAAGTCGTTCACAGAACGACGACCTGGCATAACGAGACATTAATGTCACTTCCTTCGACAGCTGCGCGCGTATCACCGTGCTGCCTTTTTTGTTTTACGCTACAAATCTATAGTCCGTTGCAACCTAAGGACAAAGGGCGAGGGGAAGACGGGCCGGGGAGGAGGAAGCAGACGGAACGCTGGAGAAGAGAGGCGGAAACGTACTTCTCTCTTTTGCGTTCCGTCTGCTTCCTCCTCCCCGGCCCGTCTTACCCTCGCCCTTCGTTCTTAGGTTGCAACGGACTATAGTCACGGAATTTTATTAAAACACCTCGCATGTACTGTGGTAGCTCGAACCGAATTTAAAATGATTGAGTCACTTAATAGCTTGTTTTCGCCGCTATCCACACACACTAACGAGCTGAAATAGTCACGACTAGATGAAGCAGTTGTGAGTATGGCACTTAATATCTGGTGAAAGTCGACACCAGCTTTGCGCATGCGAGACCTCTACGCAGAAATCCTGTGATACAAAGTTCAGAGATAGACTGTCGCATTATTTTACAATATTTTTATTGCCACACAAGAAACGTTGAATACAACATTTTGAGGTTAAGAAAGCCGTGTAAAATTATACGTTTTAGCAAAAAGGTGCATCTACTCTCGCGAATAATAATAATAATAATTATATGCGTATGTTTACAGAGCCGGAAGTTACACTCAATGGGCGTCTGGAGTCTCAGCTGCTGATGAGAAATTTAGCCAGTGCAGAACAACTTACTTATATTGCAATAAGCCGTTCTAATTCCCAGATTTTAACTTACACTGTGGTTTAGCGAAACGAAGCGGTAAGTTGAAAACACTTTCTGAAAAAAATAATTTGTTTGCGGGTATGTTACAACGTTGGGCGTGTGTCAGGTTAAAAAAAAATTCTTACGGTATAGTAAAATGATTTTGTCAATCAGCCCTTTCCATTAATTTTACGAGAAGCTCGCTTGAAACAAATAAAGCGCATTCAGATTACATTCAATCCCCTGGAAAATTCCTCCATATTTCACCGGTTATATCGCATCCCTTTAAACGCCAGGGGGTATCGGCAGCAAATGTTAGTGAAAAGTAGATACCGTAAGAAATCCTGCATATCTACTTTGTTTTTCCATCGTGCCAGAAGTAAATCACTGCTATATGTGGGCAACAGTCACGAGAAAAAAAAATTTCATGCCAAGATCAGCTGTTATATCTTGTTTCGCCGTAAGTCAGAGAGACGTCAAAATCTAGAAGACGTGCAGAGATGCGCAGACTAAACTCCCGTGGTCGCGACGCATGCACTCCGCGTAATTGGGCAAGCCATTGATAGCACACGCACAGGTAGACGGCGAACGTTGTGACGTTACTTTTTTGGCGCTGCTTGATTCGCCCAATCGCTTTGGAGTATCGGCTGCGCACTGACTTGTGGTGGTGAAACCAAATACAGTACCGGTACCTCAAGCATAGGTAGCTGCACACGCATAGATATAAGAACTTTATAAGTAGTTATAAGTAGTTATAAGAACTGTATAAGAATTATATAAGATATATAAGAACCATATAAAAAACTTATAACAAACTTCTCACAAATTTCTTATATGGTGCTTGTATGTTCTTATATGTCTTATATAGTTCTTATATGTTCTTATATATCAAGTATGATTCATATGTGTTTATTGGACTCAGAAATTTCTCATACAAATGAGAATTTTCAATAGGGCGTGCCCAGCCGCGGTACGAAAACACAAAGAAAGCATTTTTGGACAATATGTTCCAAAGAACACAGAGCGCTCATCCTCGCGTTAAGTAAGCCAAACATTTAGATGTTTAAAATATCTAGCCTATACTTTCGGTAATGTTTCACGCCATGTTCAACAATTCATGACAAGCTATATTGAGCGCTAGGAAAGACTGCCTCTATGCCAACTATTGTGGAGAGACTATTATTGCTAATAAATTATTCCTTGCGAATGAAACTAAAAAACGACGTTTATGTACGAAACTAAGATTTACATGGATTTCTTAGAGGTCAGCGGTCTAGACCTATCTGCACTTTAAACATTTACGGTCTCATCCAGCAGAAAATAGTGTATAAATTTATTTGCGCAACGTGCACAGCGCTGCACCATTGAATGCATTTTGAACTACGTGGTGAACTGAAAGGTTAAGTGAGATTTCACAGGAGCATCGCCAAAACGTGCATAGGGACTTCTCTCAAAAAATATGGCGAGCATTCCGTTCAGGAGAGTTTTGCGCGACAGATCGCAAAACTGGAAGAGGTGGGCTTTCCGCAAGGGTGTTTAACCGAGGCCGCTGAAAGTTTGTTAAGAGGGCTCAGAGGAAGACATAAACCCACTCACGAGAGGCCAAATGTGATGCCGGCGGTTATTCTTTACACTTGGTTACACATAATTTAAAGAAAGTGGCACAGCGTTTCAAAATTCCTGTGGTTTTCTCAGCTCCCAATCGGATGGTTCTACTTTGCCAAAAAAACTAACAACCCCCGGCAACAGTCTGATCATTGCAGCAAAAATCACAGAAATAAATTTGCAGGGTGAGCCTCAGGAGCTGTTTACGAAATACCTCTTTCTTGCGGCGCTGTGTAGATTGGCCAGACGGGCAGATGCGTTAATGACAATGCCCACGAGCATGTGGCAGCTAGTCGAGCTAGACCGTCTGGTCATCTCACTATTCATTGTAGCAGATGCGCTTGCACGCCTGTGTTGCATGAAATTGGGATTTTGGTTCGATACGAAGATAAAACAAGCGAAGAGGTGCACGAGACATGTACAATTCGGAATAAGTGTGTAGATTGCATTCGTGAGGCGTCAGTCGTCCTATCAAAGGAAGATTTTTGAATATATTTGACAAGCGTTGCACCGACACGTTGATGACTAACACGTTGTTGGGGGAGCATATTAGGCATGTACTTTCCAAATAAACAACAGTTGCGAGTGCACTTGTATTGTGTCTTGGCTTCGGTAGTATCTAGTGCATTGACGGATTTTATTACCAAACAACAAGCACGTAAATCTAAGTATCTTAGCTGGTTTTCAAGAGAGCTAAAGTCGCATCTTAATCGAATGTGCACGAAAACTGAACTGAACGTCTGGTACGTTAAATTCAGTGTTTATTGTGCTCTTGTAAAAGAAGTATACAAGACTGATCAACTTTTGCACTCATCGACTGTTGAAATAAGTTTAACTAAAAAAAAAACGGACGTTCTGGCACAGGCTAAAAGCCTAATGCGCGACAATGCACAAAATTTCTGCTTACGAGAATGAACTGGCTTTTTGTCCTCGCCAATTGACATAGCAAATCGTTTTTCTGATTACTTTAGTTACCGTTATTCTAGTTCAAGAACAGCTGGTAGAACACACAACTTTAACGAAAGCACGGACATTTTATGTGTTTTTGCTGTAGACATCACAAAGTTTGTCGAACCTATAAGAAAATTACAACCTAAATTCTCTACGGGGATTGATGGCACACCCAATTTGATTATTAAGGAGTGTTCTGATATATTTGTTTCCCTTTTTAAACATATATGTATCCTATTTCTCATGAAAGGTGTTTTCTCTGGTTTATGTTTTTTTTTATCTATATTTCTAACGATCTTCATAGCTTGTGATCCTTCACTGGTTAATAACTACCAACCTGTTTGGCTATTGTGTGGTTTCGCTAAGGTTGTCGAAATGGTTAAGCATAACCAGATCTCTAGCTATGTCAATCGGGAAATTGGTCCTGTTTAGCATGGTTTTTTCAACGGAAATTTGTAAAAACACATTTGTGCTTTTTTTTTTATTTCTCTGTAGTGATAGTCAGAAACAGTGGTAAACTTGATGTAGTATATTTTGACATGTCGAAGGCCTTTGATTGTGTGGATCATTCTTTACGTCTTTGCAAACTATATTTGTATGGCCTTTGCCCTAAGCAGTGTGAATGGTTCCGGAGCCACTTGAGTTGACGCAGTAACACTGTTCGTGTTGGCCACTCATTTTCAAAGTGTTTTACATCAACTTCTGGTGTACCCCAAGGGTGGAACCTGTTACCACTGTTGTTCATTTGGTTTGTAAACGATATAGTACCATGCTTCAAGCATTCGGATATCCTTCTTTTCACTGATGACATAAAACTTGTTTTAAATGTTAGAGACTATGCTGATTGTACTTTACTGCAATCTTATACTAGCGCGATTTCCGAGTGGTGAGCAAAAAACGCTTTGTCGCTGAATAGATAAAAAAAAACTAAATTGACTTCTTTATCAAGAAAACGTGACGTTTCCTTGTTCCCTAAGGCGATAGATCGCGTATCTCTTGTAAGAGACCTTGGCGTCTACATTGATAGTACTCTTTCATTTAGTGCGCATGTATCTAAGATCGTTGGTTTAGTGATAAGAAAGTTTTGTATGATCACTCGGTTGTCACGTTCTTTCACTCAACCATTATCTGGTTTGCGTCTGTACTGCACCCTCGTACGCTCGGGACTTGAATTCGGTTCAATTAGTTGGAACACACTATATCTTTAACCCGAGTTGAAATGATTGAAATTGCGCAGAAGAAATTCATTCGAATTACGTACGACCGATACATTTGTCGTAAACTGTTCTTTAGTTACGCTTCGTTGCTATCATTATTTAATCTGGAAAGGCTATCAAAGAGGAGGGCTCTTAGAGACATCCATCTTCTTCATAAGGTAGTGCATGCTACTGTTAAAACTGAGAGCTTACTTGTGAGTGTAGACGTCTATGTGCCCACAAAAGATACTCGCCATTTTTTTACATTTTACCCCTATAGAATTTTTGAATCGTCACCGTTATCTCGTATCCAGTCTGCTTTTAATAACATAGGCAATTGTGAATGGGATATTTTCCTTGATTTTGCTAAATTTAAACCAACCTTGCAAAAGTGATTGTTTTCTGAATCGCTTCGTGTAGAAATTGTATTTGCATCGCAAACTTGTGTTCATGTCTTCTAACATGTTTTTGTACGTTTTAAATAGTGTTGTTATAAATACGAACCGGCAGTGCAGCACACAAAAGCCTTTATAGCTGTTTGTGGACACTAAGAAAAAGTAAAGCATTGTTATTATTAATATGAATATTAGTAATATTTTTATTTTATTAATATTATTATTATTATTATCTATTCGTCCTAGTTCTTGTCGTTTTTGCGGCACTTTTACATTAAAAAAAGATTTCACACATGCATATATCATAATTTAAAGCCCATGGAAATAACGAAGGAATCACATATGAAAGACCTTTTTACTATTAGGGGGCAAATTTATTATTAGGAATTGGAAATAAGCCTCCCAGCACGTTTATGGCCCTGTTTCGCCGTACGTCAGAGCGCAGTCAAGGCTAGGAAACATACGTCAGGTTGCTTTGCATTCAACACAGTTGATAGGTTTAGCCGATGATAAAACACAGATATATGGGCAACGCGAAGACTTTGAGCTTTAGTCGCTATTTGATTGAACCAGTTTGCTTGTAGCATCTGTTGATCTCTGAGTTAAGGTGAAACAAGTGCAGCACAAACCTCAAATTTTCGAAAGCAGTTGAATTATATCTATGACGCTACAACAGGCAGCACAGTGAGCACGTTTATATAGACATTAGACTACTTAAATAATAGTACCCGCCACTCTTAGAATTCGGCAAATGCAGTGTGGTCTTTGTTTAATTGTTGTACTGTAAGTACATAGGGCGTTTATTTTTAGTAACAAATGCTGATCATTTGCCGCTTCATATCTTCACCAAACTAATTTAAAAAAGCGTCTTTTTACACGTTTCATCATCCCTTTTATCTTCATACTGGAGCAAGAGTAGGCCAATAGAAAACTTCGCAGAGCAATAGAGCCTTAAAAAATGGAGATGCCAGAACAAAACAAATACAATCAATGTGAGTGCAGCTCCCATGCGTATGCTGAAAGATGAGTGAAATGTAAAGAGTAGCTTACCTTGCAGACACGCCAGGAACGCCATTTTGACCTTGTCAACAGCTGTTTGTTTTCCAGGACGTGGAGGCTTACTTGTTAGGAGAGCTATTGAATAATCGAGTGAAGTGGGGTTGATTTTAGCTATTCTTCATACGTTTATCGTGTTCAGTGTAGTCGTGGCGTTTATCACAAGCAAAACACAATTACAATTAGACGCACGTTATAAAAAACAAACAAAACTTCAATCTGATGGTTACAAAATCCCGTATTTAGGACTCGCCTTCGTGTTAATTTCAAAATTAACAAGGAACGCAAGCTCAACTAAAATGGAGAGTGAGAAAAAAATTCCTTCTTTAATGAGGTTGTTTCAGTTCCGGCAAAGTCATGATATGGATACTTTGTCTTATTTTTTTTTAAAAAGTTGTAAAATAAAAATAAAAGTATGTTCGATCTCTCCATATTTTGAAAACGTGCAATCTACGCACGTGTCCGAATGTTCAATAAAGGTGCTGACTATGTATGGTAACGCGGAAGATAACGCTAGATCTTCTGCATTGTGACGACGTTGAGTAGCAATTAAAGAAATAACCACTTTTTGCTTCCGGCTGCTACCAAAAGAAATGCATTTCGAAAGCATTAATGATTGTTAGCGCCTTTTCGGATGTCCATCGAGTTCGCCGCACTTGGTCTGATTCAGCGCGGCTCTTGAGGCGCCGCAGCACGGCCCGTGACGTGGATCCTTCCGTTTTGCGATTTTGTAGTACTGCTTACGTCACTGCAGCGCAGAAACGTGGCTTGCGAATCCGGCATATTGACGTCAAGACCGCCCTTCCGACTTAAAGCCGTGCACAAGGATGACATTTATCGGACCGCAGCGCCCATTGCAATCTTTTTTTTTTTTTTATCAATGTAATATGTATCGGCATGACAATAACGAAGACGAACGGGAATTCTCAAACTGCATTAAGCACCCAAAAAAACAATATTGAAAAGTTAGTCGATTTGTTTTAGTTGATAATCTATCTAATTAACTACTTTCACTTCTGTTATAGCGGCCGGAGCTTATGAGCTTTGGACGAAAGAAACGGATGTGAGGTCCTGCAGACTTAAAATCCTAATGCATAAATCACGCAGGGAAAAAACAATCCACCCCCGGTTTCCTTCAAGATGCTAAGCGTTTTTTGTTTTGTAACAAAAAATAATAGGCATTTATTTATTTATTCGGTTATTGTTCCCTCAGTCAACCCAGAATTGTACAGGTGTGGGCTCACTCGGTATACACAAGTACAAAAGATAAACTTCAGCAGATGGAATGAACTGATAACTATAAGACATTATAACTTTCGCAGCATTTCGTATAGCGCACCAAAGAGATAAATGTAACGTATATCATACAATATTTGAAATAAGTTCTAAAATGATGCCAGCCAAGCACAAAATTATTTAATAACACCACTACGTATGTCTCGACAGCGATCCCCATCGGAAATACGCAAATGGTTCCCGTCAAGGCAAGGGTCTTAAAATAAAATCACTTTTTGCATGTGGTATGTCGAAGTGAAGGTGATGGTGGAGAGGGTCTAAGATAAAACAAAGCTTAATGAAGCAATATTTAAGTAATTAATTATTATGATAACTGTTATGGTCCGACTAGTAGCGCCAGCGCAGTTATGGAGGGCACTTTGGGGCGTTGGTACACCGGCGGCCATGTTGTTAAAAGGCGCTGCGCTGGCTGGGGGAGTCAGTTCTGTTGGTGGACCAAGGCTGTCCACTTGTAACCTATTTGAAACCATGTCTTGACATGCATTAAAAGTTATGTTGAAACTTAACTTTGGCGACAATGATTAATAACTAAAATGAGTTAGGCAAAAGTTGTAGTTTGCACCCGCCAGCGCCCAGCGCCCGTCGACATGCCGAAGCTGCACCATTCGTCGGGGACGGAGGAGAAGACTGGAACGAGTGCGTTGAAGTGTTAGATCAGTACTTCATTGCCAACCAAGTGGAAGAGGCAAAACGGCGGGCGGTGTTCCTGACCAAGTGTGGACGGGCAACATACTCGCTGCTGCATTGGCTACTGGTGCCACTCCGTGGGTGTTTGGCAGTGCTGACCGGCCACTACGTGCCGAAGCCGTCGGTTATCGTTCTGCGCTACTTGTTCTACTGCGGAGGACAGCAGAAGGGTGATACAGTCAAAGATGTTTTGGCGGGACTGCGTCAGTTGGCTGCACCCTGCGATTTTGGCAGCGAGCTGGATAATAACTTGCGGGACAGAATGGTTCACGGCATCGGCGACGACGCAATGAGAAAGCGTTTACTGGAAGAGCCGGAACTAACGCTAGATAAATCAATGATGATAGTGACCAGCATGGAGGCAGCGGCCAAGGGAACAAAACAGCTAACTCAGCGTCCAGCAGGGCCAGAGGTGAATCGGGTTATGGGGCCCAGTGAGGCCATTATTCGCTGCCGCTGTTGCGGAGGACGACACAGTGATGCTGCGTGCAGAGCTGGTGGCCTACGGTGTTTCAAGTGTCAAGAACGGGGTCACCTGGCAAGAATGTGCACGCAACCAGCGGCGTCGCAGCCGAAGGTCAAGGAACGCGGCGTTGAAGATATCACTGGGGGCCGAGCTGAAGAAGGGTGGTGGAAGGCCAGCAAGGTACGCGCCGTGAACGCGGCTTCCTGTGATGATGACTCGGACACCGCGAAGATCGAGAACTTGTGGTCGCTTTATCCGGAGGCATCTATGGCATCAAGCGTCGGGTTTATCTGGTCTGTGGAACAACGAGTACCGCCCATCTATGCCGAGGTTACATAGAAGGCAAACCGGTCAGTATGGAACTGGACAGAGGAGCCGTGGTTTCCGTGATGGCGGAGTCCGAGTTAAGGTGGCGTTTTCCCGATGTCGAGGTAGAGGTGTCCGATGTCCGGTTGAGAAGCTCCATCGGGCACACCGCTGCGGTCGTTGGCGAGGCTGTGGTGCAAGCAGATTTCAGCGGAGGGACGGGAGTCTGCCGCTTTTTGTTGCGCGGGGTGGCACTCAGGCCCTGTTGGGACGGAATCGGGCCAAGGTTTTTGGCATGCCACTGGAGGATTTGCTTAACGTCAATCAAGTGGTCAGCGTGGACGATCTGGTGAGCAAATTTACTTCACTGTTTTCGGCAGGTATTGGGAAGCTACAGGGAGTGGCCGCAAAGATATCTGTTCCAAAAGAAGTAAAGGCGAGGTTCTTCAAGCCACGTCCGGTGCCTTTTGCGTTGCAAGACCTGGTGCCACAGGAACTTCAGCGGCTACAGAGGGAGGGAGTCCTGGTTCCCGCGCGAACTTCCAAGTGGGCTGCACCTATTGTGCCTGTGCTGAATAGGGACGGCCGGGTAAGAGTGTGCGGGGACTTCAAAATCACAGTAAACCAGGCTGCAGAAACGGAGACATACCCTGTTCCGAGGGTTGATGAGCTGTGGGCTAAGCTGTCGGGGGGCATGAAGTTTTCAAAGCTAGATTTGAGTGATGCCGATCAGAGGGTTGAGTTGGACGCAACCTCGCGGAAATATGTTACGATTAACACGCAGAAGGGGCTGTTTCAGTACACCCGGTTGTCATTCGGGGTGTCGTTGGCACTAGCCATTTCTCAAAGAGTTATGGACAGTCTGCTTCAAGATTGCCAGGGTGCAGTGGTGTATTTTGATGACATCCTAGTGACTGGCAAGAATGACAACGAACATTACAACAACTTGAAGACACTACTGGAGAGGTTGCAGAGTGCGCGGTTAAAGTTGAATCTCAAGAAATGTACGTTCCTTGCAGGCAGTGTGGAGCGCCTGGGCCATGTGATTGACTAGTCGGGCCTTCATTCAGCACCTGCGAAGTTTGAAGTCGTCGTCATCGCTTCAGAACCGGCAGCCGTCAAGGAGTTGCAGAGCTATATGCGTTTGCTGAACTTCTACCGGCGATTCCTACCAAACTTGTCATCAGTGCTGCCACCACTGCATGTGCTGCTCAGAAAGGGAGAGACATGGCATTGGGGCCAGGAGTAACGCCAAGCATTTGAGACAAGTAAGCGCTATCTGGTGTCAGCATCGGTGCTCAAATACTATAACCCGGGCCGGCCACTTGTTCTGTGCTGCGATGCATCTCCGTACGGAGTAGGAGCGGTGTTGGCACACAGGTAACCGACGGCGGAAGAGAAAACGATTGCATTCGCCTCGAGGCGGTTGACGGTGGCCGAGAATTACAGTCAGATCGACAAGGAGGCCCTTGCTATTGTTTTCGGAGTATCCAAGTTTAACCAGTTTGTGTGGAGACCGTCATTCGAGATAATTTCTTATCATAAACCGCTGCTAGGCCTCCTGGGTCACGACCGGGGAATTCCTCAGCAATGTTTGCCACGTGTGCTGCGATGGACCTTAATTAACACTCAGCTGCTACAACAGATTAAAGTATAGGCAAGAAAATAACTTGGGAAATGCAGATGCAATAAGCCGCCTGCCATTGCCGGTGACACCTGCAGAAGATCAAATGCTGGGCGATATTTGTTTCTTGGCTTATCCAGCTTTGATGTCTCCTGCAGCAATGGCAAGGGCTACAGGTTGGGATCTTTTCCTGCCTGTTCTGCGAGAGAAGTTGACGACAGGGCAACATCTTCCAGTGTCTGAAGAGTGGCGGCCATTTTCCTCAAGACGGGATGAGTTCAGCGTTCAAGATAGCTGCGTGCTTTGGGGGAGTCGTGTTGTGGTGCCGGTATCACTTCGGTTGGGCATGTTGGACCTGCAGCTTGAGACTCATCCTGGAATGGACAAGATGAAGATGGTGGCCAGGAGCCACGTTTGGTGGCCCAGAATGGACGATGACATTGCACTGAAGGTGAACAGCTGCCGCACCTGTCAGGCTTATCAGCGAGACCCCAGGCCTGTGCAGCTCACGCTTTTCACGTGCAAGTTCACGTGCAATCTCGACCATGGTCGAGATTGCACGTGAATTTTGGAGGACTGTTCCAAGGGGTGTATATTTTAGTACTGGTGGATGCCTGCTCGAAATGAGTAGAGGTGGTGCGTGTAATCTCTATTGGCTGAGGCCACTCTGAGGTGTCTGCGTACTATTTTTGCAGCTGATGGCCTACCGGACGTGGTGGTTAGTGAGAATGGGCCAGAATGTGTTGGTTCTGAGTATAGAACCTTCTTGGAGAGTAACGGCGTCAGGGTAGTGGTCATTCCGCCTTACCATTCAGCGCCGAAGGGGGCGGCGGAAAGGGCGGTGCAGACCGTCAAGGGCAAGCTGAAGAAGGCTGAGCCAGGCCTGTTCGAGACCAAGATCGCCAGGGTGATGTTGAATTACCGGACCTCACCGCACTATCTCACAGGACAAACACCTGCAGAGTCGCTGATGGCGCGGCGTCTGCGGACAGCTTTGGATCTTCTGCATCCTGACCTCCAGACGCGGGTTTGTTTTTTAACAACTACAACAGAAGCAGCGTCACTACCAGGCGTCTCGCAAAGACCCCCTGCCACCTTCTGGGGCCGGGGTAGGGGCTCGTAACTTCCGGCCTGGGACACCATGGGTGCCTAGAGTATTCGGTGAGGCCAAAAGCGCATCATGAGCAGAGGTAGTGCTACCTGATGGCACTGTCTGGAACCACCATGGTGACCATCTAAGGCATCGAGCGGCACCTGACACGACCACTGTCACCAATGAAGACGGAGTGGTTGCAGCATCGCACGAGCAGTGCCCAACTGAACACAACACTGACCTGACAGTGTCTGACTCTCTACCCGAGCATGTTACCAGTCCACGAACCCCCGAAGCACCGCCAGAGGTGGTGACCAGGCCAACTACACCAGTGCTAAGACGGTCAACCCGGTAGAGAAGACCCGTACGTGTTACGTTATTCACCTTAGCATTGTGAACTCTATTGGGGGGGGGGGGGGGGGTGATGATTTTTTCTTTGGGGTAAAAATGTTATGCTCTGACGAGCAGGGCAACTGCTTGGGGGCGTTGGTGCAGCGGCGGTCATGTTGTTAAAAGGCGGAGCGCTGGCGGGGGGAGTAAGTTCTGTTGGCGGACCAAGGCGGTCCACTTGTAACCTAGTTGTAGCCATGTCTTGACAGGCATTAAACGTTATGTTGAAACTTAAGAATAACTCTTATGGTAAAAGGGATGACAGCTTTTGGCGATTTTCTAGCAATTCAAATATTTTCGGTTCAATTTCTTTGGATTTTCAAGGGCTCGAGCCTCTCATGCTATACATTTATGTAGGTTACAAAGTTCGAAAGTAACAACTGAGAATTATTAACATTTCATAATTGTGTACCCACTAAAAGTATAAATAATTTTTGCTCACGCAACGTATACCCAAAACAGTGAACCGATAAATAGCGCCTATGTTTTACATGAAATATTTTGTGAGCACCCACTAAAATTGCTTAGTCTTAAATGTCTTCGAAATAGACAGAGTCGTTTCTTTGGATTTTTGTAAAGGACACTCACGCATTATCTCTGCGTGGAGCTTTTTCTCCGGATCATCTATGGTGCGACCCTTGTAGTCCTTCGTCCCGGTCGGCAGTGTTTGGCAGACATAGTCGTAAAAGTCCTCGCACGCACCAACTGTGTGACTTTTGGAGCCTAGAATTATAGAAGCTGAAAACCGGAAACCGGTTAACTTATTTTCAGATACAAAAGAAGCGTCCCAATTTCGGTGAGTAAAATCACAATAAGGTTAGCCGAGAAATCACCCTACGTCAGTGGTCAACACGTAGAAGCCTAGGAAACTGAAACAAGAGAAAACTGAAGATTAACATGTAATAAAATTGTAATTTATTGAACATATGTTTAATTGCTAAAAACTTTAATGAATACCGGAAAACACACAAGTCGATCACTCTTAAAGGGGTTATAAGACTAAAATTAAGTTGATAGATTATTCTTGAAATGGAATGCTCATAGGCTGCTTAGTATATACACCAAGTTACGTGATTTCTAGAGCTCTGGTAATTGCAATAATCAATTTACGAATTTTTATCATTTTCATCTGGCGACCAGACAACACTGTCCAAGTTAGTCACGCCATGGTATTCATAAACCACGTGATCATGAACGCTCTCTCATT
Organism: Ixodes persulcatus; assembly: GCA_013358835.2. NCBI lineage: Eukaryota > Metazoa > Arthropoda > Arachnida > Ixodida > Ixodidae > Ixodes > Ixodes persulcatus. Next base: position 477,537 of record JABSTQ010009679.1, on the reverse strand, counting down.
CTAGGCGCCCCCATGATCTCCCAAGCTTTCCGACGCGCTACGATCAAAACCGCTCACGCAACTCAGCAAGTCGAAAGCTATTCTCGCTCTCGCCCCCGGCCTGTTTACCTTTCACCCTGCGTATGCCTGCAACATATTCACGGACGACGGTGACCACGGCGAGTTCGTGTGTAACTCGCCGTCGCTGGAGCTGGTCGCCAGAGGGTCGCAGTCAAAATGAAAAGCTGCCAACATCTCTTCATAGTAATCACTCTCATCGCTGCTGCGATCAATGTCGAACACTTTAACAAGGCGAGCGATGCCGTAGACGTAATCGTCACGGACCGCATGCTCCAAACGCGGAAGGTAAACGAGGAACCTGAAGCTCGAGACGCCAAAAGACCCAAGTCTGTGAGTGCGTGCAAGGGGACACCATCAGGGAGGCTGGCTACGTAGCCAGCCTACCGCTCCGCCCTCATCCGCCCCTACGAGGGACCCGCATATAAATCAATTTATCCACGAAACTATTGCGCCATTTCCAAAACAAATTTGGCAGGATTATAGGAACATACAATGGGTCCTAGCAGCATAGTTATCTCATATTTTATTTCTGGCTTGTCAAAGCCCCCTCAACTCCTGACATGTACCTCCCAATACACTGCTTACCTTTGAAACAATTATTATGAGGACCATAGATTTATTGGTTCGTCATTGTATGACAAATATAATAATCATTGACACAAACGTTTTCATTTAACGTTGCTTGCGGTCCAGTTGTATGCAGTTATTACTTTTTCACACTAAGTGTCGCTTTCACACAGAAGCATGCCTAAACATTTCTTTATTGAAAGCTTCGCGTATGAAAATAAAGGTATTACTTCATGATCTGTCCCAAAGCTGTCACTATTCAAACATCAGGGGAGCGGTGCATTAGCAGAAAAGAAATCTTGTCATTTTAGTACATGCATTCATTTCCATTTCAGTGGCGCCCACGATTCTAATTTTTGTTTAATCGTAAATAAATTTGTAAGCAATGTGTATTTTATTCTTGATAGCGAATAGTGAAGATATTTCATACAGGTTAAAAAATTAGTTTCGTATATCGCTAAAAAATGATTCAGCCTCTAATACTGGACATCGTAGCTGCAAACATAGCAGGCTAAGTCTGGCATGGGCAGGAACTGCTCTAGAAAATTGGTGAGAGCGCAGCTAGAAGCTTTCCAAAACCGGAACCAACGATTGCGTTTAATGGTTTATATTCAACATACGCTTGTAACAATCACCGTCGAAATCGACACCCTCAGCGCATAAAAATACCTTGATCAAATGAATTCCAAATATTTCGCACAGTGTGCAATATGACGAAGTTTAACAACATATTACCAAATCCCACGTCTTTCCAGTTTAGCAGAGCGAACGCTGGAGAGGAGGTAACCACCGTTCGCTTGGCTGAAGTGGTAAGAGGTGGGAGGAGCTTCAACTTCGTTCTTGACCTGACAGCGATTATAGAAGTACGAATTTCAGCATCGATGTTCTCAAAAACAGCCATTTTGAAACATTTTCGTTATTTTGTTGTAAAAAGAGCCCTCGGTATCATCTAACTCTACATTATGCAATAAATATCAGATGTAATATATGGTTTGGATATATTGGTTCTTACATTTAAAAGACGAAAACTTTCAAGTTCTATTTTAAGATGCAAGTTAGTCGTCGTCATGTGCATGCCTATTAATTAATTTTTGTCACCTTGTCAAATTATTTGTTGGTTTCGATTGAACACAAAATTAAATAAAGCAAAGCTGATGGGTAGGCAGGATATTATATTTAATATATAAAGATTTTCCTGCATATGTCCAATTTATTAACCTAAAAAATCAGAAGTCATGATTAAATGCATTTCTTGAATTTCCTCATAAGAATTAAACGATATAGATAGTTTTGTTCCCTCCTGAAGATTGATACGGAATGAAAGAGTCTTTGGGGGGACAATATATTACAGCGAAACCATTAACTGTCCCATGCAACGGAGCCGGAGTTGTCCATTACCGCGAAAACGGCAAAGAAATTCCCTCCGCGCCGTAACCGCGGAAAAACGGCAGAGAAATTCCCTCCGCGGACCGGCTTTTAAAATGGCTGTGACGCGGAGCTCCAAGGAACGAACCCTACAAAGAAGCCCTCATAGCGCCGGTAAGGGGGAGAGGGTGGCGCTCGCGCTTCCTCCCTGGAGGCCCCGAGGGGGAAGGGGAACGCTGTATCACGTGTTCTACGCTCTGTTTCATTCTGTCGCGCCACACACTGCCGCCAGTGCTGCGGCCGCTTCTGCTCCTCTCGTCGCCGAGGACGCCAAGGAGTGCTCATCGGCGTTCAATTGTACATATATTAGTGGTGCAAAACTATCGATAGCACTATCGATAGTATTGATAGTCGCCAGAAATCTGACTATCGATAGTGAAAAAACTATCGATAGTACTATCGATAGTATCGATAGTCGCCAGAAATCTGACTATCGATAGTGAAAAAACTATCGATAGTACTATCGATAGTGGACTATCGAAAAACAATCGATAGTACTATCGATAGTCGACAATCAAAAAACTATCGATAGTACTATCGAAAAACTATCGATAGTACTATCGATAGTCGACAATCGAAAAACTATCGATAGTACTATCGAAAAACTATCGATAGTCGAATATCGAAAAACTATCGATAGTCGGCTATCGAAAAACTATCGATAGTACTATCGATAGTCGACTATCGAAAAACTATCGATAGTACTGTCGACAGTTTACTATCGATAGTTTTCCGACACTAATAGTTTCCGTCGCTCCCTCTTCTCTTTTTCTCGCTTTATTTTTTCAAATGGGACACCAACTAGCCCAAGCACTTACCATCCCAACTTTTGTTCAGCTTTCAGTGATAACGAAGACGGGATTTTGGGCGAAGAGAGGAGGGAGGGAGACGAGCGGTGGTGCGGCAACTGTGTTCGCTCTAGTAACGCAAAACTATCGATAGTATCGATATTCGCCGGAAATCTGACTATCGGTAGTAAAAAAACTATCGATAGTACTATCGATTGTCGACTATCGAAAAACTATCGATTGTACTATCAATTGTCGACTATCGATAGTTCTGCGATACTATCGATAGTTTTTTCCAAAACTATCGATAGTATCGATAGTCGATTTATCGATAGTTTCGCATCACTAACATATATGCTTTCGCACTCACAACTCATAAGAAGTTGCGGTGGTTGTACGCCCAGATACGAAGGTACGCGCGTATTGGGAGGACACCGGCAGAGATTGGGCAGGGAAGTCGCCGAATCGTACGCTATAAAGAGCACGGTCACTAACGTTGCTTCGGCTTCTCTGGCCCTTTCCGACAGGAAGATGAAATTCCCCCGTCCCGAACTGGACGAAAGGGACCAGAGGCCTTGAGGAAAGGCCGCGAATAACCCGTGTTTTCCCCCTCCTCCTCTTTGAACCCCCCCCCCCCCCTTCCTTTTCCTTCTCTGCTCCCTCCCTTGAATCTGCTCGGAGGCCGTCGTTTGAACGGAGACGAAATAAATGTCGTTGAAAGTTGAAAGAATTGTATGCGTCTGTTTTCGTCCCGAATTTGTGTCTATTCTTTCCGAATGTTTAAGTATAATTACCAACACGCTCGTTTTTAATGTTAATCAAGTTTTGTGAGCTACATGTCTTGTCCTCGTCCGAACGTCGGCCAGACAGCGTTTGACCCTAACAAATTCTTCCAAGCCGCCTGTTTCATCTCCAAAATGAACTTTCTGCGTTTACGACTCCGAGCACTTGGGCTGTGTTTGAGAAAGAGCAAGCCCCATCCATCGGTCGATTTGCTTCTAGGCTTCCACTCCCACAACTGGGCATCAAGCTACAGGATTATGCAGATCTCGAGGAAGGAAATATAGCAGGAGTTGCAGCTGATGAGTAGGATCCTTCCCGGCGACATGACAGCGCTCTTCGGACCGCGATTCGGCTCACACCCGTCGTACCAGTTCATCAAGCAGTTCGCTGTTCGTCTACTGGACTCTGCTTGGATCAAGATCCTGGCTGAGGACCGCGCGCTTCATTAGGGGAATTCGCCCGCTAGGCTGGATCTTCCTGTGAACCTCTCGCACACGCAGCTTTCTCCGGACACCGTGCGTCTCCTTTCAAACGGACCCAAGTTTGCTCCTGACCTGCCTGGATCAAGGGTGGATCAGCTGGCCTCCGTATACCAAGTCGCCGCCTCTATCCCGGAACAGGACCGTCAGGACTTTGTCGGGTCTGCAGTTAGGACAGTGTGTGCCCACCCACGTCCTCCGCCAGGCAAGTCTTTGGTGCGTGCGGCTGTAGAAGAACTCCAAAGCTCTAAGCTGAAACTACTATAGTCGGACAAATCGGGAGTGTTCGTCATCATGGACGAGGGATGCTTTGGTGAGATGGTGGAAGCCGCCCTGGGGAAAAACTTTATGGAAGACCCTCGGGGTCCCTCAGGTCCGAAGCTAAAGATCTTTGCATGAGTTTAAACCTGCCATCCCTGAGGAACGCGATCGCCTCGCCAGCTAAACAGTATCTCACTGCATTCTTCTCTGCCAAGACACAAAAGCCCGGTGTCCCGCTTCGCAGCATTAATTCCGAAAACAGATGCTGGCGGAAGAACTTCGCCACTTTCCTCATTGGAAACTTGTCCTCCCTGACACTCTCCCAACCTTTCCGTGTTAGTAACTCCACTGAGTTGATAACCCATCTTGAGACCCTGCATGACTCTCCTACACCACTAGCAATGTTTTCTTTTGACATAGAGGTCATGTTCTACAGTCTAGACAACAAGTGTCTACTCGAGTCCGTGAACAACGCCATTCACAAACATTTAGCCAGCAAATTTCAGAATTCGTCGGGAATACCTGTTAGCGGTTTCATTTCTCTCCTTGAGTTATACCTTCGCTCGACACTGGTGGAGTACGAGGAAAACGTTTACATTCAGAGGACCGGCGTATGCATAGGCTCCTGTCTGGCCCCTGTGTTGAGCGAGATTTTCCTGATGTATGTGGACAGGGCTATTAGGAGCCGAATGGAGGAGACCGCACCGGAGAGCCGGGTGTTCCGCGATGTAGATGATTATCTGATCGTTCACCCAAAGCAGACCCCTCCCGAGTCTGCCATTGAGGCCTTCGCTTCGAGTCCCACCGGCCTCTCATTCAAGAGAGAAGACCCGTCTGAAGAGGGTCTTCAATACTTGGACCTGCACCTGAAGATGCGCCCCGATGGGATATGCTTGGAGTTTAGACAACGCACACAAAAGCCGGTCCTGCCCTTCACGAGTTCCCACTCCAAAACAGTAAAACGGGGTCTCGCGAAATCACTCCTAAAATCCTCTAGAAGCAGGCCGTGTCCCCATCTCACCACGCACAGCGTGCTTCTACAGACAGAGAGGCTAAGGAGGGCAGGGTACCCTGAAGACGAAGTGGCAAATACCCTAAAGAGGCCGACCACCACCTCCCGGGCACCGCCAGGCGCTCCTGTTCCTCGCAAAAAAACGTTTTGCAGTTATCCCCTACTCACACAACACCGCGCATCGCCTTAAGGGACTCGCCTCTCACTTTGAGGTAGGGGTAGTGTTTAGCTACAAGCAAACGCTTCAACAAATGTGCAGAATGGTAAATACCGCACCCTCCGTGACCCAATGCAACAAAAAGCACGGACAGCAGTTTGTTAAGTGTAGGAAAGAGGTAGTTTATACCATCCCTTTTTCGCGTGGGAAGGGGGGAGGGGGGGGGAGTATATAGGGCAGACCGGCAGGTGACTAAATGACCGCCTGAGGGAACACTCGCGGGAGGTGAGCGAACTTCCCGACGACTCCATGCATCCAATAGTCATACACCGTATGACGTGCGGCGGTTGTACGCCCATACACGAAGGTACGCGCGTATTGGGAGGACACCGGCAGAGGTTTAGCAGGGAAGTTGCCGAATCGTACGCTATTAAGAGCTCGGTCACCAACGTTGCTTCGGCTTCTCTGGCCCTTTCCGACAGGGAGATGAAATTCCTCCGTCCCGAACTGGGCGGAATGGACCAGAGCCCTTGAGGAAAGGCCGCGAATAACCCATGTTTTCGCCTCCTCCTCTTTCAACCCCCCCCCCCTCCTTTTCTTTCTCTGCTCCCTCCCCTGAACCAACACCTCCTAGAAGAAAAGGCCAGAGCGCTGCGAGTCGTTACGTCACAATGGCGGAGGAAGGAAGTCCATCGCGCAACTACGTGAGAAAAAGTTCTAAGCATCGACGTGATAGAAAAAAAAAAAAAAAAAAAAAACATTCTCGAGTGGCGCGGGGTGTTTGTGAGCGTTTATCTGACATTAATATATGTTTTAAAAGCGCAGTATTGTACAATTTATTATATACGTAATATAAACATAATATATAACGCGCTACCAAGGTTGAAAGTATCAATTTTTTATATTTATGATTATCCCCATAACCGCGGGACTACGTGCAATCCCGCAGATCACCACACTTTTCGAATTAACCGGTCCGTGTGGACGTTTTCTTCCCTCGTACGGGCTCCGATTCTGGTAAATTTACGTTGTGTGTGAGCTGCTGACTGTGTTAAAAGGAACGCTGAGACTTTCAGAAGAGAAGGGAACTGAAAAAAAAATCCAGTAATCGTCGCAGGGAGCGCACGCGAGCAAGAGATGGGTCGACGACGTTAAGCCTCCCGCACTGCGGCCGCTGCTCTGGTGTGCGTGTGTGTGTGTTTCTTTTGATACTCGTATACAGTCGTTTTTTTTGTCGTCACCGCAGTCTCGGGTAGTTTTTTTTGTGTTCGCTTGATACTACGGCATTTACGTGGATTCGCGGAACAAGTCCTGCTACGGTTTGAGTGACGTGTGGCAACTAGTCAACGATGACACTGGTCGATTATCGATAGGCCTCTCGACAGAGAGACCTAAAGTTTGCGTTCAAATCTTTTCGTCACGGATATTGTGGGACGTATGGATACGATCAACTGGTGAGAAACAACTTATCTACGGGCTTTCTTGGTCATGTGGGACGCGAGGTAAGTGCTGCAGTCGGGTTGTTTTTTGTTTTTCGTGATAGAATGGCATCTTGTTTGATCGTTATCCGTGTGCGGTTGCGTCGACATTTGTAAATCTGTGTGGTAATATTCTAGTTTTCACTGGAAGGTGAATAACAAGTTTGTGTGATTATAAAAAGTGCGTTGTTTGTGCTTATGCGTTTATTTATATTAATGTTATTTTATCGCCTTTACCGCTTTTATACTAGAATCTTAACTGTATTAAGGTAATAGTATTATTGTATACAAAATGAGATATTTTGTTCTAAGGCAGCTCGAGCCCATAGGGAGAAGTAAATTAGTTGACTGTTCACACGGAAAAGTTCATATATTTTCATTAAATGATATGGGACCTAATCAGCTCGCGATGTTGAGTGATTATACGGTCGTCGCAAGCTGATTTGTCGACCACATAATGTAATTCGATCGAAATAACATTACTTTTGCCATCTGGCCGGGGTATGATGCAAGAATTCAGTGACTGCACGCGATAACATCGCTGACATGATCGTAAGTGACATTTGTCTAGCCGTGTCCGCGTTGACTACGTCTACCTGAGTTTTAACTGTGATCTGTTTTGCTGTGTCCAATCACTGCGTTTCTCGCCATTTTGTCGAAGTATTTCTGTGTAAAATATGCATTACTACAGCAATAATTGCGTGACTCAATGTTTTCTCTTATACGCATACTTCGTACCATTGCCCGTGTAATAAAATATTTTCGAGACCCCTTGATATATGTGCAGCTTTCATTTTAGCTAATAAGACACGCGTATGTGACTAAAAGCGCGTTACGACGGTCGATCCACGCGCGTTGCCATCGCTTCGACGCGCGCCCCCGATGGCCTTCCTTCGCGACGTCACGAGAAGAGTACTCTGGCCTTGTCTTCTAGGAGGTGTTGCCTGAACCTGCTCGAAGGCCGTCGTTTGAATGGAGACGAAATAAATGTCGTTGAGAGTTGAAAGAGTTGTCTGCGTCTGTTTTCGTCCCGAATTTGTGTTTATTCTTTCCGAATGTTTAGGTATATTTACCAACACGCTCGTTTTTAAGGTTTTGCTTAAGTGTGCTCGGAATTGTTTTCGTGGGCCAACAGCCGAGCAAGAAATTTCAGCTATTTCCATCTCTCGCTTCGCCACGAACTCAAAGCCTTGTAAGAAGATAGGCTTGTCTAAACCTACAGATGTTTCTTTATTTTATTTTATTTTTTTCAGAGACAGAAAGCTTGCAGATACCGTGACAAAGTACATACAAATATATGAAATATCTGGTAACAGAATTTCAGGAGCACGTTTCGTGTGCCAGAAAAGCGCCTTTAAAGCGGGTTATAACATTACCCACCTGCTTAGCAATATGTTTAACATAGTACTGTGAAACTCATACTTGCACTGAGTTTCGTCCATGAGTGGCATGCCCGAATGTTCTCGACATAATTTACAGCATTCCGTTCCTTTTTCTTGCCGTGGAGGTAGTGGGCCAAGCGAGCAGTGACGGCGTGCGGGAAGTGCTTGGTGCTTGTCGCGGCGCGTGAAGACCGATCAAGCATCACGCCTCCTTGCACAACCGCAGGCCGAGAAAACCTAAAAGAACTGGACGTGCTGATGGGTTCTTTCAGATAGTCGCCCATGAAGCCTGGAATGATTTTTTTCTTAAAATGATGCAGCAAATGTGACCCAATGCTGCGACGCAAAAAAAAGGAGCAGAAAGCTCTTAATCATGTCAGTGGCATTCCGTATACGCGATTTGTGGACGAAAGCTCAAAATAAGAATGGTCACAAAATTTTATGTTAAAAAATTTACTAAGCCGTAAGAGTGAACGTTTAACCCATTTTAACGTCGCTTTGTTGCCACAGTAAATGTTCTTGAGAAGTTACGTCATTAGATATTTTATATAGTTATATGTAGTGTGTAACATTATAAGCTAGAATGCTCAAACGGCGACCAGGCAGTACAACCCATGCGGCCACGTGGCTACCGTGCTTGCGTCGTAGGTGTGGAAGGATCGCGAGCGTCGGGTAAGTAGACATATTTAAACAGCTCCACTGCTGTTCTGACCCCAGTCGCTGCCTTCTAGGCCACGTGGTTTATACTGCCTGAACGCCGTTTCCGCATTCTAGCTAATATCCCTAGTTACTGTATAGTGCTCCTAGAACTTAAGGCCACCACTCGGTAACCCAAATATTAATATCTTGCCGGCTATTCAAAGCTAAATTGGTCACTGCAGTGGCTACAATCGGACCGACAGGCACTGGAATGGCACCAGCGTTTGCCAAGACGCACCATCTCCTGGCAGCGTTATATTTGGGGTGCACTGTACTTCCCCACGATGTATGCGAGCTTTTCTTCAAGTTTTGGTTTAAGAAGAAACAAAGATAGAGTTTAACCAGCCCAACTTCTCATTAGGCTTTCAAAAGTTTGCGCTAGCCCTTCGGCGCATCAATAATAGTTGCACACGATTCTAACTGGAGACAACGGAAGGCACAGAGAACAAGGGACAAACAGAAACGTCTCAGACACAGCTGAATAAGTTTCATTCACATATTATGTTTGATTTGCCACCCCCTCACTCGGCCTCCATCGAGTTTGCACACGTTCACACAGCCAACGCCACACCTCCATAGCACAGCCATTGATACAAACCCGTATAACCCACCCTCTCACGTGACCTTCACTGAGTTTGAACACGCTCACAGACCCACGCCACGCCTTCCATAACACACCCGATGGACCCTTTTCGAAATTGTAAAATGATGCATATATTATACGCAGGCGCCATCAGTTGGTCTCACCACTTCCGGCGTGAAGCCCTTGAGAGGTACCGAGTTCGCGCCGAGCACTGACGCAGCACTCATGTGGATTGCGTTTCGAAGTATACTCTGAATGCTGTCGAAGCGCTCGTATCCAATGCGTGCTCATAGTGCATGACCAAATATTGGTGGCCGCACATGATTTGTACATCATTAGCAAATTTCTTAACGTCTCCATCCTAGATGCCTCAGACTTCTCCATCAAAACTGCATAAAAAATGTTTACAATGTATCCCTTTCTCATATTCTACCCCTTACAAAAGTAAAGACCTCCGTGACCAAGCATCCAGTGCGCTTGAAGGATGGCTAATACAATTTCCCACAGAGCCAATCTAAAGGTTTTTTTTTTAACTATTTGTGTACAATTTTTCTTTCTATTACTCAATGCAATAGTGTCCTCCTACACCAGAAAACATTTAATGTACATTTGTATGTGCCTCACAATTTCAGAATTTGTCGCATTATTCTTGACAGCCTGCTGGTGCTCGAGTAATCTTTCATTCAAACAATGCTTTGTTTGTCCAACGTAGGAGAACCCACAAACCTTTGGAATATCAAACACAACACCAACCTGTCACATTACGGGGGCTACTTTGTGCATTTTTTAACAGTTCTAAATTCCCCCTTGATAATGGCGTCAGTCTGTTGAACTTGTAGTTTGTAGTAAATACCACATTTACCTAGAACCTATTCGTCATCATCAAATATTTGTTAGCTGTGAACTAGCTAGTGTGTTTTGTTAACCTTGTATTCTATTAGTAATAGTATTTTTTGTCCCTAGTACTACGGTATTCAGGATAAGAGTTTCAGAGGGTAGCATTTTTAAAGTCTTGATAGTCCTTACTAAACTTAGGCAAATTCTTTTTACTTGCGATTTATTCGATTTTTTTAGTAAACAAGCTGCACGTTTGTATGAAAAGCTTCATATATTTAATGCAACATGCCTAATTATGCGTTAAATTGAAGACAACCTACACTATGCATAAGTAACGACAAATAGTTCACAAGCTGGCAGAAACAAATGGCTATGACGTAGCCTCGCATCTTTAAATATAACTTCGTATAAATAAAATGCCTCAAAAATGTCCTTTAAAAAAAATGGATTTTGAAATTTGAATTTTTAAAGTTTCTTGCATTCAAAAGCGTGTTTCGTTCAGATAACATGTTTGTCTATATTTACATTGTTCTTGGCGAATATGTATTTTCTCAAGCTTTCATTTTACATATAGTTTGCGTAATTAAATTGAACGTTACGAAAGTTAACATTACCCAAACGTGGTAAATTATCGTCAAGGGGATCATGTTCTGGATTTTTGCAGTACTATATAAAAAACATTTTTTTTGCCGTCTTCCACTTTTAACATAGATTCAAAAGCAGTAAAAAAGGTATTTTTGTTGCGCGGAACGTAACAGAATATGGCGAAGCTCCCAAAAACGCGACCTGTTATGATCGCCAAAATCCTGAACGAAGCGAAAAAAAAAAACAGAATTAAAAATATAACGTAAAAACAGCTTCAGTGCCGACCTAAAAAGAATTTGCTCAGTATATTTAGATATTAAACGTTTATGACGCCTGATGCCTTTTTTGCGCGATATGAAATAAACTCGACAACTAACAATATGGGTATGAATATTTAACTAGGGTGGACATTTTACATCACTCGTGATCCTACAAAACAAAAATAAATGACAAGACTTGGTTGTACTTATGAGGCTGGATGAGGTCTTAAACCATTTTATCCATAAATCAGAATTGCAATATAATATTGCCTTGAGCGCGGCAAAGTGCACTAAAGAAAAAGAAGTGTGGCAGAGTCGCGAATCACGTGGTTCCCACACAGGCGTACAGGTGCAAATCCCCCGAGTGATCTTTTTTTTAGCTTACTATTTGGAAATTTTGAGTTAATGTCTTACAGTAATTGCGTGCAATGTTTTCAAAAAATTTCTGAACATAAAGCTTGTAGAAAATCCTCCGAGGTATAGCTGCAGTCAGTTTGCTATATTCTGCACTACGCTGCAGGCGAGTCATCTGGAACTAGATCGTTCTTTGCTATCGTCTCCGCAACACATAGATAAAAGATCAGCGCCTGCAGAACCAATGCTTTGCATGAGAAGGAAGGGCAAAGCACTGGTTTAAAAATCATCAAACTTTGTTGACTTTGTGGGACGTTTCCGAGAAGAAGCTTAAGCTGACGTTTTTCACCCGACACCGACGGGAGAAACAGAAGACCTATTTTGAGCAAGGACACAAGGAAGGTCCCTATGAATATGTGACCAGCTTTATTGAAGACGTCCTACGCCTGAGCGTCCGCGCCGACCATTTTGCCAGAGAGAAGCAAAATGCTACCATTCTCATGCGTAGAGTGAAAGGCGACATCTTTGGTCTCCTAGTACGCAACCCTTCGAAAACTGTCGAAGGATTAGGGGATTCGTCGCTCAAAAGCCACGACACCTTACGAAAGATATCGCGTCCTTCGACCGAAAGGAAGACCAACAGCAATGCGTATGACGAACTAAATCGACGTCTACAGATACCTGGGGTTCTCCAAAATTTCCACCAAAACGACAAAACGAAAATTCATGAAGACACAGTCAACACATGGCTTGGGCAAATGCTCGTGCGGGGGCAAGACGGCACGGTAAGGGTCATCGCGTATGCAAGTCCTGCATTCTCAAAAGAGGAAAATAACTTTTCTATGAAGAACAGAATAATGTTTCTTGGTTGTCTGGTCAGTCACCAAGTTCTGAACTTCACTCTATTGACGCCAATTCAGACTTGTCCCCGATCACCACTTACTGCGTTGAACTACCGACTTCAAGGGCCCCAAGGGACGACTCGCCCGGTGAAGCCTAGAATTGCGAGAATTCGACACCAGGATAACCTGTAAGTCAGGCCGCAAACACAACGACGCCTACTGCCAGTATAGCTGGCTCCTGTAGTCAGCCCCGATGGACGCGGACGACAACTAGCACGTTCTTTTATCGTGGCACCCCGAATATAGTGGCATGGAAGAGACGCAGCCCAAACCCTTCGCGAATTAACAACGCATTTTTTTCTATTTCCTCTTGGACTAGGATATTCGCTTATAAAATTGATTATTGTAGACTACAGCAAACTGAAGTCGGTCGCCAAAATACGGCGTCTAAATCTATATTTCGTTTGAGCCCAAGTTAAGACGCGGTCGACGCTACAAGCTAATGGGACCAATAGAGGAGCATCAAAAGTGCGTTACTAGGCTTTTTTGTCTATAATTGGTTCAGCGATAATAGAACACTTCAATAAACATTACGACCACTATAATGGTGTCTTTTTGAAGCTGTCTGTTAAGTCCCTTCAACTCGTTCACCCCCCCCCCCCTCCCCTCCGCCCTTTACCCCACAACTTTTGAGGTTTCAGTTAACTGTAACACATTACGTTGCATTTTCACGCATGCTGATATCTGAATCAAATCATATTTGAAATTCATTAGCTGCCGTCGACGCCTGCCGCTCATTCGTCTTTTGTTTCTCAATATATTTCTGTGTATATAATAAGTTGGCGAAGCATTCAGGATTACACATCTCTGTGCGCCGCTCTCGACATTCTCCTGATTGTTTTTGTTTAAAATCGAGTCTCTGAGCCTAGAAGACAACTAACACACATTAGAAAATAACTAAACCTTCACTCATAAGAATGACAGCGTGAACTTTAAGATGATGACCATTGGAGGGCTTGGCAACATATACTCGGTCCTTCAGAGCACACCCACAAACATCGTCGTCAATCTCGCGTGTTATATTTGCCAATTTCAACTTTGATACCCGTCGACCCAGTAACTGCTTTCAAGATTGTACTTCATAAAATACCATTATCCCCACAAGGTTTTGAAATCATCACAAAAATATTAGTTTTATATCATACAATACATTCAGCAGGCTTTGTACAAACAGTATATTGGTGCGCAATGAAAAAAAAAATGAAGCAACAGCTGTTTCATACTTTTAAAATGCTTTGAATCTGGGATTAGCCCAGCAGTTCTTAATAAAGCGCTCATCGCAATACGGGGGCCAAGTGTATTATCACTATCAATATGACTGCGAACTCCACTCCGCGTGGACCGCGGGACTATCAATGCCTAATGGCGATTGCTGTTTGAACTATAACTGCACCTTGCGGTCGAGACATATCGTCTCTAGCGATCGCCGCACAAGTCTGCACTTCCGGGTCGTCTGTTACCGAAAAACGGCCGGCGGAACCGCGAAACTGTTCACCAATGACGAAGCGCATTTTTCGCTAGCAATGTGCACCAGCAGAAATTACTTGTATAAATATTTTTAGGGTCATCTTTTCGATTAGGAAGTTTTAGTAGTTTATTCCCAATGAGTCCGATAACAACGCACGATACTTCGCCGTCGCCTTTAAGCGTGTACCATATGTTTATCGGAGGTATCAAAACAATCAACAAAGACTGCCTATTATTTCCTTCGCGTACGTTTTGCGAGAACAAAGGACCACCAATGCGCGCAGGCAAGAAGTTGGCGCGGTGCAAACTTGGGTGGTACAGTTCATCACAAAAAACAGCACAAAAAAAACGGCGACGACGTAGAAGAAAAACACGGGACTTCCTCGCCGTTCTTTTTGCGCAGTCTTTCATGACGAATGATATCACCCACGCTCGCACCGCGCTAACTTCTTGCCTTTGCGCATTCGTGATCCTGTGCTCTCGCAAAACGCACGTAAAGCAAATAATAGGCAGTCTTTGTTGATTGCTTGGAAACATCCGATAACGAGATAACGATATGCTGCACGCTTAAAGGCGTCGGCGAAGTATTGTGTATTGTTATCGGAGTCAGGAGAATAAACTACTCAAACTTCCTAATCGAAAAGATGAACCTAAAAATATGTATACAAGTTATTTCTGCTGGCGTACATTGCTACCGAAAAATTAGCTTAGTCGTTAGGAACAATTTCGCGGTTCCGCCGACCGTTTTTCGCTATCAGACGACCCGGAAGTGCAGACTTGTGCGGCGATCGCTAGAGACGATATGTCTCGACCGCAAGGTGCACTTATAGTTCAAAGAGCAATCGCCAGGAGGAACTGATAGTCCCGCGGGCCTAAAGTTCCTAGATAAGAGCTTCCTACAAGTAGCGACATTCTTTCAAGCGCCGACTGCGTGACGGTGCAGGTTTTAGGAAGCGAATGGCGGCGCACAGCAGAGGTTTGAACTGAATGCCGCCTATTTGTTCCAGTGGGATGTGCCTTCTCATTTGTATCGGTTGTCATTACTTGTAAAAGAGACATCAAGGGACTTTACGCGGGCCACGCGGAGCGGTGTTCGCACTCATATTGGTCGAATCGTGATAGTACCAAAAGGAGTCTTTGACGCATCGGATAACAAGGAGAGACACGCCAACCAAATGGCACATAGAGAACGCGCAGGGAACACATGATGACGAGGAAGCCAAGCGCGCGGGGGGGGGGGGGGCGGAGAGGGGGGGACAAAAGGACGTAGAGCGTTCTCGGGATAAACAAACGCAGGAGACGCGCAACGAGAAGACTAATACCCCATTCACACGAGCAGCATAAATATCTTTTTAACATAGAACCATTTTCAATCGGCGAATCAGCCCGCGCTCTTGAGTCGCGAGCACATGTCACGCGTAGGGGATCGCGAACTGATTCGCCGCCGACACTAAAGGTCACTTAACTAAAGGTTTATTTATACTTCTGTGAATCGGGTACAACTTGCAGGACGTAAAGGTGTTCTTAGATAACTTAAGCAGGGCTGATACAACGTCATTTCTTGAGTCGGGTATGGAAACAATGCAATACAGTACAATGCAACCATCGCGAATCTTTCAAGCACGTGACTATGAGCGTATCAGAATAATAAATAAGTGGCATAGATTGCACCTTTTTTATGGATCTCATTGAAACTGTTTCCTGGCGTGACTCTTGCCAGAGCCGATGAGCAGACAAGGAGTAACAGCGCCGTGCTACTTGACAATGTTTCGTACATCCTCTGGAGCAGAATGTCAACGGAAAATGAATAAATCAGATTGTTTGTTAATCATTGAAATGCAGATATACAAAATTAGTTTTAAGTATCCGACAACTATTGAACCCGTTTCACTCTATAGCTTATTATTTTTCTATTGTTTAGATGTCTAGCGGCAATATAGCCACCGAATGATTCGAACACTAAACCAACTTAACTCAGGTCTCAGATGTGTATGCTATGAAGGCACCTACGCCGGTATTTACTGCGCGACACTTGCGGCAAACAGGACATCTTTTTCCAAGTTTTCTTGAAAATGGTATGGGCGTGCAATCAAATTATACCGATTAGGCTAGTGTCCGAATGGACGACTTTCCAGTAACACTAAAGCTTTTAATAACAGCCCTTTTTAAAAAAACGGCGACTGCTTGTTCGCACTAAAAGTGTCGCCCACTTTATATAAAAGGCAAAAACGGAACGTTTGAAAGTAAAGCTGGTCATTTCTATTTCCCGGTATGAGCTTTAGGTCTGCACGCTTTGATCTTTAGTATGGCAAGTATTTGGGTCATTCATACCAAAAAATTAAAGCTCTAATAAATGTGGTGCAAATGGCGTAGTTAGGGAGTCAGTTTTATGATATATGTTTTATTAAACAAGAATATAGAAACTATTTGTTCATGAGAGAGGCGAACTTGAACTAGAACAATAAAAAGTTTATAATAAAACTATCGTTAAACACATTTTACAGTCGGTTAAAAATCATAAAAAGCAATAAAAAAGTACCAAATAGGTTTTATTTTACCTCCATCGGAACTACTTACTTCAAAGGGCTCTACGCTAAATACATGAAATAAAACCGAGGTATGCCTCGTTGACCATGAGCGAATGTATAGTCCTCGCCCGAAACTGAATCGAAAGACATCGCTTTGTCTCCAATGAACGAAATCGGAAAATATTAAACATATCTTACCTGGTATCAAACTCAAAGTGCTCAACGCTCCAATTGTTTCTTCTCAAAAGTTAATGTCAAACTAAAAATAATTTGCTATAATATCTAAAGATAACTTCATACAGTGTAGTTCAAAATAATACGGTTATCAACCTTACTTTATTTGTTGGATTTTAAAAACATATACATGGAAGCAAATTAAATCTTACCGGGGCAAATCCAGTCCGGATTTTACACAGACGAGCTCAAATAACGGGAATAACCGAGGTCGGACTTATATTATTACAGAAGCAAGCAGAAGAAGAAAAAAAAATAACCGAGTGCAGTATTCTTCCAGTGTTTGTTCCCGGAAATGTTAAGAAACATACCCTTCTGAGTGACGTTTTTGCAGTCTAGGGGATTCGAAATGTCATCATCTGCGCAGGCGTTGGCTCCAGCATTCTTCGCACATTTATAATACAATGTTTCGAAGCTCGTGTTTCGAGACGCATCAGGAGTGTCGAGTGAGCATCCCAAATATATCGAACCAAATCAGCATTGCAAATTAAGCAACTCTCGACTCGTTCAACCCGAGGTGCACGAAGTCCTAGCTCCGGCACGTGCTGGCTCTGCCACGTCAAGGCGGACCTTTAGCACCTGCTTTGGGCGTGCCCACTGTACTCCGAATCCTGGATCCGAGCCCTCGCCAGACTTCAACGAGGCACCAGGCCAGGCTCGCTTCAAGCGTGGGCCTATCCGGGAACTTCCACCTTCTGGCGGCTGAATGGACCTCAGGCAGTCACGCCTCGACTTCCTCCAGGACCCGGTAACTCCCCGGTCGGCATCCGCCTTCAAGACTTGAAAAACAATGTCACCGAGCTCGAGCGTCCGCCCCGAGACTCCCCCAACGTCTCCAGCAACGCCGTCTCTGAAGGGTCATCTTTATTAAAACGAAGACACCGTCCCTTCATGAGCTCCATACCCATCCCCCACCTATTCGCTAATCACAACACCATCGCAGGTGCATAAGACGTGAGATTCAACGTATTTTTAATAAATCGATCACTTCATTCAGTCGCCGTATTTCCAGTATATTTGTTTATCTCTAACCTCCTTTCTTAATGGCATGTATAACGACGCACGAGATTTCCAAAGTGGTGACGGTAGCTCATTTAATGTTCCCTGTGCTTTTTCATTGAATTTAGCCTAGAATAGGCATCAGTTCTAGATGTTTCTTCACGTTTGCTCAAACATTTTGTCACATATTTCCTCGACATTTTGCTTAAACACTCGCTACTATGCGGGAAAGGCATCTGTAATGCATTTTCGGTGCACAATATTCTACACTCGTCGGGTCAAGAATAATTAAAGATTTGCGTATTATACACGTGCAACACAAAGTAGTTCACAAGATTGTGTTGTGCGAGAAAGGAACTATGCTTTCGGCCTTTGAAATGCGTACGCCCTAATAAACAAAGGGAAAGCTAATCTAAAATTAACCCATAAGTATCTTAATTCGCCACATAGAGGAGAGAATCAGTAGCGCTTCGCGAGAAGCCGGGATTTTTTCTCTATAGACCTTTCCAATGTTTACAAAATCACAGTCCAGCGTGCGATCTTCACAGCACGTGCGTGTTCGTCGCTTCGGCAAGCGAGGAAAACACGCGCCATACGCACGAACACTCAAGATGGCACCGGCCACACGCTCTTTTTTGGAAAGGTCTATAGTTCTCGATGTGAATGTGCGTATACACAATTAGCTGTTATTGTGTACACAAAATAAAGCCATGATTGTGGTGTTGGTTACGATGGTAATTTTATGCGCTGATGGGCAGATACAAGAGATTTGAACGCAAGCTGGCGCTTTTGTGCATGTTGGCCACATTGTACAAAGAGTCGCAAACTAAACCTAATATATTTGGTGCCTGGAACGCGTCTCCTACTGGTGTGTTTACCGCGTCAAAAAAAAAAGTTACCTGAATATTACCTCATGACGTCTATAGTCGGTTACAACTTAAGAAGGTAGTAGAAGCTCCTCCCCATAAGCGTGATGCGCCCGCTTCAGACGCCTCCGCAGTCGAGAAAATAGTTCGCTGAAAACGCCCCTTCGGCTTCAATGGATAGATATTGACTACAGACAGGCCTTGTAGCGGGTGGCAGCTTGCGCCACCTAGCCGAGGCAAATTACACGCTCCGGAAGGTTGAAGTAAAAAGAAGGCTTCAGTGCAACGAAAATTGTAACTTTTATAAGTGATGCATATATGGGGTTTGGTTTTAGTTTGATAACCTTCCTACACAAACTAGGTACATTCCGTGCATTTGCTGCGTTTGTTAAAAAAACCGTGCGTTTCGGGTTTTGAAACCCCCTGCGATTCGCGTTTTAAAAAACTCCGAAGTCGTCTTTTCTTTTCCGTTATGAATTCCAACGTGGAGACAGCGGAATGCAATTCCTCCGATTCTGCTTCGTCAAGAGAGTCTGGTGCAGCCTCGCCGTCTACGCCAAGGCGCCTCTACAAGAAGCATAAGAGCGGCGATGTCCTCAACCGAGTTGCACGGCAGCTGATAATGAACGCGTACGTTCAGGTGCGACACGAACCGCCAGCCAAGCCCGGCCAGTACGGCCTCACTGTGGAGGAGTCCTGCATCAAAGTCAGCAAACTGCTTGGCGTTGGTGTACGCACCGTCCTCGAGATTAGGAAGCAGGCAAAAGAAACCGAGGGACAAGTTGTGACACCTTCTCGGAAGCGCCCAGCAAGTGAAGGCAAGAGGCGGTGCAAAGTCAGGTACGGCGACTTCACGTTGTGCGCGCTGAGATCGTGCGTCCACCGTTTCTTTCGACGGAACGAGGTCCCCAGGGTCAAGAAGATAACGGCCGAATTCTGCACGAGCATTGAACTTCCCTCGGTGAAGGCTTGGACTGTGCGTCGCTTTCTCCACGACATCGGATTCGAGCATGACAAGAGGGAACGAAAATCGCGGCTGATTGAACGAGAGGACATCGTCGCCTGGCAGCAGAAGTACCTGCATGAGATAGCACGTCACCGACAAGATGGTCGAAAGATCTTCCACTTGGACGAGACGTGGGTGACGGCAGGGCACACTGTCTCAAGGGTGTGGGTAGACACGACCGTGGCCTCGTTTCACGACGCCTTCATGCATGGTCTCTCGACTGGCCTCAAGCAGCCATCGGGGAAGGGCCAGCGTCTTATTGTCACCCACATCGGCAGCGATGAAGGCTTCGTCGACCGCTGCCTGGACGTGTTTCGTGGTCAAAAGACCGGCGATTACCACGAGGAGATGGATGGCGCCCGCTTCGAGAAGTGGTTCGACGGTGTCCTCGACAAACTGCCGACAGGAAGCGTTATCGTCATGGACAACGCTTCTTACCATTCACGGCGGTTGGAAGTAGTGCCGGCGACGAGTTCCCGCAAGGACGACATCCGACAGTGGCTGACGTCTAAAAAAGTTTCATGGGACCCCAAGATGCTGAAGAAGCAGCTGCTCGACATTGTGGCCTTGGTGAAGCCATAACACCTGAAGTATCGTGTGGACACTGCTGCCGACACGGCTGGCTGCACTGTGGTCAGGCTCCCACCGTATCACTGCGAGTTCAACCCCCTTGAACTGATACGGGCGCAGATTAAGAACGGCGTTGCTGCCCGAAACACGACGTTCAAGATTGTCTACGTGGGGACACTCCTCAACGAAGAAGTTGACAAGGTCACCACTGACAACTGGGTTAATGCTGTCAGGCACGTTATTGACATCGAAGCAACGTTCCGACGAGGCGGTGCCACAAGTGCCCACATCCAGCCCATCGTCATCCAGCTGGATGGAGAGGACACCCCATTCGAGAGTGACCTGTCTGGTGTCGAGCCCTTTGACGAAGCTTAACGCCACCATTATGGAGAAAGCGTGGAACATCTCGGAACACAAGGCGGTTCTTTTAAGGACCACTCATGTGCTTTAAGATCAGATTGTTGTTCTCGTCCACCACTGACCTCCCGTGTCTCATGTTGTCATGATTCTCTGCTCGTTGCCGTATAGCATTTCAATATGCAGCCACCAGACAAACTTTTTATTTTTGTTGCGATAATGTCAAAGCTGATCTATACATTGCACTGTGCCATGAATCACAAGTATAGATTTCAACTTCGCGAAAACAAAAGTTTGCAGCCCATCTACGGCAAAGACATCAGATGCCATATTGGCCCTTCCCGCTGTCCAAACATCTTTGCTACGCAACAAATGGAATTTTGATTGCAAATAAGCTCTTTTTTGTCTAAGAAAAACGACGCAACAGATCACTGCCAGTGATCTGCTTTAAAGCATAAATGGGACATCTGTGGCCATTCACACGACTGAGGCCTCTGGGAATAACAAAGCCGTGTGTTAGCACAGCGGAGAGCGAAATCGCAGTACCAGTGCTCTTTTTTGAAGTCTAAAGGGAACGCCTGTGGTCATTCACATGACCGAGGCCCCTCTGAAAACAACAATAACGTGTGTCCGCACTGTGGCCAGCTAACTCTTACTGCCAGTGATCTGTTTCGAAGCATAAACTGGACGTCGGTGGCCATTCACGCGACCGAGGCCACTCTGAGAATAACAGTAATGTGCGTCAGCACTGTGGGCAGCTAACTCTTACTGCCAGTGATCTGTTTCGAAGCATAAACTGGACGTCGGTGGCCATTCACACGACCGAGGCCACTCTGAGAATAACAGTAATGTGCGTCCGCACTGTGGGCAGCTAACTCTTACTGCCAATGATCTGTTTCGAAGCATAAACTGGACGTCGGTCGCCATTCACACGACCGAGGGCACTCTCAGAATAACAATAACGTGCGTCAGCACTGTTGGCAGCTAACTCTAACTGCTAATGATCTGTTTCGAAACATAAACGGGACGTCTGTGGCCGTTCACACGACTGATGCCACCCTGGGGATAACAATACCTTGTGTTGTTATCCCCAGGGCAAAATCCCAGTGCTAGTGCTCCCTTTCGAAGCATAATAGAGACGTCGAAAGTTCCCTTGAAGTCGACGGCCATTATGACTCTTGGGACGCACTTCGGCGAGTTGGCTAACATCTCGTGGTGGATGAGGAGTAGGCTGCCCTGTGCGCCGAAGTGCGGTCTGAAGGGGTGTGGCATAGATTTCCTGAATTTCAGAGGCGCCATTGTACTGGCTTGAAATATATCGTAAAAACAGCACCGATTGCTTGACATGAGGAAAAGTCGGCTTCAACATTGATAAACAATTGGTGAGAGGACGGAGATCTGGGGAATGCCAATGCCATTAACTGGGCCTAGTTCAGTTCGACTCAAGCTTGATATCGTCCATCTTGCAGAAACGCTGTGATGAAGTGAAGCGGTCTTCCATAGAGACCTCAGTTTTGAGCCTCCCGGACTAGTGCAATGTAGAGGATTTAATCAAACCTTTTTAAAGCCGATAAGAACCATGATGCACAGATTGCAGCCTGACTTGTTGCCGAGGACAGAGTTGTGAAGTACTGAAAGGTTGTTTTTGAGTGCTTGCCCTACTGAAAAAAGTATATGAATTTATTTCTGATATGTTTATTGGACACCTTTTTCATATCAGAACTTATTATTTCATATCAGTTTCATACGCTGCATATCATTACACTAGGCTAGGTGGCGCTAGGTGCCGCCCAATTCATGTGCTACAAAAATATTTTTATTTACTCACACTACCATGTAGACACATTACGCATACCACTGGCGTCAGCTGAACATATACATTAAGCGCATACACATACAAGGCAAAGCAAACATGAATACAAGAGCACACCCAATAACTACTTCTGATCTCTGCATTTCCGCCTTTTATACAGGTCGTTTTGTAAGTACGGAGTTTTTCGGTGGCCCCATAAGCAATAAATAATATTCTAAACATGTTGGATTTACTTTAGTAATGTAATACCTCTGAGAGTATTGTGAACGGCTCAGGGGATGAATCTCTTAATAAAAAGTAAACGCCCATGCCGTAGGTATTTGAAAGCCAGTAAATAAAGCCGCTCCTCTGCGGTTCCAAGCCACGTGTTTGTTTTCCCGCGCGGCACGTCTTATACGAAAAAAAAATTATATGAATTTATTTCTGATATGTTTATTGGACAAATTCATATCAGTTGGCACATGTTGCATATCAGTTCTTATATGTCGCATATCAGTTTTTGAGTATCTCATATCAGTTTCATATATCGCATATCAGTTTTTGGATATTTCATATCAGATTCGTATGTCGCATATCAGTTTTGGGATATTTCATATCAGTTCTTATATAGGTTCATATAATCTTTTTCAGTAGGGTGGGTGGCTTCTAGAACTGATTTAGAATGAATGGAGGTATTTCTGGGTTTTGTGATGCTATAGTCTGTAACAGGCGTAATCCCCTTTTCCGTTGGTGCTGCTGTAGTGCCCCCATTAGCTGGCCCAGAGGTCAAATATATAGTGCAGGTCCCGATTTGGGGTCCCTTCTCGCACCCGGATCAAGTGGGTCGCCTCCTAGAAGGCCTGGGGATGTACTGTTGGAGCGGAATTGTAGGATCAGTCTAATGGGCTGCTAAGAAGTTATCCCATACGACGAATCATGCAGAGCCCTTTGAAGGCTTAGGCTTGCAACGAGATCAGATTGGTAGGTGGTCGCTTCCCACTGTCGGCGTGCACTTGCCATACCTTTCGGCAAGTAAGCCGAGCTAAGGGTTAGCGTTCTTTCGGACGCTAACGCTTGGCTCTCAGGCCCGAGCCCGCTGTACTCCTCATAATTTCGAACCAATAATGCCGATGACGAGTCCATGTTGTCCAGTCCAGAACCATTTCAAATTTGCCTGATGGCTCCTTATCCAATTCCAGGTCGTGAACTTTAACAGCGGAGGGACGTGAAATTCCTTTTCTTTTTTTTTTTGTTCAGAGTGCATTTTGTCTGGCAATGGGTATCTAAAAATCATGCCTGCGATAGTGTAAGTAACGCGGCTCGGAAACAGGCTTTTTGTGCGGTGGCACTCATTTCATCAAATGACCTTTCCCCGACAGTTCGTTCCATCAACGCTGCGCTGTTTTATCAACAGATTGTTTCATCAACACTCGCTCATCGAATTATCTTGCTATGTTTCGTCGACAACATTTTTGTTTGGTTAGAGGTGCGCTGGTCTGTTGGTGAGCAAGGGTACGGGTACATGCACGGGGGCAGGACCACCCCTACACGCTGCTGCGAAGCGGCATGTGCGGGTGGGCTGAGTGGGTCCACATTTTTGTAATGAACTGCTAGAGACTGTCGCCGCAAAGCGTCGTGAACTGGGTGGGTCGGATAGTTTAACATGTGCCCCAGTGATACATGCACAACAAAATGTTCCTAAAGCGTGCAATTTGTGTGTCGATGAAACTTCACAGCACGGTGTGGTAGTGTCGATGAAACGAGAGTCGTAAAAAGTTGATGAAACATGTGTCGATGAAACGACAGGGACCCTTCTTTCCGATGGTTTCATGAAAGCTCTGACAATGAGGACTGCGAAGTTGCCTCTAAGAAGCTCAATATGTTTTTTTCACGAGTCTGTTTTTGCCAAGGTAGACTCTGAAGAGCTCGTTCGCGGCTACGGCCTGGTATAATGCAGAGATAAACATACATCAGAAACGTAATTAGGCGGTTTGAGCTGTTGCTTGATTCAAACATTGTTTATTGTATTGTTATAAAGACAAATCATTCTGCCACTTGCATTCGGACCAAGATCAGGACATCTGAGTATTCGGTATGCTTTTAATTTTTGATTTAAACAAATATTTCGCATATAAGAAAGCTACAATTCATGAAGCGGGAAGCTGCCCTTGCAATCAATTTTTATTGACATACTTTTCATCTTTTACAAATTATTAAACCAATGCTGCGATCCAATATTGCGGGCACATTTTCCTTCTAAAGTAAATTTGAAGAGTTTGTGCGTGTTTACCGGCAATACCTCAGGCCGCGACGCAACTCGAGTGGGGGTACACGCGTCACGTACCCGGCTTTCGAAGCATGAACATACGACTGACAGGGCCTCTGAGAGAAAGCAGAATGTTCGGAAGCATTTGAGAGAACCAAATCTGCTTCCCTCAAATTCTGATATCTTTTCCAAAAGAAGACATCAACTTCTTAACGTCCAAAACAATATCGATTAAATATTTGTAACATACGCATCACTGGCTTTATTATTTGTAATGCCACATGTATCTAACAGCTCATTATTGCGAACGAGGGTGCACCCGCGGGTACTATCGCAGACATAGATTACCGTGCAGCTGATTGCGACGCGGAAACTAGACAAGGACGCCACGTTTCACAGATGAATACATACTGCTTCGAAGGCGTCATTTCAGTAGACAGACTTTATTAACGCCGGCAAAGATACGGTCGAAATCGGGTGAAGACACTTACTGTGTTCGCGGTTCACTTATGCCCCGCGCCTCCCGCACAGCCCACTACACTTATAAAGAAGAGTTTGGTGACCGCTGCATTTTAACGCCGCTCCACGGAAACTTCTGTGAAGAAACGCCGATGCCGTCACGATGTTGAGGCGCAACCTGAGGCAGAGAAGCAGACGGCGTTCGACGTATTTACGACGCTAGGTCTTACTCCCGCATCAAAAGTTTCGATCGCAATGCTATCGCTAGATTCTCACGCTGTCGTGCAGAACCTATTGCGAATAAAAGTGGACGCGGTTACGACTTAGCGGCGTATGCTCGGGTAAGTGAAAAACCGCATTAAAAAACAGAATAATTGCTGCAAGATACTGGAGTCGTAGAAAATCTGCCCGGCAGCCATGTTGAAAATATTCATTTGCCAAAACAAGATTGGTTCGGGCAGGTCGTGACGTCACATACACAACGGGAGGCGATTAGAGGCGGAGGAATACAAGATTCCCTTTGAGGGACATTTGCCGCTACCTTCGTGACTTGTAACCGACTATAAGAAGTGTCATGATGTCGCCGGCCTACAAAAGCTGTAGTAGATGTGGCAGACGGGCCTGCTCTGCTGCTGGCTCCAGCTTCGCAGTCCACGGAAGCTCCGGCAGTCAGCTGTAAGGACGCCGCGACGACAGCGACACTCAAATTTGCTCGTGCTTTTTTTACCGAAGCTTCGACAAAACAACCATGCGATCGCGACATCGGACAGCGTGACACTCCGGCTATTGTGACGTGATTTGTCGCCACTTCGGGAACACTTTCGATGCGTCGGCTGAATAGGACGCTAAACACACCAATCGGAGATGCGTCTCGTTTCCCGTGGTTCTGGGTAATAAGAATTCGGAAAGGCGCGTACTTTGCGCATGTTCTCAACAAAGACCCGGTAATGGTATGCTTGGAATGAATCAACCGGCGGCGATACGCGCATTGGAAACCGGTGAAGACGGTGACTTGGCGCCTTCGACGCTGCCTGATTGGCATCATTGACATGCATATCGGGCTTTGATCGGTTTTAGGGTAAAACGTCAGAGAGTATTACTCACCAACGGCGAAACTCGCGGATAACCGTAAAAACGCTTAGCACTGTACTTTTTTTGTGGGCACAGACTAATTTAGGTATATTAAATAATTTGAAAAATAGACGTGATAGCAGCTCCGGCAAATGAACAAGAATGTACGATTACTTGGTAAGGATTAAAAAAATGAAAAGGAACCTAATCCTGCAGGATAAAATGAAGTGATCAGGTAGATTGTTTAGCGCATTTTTAGTTGCTTAAAGGGTCTGTTGTCACTACGGTTATATAATTGCTTTCGTCCATGCTGTCACCAATACGTGACGTCATTTCATTGAATGACGTCACGTGAACGCATCCAACTAAATAGGTGACCAGATCACACCGAAGACGTAACGACCGTCTGTCTAATGACCTGACACGACAACAGTATGCTAAATTTGGAAAGAAATTGTCTCGCCAGCCAAATTGATAGCATCAATGTTTGCGTGACTTTTTTTTGTTACGTTTTTGTTTGTAACGCTACGTTCATCTCATAAAACAAGGCCTTACAGTTCAGTGGTATTTAAAAAAAACATGTCTATATTTTACCCTAAGGGTTGGATCATCAAGAAATAATTAAAATGGCGCGCCGAAACACGGATCCATGAGTGGGATTGGCATTTATCAAGCGTTGCTCTGAAATGTTTACAATTTAAACAGTCGTCGACGTGATAGCATTACGTATGATAGACGCGACACACAGGAACGCAGATGTAGTTTCCTTAGGTGTGGAAGAACGTATTTTTTTTTTTATACTAATACGTTCAGGGCCCATACGCCATTACAGAGGGGAAGGGCATGAACATTCACACAGACAAAATTCACACAACAAGAATACAAGTAAAGTAAGCATTTTAGTTAAAAAATTAGTTTGGCATATTTTCATAGGTAATCGGTTAGTGTCTCTTTAAATATTTCAATGAATTGTATGTCTGCCAGAGGTGCTGCAAGGCAGTTCTACTCTGATGACATTCTTGATATGATGGAGTCGATTGTCGCTAACGTTTCACAATAAGCTACACCGAATAAACGTAAGATCAACTAGTGCAGAAATGTAGAGTTAAGAAATTATTTAGTTTTAGTAAAGCGTTGGAATAATAAATTTTGTAGAAAATGGAAGAAAGAAATATTCAGGACTTAAATAAAGGAGAGAAATAGATTAAATAGTTTTCATTG
Source organism: Ixodes persulcatus (assembly GCA_013358835.2). Taxonomy (NCBI): domain Eukaryota; kingdom Metazoa; phylum Arthropoda; class Arachnida; order Ixodida; family Ixodidae; genus Ixodes; species Ixodes persulcatus. Next base: position 450,089 of record JABSTQ010009679.1, on the reverse strand, counting down.
GTGAGACGCTAGTGGTGCTTCGATAGTTACAACATAAAAACATGCATAGCGATTTCGCAGAGCTTCGAGGTTAGTCACCAGTGCCGTGAGGCCGAGGTCCAAGATTGACGCTGCTCTGCATATTGAAGCTTCGCTCGAACTACAGGTTTATACTAAAGTAATTTAATGACAGCTGGACTGAGGTAAAATTTCGTTTCAGAGACCCAAGCATAGAATTAGCGTTAGCGATAGTGTAATCAGTATACATTTTATTTGACACGTTACAGGTTACGTTACTGGTTATATGGATTTATACAAAGAAGAGGCGTTTCAAAGGAGGGCAAAACCTCGTCGAGAACGAACAGGAACTGTGCCGCCCAACACTGCGTCCGCTTCCTTATTGTCAATGTTCGGCTGCTTACTGCTCCTCGCACAATGAAGACAATACGGAAAGTGAAAGAGACGAAATTCATCCTTCTTTTGCCTCGTATAGACTTTTGTCTTTTTTGACACGTGAAAATGTTTTCCTTTCGAGAAAAGGTCAAATGTTATTAAGAGTGTTAGGAAGTGGTTGAACTTACAGCCAGAGGTATTTTATGCGGATTCAAGACATTACTTAACCGATAGTTTCACTTCCGTGTGAAAGGAGGATGAACGCATTGAAACGTGGCATGATTTATATTAAAAGGATTCATTTTTAATTTTGTATTAATAAACTCACACTCCCGACCTGTGCGAATTATATAATTCCGTCTGTTCATGTAAAGTTAAAGGTGAATTCTCAATATTTAAAAATGGTGTGCAGCGTTTTACAGGGCATTGACAAAGAATATTTCATCAAGTAACGAGACTGGTGGGATCGTCCAGCGCGTCCATGTTACGTTGCGGTCAAGGACGCGCAAGGTAGTGCAGAAGGCGGCACATAAACCCTAGTTTTCTTTCTTCTTTTTTTTTTTTTTTAATGTGCCGCGAACTGTCAAGTGGTTTGTTCCCCCTTCGCGACTGTGACTGAGTAGAGTTATCCGCGGGGGATTCTTGTCCTTTAAAATCTGCAGTACCCAAAACAGATGCCATGTTCAGGGAATTGATCTTTCGAGGAGCGGCAGTCCAAAGAGGCAACAGGAAATGAGAACACACAAGAAAAGGGGACTTTTGGGTCCTGACGAACTGGAGACTCGAGCCGCTCCACTGCTTTGCACAACTCTATTATTCATGTTGACGGTTATTATAGTATTTTGCAAGTTTTCTTTTTCTAATTATCTACGAAGATAAGAGATGGACAACGACGGTGACAACATTTCATGTTGCCGTCTAATCTTCTAACTGGAGAGCTTTATTATACGATTTTGTCGGTCCGACAGTAGGCAATTCGCGGAAGGATTGCAGCGGTGGCCACCAAGAGATCCTAAGAGAACCGCCCAGGTAGCACGCCATAAAAACGCCAACGTGGACGAAAGTGTGTCGAACGTAGGGGCCTAACTTTGGCCCTGTTTGCTTTTGCTCCCTGGCGCTTGTCAGTGCCAAACCACGTTGGCTAACCATAGCCCTAGCAGGGCGGTACTAGGGCATGCCAATGTTTGGTTTTTCTCTGCATGCAATACTTGAGCCATAACTGCCGAAGTAACGCCTATTTCTGGGATTTCAGACATGCCAATGTTTGGCTTTTCTGTGGTCCGCCACATGAGTGCCAAAGCAATTGCCATACTTGAGCCGTAACTGTCAAAGTAAATACTAATTTTGGGTTCCGAATATGCCAAAGTTTGGTTTTTCTCTGGGCCACCACAGGAGTGCCGATGTAAGAGCCAGGTTTGAGGTACAACTGCCAAAGTAACGCCTAATTTGGCAATTTCAGATATGCCAAAGTTTGGCTTTTCTCAGGTTCGCCACATGAGTGCCAAAGTAAATGTCATAATTCGGAAATAACTGCCAAAACAATACTAATTTAGGGTTACGGACATGTCAAAGTTTGGCTTTTTTCTGGTTCGCTACACTCTCAAAAAAGCCCGTGCGTCTGTTTTCCCGCACAACGTTCAGAGAGACAATCACGGCGACTGACGGAGGCAGCTCAGCGAATGACGATGCCGAAACATATATTTAGACTAAAAAACACAGTCTGAGTTGTGACATTAAGCAATGCAAGAGTGGCGTTTTGCATTGCTTAATGTCACAACTCAGGCTGCGTTTTTTTGTCTAAGCATATGTTTCGGCATCGTCATTCTCTGAGCTGCCTCGGTAAGTTGCGGCAGTTGGCTCTCCGAGTGTTGTGCGGGAAAACAGACGCACGGGCTTTTTTTTAGAGTGCACAGGTGTGCCAACGTAAGTACCAGACTTAAACCATAACTGCCAAAGTAAATCCTAATTTAAGGATTCGGGGCATGCCAAAGTTTGACCTTTCTCTGGCTAGCCAGTTTAGTGTCAAATGTATGCCACAAGTGCCGAAGAAAGCCCAGAGGCCTGTCGAAGTTTTGAAATTCTCTGGTCTGCCACAAAAGTGTTCTTTCACGCGCTCCAGAACGAAATAAAATTAAATAAGCGTTTGGAACATAATGCACAGATGTCATCATCTTTGTTTCCAAGCTGCACAGCGATACTTGGCAGTATCGTGCCAGTACCGGCCGAAAATCGATTCCAATATAGCCCAACTGTCCAGTTTTTCACCACTGCTTGATATCCACGGGATTTGGCGTACAGTTGTTTTTTCCTAGCCTAGTGTTGTCACAATATCGTGTAAATACTCTATGACGGGTCTTTTACTTTTGGGCCGGACGTCGTGCAAGTCTGCGTTGTATAGGCTATTGCATATCAATTGTTGCATATCAAAAACACATCCGGGAGAACCGAATTGTTTTCGATCGCTCCCAGAAGTTAATTAAACCACTATCATTACACACAGCTTATTGTCGACTCATTTACAAAAGTTATACTTCTTTGTAATTCGAAGAACAAATTATTAACTAGAATTAACACTGTTTTCATGCTAAGCAAAACTCATATATTAAAACACAAAAAACCGTTGAGATTGACAGGGAAGTATGACTACTATAAGGAGCATGGGCTTGCAGTGTACTTACTAATAAGAGAGCGATAGCATGTAATCCTTCACAGATGCATAGTTCAACTCGAGCAGCACAGAGAAACACAAACAGAAAGTCGAGAAAGACGGTTGTCCACATTGAACTGAAGTCTCGTCGTCGGCGAAGAGCATTTTTGTTTGTTGAAGCACGTCGAACAAACACACCACATAAATTTCATGAACTCTGACGAAACAAAAACGTCCAATACTGAAAAAGTAGCATGGACGTATTCATGCTATTTACAGCGAAAAACCACGACCGCGTCTGCAAAGCACCAAAGCAACAGAACACTGAAGAGCACATTTCGGAAACCAGTCCTACGTGGCCCGCCTACTTCTATAACTTGGTGAACAAAAAAGGTCCCATAAATAATGTGTAGGGAAAGAATGGTCCCAAGTGGCATGTTAGGAAACAATTATCTCAAGAGGTAGAAAAAAATGAGCCGAAATCGCTGCTGCCGCCACGCTGATTCTCGAAGAAATGCGTTATAATTCGCGCAGCAGTTATATATCGGGTGGTCCAAGTCACCAGGCTCCATCTAAAATGGACCGTAAAAATCGACGCATGCACGTAGCAATCTAAACTTTTCGTCAAAGGTGTATTTCACAGGTCGTTTTTTTCTTGCAAAACTACAAAGCCTAGCTCTCTTTCTGTAAAAAATAAGGTCAAGAAACTTGCCAGGGTGTACGGCGGGCAGGGACGCAGACGACAGGAATCCAGTAGTGGAGTGTGTTTGGGGTTCGCATTAATAGATGTCGTTGGAAGCAACGTCTGAAGGTGCAGCCGACCAGCGAGAGAAAGCAGACGACACGCAGACAAAATCCGTTGGCAGTAAAAGCGACGCCGTTATGCAAACGCGTTTTTTTACTTTAAGTTTTGCTTTTATTGTCCGTATCTATTTTTTAACCGAAGGTACATTTCAAAAAGACTATGTTCACGGTGGTCGCGAGCCGTCGCAATAAGGAGGTAGCGCCATCTATCAATACGAACGTCAAACACACCCCGCTACTGGATTCCTGTCGTCAGCGTCGCTGCCCGTCGTAGGCCCTGGCAAGTTTCTTGACCTTATTTTTTACAGAAGGAGAGCTACGCTTTGTAATTCTACAAGAACAAACCGACCTGTGAAATAGATCTTTGACGAAACGTTTAGATAGCTACGTGCAGGCGTCGATTTTTACGGTCCATTTTAGATCTAGCCTGGTGACTTGGACCACCCTATACTATAAGAAAGCATGGTTAATGCCGCCTCTCAGCACTTTTCAGCCGGTTGAACTTTTCCGAAACCTTTCTGCTCCCTGGATCAGGTGTGTGTGTGTAGGCGTTGTAAGAAAGAGAAGTGGGGAAAAGTGAGAGCCAATCGTGTACGCGCACAGGGTCTGGATCAGGTCTCTTACCGTGTGCATGAGCGATGGCGTCCGCACAGGATAGGTTTGTTGAGCGACGGCGTGATGTAATAGTAAGACCTAGCAACCAAGGTGCAGTGGGGGAGAGCGGGGCTAGCACGTACTTGGGCAGCCGGCGGCGCGCCGCGAGACGGCGTGAACGGGTTGCACAAGGTGGGTTAATATTTTGTAATGAGCCATCCCAGAGTGTCGATGCGAAGCCGCGCGAACGGAAAAGAGGGCGGGGGGGGGGGAGGGGGGGTTAACCCCCCCCCCCCCCGCCCTGAAGCCCTGAATGAGATCAGGGTTGAGCAGAAATACTCAAAAATGTATTTGGAACTACAAATACTGGGATCCATAAAAATAATAACTAAAATACTGATAGTCAAATATATCTGTAAAAATGCATCGCAATACGTATCGGAAGTAAATTTAAAAAAAAGGCAAAAAGCCTTTGGAAATACAAATACGGGAATACATTTTAGGGAGGGCAGAAATACAAATACTGCACTACTGATAAGTTCAATACATTTTTTCAAATTTGTTTGAGACGCCTACTGAGATGAAGCTTGAAAATTGAATTGGAACTTTTGATCCCGAAAGTATTTTTGCAGGCTTGGCACTTCGCCTTGAAGGTAATGTGTCCGGAAGAAGAGGAGTCTTCAATGGGCTCAAACAACGTTCCAATTAGGATTGACCGCGGTCCCTTCCCTGGGAAGACTTCGACCTCTAAATAAATTTCGTGTCATCCTAAATGCCATCAAAACATCACCATGCTCCTGTCCAATAAGGGCGCCCCTGTCAACAGTGATCACATGGCGCCACGGTGGAATGGACTGGTATTATTGTATCTGTTGGTGTGGCCTTGAACATAAAACTTTACCCAGGCTGCTATATGAACTGACAATACGCACTTTCGTTGTAGCTGACCTCGTTAAACATCGTGCGGGAAGCTGCATTTGGAATATTCGAGAATAGGGGACCACCTAAAGCAGCCTGTAACACATGTCATCTTTTGTTACGGTTGAGAAACCGATACGGTGGCATCGCTGTTGTGACGGTCCTTCCTGCCGACCCGCCGACACATGGATGGCAGTCCTCAAGTTTCCCCTAGCGTCATCCAACCAGATACCTCGTGGATTCCGACCTAAGATTGCCGGCACAAGTGCGAGCTCTCCGAGAAAGAGCACACTCGCGACGAGTCGCAGGTATATGAAGTCTGGGTCGGCACAGCGAGGCCACGTCTGGCCTCTTTCCTGGGTATCGAATTTCCAGAGCGGCGGGTCTCGTTTACATCGACTGATGACGTATCCCTGAGCCGTGCAATATTACGGGCGAAGCCGCAGACGCATTCGAATGTGTGTTGAACTATACTGCGTGAGTCATCCTACTATTTCAAACCAACCACCGCCAGGCTCGTGCTGCAACGGAGTGTGACCCTGTGTAAGCTAAGGCAAGACACACTGTTAGCAGCGGGAACTAGATGCGAATAAATCGTGATTCATGAAATCCTTACCTAGGGACCTGCGGCAGAAGGTGCTCCGAGCCCTCCGACTCCACTACTGGCAAGCTACCTGGTCCGAGTCGCCGACTACGAAACACTTCTCAAAAGAGAAAAATAGCTTGGAGAGTCGAAAGGAACAGAAGCAAAAAATAAGGCGTTCGGACTTATATTTGTTGGGGATGGGGGGGGGGGGGGATATTTCTCAAGAAATGTAACAAAATACAGTTTATCCTGAACATATCATGATACAAGGAAACATTCCAAATGAATTTCGATATAGGAATACAGATACTGGTGAAAAAAAATGTATTGCGGTACAGAAATAAAGATACAAATCGTATTTCTGAAATGCAATCGCGATACAAATGTATCCCGATACTGCCCAACGCTGAATGAGATGGCATCACCACCGGAGGCCAACAACGCTGGGCACAGATTGAACACGACGATTGCGTCAACGTTCGGCTCAATCCTTACTCGAAGCCGAGCGATGACGCAGCACTTGTATCCAATCTGTGTCCAGCGCTGGCCTTTGCTGTTGACGCAAAAATGTCAGCACTAAGGCCTTGTCTTCTAGGCGTTGTTGGCCCCAGTGATACACCCGCCCTCCACCCCGCCCCCCCCCCCCCCCCCCCCTGCGCGGCGCCAAAATTTACGAAGGGGTGCGTCACCGGCGATATTCGGTTGCTAGTTGTTGCGTCACGGTGTCTCTCCCTAGAACCAGCCAATCCAGCGTGGCCTCCGTTTCAATGCGTCCTATAGCCAAGCCTCTCGAAATATGCAACCCGCCACCATCTGTCGGCGCTTGCAGAAGGTGTTTCCTAGCCAGCTTCTACTGCCAGAGAGGTTGTGGCGCCATCCCGTGCTGAGGACGCGTTCCAGGCAGTATAAAGAACGGTCGACTTCTCCGGGCTCCGAAAGCCCCGGAGGAGAACGCACTTTTCGTATAAACATCACTCTGCTCCGTCGGCTCGCCGCTGCACGTCCGCCGAGAGTTCGGCTCGCTCGAGTTTCTTAACACCCGGAGAGGCCGCTTCGGCGGTCTTCCAACAAGCACCAAACATGGAGGTGTCTGTAGAAGGCACGGAAATCACCCCCGAGGAGTTCGAGGCTAGCGAATGGTTCCCCAAACAAACCCGCCGCTAACAAGCCAAGGAGAAGCGTCTCGAAGCCCCCGCCACGAGGCCCTCGGCAACGCGGCCTCACAATGGCGCAGCGAAGGCCACGTCGCAGCGCATGAAGAGACCTCCACCCCCGCCCCTGCCAAAGGGTGACCATAAAATCTTCGTCCGCCCGCGCGGAGGTTTCAACACCGCAAGCTGGTCCGATATCCAGATTCTGGACGGAGCCCGCAGCAGCATCCGCGCTGACCTACCATCAGCCCTTGAGTTGCTCCGAAAATACCCGGAGCAAAACATCTTCGTCATCTGCACGTCGAATTCCGAACGAGCCGAGGCCTACAGCAAAATGCTGGTCATAAACATCGCGGGTAAGACATACCCGGCTACCGCCTACACCACCACGCCTAAAAATACCTGCAAGGGAATCATTCGTGAAATCCCGGAAGAAGACACCCCTGAAACCATCTGGGATAGCTTTCAATACAACACTAACCCCCCCCCCCCCCCCCCCCTTTCTGCAATTCCGGCGACTCGGGAAAAAGTGGACCCCTGCTTCTCCTCTACGAAGGCCAGCGCGTTCCGCACTGGGTGGACCATCGAGGAGCGACTCTTCGCTGCCTCCTCTACAAGAAGAGGGTGGAGGTATGAAAGATTTGCGCCCGCATTGGGCACAGAGAGGACATCTGCCCCACGCCCAACGACAAAAAATGCTTTACCTGCGGCACCATCGTCTCCGACAACGCAAACCACGAGTGCACCTCCCATTGCGCCATCAGTGGCGGAGGGAACAAATCGGGGTCCAAGAGGTGCCGCCAAAGGTTCCTCCCGGCCCGTAAACCGCGGGCCCCCCTCCTCCCGACCCTGGATCCCACGGACGAAGCTACCTTCCCCGCCATGGAACCTTCGACGAGCGGCAACCGCTCCACCAGACCCAGGGATCGATCAGCAGGCGCCAGCGGGGAGCTCCACAGCTCCCGCTCCCACTCCAGATCCCGATCACGCTCTGGTTCCCGAGAAAGAGGCCGGAGCTCCAGCAGGGGGCCTGATGTGACCAGGAAATCATCAATCTCGGCTACCTCCAAGGTGAGCTGGGCATCAGTTGCTAAGTCCACTGCTTCCACACAATCCAAACAATATCAGCTGCTTCAAGCTCACAACGAGCAACTGAGAAGGGAACTAGCGTGTCTCAGTACTAAAATAGCCCAGCTGAAGAATTCCAAACTGGCGCGACCCTTCACACAACCCCCACTCACCCCTCCCACAAACTCTCAACTGTTTTCAGCCGCAGACCAAACCCCCCCTCCCCCCTAAAACCCCCATCCCTCCTAAACCTGCCACCGCCACCGCAGTAGAACCCATGGAGGTTCAGCGCACCGCCACAAAGCGCAAGGCAGACGAACCCCTCCAATCAACCACCCCCGTAAAGTACGTAACCGAACAAGAGCTCGAAAACCTCGAGACTAGGATGACGACTATGGTCACCAACAAAATTGAACAGATGAGCCCCAGCATCATGGAGGTCGTCTACTCCCTACAACTGGAAGTGGCCGCCGTCACGCAAGCGCACCAACAAATGCTCCTCCGGCTTTAGCAGCTCAATCTCCGCGTGTCCATAGTCGAGTCCATAACGCAACACCTTCCCTTCCATACGCTCCTGTCGCAATCACCACGATCCGCATCTCCCTACAGGACCTCCCGTTCCACCTTGAGAGATCCGATCCCCAACCTTACCCCCAGTCCCCTAGCGCCGCCCAAACTACAGGTCGCCAGCAGCCTCAGCACCAGCCTCCCTCCTCCCCTGCCCAATCATGGATAGGGACGAGATATGGCAGTGGAACTGCAGAAGCTACCGGAAGAAACGCGGAGACCTCCAATAATTCCTTCTAACCCAATCAGTCCCCCCGATAGTAATCTGCCTTCAAGGGGCTAGGACTGTCCCCAAGCTGGCCGGTTACAAAATATACAATGCCCCCTCCGACGCACAGCTCCTCGCACCCATACTCGTCCACCGCAATAGCACAGCCATACCGCACGATTCGGTAGATGACAATATACCACAAACACTAATCGAGCTCATCCCTCGCAACGCTAAAAACAACAGTACATTCATTCTAAACGTGTACAGTCCACCAAGGAACTGGAGAGCCAAATTCCTCAACATATTACATCGTGCCAGGCTAATAGCCAAACGCGATCGCCTCCTCGTGGTGGGGGATTTCAACGCGGCTCATGCCTCCTGGGGATACGCGAGGGATGCACCCAAAGGCACTCACCTCTGGGAGGCTGCTCAACAAGATGGTATGACCCTCCTGAACGATCATCAGACTCCCACGAGTATAGGCAATAGCGTCTGTACCGACAAATCACCCGACCCAGCGTTCACCCGAAACATTCCACGCGCAGATTGGCAAAACAAGCAGGACTGTCTGGGCAGCGACCATTATCTAATTAGCATCTGCCTACAGACAACAGAATACCGCAGAAAAACAGCGCCCAAACAAATAACAGATTGGGACAAATTTCGCCAGAATAGGCTTAGTACGGCTCCCACGGAGATCGCGTCCCTCGAGGAATGGTCACGCGCGCTGCTTACAGACGTCAGCGACACTACGCGCGCCATTCAAGAGGAGCCAATGTCTTTGCAAGAGGTGGACTCCCACCTACTGCACATGCGGGAAGCGCGGAACGGCCTACACAAACGCTGAAAAAAACAAAAACAATCGCAAACTCAAGCTACGTATCACTAAATTGGATCGAGAAATTGAGGACTATGCTAGTACCCTCACGCGTCAACATTGGCACAAGATTTGCGATAGTTTGCGAGGAAGCCTGGGGAACGCCAAAACTGGGCACCTCCTCGACCCAAACAACACAAAAACGGAGCAGCGGAAGAATCTCTCCCGTCTCCTCCATCAATACGATGGAAGAACGCAAACACTCCTCCAAAACCTACGGGCCATGTACATTAGACACGACCCCCCCCCCCCCCACGCTAGAGGACTACACGGGCCTTCCCAACGCCGATCTAGACTCTCCCATTCTAGAATCGGACGTCCGTGCAGCCCTACACAAGATACGTACCCAATCGGCCCCGGGAGAGGACAAAATTAATAATAAAACTCTTAGAAATCTGGATGATGCTTCCATTCGGGCGTTGACCCAGCTCTTTAACGAGTGCTGGAAGGTGGGCAGCTTACCGCAGGAGTGGAAGCACGCCAAAGTAATCCTTATTCCCAAATCAGGCAAGCCCCTCACACTAAACAACCTCAGGCCAATCTCCCTAACATTATGCGTGAGGAAGCTCTTCGAGCACGTTACCCTATGCTCGGATGAAGAACTATCTGGAGGCTTCCCGCCTCCTCCCTTTCTCAATGATAGGATTTTGCCCTAATATTTCCACGCAGGACATTGTCCTGCACCTAAATCACCAGATATATGGCCCAGAACAGACTCGGAGATACAGGGCCATAGTAGGCCTCGACCTCAAAAAGGCCTTTGATAACGTCCTCCACACAACAATCATACATACGTTAAACGGAATCAGGGTAGGCACCAAAACATCCAAATACATGCGAGCGTTCCTCACAGACAGAACAGCAACACCTAACATAGGAGACATAGTCACCACCCATCACACTGGGAGTAAGGGGAACACCACAAGGCTCTCTACTTTCCCCGTTCCTCTTCAATCTCGCCCTCCTCACACTCCCAAACTAGCCACCGTCCCGGGCTTAAATCCCACAGCCTTTACGCGGACGACATCACGCTTTGGGCGGATGCGGTGTCCGAGGAGGAGTTGGAGGGCATCCTCCAGCAAGGAATAGCTATGGTTAGCGGAGAGGTCAAAACATTTGGCCTCGCGTGCTCCCCGGAAAAGTCGGAATACATGATCGTGCGGCCCAGCGGACTTCGCAAGAACACGACAAAACCCCCACCATACAGGATGGAGCTCTCGCTCGAAGGTGAAACCCTTCCAGCGAGAGACAACATCCGCATATTAGGAATCACCTTTCAATCCAACGGTCACAACACCGAACAGATTAGAAGGCTAGAATTAGCCACTCAGCAGACATCGCGTCTCATACGCCGCATAGCCAACCGTCACTCTGGGATGGGGGAAGCGGATCTCCTCCGGCTGATCAGAGCCTTCGTCATTAGCAGTGTGACGTATGCGGCTCCATACGTGAGACCACTGAAACTTGGACGCGATAAACTCAATCGCATCATCAGGGGGGCTTACGAAACGGCGTTAGGCCTCCCCCCCACCACCTCTACCGATAAGTTGTTAGCCCTAGGATTACACAACACGGTAGACGAGAGATGATCGAGGGACATCTCTTCTCGCGATACACGCGTCTCACTACCACACATACAGGTAGAGCCATACTAGAGAAACTAGGCATTCATCACGAGAGCTCATCAAGCCCGAAACACACGCTTCAGCCTATTGGAAAAACCAGCACAAGCTGGTCCCAACATCCCAGCTTCATGCTGGGTTATTGCTCCAGCATGCCCAGCACAAGATGGTCCCAGCATCCCACCTTCATGCTGGTCCCAACATCCCAGCTTTATGCTGGGTTATTGCTCCAGCATGCCCAGCACAAGCTGGTCCCACATTCCAGCTTCATGTTGGTCCCAGCATCCCAGCTTCATGCTGGTTTACTGCTCCAGCATGCCCAGCTTGCCGTGCTGGTCGAGCTGGTTGGATGCTGGGTCGTGCTGGGGGAATGCTGGGCAAATGCTGGGTCATGCTGGGTGAACTGCGCATAATGGTTATGCTGGTGGAACCAGCCCCACCAGTTTAACTAGTTTAAATAAATACACAGGTAAACAAGCCAAACATTTTAGAAAAGCCAGCTCGGCATCTAATTTATTATTTTCAAATTCGCGGTCTGCTCACATGAGCTCAGATGCTACACATCCACTGCGCTGACACAGCACTAACCGGCGCACAGACAGTGGTTCTCGGTGCAAAACAAACAATTCAATTAAAACTAGATTGTTTATCTCTCAACACGAAAAATACTAGACACACGCCAAAAACAGGCAATAACAATAAAGAATACTACACGGATGAGAGAAGCGAACCTGGGTCCTGCCTGTAATGGGGGCGAAGCGTCCCCTTGGGTAGTCGGCAGAGGCGAGCAAAATCCGTGTGGCTTGGGTGGCATTGGCAATGCTCCTCGGCACCACCGTCATTCACGAGCACAGAGGTGTTCGAAGACACGAAACGACGCCTCAGTCGGGGCATCCGACTTCTTCCCACGCTGAACGGACTGCCGCTCGCTGTCTCCATAAATCCCGCTTCGCTTGCCAAACAACGCTCACACAGCCGTCCCTTCGAAAATCTGCCTAAGATAGCCAAACGTGTCCCAAATTCTCCGTTCCTACCACTCTCTCTCTCTCTCTCTCATTTCTCGCACACAAAGGAAGCTCGCGGCGTGCCTGAAGCGCCCGGTCGTCTACCAAAAACGAGAGGACAAAGAACAGGACGTGGCATCGTCCCCACCCCAGCCGACCTTGGCGCGCGCGCTCCCGGCAATACCAGTTTGACAAGCTCTCGCCGACCTTGGCGTGCGCGCTCCCAGCAAGACCAGCTTGGCCAGCTTGAACCAGCTTGGCCAGCTTGAACCAGCTTGGCCAGCTTGAACCAGCTTGGCCAGCTTGAACCAGCTTGGCCAGCTTGAACCAGCTTGGCCACCTTGAGCCAGCTTGAACCAGCTTGGGCCAGATTCAGAACCAGCTCGAACCAGCATAATAAGCTCGAACCAGCTCAAGTACCAGCTTGCCCAGCTGCAGTCCCAGCTCGAACCAGCTTGAACCAGCTCGAACCAGCTTGAACCAGCTTGAACCAGCTTGATTACTACCTAGACCAGCTCGAACCAGCTTGAACCAGCTTAAAAACCAGCTAAACCAGCTTGCCCAGCTTGATATTCTTGCTGTTTTTTTCAATAGGGATCCACATGCCATCAGAGCCAATCTCCACATTCCTCCGCTTCCCAAAAACATGGATCCGGAACACCACCCAGACCGCAGGAAAGCTCGAAGCGCGGCAATCCACAAACGATACGGCCAGCTTGAGGGCGTCGTGTACACGGACGCTGCAAACTATCTCCACCCAAAGGCCATGACCATGGTCGCCACCGACGGCCATGGGGTCCCCCTCTCCGGAAGCTCGATCCGAACAACCAATTCGGAAACAGCGGAAGAGGTCGCTATTGCCATAGCCCTCCTTGTCCCCAACACTCAAACAATCGTATCGGACTCTAAGCGCGCAATTCTTAACTTCGCGAGGGGCAGGGTTTCTGAAGCTACCCTCAGAGTTCTAACACGCTCCTCCAAAATTCTTAACGACTTGGTCAGTCTAATCTGGGCCCCGGCTCATACCTCCCTCCCTGGAAACAAAGCCGCCCATACCACCGCCCAAAAGCTAGCATACCGGGCACGGGGGCAATGACGGGAACGGGTAACGAGCCGGTCAGTTAAAGAGACACACTGACCTCGTACCAAGAAATTACGCAATCATATAGACTAGCACGCAGGACCCTTCCTGCGGGACACAAATCGCTAACCAAGAGCCAGGAATGGACCTGGTGACGACTCCAAACAAACACGTATCCAAATCCTGCCCTTTATTCGCACTGGTTGCCGGACCGACACTCGGAAGTATGCAAATTCTGCTCCTCGCGAGCTACATTATCCCACATTAAGTGGGAGTGTCCAAATTCCCAACTTAAGGACAGGATGTCATTCGCATGCAATGATACGGAGCAGTGGAACGCGCTAATGCACAGCTCAGAAGCGGACGTCCAGAAGGAAATCTGCGACTGGGCCGAGGAAGCCGCCGCGGTCTGGGGTTTGCTACCCTCCGCCTCTTCTGCTTCATCGTAGAGGAGGACATGGGATGGGCCCTGCACAACACGTGGACGTCTCTCCACGTATCGGCTTGACCCTACAAATCCAATAGATTATAAATAAAGTTGTGTCCTGCTCCTCCTCCCGTGGTGACGTTCCGACTTTATATACGTGTGCTCCAAACCAGTCCAAGGTCAGCGCAGGTAGCCAGGCAGTAATGCTGACGCGTTAAAATGATATTCCCCGCGCAACTCATTGTTAAAATTGTGAAAATTACCTCGTAAATTTCCCCATCACAGTAATCGCATTCTGGTTATGAGTACTGTCTATTTTATTTCTGTTTTGCAATGAAAAAAAAAAAAAAAAAAAAACGAGGAGGTGCCTTTTAGCAGACTGGCGTGAACATGCTCAATTCATTCAGAAACATTCGAATCGAATGGTATGGCCGACATCAAGCAGGAAGTCCTCACATCTTGTCGTCCCAGTGGCATAGTCTTCACAGAGGTTCTTGAGACAGTATTGCATTTCAACGATCGTTAACTTTGGTCATTAATTTGTGAGGAGCGCCGGGTCGGTCCTGGACCATCTTTATGGTTGCGGTCGATTTCTTTGAAACCTGAAATATCTTCTTTTTTTTTTTACGACAGAAAAACAAATACCTCAGCATTTCAAACTGTAATGTGATTACTGCATTGGGGAAATTTGTAAGGTTTATATCATCCATTTCAAAATGGATTCCGCATGAAGTATTTTTATCTCCCTTGGCGACCATTTGTTTCCTACTTGCAACTTCGTACCATTTTTTCTGGGGCCATTTTTTCCAGGGCCTTTTTCTCCGGGGACATTGTTTTCAGTGACATTTTTCGGGGAAATTTTATTTCTTTTTCTAAAATTTATCTGGGCCGCATAGTAAGTGCCAAGGGCGTTCAACCAGGCACTGACAAGTTAGAAGCTATCTTAAAAGCACCAAGGCCAGCTGACAGGCAAGAGCTCTGGTCGCTGTTAGGGCTAGTGAATTATTACGAAAAGTTGATTCCTGATCTCTCCAGTTTGGTGTCGCCCCTAATCAGCCTCCTTCGCAAAGCCGTCCGCTGGACATAAAGCGACCAGTGTGAAGCTGCCTTCCAGGAAGCTGACAGACTCCTCTCGGAGCCAGCAATGCTGGCTCATTACGATCCGAGTGCACCGTCGCAGCTGTCCGCCGATTCTTCGGCGTATGGAATCGGCGCAGTGCTTTCAAACGTCGCCTCAAATGATTCGTGTCTCACAATTGCTTACGCTTCAAAACTTTTGGCTGAAACAAAATAAAGCTACAGCCAAATAAAAAAACGATGCCCTGGCCTTGGTTTCTGAAGTGAAACGTTTCACTACTACGTCTATACACGCTTTGTCCTCGTAACGGACCGCAAGCATCTACAAGCCATTCAGGGTCCTAAGACTGGAATTCTGTCTAAATCACCAGTCAGGCAATAGCGCTGCGCGATCCCCCTTTATGGGCACACATTTACGCTTAAGTTCAAGTCATCAGCAGAATACACAGACTTCCATTTCCTGTCATGCCTTCCGCGTGAGACTTTCAAACGAGCTTATAATGTCCCACCGGTATAAGGACTACTTGAGACGGTGCCTTAAAAACGCGTGACACTTGCTCATTAAGCGTCAGGTATTGTAAACTGATTTAACGTACGACCCCCTGTGTCTCCTGAGCACCGTCAATGGAATAATGGGGTGATGTTTCAAGTTCCGTAGTATACACGTATACGTATTACTTTGTAGGTGTGTTATTTTTGGTGCCTTAACCTGGAAGGAAGTTGCAGAACATGCGAGAGTTTAACGATAATATTGCACGTACCGATATGTCTCTAAAAAGATATTTATAGCCAAGATATTAATTACAGATTGCTGTAGTGCTCATCTAGAGAGCCTAGTATTCCTATATAGTTCGCTTGTGCGTATGATTTTGTTTTTGCTGTCAGTATTACATGAATACCTACGACACGATAAATCATTCTTTGCAGCAAGGCATTTTCTGAACGACAATAACGTCATTAGCAAACACGTCGGTACAACTTTTTTTCACTAGGGAGTCATTGAAGTTCGTCTGGAACCATCATGTGAATAGAAAAGTGGACAAAGACTAACTACCGACATAACGGAAACGTTTATACTATATAGAAGGTTACGCCAATTAAAGTACTAACTACAAAACCTCAAAAGCATGATTGCAGACGTTGGGAACCTGTGACGTTAATGGGGCTCAATAACACCTTGAAGGCCATTCAAATAAGATTTGCCCGATTCATATTATAGATGAGCGTACTGCTAGTGTATCAGCTATTAGAACGTCTTTATGCAGTCCTAGTTTTAAGGGGGGACACTGCCAAAAACAAATTCTGAAAAAAAGTCGGTTTTGAAACATTCCACACAATTTCTCAGCAATACTTCATTGAGCAGATTCCATGCAGAGCTATGCTTTACGTCGTTTTGGGGTATAGTACCTCAGAAAATTGGTTCACAGTGCTGCAACTTTGCATGTCCTCCTTTTATGTGGCTACAAACACCACCTGCAAATATCTCGCCGATCGACTGAGCGGTCAAAAGCTGACATTCCCAGGTAGTGTCCCGCCTCAGTACTCGGCGCAGAATATCGCCCCTTTGACACTTCCATAAAATATTTTATCATCACCCTCAACTGAGACAGTCACTGCTGCTATAGCCTCTCCCTTCATTTCAACAACATTGTAATTTTTGTATACGTCCCATCCCCTTGTTCCACTGTCACTTTTAGCACCTCTTTTCTTCTCCTGATAACAGCATAGAATAATCTGCCGGACACATAGTACACATAAATAACCCCAGTATTTTTAAAAATGCGCTGTTATCTAATGTAAATGCCTAATCAATGCCATGTTCTCTTGTGTGGTCACTGCTTTATCTTTTTCCTGTAGCCCCTTCTATGTAATGCCCTTGATGGGGCCCTTAAGGGTAAAATAAATGAATGAATAAATAGCTTCGAAACTTTTCGGGGTTAGGTTGTACGCGATACTTACACGATTGGCCAAATAACTTACTTCAACAGTAGCCGAGACAAGTAGTTTCTGATGAGTATCATTCTAATTCGTTATGCATTCAAATATTTTTTGCAACAAAATGCATATTCCCACCTAGCTAACCCTCAAGTTAGCTGAGAAATATTAATTTATTATTTTCCTATATGTGCATTACCTTTTTGCAACTGTACCGTCGACGCATATATTTTATCCAATTATTTACCGTTTGATCTTCTGCGTAACTGCACTCGGCATATAGATCCCGTTTGCTACGCTCGTGTCAGTTCTATTTAAAATTAAGCTGTCGAGATGTAGAGTTTCTTCGAGATACACGGAGCCATTCAGTTTTCTGAAGTTTGCTTCAGACATCAAAATGGAAGAGGAATTTTGTACTCTGGTGACATTTTGAAAAATCTTCTTATCGTCGTTTAAATCGATCGTCCTCTGGTCAGGAGTCTTGTGTAATATTGGTTTCATGTTTCCTAAAGATTGCTTGCATTTGACATATTTTCGGTACTATGGAATAAACAAACATGGCCTAGTTATTTCGGGCATATATAAATAATTTCAGGTAGTATATCCAGTTACCATGACAGGAGAAAGAATACAACAAGATTCAATAATAACCTCAATATATTATACTTTATTTACTATATCTGCGAATGACACATCAACAAACGAACTTACAACAATGTTTGGCACTCGAAAGATATCTTGCATGCGAGACAAATCTCTGCAACGGTTGCAAATGGCAGGTTAGTGGTTCTCTGATTCTTCTGTAGACACGAAAGAAGTAAACATCCTACAGTTTGCACCTGTTTTTTATTCATACTAGCTAACGCTGTAGATGGAATGTCATGAATAGATTGGCTGAACTTAATTCTATTCCCCCACTTTTTGAGGTTAGGTCGTAATGATTTTAAACTAAAAATGCTCACTAACTTTACACTAACGTATCCGCCAGCAAATTCCGAACAAAAGACTGGCTTTCCAGATTGTACGCCCACTAGCGTATGGGTTTCTTGGTAGGCTGTAACTGCTTGTGTGTACAAGTACCCAAATAATTTCTAGGTCGCTACTTTCGAACAAAAGCGGTATGACAGGATCTCATACCGGAAGAAACTCACAAAAGGAAAGGCACGGTGCTATGGATGTAAGAAATCGGAACCACGCACACCGCCATCATTCGCTTGTTACCTGCGTTTTCAAAAGTCACGAGCTGTAATTACATACAATGTATTGCATCTCACGACGATGTAACAACGTACTCTTGCCAACAGCTCAAGAACAACATAGTATGACGTATACACGCCAGTTTGTTAGCCTTCCGACTAAAGTTTGGTCTTTCAGTGCTTGCCACATTCTGGATTCTTAATGTATGCGTGTGGAAATGTGTGTTTCTAACCACCACTTATACAAACAGAAGCAGATATTGTGGCGGAACAACACCCAGTGTCAGACCATACGACCCTGACCACTGCGTCGCGATAAACAGTGAAATATGAGTGTAACCTAGAGATGTGACTTCAGCCATAACATTCTACACGCTTCAAAATGCCAGCCGAAATACGGGACCTTGGATAGATGCAAGAAGTTTTATTTCAACAGGTACGTTCATTAATATTGGTAATAAACTTTGTCTCATTTAAAAAAAAATCTCAACTGTATCTTCCTAATTTCACTTGAAGTAAGTAATAATGGCACGCCACAGACATTAGACATTAGAGCATCATGCATAAGGTTCATAAGGAACCACTTTACCTGGCTCATTTCTAAAGGGTAGCCCTAAATGTTTTGCCCACTCATATCGTAAACGTAGAAAAAAAAAAAAAACTTGACGATGGAACTAAGAAATCCCGAGTTATTTGTGGCTCACAAATTTATATTTAAATTTTGAAGACAACATAAGAACTAACGAGCACAACTCTGTTTGAAGCTGGGTTTCAAATATCGCGAGTCCTTCGTACAGCCCACGAGACATCGTGTTTTTACCTGGAGTCACACTTGCTGGTGCTGCAGTATTAGTGACATTTTGTTTGCGACCGAGGTGCATGGGAAGAGTGGTATGAGGATCGGAGAAAATGCGAGGCATATCACAGTTCTTTGATTTTTCTTTTGGAATGTCGTTTTTCGAGCATTCGAACACTTTGGAGGGGAGGCAACACGACAGAAAAAAAACATTTCTTTTGTGTGTGTGAGTTTGTGTACTATAACATCTCGTAGGAAACGAACAAAGAGCAAGACACTTCAACTTCAAGCGCGATGTGTGGACGTGCAAGCATCAAATTCACTGCTGGTGGAAAGTGGCCACGTGAAATACAATGGTGCAAGGAGATGCACTAACATTTGGCAACGGATTCAACATTATTCCTCGAAAAACATCTACGGTGCTACGCAATAAATAGCACAGAATATATCAAAGCAGCAAAATTTATAGATTGCCCTTTCTAAGTTAGCACGTATACTATTTATAATGCAAGTAATTTTGTATAGAGCAGAACAGGACTAAACTGTATCGATATTTGTTCTCGTGGACCGCCATAGACTTTCCACCATATAACCATTATCCTATATATATATATATATATATATATATATATATATATATATATATATATATATATATATATATATTGTGTTCACATAAGACGAGGCACAACTTCACTATTTCCGTAGTATACCTAACTACTAAGCAACCTGGAACATTGTTTTTACAAACTAATCAAAATACTTGACAGTTTTTTTTTTCAATATTTACAAACAGGTTGCCATGTGTTACAAAAATTAGAGAAAATATTCTCGCGACATCTTACATTATTAAGCTAAATTTGTCAAAGGTTGAATTAACAAATTTCCAAAAGTTTCATCCGCTTTCAATATTAACATATAACCCAAGGTCTTCGGTAGTTCACCTCTATTAGCAAAACGCACGTGAGTGCTTATTCACACAAATTCGTAGCCGTGTTGTTCATAGTCATATAAAATGTTTGGAATTCTTAGTACACAAATCATTGTTATTATCACAAATAAATAATATAAACTTTTACAGACGTCTATGTATAATATTTACTAATGCTGCGCGCGTCGCTGTTATTAATGGACTTAACATTTCGATATCAGGGGCGGAGACGTAAAGATCGTATAGATAACGCCCATAAGAGTATGCTAGTAAGAACACGAGAATGTAGTAGACGAATTTAAAAACTAATGAACGTCTGAACGACGCCAATACTAAACCCTACAGCCCAAGAAGAGGACAAGGTCGACAATTATGACTCCAGCTGTCGATATGGAAATGGAAACATTTGGTTTATAATTTGCTGTCCCACATTGCAGGTTAAACTTTTTAAAATACAATGGTCGAAAATCAGTATTTTCGTGTTATTTTTTACGTCCTTTTAGACAACACTGCTCGTAAAATATGATAGTCAGGTAGTTGCAAACTGCTCAAGCGTTAGGTGTTGGCCGTAGCCAATACTTCCACTGCTTAATGTTATAAAATTAAATCATTAACCAATAATAAAGTATTAAATATTCGGTCACATTGTTCCTTTCTTAGGCTGGGACAGATAAGTTAAATAAAACAGTAGCATTAACAGCCGTGAGAGGACATTATAAACGCACTAAGAAAGTCGCGCAGCAATATGCAACGCTCTTTGCTTTGGAGCTTTGCCTTGACAACACACACAGGCAGACACATGTACTTTGGCAAAGTTTCTCATAGATGTGCGCGCTGACCGTGGTTTTTTCGGCGACATCTGTTGTGAACTGAAACATTACTTGGCGACAGACTCGTGTACACACCAAGGACTGTAAATGCGAGTCAGCATATAAAAAAAAAAAATACTAAGCGTTCGGACGCATTTAACGTACGCCACACTTGGACCACTCTACCACACTCTCAGAATGGTCTCTGGTCGGGCTCCTTTCCAGGACAGCAAACGTTTTTACAACGAGTATTAGTATTTACAATATTCTTTTTTTTGGTACAAGTACTTGCACCACACAAATTTAATGAGAACACTCCAAATGAAATGACTGAAAGTTGATTGCCCGATATAAAAGGATGAGTGCGTCGGCTCACCGTTGACACGAATGCCCTCAATTGTTTGTCATATTGCGTTTTCTGTACAATATGACACGCATCACACGTCTGAGTAACAGGCACAAAAATAACAATTGTCCGAGATGCTGTCTTTCCATCTGACAGCACTAGACGTTCATCTAGTGTCAGTCTTACGCAAGAACGTTCTGTATGCGCAGTGTCACCTCTGTGCCTTTTGCGACCTTACGTCAACCACATCGGTTTAGAAAAGAGCATGCCGCGAACGCAGCAGCGCCTGAAGCTGCCTTGTACTGCTCTTTCGAGGCACCCGACTCTACAACGAGGCGTGTCGGTGGACGCAATAGTCCATATGAGACGTTGGCTCAGGAGAAAAGGGATCCCCTGTACTTTTCGTTGCAGCTGTGTTGCCGGTAGCAGTTGCCGTATAGAGACTTCCTGGTGATGCTGGCCATAATACAGGCCATGGTGAATTCCAGCCACCTACGAGATAAAATTAAAATAAGACGCTCGTCTACGCATAATGCTTTTTGCGTAATTATGACAATCTGTTAAGTGAATTTTAAATTCATCAGCCGCAGTTTTCATTTGGGCTTTGCGTTTTATTTCAATAGCTCGGTTATATTAAGCATTGCCTTAAACGTCTTGCATTTAAATTATATTGCAAATTATTTTTGAAGTTTCCATCTTGAAGATTATGTCTTGCCCTTTATCAAAGTGCGCGCCCTCAAGTAGCTGCTCCGAGGCCACCATAGTTTTTGGCATGCCCTTTGAACATGCATTGAAGACGAGCGCTACGTCATTGCTCGGAATAAACTTGAATTCACGCTGTAAGCGATGCTCTAAATATCGCGGCCGCCAGTGATTTTATTATTTTAAATAACGTATACACTGTGGCGGATTTTATATAAACCTGTTCGAGACTGGCATTAACGTCACAGAAAATACCACGAGTGAGAAATCAACAAACACCAGAAACGGTGTGTGCCGTAAATACTGCTAGAAGGCTGAAGCATTTTGTCTGCTTGCTTTTTTGTTTACATTATAAGTCCACTGACAAGCTACTGATACTGTAGTTCTGTTCTCGTAGATTGCTTCATAGGGGTGTTAGTGATTACACAAAAATAACAAGAGCCTGCCTAATCCTGGAGAACGCACTGTAAACGTTGATAAATGGTTACGAAACAATGACCCCTTAGCTTTTACCAATGTTAAGAAGACGTAAGAGCAAATACTAGGTTATCGAATATTATCGCAAATAAATTCCGAGACAAAGGTCAACATTAGAAAAGATGGGAGTTATGCGTGTTCTCCTCTCCTCACATGTGCAAATGAAAATGTATTTATCGGTATTGTTCGATTGATTCATTGGTTCACAGATTTATTGTCTCGGATTTCAAGTGTACTATAAACTATACCGATTTTTTTTTTTTCACATCGCGTAAAACGTTTGACGGCAACCAGATATACAATACTGGCTTAATTCACACTGAGCGGTATTTACTTAACGCTGTCACTTTAAGACGACAGCTTTCTCTACACACTCGGGAGATAAAGGTATACTCTTACACCCTTGTCCCACATGAGACATCCCAAAACTTCAGTTGGACGTACTGCGCACAGACGTCGAACCGACGGTAGCAACTTTCTCGAGCGGCTGAATAGCCGAGCGGTACGACTTAACTAAAAGAGCTAATGTACGTGTTACTAATACAAAAAAAAAGGGTTTTCTCAGCTTTACTGCCAAACTTCAGTATTTTTATTTTCTGTAGTTTTTGATGCGTACTTTAGCTGTTTAATAAGTTATATCGCACCATTATCAAGCCCCTCGTAAAAGTTGGGGCCGTCTGTTCGACGTCAGTGCGCTGTACTTCAAACTGAAGTTATGGGGTGTATTATATGAAACACAGGGGTGTAAGTGTACACCTCTTTTGCAGAGTGTACTTCCTTCCACCTTAGGCCTGACCGCCATCTAACTTTGTAATCTTTCAGAGCCAGTCCTGCAGCCCAAAGAGTGCATCGTCGCGGCGCTAGTTGTCTTCGTGAGTTTTATATCGCCGGTTAAACCAATCACGCATTGGTTTAGTCGGTAATGACAAACGCACAAAAGCGATGAGCGTAATTACGCTGCACATTTGGCGCTGCTTTATCTGCTTCCTCAGATCGAAGAGCGCGGTCGGACTTCAGGGGAAACGAAGTATAGCTACAAATTTGAACAAACCGGAAACGACGGACCAAGAAGGGACAAACACATAACGTCTCAACGAGACTTTGTGGTTTGTGTGTGTGTTTGTGCAAAGTTTAGTGTGTGTTTGTCCCAGTTTAGTGATGATTGCGTCTAGGACTAAGCTTCACTTTTTTTTTTTTTTTTTTACATCAAGCTTTCGAAATACTATTACCGTATCCACGCGTTTTCACGGAAGTCACACAAAGACATAAATTATTTTGGGGCTATTCCCAATTTTGTGGATTTTATGGTCCATGGTATCAGTGCTTGTTAGTTAACGTTCATAATCAGTGTTAGAAAAATTTCTGTTCACAGGCAATTCTTTCAACAGACCCTCATGTTGAACCTTCATATTTCGTTGTTAAACCGCTGACATTCAAGCATGACAGTACAATGAACTGCTAAAACTAACATTTCAAAGAGTACTTTTAATGTTACTTGATGACTTTTAGAAAGTCCTTAGATCATCCATCCTCGACCAAGAAGGTTCAACGATCTCGGTTGATATGCGTCGTTCCGAGGCAGCTCCATCGTAAATGTCTATAGCAGATGCGCAGCCGCATTAGAGGAAATAAATTTGTCTTTGTGCGCACGTTCGCGTTTTTTAAATAATTATTAAATTGCTGGTATTCTATACGTTTGTTTATGTACAAATGCTCATGCACGGTCATTCGTCATAAATTTAGGCACGTTCTCGAATTCTTAGCATAAATACACAATAACAATATTATCGTGTAATGAGTACCAGATCACAGTAGAACGAGGACTCGGCATACTTTGACACGCCTGACTTCCCAGCTCATGCCAATCCCTATTATTTTAGTTTTGCGCACGTCTATCCTTAATATCCATAGCTGGTTTTCTTTCCTATACGGCGTGCAAATAAGACCGATTTTTGCGAGTCTATTGTTCTTGTTTACCCGCCAAACACGCCGACATGTTTTTGTTTTCTCCAGCGCGATACCGAGACTGCCTCGGTATCGCGCGTTCCCAGCGCGTACTTTATGTAGCACCTTGATTAGGGGGCCGCTCATTGAGCCCCGATGTGACAAAAACGCACTTTGGAACACTTACTCGCCATATGGAAACACCACTATACTCCGTTTCACCTCATGTTGTACCGCAGCGGAGGATAGAAGCGCGAGCTCATAGCATTGGCAGCTGCCCTTACTGCACGAGAGCTTGTGCCGCCGAGATGTGCCTTGAGCAAGAAGCTCGCGCTTGTAGCCGTTCCGGCGGTACATAATAAGGTGAAACAGAGCATATAAGAAATCCAGTACGCCCAGTTACTTAACACCTTGAAGATTTAATCGCAGAATCTCCCAAAGAAAATGATGAGGCTGAAAATATGTTTAGAATGAAACATATTGTCAGCCTAGCATAAAAGATATTGCTATATCTAACAATAGCCATGTAGCTCAAAGTGGGCTCTGAAAGGGGGGCCGATGTAGGTTCCACTTGGAGAGAGCACGTGGGTCCCAAGAGGCCAACTTGGGCAGCCCATATGTGCTCCCTTCGTGGGACACACAGTGGGTTTACTTGGGCAGCCCAAAAGGGCCCTCCTCGTGGGGCCCACAGGGTGCCGGAATGAGCAGCCCTCATGGACCTGTCTCGTGGGACCTACAAGGGACCTAGGATTGGCAGTCCACAAGGCTTTACTCATGGGAACCACACTGGACCCACGTAGGCAGCCCGCTTGAGGCGCCCCAGCGAACGTTATCCCGTTTGGGGTCACTCCATCAAGCCCCGGACGATTTGGAATCTAAAATCATTTCTTCATTCCCCTGAAATTGTGGAATCTATTATCATTCCCCTATCATGTGAGCCATTCCCTTATCGTGCGAGCATATCATTTCCCTATCATGTGAGCGTCCCGGCCCGCACTCGAGGAACCATGTATACGGTGTTCCTTCAGTTCCCTAGTGATCGGTAATTTCAACCAATAGACCAGGAGTGGCCAAGCTGCGGCTCTTTGCGTGCTAAAGTGCGGCTCGCGGATTCCTCCCTACCCCCCCCCCCCCCCCCACACACACACACACACTTCCCCGCTTCCCTCCCGGTTACACGAGCACTTCCCCAAAAAGAGAAATGGAACCCGTTTTAAATAAAAAAAACAGGTTCCGGTTTTGTAGTCTTGTGCTACTACTACCTTACGTACAGTTGAACTGCTTTTTGACTCGGATAGATTGAAAGTAGTTTGAGTTTCGTGTATTGCTCCAAACAAACGTTTGCACCCCCCCCCCCCCCTACCCCCCCGGGCTCTTGGAAGTTTCGTGGTTTTGTTTGCGGCTCTTGGGCCGGGTCAGCCTGGCCACCCTTGCAATAGACCGATCTCACCAGCTAGTTTGGGTACACCACCGCTGTTGCCCTGCATCCTGGAACCTCTTTCTCCACGTGCGATAACCCCGATGGAGGTCTGCGCGAGCAGAGCACGAGACGACACGAGCTGTCTCGTGTACGGGCGCCTACCACTTGTAAACTACAATTATGAGAATCTCACGCTTGTGCGGAATGCTTAGGGGGATATGACTAGTAGATGCTTACTCACTTTTGAGTGCAATCCGAAGCCATCCTGAGTAAGTGCCGTATTTATTTCATGTTTCATTCATTTAATTTTTATTGCGTAGCCAACCTGAAATTGGGCATACACACGCGTTGCCCCCGCGTAGTCTGCCGTTGTGCTACTTTGCTCCCCCCCCCCCCGCTTATAGCGAAGATGGAGCCCTCGGGGGAAAATCACGTGCAGCCCAAGTTATTCATTCCCAGGCATTGTCCCCGTGTAGGCCACCTCTGTGCTAACACTGCCCCACAGAGCCGTTGTGGGGACCACGGGGGCATTGCACGGGCAGATAAGTCCGGTGCGCCCACGCGTAGCCGAAGTGGAAACCAAGGGGATAGTGCGTCGGCAACCCAAGTTTACCGGCCCTCACTTTGCCCTCCCGTAACCGAAGTGGGACCCACGGGGGTATCGCATGGGTAGCCCGACATGGGTATCCCCACGTCGCTCCGACGTGGGACCCACGGGTGTATTGCAAGGGCTGCCCCTGTCCACTTTGGGCCCACGTGGGCCCCACTTTATGAGCTACCTATGTACTGCAACATTGTTTAGGTGTACAATGTCGGTGGTATGGCGCGGTGTTTCCTTTATTAAAAGGTGGCTGAACATTTCTTCAACATCACAATTTGCCGAGCTGCCTCTGTAGATTGCAGCGATCGGCTCGCCATGGTGCTTTGTGGGAAAGTAGACTCGCTGGATCTCTTAGACTGCTAGTGTTACTCCGGCTTATAGTAGTGTAACAAACGCATATAAAGCAGTAAATAACGTATTTTTATTTATTTTTATCAATCAACCGTAACGCAACCGCAATAATTGTCTTTGCGGAGTGTTATAAAAGTTAAGTCACTGTTTTCTTCATCCAGGCGTTTTCTAAATCGCTCATATGTACCTGGTTTGCCATCTCACTTTTCCACTGGAGACCTTTAAAACCTCCCTCGTAAGCTGCCTTACGAACACAACACTATAATATTGCCAAGGAATCTGTTAACGTGTAGAGTTAGAGTAACACACGGCTTAAGAAGCACAGGCGGGGACCTTCTCGCATCTTGCTTCGCGATTCGTTTGACGGTATTCTTATGTCGCAATCGCTCGCTACGCGATAATAAGATGCTCGGGGCTCGGCCAACACCATCTAGAAGACAAGGCCTGCGCATGACGTCATCGTTTGTAAATCCCAGACCCGCCCTAAGCGGCAAACAGGCCGAAGCTTGCAGAGAGTAGCCGCAAAGCGGCAGACGCGTGCGTCCTAGCGTCGCCGCGTCTTAGCGTCTGACGAGCGCGAGGGTTATAGACCTTTGTCCGGAAGTGCTCTTTTTAGCCTCGACCGCAAAAAGCAAAAGCGAACAATAATCTCGAATCCAGACGCTCACGGCGAGGGGGAGCTGCGTCGGCCTGCGCCGCTGCTTCCCGCCGCGGGCTTCTTCGCTGGTGTACCGACTGCCGTTTCGCCGGCATCGGTCTTGTTTACCGCGTTATGTGAGTATAGTGCCCGTAATGTGAGAGCCGTTTGCCCATACGCCACTTTGCAGCTGTTAGTTTTCATCTAGCCGAGCCAGAAAACATTTTGCGACGAGTTGACCGCGCGCGAAGAAAAAGCAAACATGATGACGGTTTGTGCGATTGCTTTGGGGGCTCCGGTGTTGCGTGTCTTTAACGTCGTCGTGAGAAGATTCCCCTGCCCTTCGAAGTTATTGCAAGCACCACGAGTGGCACGAAAGATGTGGAATCATCGTCTCAACTACAAATAAGCAGGCCTTCACGAGCAACGACAAAGTCGAGCAGGCGCTCGGCACCGTTGTGTCGTCAGATGTTCTTCAACGCCGAGGTATTTTCATTTATCATTTGGGATGGCTTCAAGAGTGGGAAATTAATCTATTTCGCAGATTGTTAACGCCGAAGCGGGTGCACTCCGTTGCAGCGCCGTTGTCGCGCAAAGTGCAGAGAAAACCGGGTGTTGATGGCGGCGGTGCTCTTTGATCGCTTTGATCTTGCGCCGTCGGGTTCATGGAGTCCGGAGTAAACGTACGTACGTGCGTCTGCTTGATCGGTGTTTTGGACTGCCTCAAAACTCTTTCTCACGCGCATTTTCCTTGTGAAGCTTAGTAGCTCATTACACCTCGTCGTCGACTGCGCTCATTTGACTACGACGCACGAGCCTGCCTGAAGTGAATTTCACTGCCTAAGATCTTTGGTGTGCTGTAACGAGGGCTAATAAAATATCACTTCTGAACAAACGAGTCGAAGTTTCGTCTGTTATCATAACTGATCGCCTGTCACAATATTAATCAGTAGCGTTCCTAGACTCCGCCCCCACAGGCAACCTGCTTCGTTGCCCGATAGTAAGTGTCTCCTTGTACCTCAGCTCCCACTTCAAGTAAGTACCAGCCTTTAGAACTGACAATTAATAGTTTCGAACCCAGACGCTTGCAGCGTGTGTGTGTGTGTGTGGGGGGGGGGGGGGGGCGATAGACCGCGACCTTTCCCAGTACTAGCACGTTGCCGGCGTCGGTCTTGTTTACCGCCGTGTAAGGTATCAGAGCAATTCGTCCGGACGGCACTGTGCCGTTGTTGGTTGTACGAACAACCAGAGGAAACGCAGGGTTCTTTTGGACAGCCACTGCCCGTCACACAATTGCCTAAGAAGCGAGTGCGGATGCGACGTCTACGGCTTCCACAAGTTTCCGTCCCATGCAGCTTCTCGGCAAGAATGAACAGCCGCACTCGGAAGAAAAAACTTCACTCCGAGCAAGAACTCAAGAGTGAGTGTCAGTGTAGCAACAATGTTTTTCTATGCGTACGTTTGGCGTGCGTGATGGATACAACAGAGGTGGTCACTTCTCCGTGATCAATCGGCAGGTCGTTTACGTCGTATACGTACGCTAGCTACGAATGGTACATTCGTTTCGGTTTCGGTTTAGGCTCGGCAGAGCCGCGCTGCCGCAGAAAGGCAAGTAGATCGCGAAAATCGGTCTCAAACGTGCCACGAATGTAATGTCGTATACAAGAAGCTAACAATCAAGCATTTGAAAGCTACAAGAAAGCGGTAGCGAAATATTTACTACGCAATGAACCCGGACTGAAACGCGGATGTCAAGGGTCAGCAGACACCGAGAACATCTAAGACAAGAAAGGTTTTCCCTTGTTTTCTTGATCGAGATGGGTTCTCGAATGTTCACGACATCTTCCCTGTTGCAGAACGGGCCGCGGAGGCTTCTGGTGAAGACATCTTTCACGATGTGTCGGTGCATTCGGACAGCCTGCTGCATCCAGCTCCCCAAAGCAACGCCGCCAACGCAGCCCCCCCCTCCTGCCTGCCAGTTCTTTCCGCGTGGTGGCGCGAACGTAGATAAACATGGCGGCACCCTGGAATTGGCGCGGACACTGGTCTATACGCGGCGACGCAACGACGGACGCGTCAACCGCTTTTGCGGCTGCTCTCGTCAAGCTTCAGCCTGTTTGCCGCTTGACGCGGGTCGGGGATTCACTCACGATGACGTTTTGTGGGGGGAGGTGGAGGGGGGGGGGGGGGGGGGTGGCGCAGGTATTGTCTTTTAGCTGGTATTGGCTCGGCACACCCTGTGCTTGTCAAAGTTTACACTAACTGTCGTGCTCTTGCTCCCGAATGACATGAGCTTCCCAGGTGTGCATACCTGTGGAGAGTCTGGTAGGCGAACCAGGGCAGGACGGCAGCGGCCCTGGGGGCGGCGGCGAACATCCCGTGCGGACCTGCGACGCCGTAGCCCTGAAGGCAGCACAGGACGATGCCCAGCACGGCGGCGAGCAGCGTCTTCCGGAGAAGTCGCTCGACCCTGCTGCATTTCTTCTGCGGCTGAGGAGCCTGGCCGGCACCGGACTTGGACGACGAAAACCTGAATTGCGGTCAGCCACGTTCGAGAATCGTCGGCAGCATCCTTTGAGCAATGTTGGGCTGTATATGTCAATGACAAGACGAGATCGGAGGAGAGGTCTCTCAGACGTCCCGCCTCTAGCACGAGCTTTCCCTCTTCGGTAACACTTGGGTGTTTCGTGAATTTGGGGCGTGCGCGCGCAGCCATAGCTCGGTATAAGGCAACGAACGAGCGCGTAGTAGAGGTCGGGCATCTGATAAAGACGCCCTGCTGTTTCCATCGTATCAGTGAATGTAAAATGTAAAGCGTTAGACTTCGTTTCGACAGAACTGCGAGTGCAAATCTTCGGAAATCTCAAATATGTCGATCTCGATATGTTTCTTCCATAGATCTTAACTCGCTTGTTTTACATGTAGTGGCGGAGTTTTGAGTTTTAACATTTTGACCCTTTGGAGCATTGCGTGAGCCTGTAATACCTTAGTTGGCATAACTAGAATGCGATATATGTACAGTGAGAGACACAGCGCGAAAACGAAATTGACGTTTTGACAGAAAAACTGCACTTACTCGTAAATCGTTTTTTTTTTTTTTCTTTTTGCGTTTGTCGACAGAAAATTATTGCGCGCGCCCTATCACCGTTCGCGCGCGCCTTATCTCTTATCAGGTGGTTTTGACACTTGTTTCAATAACAAAACCACAAAATAAGTGCCAAAGCCTCGTGATAGATGATAAGCACGTAGCACTCACCGCATGCGTTTTTCGGTAAAAATTGCGCTTGCATAGGCTGCCACGGCAACGGCAGAATAGTAAGTGCGGAGTGACGTCACTTGCCCTGCTAAGAATGCGAAGCACGTAGCGCTTGCCGCATGCGTTTCTCGGTAAAGATTACGGTCACATAAGCCGCCGCGGCAAAGGCAGCGTACGGATACTTTCAGATATAAAATCTTTTGATACAGTGCATTTACTTTTTTTTCTTCAATCATATGGTATAGACCAGGGGTAGCCAGGCTGACCCGGCCTAAGAGCCGCAAACAGAACCACAAAACTTCCAAGAGACGCGGGGGGCAAACTTTCGTTTAGAACAATAAACGAAACTCGAACTACTTTTAATCTATTCGAGTCAAAACAAGTTCAACTGTACATAAGGTAGTAGTAGTACAATGCTACCAAACCTAAACCTGTCTTTCGATTTAAAACGCGTTCCATTTCTCTTTTGGGGGAAGTGCTCGTGTGACCGGGAGGGAGGCGGGGAAGGGTGGGGGGGATTGGGGAGGGAGCCGTGAGCCGCAGTTCTACACGCAAAGAGCCGCATGCAGCTCGCGAGCCGCAGCTTGGCCACCCCTGGTATAGACCCTTTTGCTGTTTACAAATATGAACTTCCGCTTGCGTCCCAAATGACTTCCGGTCGCACTGTCTTTGCAAGCCTGTTGAGCGTGCTTATGTCACCAGTGCTAGAAAGCATAAATTCTACACGGGAATCAAAGTTGCAGATTTAACGAGGGCCTTCGGCTCTACAATATTACATCTTGGAGGAGGCAAGTTGGTCTACAAGAATACTCGAAACATTTTAACAGATCACGCACTCCTTTGTTATTTAGGCGCTCACCTGGAGAATTGGTGGCTAAACGTTTTATCTACATTTCAGCCAGTGGTGCTAAGGTGGCCTTTATCCATTCTTTTCATAAACCGGCAGTTCTCTGGGACGTCAAGGACTGGAGCACCACCTGATGGCGTTTGCCATAAAAAGAGGTCTATAGTGCCGCGGGCAATCGTTGGAGGTGATACGACGGCTTCACTCTCGAACCATCTTCACAGCGTAAATTGGAGCCTTATTATTTATTTATTTTTTGCCTTTTACTTCGAACATTTTCAGTTTTCATTATAAACAGCCAACGTGAAAACCACTGCCGCAATTAACAAGATATGTAGTGAATGTTCCAGGTTAGAAATATACTGCGTTAATCACGCTGCTCCTCTTCAGCGTTGAATCAGTATCAGCACACTCAATTGCAGGCCACCCTCAGGCCGCATACGTTTTCACGGCGTGCAAGTTTGTTTTCACCTTGCAATACCTCTCTAATTGTACCACTGAATGAATAGGCGGATTTGGTTTACGCCATATCTGTGTTTGAGGAACGCCCTTGGTTTGAGGCAATTGGCCTTAACCCTTTCCTCCTGAATAAAAAGATCAGAACTGCTAGTGCTGAATTTTCTACATCAGCTTTAAGGCGCTCATACCGCGTCGGCCTAGGTGGCGTGCCAGAAAAGCCGGCGTGCCAGAAAAGCCGGTGTCGTACCCCAGAAAAGCCGCGAAAATGCTGATTGGTCAATCGCGTCATGACGTCGCAGCCGCATGACCTCGCGCGGATTTTCTAAACAACCCACAACGCTCGCGTGAAGCGTGACGTCAGGCGTGAAACAAAAGTGATCAAATCATGACATGCAATGCGAATTAAAGGTCGCCACCCGTCTCAAATGATTTAACTTTATGAAGTAAATATTTTGCCTTAAAAATAAATTTGAAGAATGTTAGACGGAGGCGAGATTCGAACCCACGGCCCCTCGGATGCGAGCCAGAGAGCCTAAAGACTAGGCCACGCTGGTACGCTTGCACTGTTTGGGAACGAAGAGGGGTTTATATGTGTAGCTATCGCGTTTCACTCTTATTCACGAGTGTTTTGACAGCAAGTGCCGCGTCAGTGATTACATGAGTCCCAGCCAAAGTGTTATGCAGCACTCGTCTCCTGACTTTGCCCTCCTGTCTCCCTCTGGTATGTTACGTGGAAAGTTCATCGCTAAACGTCCTGGACACTAAAAAATCTGGAGCGCCCGCTTTCCCGCAGAGCGGGAAAATGGCCAATCGCTGCAATCTACGCTGGAATATCGGCCAACGAGCGAGGCTGATAATATGTTTAGACTTTAAGAAGCAGAGCACGCCGTGCCAGTGAGCATGACGTTTCAGCATGCTGAGTGCCACAGCGGAGACTTTGTTTTTTTTTTTTTGTGTAAATATTTTATCAGCCTTGAGCATTCGCCGATACCCCAGGGCAGATAGCAGTGATTGGCTCTGCCAAGTGCTTTGCTTTGAAAGTAGGCGCTACAAAATGCTTAGGGTGTTACTATCTAAAAGGTGTTTTGTCGACAGAAGAATGATTCATCCGGGTTATTTCGACAACTAGGGGAACATCCTTTTAGAAATTTATAAACGCTCGCTTTCTGTCAAGCACGAAGAAGATAAAATTTGACCAATCATTGTGAAGTTTACTATCGACACTGACAGCTTTAGACACACGGGACGTGGCAAGTCCCGGGCATCCGCAGCCAATTAGATCACAGTATCAGCTGATAAGAACAGCGAAGAACGAATCACAAAGCAGGAAGCGTGCCAATCGAAAGTCACTCCTTGCGCTTTGAAGGACGCCAGTGAATATATTATAAAGCGCCCCTTACAGCAAGGAGCTGGCGATTCCTTGAGTGGGGGGGTTCCAGGAGCGGGTGGGTCTGTGGCTCCTCGGCAGAGTGGACCGACGCTGGTCAAGCCGGACGGGGACCTCTGCGATGCCATACTCTGCATCCAGCTTCACGGGAGACTGCTGACGAACAGAAAGTGGCAGCAGCGGTCGTCATTGTTTATTTATTCGCTCTCAGGACTCCTGAACTTTGGCGTGTCTGCACACCCCTGGGAAAAGCAATCAACTGCAATACACCGAGGGAGCTCGGCAAATGGCCAGGCTGAAAGTGCGTATAGACCCAGGGGAAAGGCCGGAGAGTTGCCTAAACAAGCAGAGCCAAGGCCGCAAACATTCGCTCGGGCTTCGCCCATCTCCCGGTAGGAGCACTGTAGACTTGGGAGCCTTCATAACTAGGCCACGTGCGCCGCGCGAGACGTATGGGTCTTGCAAACGTGTTTCCCGAGTGGCACTCATCGGCTTCCCACTACCCCAGACGTGTTACGCCATCTTACGGCATTTGTCTGAAGTGCAAGCGGTGAACGAGGCGTCGCTGTTCAGATACCTCTCTTTTTTTAATTTTGGTTGAGACCTAAAAAACGGTTTGCACTGTGACGCTGACATTGAGGTTTCATTACTATCAGTGTCACAGCCCATATCGTTTTTTTTTTCAGTTGAGACATTTTTTTTCAGACTCGCCATTCGGCGAGCCTTCTCCACAGATCGCAAAGACTGGCTCTCTCAACCGCTTAGCTGGAAGATCGACGATTTAGGTGCTCTAGACTTTTGTGTGGCAGAGTTCCCTTTAAAGACTCAACCTGCTCACACTGCACAATCTTCAAGTCAACTTTATAATGCTCACGTAAGACAGTCATCAGCTGGCAGTTTCCAGTGCATTATATATGGGACATTTTTCAGCTTGCGAAGTCCGTAGAAATCTTGACTTTGTTCTAAGCTTTTTCTTGTTACAAAACTTATATATATATATATATATATATATATATATTTATATATATATATATATATATATATTTATATATAGGTGAGGCAGAGTAGTTTGAGAACAATGGACCGGGAAAATGTAATAAGTCAGAGATCCGTACTTGCGGAGTTGCTATGCTAGGAGTTTATTGTATGTATTAGACAGTTTCGCCGAGAGGCTCGGCTTCGTCAGAAGATGGCATACATGTGACATCTATGCCATCTGACGAAGCCGAGCCTCTCGGCGAAACTGTCGTAATACATACAATAAACTCCTAGCATAGCAGCTCCGCAAGTACGAATCTCTGTCTTATATATATATATATATATATATATATATATATATATATATATATATATATATTGGTTTCTAAGATGTTTTGGAGAATCATTAAAAATTGCTTTCTGAGTGAACATTATTTTGACGCTTGAATTCATTCTTTATTATTTATTTAATAAGGAGCAGCTGCCTTCCGGTTCCTTACTTAGAGAAATAAACAAGTGACCGGGACCCTTATCTTTAAAGCTCTATGAGGCGCTGACCGACATATTGAAGGATTGATCGTTTAAATTTCTTTAGAAGATATTAAGGAGTTTTTTTGGGGGGGAGTAAAAACCACATTCAAAAATTGACATCATGTGACATGACGTCGCGATGTGGAGAAATGGTTTCACCTGATACCATGGCGTCATAGGGCTTGACGTAATGCGCGTCAGGTCACAAGGGCGCTTCACGCCTCGCAAAAACCTCACGTGACGTCACGTGACGCGAACTGTGTTGGTGCATCTAGAATGAATTTTCATGTGAATTGCCAGTCTAGCATGGAAAAGCTGCCACCCAGGTGGTGCAAGAACATTCGGCTCCAGGTTGAGTATGTGAAAATGGGGGACATCTACCAACCTATAAGTGGCCGATATCCGCAGCAAACAAATCAAGTGCAAATCAATATGGCACTTCCTTGACATATAAAAATTAACAGGATCGAGGATTGAACTCTGGATTCTTGCACTCTGCAGCTCTATTTATCTTACTTCACGCACTCTGATCCGCGGTGAACAAACTTACTCGGCCTCTCCACAGTAGGAAGCAACTCTGAGCATAGCTCTGGTTCCACCGTTTTCTTAATAAGCCCACAGGGCGAAACAAAATAAAAAGTACCACAACTATGGGAGTGTGAGGAGAGCGCTGTGATTCTCGGAGCACTTTAGGTGTGATTATGAGCTTGCATCGAGCTACGTGGACCAGATATCACAAGACCGTCCTTCAGGTATCTTCCACAATGAAGCAGCAAAAAAATTCATCAATATCGATTTAATACGACGGACCAAGTGAGCGTTCGCAAGCAAAGATTAAGTGTAGGGTCGTTTGATAAGTTTGGTCAATGTCCATGAGATGGCACCACAATTCATGTGGTTCTTCAAAACTAGTTCAGGCCTAATTTCAACCAGACGCGACACGTGGTTCACACTAAACAAATGTTTGAGGCGAGCACTTTGACAGTTATCACAAAACTAGAAAAAGAAATACGAGTTTCGAGTGGTGAATAAACAATGTTACTTCAAAAACTGGACGCGAGCAGATCAAAGCCAAGTTGAATGAAGTTATTGGTGGCTCTGCACCGAGATTGAAGACATATTTTTATCTGAATCAATGAGTTTCAACGTTGCCGAACATCCCCTGAAAATGAATCGAGCTCTGCACGCCGAGTTGATATCACAACGACGGAAATCATTAAAATATTTACGGTAATTTTATGGAAGACCGTCAAGTTAAAGTGCGCGAGATTACTGAGACTATAGGCATCTCAACCGAGCTAGCACGCAATATCCTGCACAGACATCAAACATTTGTGTGTGCGATGAGTGCCAAAACTGCGCACAGTCGACCAAAACGCGCATATAAGGGCACTTCGATGCAGTGTTTGCCTATGTTGAATCGCAATGCGAAAGTCTTTTTGCGTCGGTTCGTGACCGTGGACAAACTTTGGATCCATCACTCTGCACCTGAGTCAAAGTAGCGGTCAAAGCAGTGGTCAACGACTGGTGAAAGGGCATCTAAGAAGGCGAAGACCGTCTTGTCGGCTGATGAGGTGATGGCCACTGTGTTTGAGATACCCAAGGAATCATTTTGGTCCACTTCTTGGAGGAACTTAAAACAAGAAGAGGAGCCTATTATGCTACATTTTCAGACCGTCTGAAAGAAGAATTAAAACTAAAACTTTCCAGATTGGCGCACGAAAGAAAAGTGATATTTCACCAGGACAATGTGTGCCAGCCAACAAATCGACTGCCGCAATGGCGAAACTGCACGAATTAGGCTTTGAACTTTTTCCCCGTCTACCCTAATCACCGGACATGGCCCCGTGCGACTTTTTCCTCTTCCCGAATTTAAAAAGGCGGCACGATGGGAAGAAATTTCCATCGAATGAGGACGTCATCGCCACTGTAAATGCCTATTTTGCAGGGTTTAAGAAAGCCCATTTTTATGACCAAATTAGGAAGATCGAAGCTCGCTGGGCCAAGTCTGTAGCCCTCAGTAGACACTGTGTTAAGAAATAACGTAAATGTTAAGAAGAAAAAACGGTGTTCCTTTTACTCTTTTACTATACTTATCAAACGACCCTTATAACACAGTATTCTCTCAGAATGATCGGTTTGTGTGCCAAGCCAATATAAACACGTATTATCAATCTTCACGGCGTTATGGCGAATTAAACGCGGCACGATAGTTTTAAAGTAAGCGTATGCACCTGGTTCTTACATGCATAAGTCTCCCCAATTAGGCGCTCAGGCTTGCACGGATACTTACCATAAGGGGCTGCTGCTGCTCCTGCGTAAGCTGAGATGGGCAGAGGGGCATCGAAGCTCTTGATCGTAGACCCCGAGGACACGTTGCGCCGGCGGAGACAGGTTCGTGGTCCGGGTCACCATTTGACGAGGGGGAGCCTGTGTCGTAATGAACCGTCGTCTAACACTGTACTATTCCATTTACATAAAAAAAAAAAAAACCTGGGTAGCTCAGAGCGCCGTAAATTCGAACTTGCAATTTTTCCTTCGAATCAGTTTTTATCATTATAAAACAGCGCGCAAAAAAATAGTGTTAAAAGAAAAAAGACAGACGAGTGCTTACTCACAACGTCTAAGGTGGCTTATTTTGTCTTTGTTTTATCTTACTTTTTTTCTCTTCTGCGCTTTTTTTTAATAATTATTTACTACCAACAGGTCCCGTTTTGAACACCACTATACTCGGGGACAACGTATCCTAGCAATGTGGTCAGACGTGCGGACCCGCCTGCCCTTTCCAATTTTGAGCACTGATTATAGCAGTGAGCGCTTTCGTCTCCTTTCCTCGAAAATGCCAGCAAAGGCCCCCCGATGTAGCCTCTTTCACGAAGTCCTCCGTGGTTCCACCCGGAATTTCTTTGTTTGTTTCTGGAATTTGATTGAGGGAAACGTATTATTTCCCTAGCATCATTGTTGATCATTATCCTCAAACTATTACAATTTTTTAGTTTTGTTTTCCTTTCATTACACATGAGAAGTAACATATTGTTGGGTTTAAAAATTGTCTATTGCCAATAGATTGCGCTTCGTCAGCTTTTTCTGCAAATACAAGATGTTCAAGCCCTGTTTTTATGCGCGACCTTTTTCATAATCTCTTTAGCAATGCGGAGTAAGCACGGTCATGTTACGCTGTCGTAGATGTGCTAACTTCAAGCGAAGATCATACTTTATTAGTGAGTTCAAAATGAATCATAGGCAATATTATCTAAACGTTTTTTATAAACTTTAGGTAAATTATTTTCTTTCAGGAACTATGTAAAATTGTTTGCGGATGTATTATGTCACACACAAATAGGTGGAAAATGTGTGGGACCTAGGCAATCCTGTATTATGGCGAATGTAAATATCAACCAATCAAGCAATTCAGCTACACTTCCGGCTATCACGTTCGAGCGATAGTATTTCAGAGCTGTATTTTGTACTTGTATATCTGTATGACGGTGCAATTTTATCAATCTCATTCGTATTTCTGTGTCGAAACACATTTTCTCGCGTGTTTCTGCATTGAAATATATTTTCGGGAACCTTTCTGGTATTGCGATACACAAAGGGACCGTTTTATCTTGTTAGGGTTTTCGCAATATTGTTACTTTCTCAACGAGGGGTCACCCAACTTTTTTGCCAAGTGGCCGGATTTGCGGTTTGTCGCAGTCTCGAAAGCCGGAAAAAGTGAGTGATTAAACTCGAAGAAAAACTAAGTGAATAAGGCGAGGTAACATTTTAAACACAGAAATTAAAGTTGGAGTAAATATTGAAAAACCCTAAGGTGGATGAATACGTATACTTCAAATTAAATTTGAATATATAACGAGTTATGACATTACGCAACACTTCTGACTAAGAAAACTCACCAACTTAGACACCTTCGCGCAGTACAAACGACTGACAGGAAGGATAAAACTAATCATGAGAGTATGCAATAGTAGTGACCGAGGACACTAAGTGCAATTTACACGAGAACACAATATAATTTTAACATAGTTACACAGTCATGAAGCAGGGGATTAATAAGGCAATACTAATGGCGACAATGTTCAATTAATATTATGCCGAGAGTACCCGTGTTAATATAAACTGGGGAGCGTGTTGGTTTTTGGACAAACACGACAGAAAGATTAACACACTTTGGACAAAGGGATGACTGACACTTCTTCTTTCAACTTGCAACAACACAAATACAGTGAATCTCCTAGCTGAGTATTTTCGACCCACTTCTGCCCAGAGGGAAGAAAAGAAAGCGATATAGTAACTACCGGACGAACGGAGACAGAAAATGAGGGACAGAAAGATTGCATTTTTGATGGTGGATAAAATGCAATTATGCCGAATTCGGAGTAAGAAATTCTACCTTATCCTTAGTTAAAATGATTGAAGGCGCCAAAATATTATTATTAACTGAATTCGTGCTGAAGGATTTTATAATATCTCTGCCAAACATGTTACTGTGCCCTCCCAAAATCCTCGTTTGCTCAAAACTCGGAACACAGTCACTGCACGTGCGAGAGTAAATGACAATAGGCTCTGGGCAGGGTTCTAGAGAGCGCCACCGTCGGTTGATCATCAGCACCACCTTGGCCATATGAGGCAACACTGGGATGGCTAAAATTGGCAGCGCCACCGGCGTACCTTTCCGAGATTACGTTATTATCAAGACCAAACGGTGTGTTGTCGCGCGCTACACTACCGACTCTTCAAAGAATCTGTCAAACATTGAATATATAAATGTGCATGCGTCTGTGGTTGCGTCATTCTACCATTAGGGAGTTTTAGTAGGTGCTTTTCTCGGTAGGTAGACAACCCAAAACGGGAGCTTGCAGAACAGCTTCTTAGAATGGATGCTTGGGCGAGTTGGATATTCATATTGAAGGAGAAGCGCTAAAGTAAACTCACTCACACTCACACTCACACTCACACCAGAAAAACGGTCACTCACGTCGCGCTGACTTTCAACTCAAATTGTATTTTCGTCTTCTTTCGTTTTCTTTTTTACGCGTATTAAATTTGTCATCTCACTTCGTTCTCTTCTGTACAAAACAAATAGCATTGTCTATTGCACATTACCTTCGAGAGTCAAGATATACCAATTATTTTTCAGAAAGCGTTATGGATGGACTGCTAACACAAGTGTCACTCCTTTTTATGATGGTAGCTGCCTCTATTATCTCACGTGTTAACTGGTGATGGTTCTTTCCAATTAAGGTGCTATTTTTGAAGTCCGCGGTGCACCCACAGATGTATAAATGACAAATTAAGGGAACACAACAACAACACCCGATTAGCAAACTCAGGACTTTTGGGCATTCACTTCCGTGACTGTGGGTTTTCTCGCATCGAGGACGAAGTTATAGAACCGGATAGACACGAGTCCAAATACAACAACCATCTTGGGCAGCTACGCGCAAAGCTTCCGGGATTCCGACAGTCCGGTACGAAACAGTGCCTACAGCTTCGACGTTTGGTCTTCTGCAACATCTGATAGCAATGTGAAGAATAAAAGATAAAAAACGCACGAATCACCATCTTC
Source organism: Ixodes persulcatus (assembly GCA_013358835.2). Taxonomy (NCBI): domain Eukaryota; kingdom Metazoa; phylum Arthropoda; class Arachnida; order Ixodida; family Ixodidae; genus Ixodes; species Ixodes persulcatus. Next base: position 409,911 of record JABSTQ010009679.1, on the reverse strand, counting down.
AAATTAATGCGTGAACAACCCTACGAGCAAGCAGGCTGGCGAAAGGGCCTTCCCATTGTTGCAAATATTTTGAGCTAGATGGCGCAACGTGTCACACCGAGCTTTATTTCCCTGAGGGTAGGGTGTGAAAAGAGTTTGCCGAAGCTTTTGACACTTCTACTTGGCAGAGAAATTATAGAATCTTTCAGCACGAACTTAGTCAATAATAATAGTTCGGCGCCTTCAATTATTTTACTAACGATGAGGTAGAATGCCTTACTCCGGAGTTGGCATAATTGCATTTCACCTTCCATCCGACAATGCAATTTGTTTTTCAGTCACTCTTTTTCTGGCCCCGTTTATCCTGTAGTACTATATCGCTTTCTTTTCCTTCCTCCTGGGCGGGGGTGTGTCAAAAATACTCCGCTAGGAGATTCCCTGTCTCTGTGTTGTTGCGAGTTGAAAGAAGTAGCGTCGGTCGTCTCTTCGTCCAAAGTGTGTGCTTCTTTTTGTCGTATTTACCGGTGTTACCATGTAGTTTCCATCGTTCTTTCTGGTAGCATAGTTTGCACATTTAGAGCGCGTCGCGGAGTCATTTCTTTAAGCGCACTTCTTTGTACGCCGCTAGCAGGGAGTCTGCTGGAAGCGGGTTACAGGCCGGGCCTCAGTGGAAGAACTGCGGCTTGCAACGGTCCTGTCGGAGGACTTCCGCCGGCCGGATTTGGCCCACGGACCAGGGTTTGTACACCCCTGCTCTAAGCTAAAGATAAACACCATTTGTTTTTTCTAGATAGGGGTTAAGGGTCCTGTTAAGGGGAAGCGGAGGCTCTGTTAACCTGCAGACCTGATTCAGTACAGTATATTGTCATTTGACTAAGTATGATTGATATTTCTATTTGAAATTTTGTTTTCGGAATATTCTAGGCGGTTTCCTTTTGTTGTAGATACGAAAGGCAGAGTACGCTGCCGGTATGAGCGTCAGAACTGTAACATTGCCCTTCCAGAGACACGGGTGTGGGTAAACTTTCAGCGTTCAGACCAAACACACATGTGTCAAAAATGAAAAGCCCGAAACTGGGAACACAGTGTAGCGGTTTTCTACACAGTGGCAACGTGATATATATGCTGAAAAAGATTCCCGCCTTAGATTAGTACATGGGGACTTCTCGATGTGATTTGGGAAGACATGAAACTGACAAAAAGATTCAAACGATTTTTTCTCAGAACTGTAAAAGATACCGGAGGAATCCCTCTCTATCCTCGATGCGAAGTTTTTTTAATCCACTGAAGGCCCGCGTGTTTATCTTAGCACCACGCTAAAAAAAAAAACGTTGTTTATTCTGCGGAAATGGTATTTCGAACCCGAGAAAGTCAACGTCAAAATCCAAGCTGCATCTTAGAGCGAGTGCTCGTTTGTGCGTATAAAAAAAAATCTCGTGTGCTTGTTTAGTAATGTAGACCGTGATATTTTTTTTTTTTTTGCATATTCAAGCAGTTTCATTTAACTAGCGTGGTGATGTATAAAGGCGTCTTTTATATTTCTGGGAAAGATATATTTCAGTATCAATATTTCTGCCCCCAACAAAATGTATTCCTGTATTCGTACTTTCAATCACGTATTTTAAACGTATTTTTTTGCGCATCGGGGTGCCTATTTATAAGTGGATATAAATATAAATATTTTAGACGTCTTTTTTATGTATTCCAGTCTATGTATTACCAATACATTTTTAAGCTATTTCTTCCTAACCATTGATTATCAAGCATTACTATGAGAGAGTGGCACTTCTCTTAACAGTCCTATACAACAAGGTTACCAACATCATTTAATAAAGGTCCTCAGAAGTACCTAAAATTTGGGTTTCTTTGAGGACAAAACTACCATATTGCCCCCCTAAGTCATGTTCACACATATGCCATAGCACTACCTTAGCGCTATTAGTAAGCGATTCACTTAGCGCTAACCTTACTGATGCGGCAATAAGTTCGCGTTGTATACAAATGATACAGCGCTCATACAGCCCCGCGACACTAATAAGTTACGTTTTTTGTCATTGTAGTATCAGCGCTGTTAGGGCTGATTTAGCGCTGCTATGAATGCCTGCACCGCGGTCTTAATGAACAGCACTTTAAGGTACCTTTCACCAGGCTTAAAATCACCCAAGTGTCTTATGCCCGTTAACAAAAACTTCATTCTAGCGAGCCAACTGTGCCCATGAACAGCTATGCAAATCTTGATGCCCATACACACATTTGCGTTTAAATGCGTCTGATGCGGATTGGAGTCCCTGCTGCAGGAAGCGACTGCTTGAATACGAAGCCCGCGGTCCCGCATCGCTCCGCTCCGCAACGCAAGGGAGCAGAGCCTGGCGCAACTTTCCAAAGCGTTGCGTTGCGGTAGACCAATCAGAAGCCAAACAAATAAAAGAAGGATCACGTGTTCGGCCGCGCCCGTCAACGTCAGCGACGCGCATCGGGTTTCCCGTTCGGAGATTGCTTGTTGGGAAGTTGGGGGGGGGGGGGGGGGGGGGGCGGGGGGGACATGGAGCAGCAGGTTCTCCCAAGTCTGCGATGGTTCAGGCTGAACTGAAGTCACGCAAGCCAGCGGCCTCGTCCCAAGAGCGGTCACCTCGATTAACCTCGATGCTGTTGCCGGGCGCCGCCATGTAGCGGTGGACTGCGCTGACTATTGGCGAGCCACAAGCGAAGATGGCGCGCTTTTATTGGCTCTTGACAACGGTCGACGGCTTGACGACGCGACCGTGTGCACAAGCTTGGTGCAAAAGCTCTTGGCAACGTTCCGCAGCCGTCTGCCGAAACGGAACTCAACGCGCTCAAATGCAGATATGTGTATGGGCCTTTACTCTTCATGCTTGCGATAGCGTATTCAGGGGTTGATCGGTATTAATGCCCGAGTCAATGAAATCCAAAAAGGAGGAATATGTGACCAACGTGCTCCGTGGTCGTTGGAGGGCGGTGATGATCCTTCGAGTCCGCTGAGGCTCATGGTGCGCTGGTGCTCGTCCGTGATGCGGATCCTCGGCGCCATCGGGTCCCAAGCCCCGCGTGAAGGGCCTCTGGTGATGTGGTGAGACTCGAAGGACTCTCGGGGTCTCGTCAGAGAAACAGGAGGGCGGCTGGGAACGGGCCTAGGTTCGCAAACGTATTTTCAATTAGAGTAAATGGTGCGACAGTCTGACAACTTGATGTTGCGACTGAGAGAAATTCTAGACCGAAACGTTCCTGGCGACAGATTTTAAAACTGGCCTCGTTATATTCAACTGTCGGTGGACCGTAGGGCCTGCATTAAAGCGGATTTCCTCCAGACAAAATTACTTTACAATTTAGACATTTTCCAGCGTATTTGTGTCACTATTGTAATATTTGGGGAATTGCAATGCCCATTCAAATTTTTATTTTACTTTGACGTTTTTAATGATTGTGTTGCTTTCGTCAAGGAATTTTAAGTGAAAACTCTAGTTGATATTTTACTCCGCTGTGTACCAGCGAGGGGGTTTCGGACCAGTCAAGCTACTTGGAAGAGGTTTTCCCCAATTGTAACATATGCATACGCATGTAATATGTCTAATAAACATATATTGTTTTCGAATTTCTGTTTCATTAAAGTTAAGACCGTTCCCTCACAACAACGAACCTAAGCATACGGCAAATATTCAATGCAAACCACAAAAACATTTGTCTCATACCATTACGATGACCATATTGTTCACTATACCGGTAGAAACAGATTTACCCGAAAAAGCGCGAAAACGTGCAATGACTTTCAATTCACGTTCAGAATGCCTACCAAATAATCTTCAATGGCTATTATCACTTTTCCCATTTTCTCACCTATGGCCTGTTTTTGTCGCCCTATGTCATCTTCATTCTCCTCGCTTTATTGCGTGTAGAACGAGTTCAGCCTTACCTAACTTCTAGAATCATCTTGCCTTTTAATCTGCGAAAAAGAACGCTCCGGTTTTTAAAAACAGTCCTCCACCACGATTTCATTCAACTTTTTAAAGGTAGAATCAGCATCAAAATATTTTTATCCTGGCGAGCAGTACTTAATTATTTTATATATCCCCGTTCCAGTCGACTATAAAGGAATGAAAGAAGTTGCCTATCTATAAAGTAGTATACCTAGAAAGCACCGAAGTGTTGATAAGCCCTGCCGTGGAATATTCCTTCAATCTCAGAGCGGCTCTATATTTTAGGCTTTAAAATGAATTATGTTCTAATATAAAGCTTTCAAGACACAAGCTCGTTGAGAATGGGCCTTGCATGTTTTGTATGATTTTATATTCCTTTTATAGATCTCGAGTTCTGTCCTCCTTATGTATGTTACTCCTAGGTGCCTCTGATGTAAGCTAAGTCATGCAAAATAAAATGTGTGCGCTGAGTGATAAACAAGGTTTTAGTTTATAAGATACGCTTTTTTGTTACTATTATTTTGATGCGCTTTAATGTTGGCCTACTACATTAAAGGAGCTGTGCAACAGTTATAGTGATTTGCTTAATAATTTGGGAGTTGGTGTCTCGACCTTTCTGAGTAAAGAACAAAAAACCGCTTTTGCCTGCATGTCTAAGTTTTTTATTTTAAAAATGAACAAAGATTGAGGTTTTAGGCTCCTCTCAACTCCTTCACAAACTTCCGAGTCACGTGCGCTGTGACGTCAATGGGGAAGGCGCGGGGTTCCGGTGAAGCTCTCTCTTTAGAGCCATCAGTGAGCAGCGAGAACTCATCCGCTCGCGACTGCGTGACCACGTGCTGGCGGGCGCAGCGCGAACAATATGGTGAAAGGAGGAATGTCTCATCCGGGTCCGGCCATACCCGTCCGGCCCTGTCCCCCCTCCCCCTCCGGCTTCTGGCGGCTGTTCCGCTGCTGACGGTGTTGTGGACCTAGGATAGATGGCGCCACTGAAACTCCGTATAATAAAAGTTTTGTCGATGATACCAGGTATTTGACGGATTTATATTTATGTTGGAACGACAAGATTTATAGAAAAGCTACCTTTTATTGAGCAGGTATTCGCACAACTTGCTATCTTTCTACAAGATTCCCCATTGACGTCATGCCGCGTGTTTCTCATGGCCGCCGCTCGCGGCTGCAGGTCGAGGAATATTCTAATTTTTGCTTCGCGATTACGCGGCGGAATCGCAACATTTCGAAAGAAGCAGGTGTGTTTTCTGTCCTTGGTGACAATGTGAACAATGTCAAAAGTAAAAAACGCCAATTCTTTCAACGTTAAAATAATTGCACAGCTCCTTTAAAGCTTTGAGGCCTGTCGAAGTACATATGAGGAGGAAAACAGTGATAATCGGCTATTTGGTTGAACACAAGCAAAAATAAACGTCACCTTGGTATTTACTTTTTTCTAGCATTCAGCATAACTTGAAAGGTATCATAAATAAAAAATTGCGTCACAACACAGTCGCAAGTTAAGGAATCACTTAAAAGGAATAGGCATGTAACAATATCATGCTGCTAGCTTTAATCTTGCAAGTTGGAAGGACCTAACGAAACACAAAGGTAGTTTAGGCTACCACTTGCGAATCCCTATAGACTCAAAGGGACGTGTCCACTCTGAGGCTTCCGGAATGTTCCTTTAAAAGATCTGTGATTAGTAATTTACCTCCTGCTGTTACTGGGATGATATCGGTTAATAAAAAAAAAAGACTAAAATAAAAAAAGAGAGAGAAAGAAGAAGCGGTAGCCAGAGGGACGACCACGGAACGACACCGCCCAGGTTGGTCTCCTCATAAAGCAAGGAATGTCAGGACCATCATCGCGACTGGCAAGAAACGCCAGGAGGGGCGAGCGTCAACAGAAAAGAAGTTTAGATCAGTGAAACTTTATCTCGTGCGTGCATACAACACACTTCCGTTTTTTTGTGTTTTTTTTTTTCAATGCGTATTTTGTATATTATATTTAGATTCTCAGTTTTAGCACCCTATAAATGGGGAGTTCGTTCTGAGCATGCTCAGTGGAAAGCGCGCTTAAATATGGCGTCCGGTAAATACACTCTATATACATACATAGCATGTGTCCTGCATTATTTTCATTCTTAATTACACCCATCGCTAATGTGTTTCTAGCGCGCTCTTTTTCGTTCCACCGCCAGAGTCACTTCACAGTTCTGGCCTCACCGGTCAAGGGTGCCCAGAGGTAGAACGCCCTTGTTGTCGTAGCAGGCTGCCACCACAATGGCGTCCTGTGCACTCGGCTGGGGAGGCAGGAACAGGAGCATGGGCAGCTGCGCAATGGACCGCTGAAGCCGCAGACAGGAGCACACGCAGGCAGAACACACGAACAAACCCCAGGCCGTGAACGAGAGCTGCGTGAACAACCACACGACCTGCGAGGGAACAGAGACACAGCACGTGAATTGAATTACTTGTGTGCAGATTTAGGCACAAAAAAATCTTTCTCGTTGAAGAATCGTGTTCTGACTATATTTATGTTTAACTTTTTTTATATGGAAACATTTATTTTAAGGGGTAAACATGTCATTTAGTTCACATTTATAACAATACAATAAAAATACAACCAATAAAACTTTCAATATACTAACTAAAATGACCACACATATCGGTTTTAGTTTACAAGTCGTAATAAGATTTCTAGACTTCAAAATCAGGAGCTATTAATTTGAACTAACTACACATTATAATGAAGGAACCATGATCTTTTTCCTCAAAGCCGAAAGACTCTATTTCAATCAACCACGAGTATTTATTGTTCTCTCATAGCTGTGGTCAACCCGCGGTACAAAAGACCAAGAAATGCCGAAGATAAAAAAAAACGAATAGAAAAACGTTAGTGCTACATGCTTTCTGTGTCAGTGTTTTGTTTATATTTATAAAATTAGGTATGGTAGATATACACAAAAGTACTCGATATAATGCAATTTTCAGCAATGGAGTCCTATTTAAGTTTCATTTCGCAGTTGTGGCATAAACCATAATTATAATACACATCTTGAGCTTCACAGTAAAAGCGAAAAAGCTACGGCACCCGGCAAGCATATCACATATTTGGGAAAAGTTCTTGTGGCGTATACAATATAGCTTCCGGCCGTGAACTCATATCAGAACAGAATGTGCCTAGAAATTGATAATCTTATCTCAGTGCACTGATTCAATTGGCACGGTTCAAAGGTTTATAGTTAAATACTGTTGTTTTGGTTGTTATAGTTATTAATGTATTGAGAACGTTAAATCTAATTGTTTGAAACCTGCACATTCTGAATAAAATTTTATTGACCCCCAGTCATTTTTTTTAAAGTACAATTCAATGATGTCACACATCTATGTTTTTAATACTTCCATAAAGTTGTTAGATGTACTGTTAAATAATTCGTTATCTAGAAAACCTCTATCGTCGATATTTCGAGCGAAACCATAAAATTCTATAACAGCGATGCTCATAGGTACCGTATTTTTCCATGAAACGGTTCATCCAGGTTTTTGAACAATACGTGCTGCGATGGCGTCAAGTGCAAGGTAGGTGAAAAGCACACACGTGTCCTTATTACCCTAATTTTATTTTCCTGCTTTTTTATCCCCTTCTGAAAGATTTACTGTAACCACAAAATGTCGTAACTGGAATTCCAGATAAGAAGCGATCTTAAAAATAGCATGAAAAATTGCAGTGGTAGCTTTTAGTGAATGAATGTTTCTGAATACCTTGACTTTATACTGTAGCAGAAAATTGGAAGAACGTAACCTGCAAACAACTACATGTCCACATCCTTCAAAAGATTTCGTAAATTATTGTTGTTTCTTTTTAGAACAAAGAACCCGGACACAGAGACCACATCACATGACGAAGCAGAATGTGATTAGACAGCAGAGTTTAAACACTGCGCGTTCAAACAAGACCCGACAAAAAAAAAACGCATCGATAGAATATTGCAGTGACAAAAGAACACTACGCTACAATAGCACAGAGTGAAAACACTACATACACATATATACGAGGTGTTAGATTTTAATTCGAACATATTTATATTTAAAAAAAGCCAGAAATCGTGCAATAATGCAGTCTGTGTAGGTGAGTTTTACGACCAGGGGGACATAATGGAGGGATTTAATCGTCGCGATACTTCGAATAATTACCTAAAATGTGCTAAATTTTCAGTTACTAAATATAAACACATGGTTCTAAATACAATTTGCTGAGAGTCATCCAAATATCACCGAACCAGTCATTTTACGGAGCGATTTAAGGCACGTGAAAAGCGCAGGGGTGCGATGAAGCTTGCACTCGTGCATCAGGCACAACGCTGGCGGACAAAATCGCGGATAAGAACCTTTTCATCGCCATTTTCTAACCGCCAGTGTTTATCCTGCTGCACGAATGGAAGCTTTAGAGCGTTGCCGCTCTTACCACGTGCTCCATTTTTATTTTTTATTTTTAAAGTGACTGTTGCCGTGGTTTCAGATGACGCTCAGCATATCCTAATTGGAACCATTACATACGTTGCGCCTGCTGCACGAATGAGACCATTATTAGAACCCTATTTTCACAAATTAAAAGTTAATGACCACAATTTCAGGAAATTATTCGAATTCTCGTGACAATTAGCCCCCTATAGTATATTCGCCTGGACGAATGACTCCCCTGAAAAGACCCCAATAGTCTACCTACGTCGGTTTTTTTCATTTTTTTTTTCAACTAAATTGGTTTCAGTTAAAATCATAATCCCTGTATATATATGCACTAAGTGGCTTCAGAAGGATGTGTGCCAAGGTTGATTTGGTGAATCATATAAAACGCAAATGAAATGTGGGTTACCAATGATATTTATTCTGCAAGCCTCCTGGTAATGTTCAGGCGTCATTCCCATCAACTGCCACGTAAATACGCAGCGCTAATAAATTGCTAAAGCTAAGAAATATAAACTCTTTGAATGGCTGAAAGCAGTCGTATCATTTAATTATGAACGACAGAATGAGAAAATATGTCGCTTCTTGTACGCCATTTACTCGAGTTTTCTTATACAAACGAAGCACAAAACACTCATAGTTACAGGTCTAATAATGCACATATCGATTGCTAGTTAGTATTCATTCCAAAATAAAACTTTTCATGGCGTAATTTCCAACCTGTGTCAAACACATTGTTATAACGCCCAATATTTCACATACGTGACATTCTCTTCTGACGCAGTGTTATTCTTAAATATGCAAGTATGTGGAGCGTCGTGACTAGTGTCCTGGTTTCACGTGTGCTGTTCAGGTGAAATTTCGAATTAACAGGGAGAAGCGGCTTGAAGGAGGCAAATACCCCTTCCCCGTCTCGGCGCTCCCTTCTCCCAAACACTTCCAACGACCCTCTACGTGATCTTCGTGTTCTTTGAAGGGTGTGCTTTACAAAAACACACTCTAAACAAAAATATTTGCGAATATGTTGATCTTGTTGTTATTGTTTTTAACGAACCCTGGTAGAGTTTTGCATGGCCCAGAGGATGTCTGAGAGGATGGCGAGGCAGAAGTGTAGCACCACCACGAGCGAAATGCAGGTCTCGTCGCCGATGCGGGACGGGCTCGCCTGCATCTGGGTGATCTGCAGAAAGGCGAGCTGGAGGAGCGAGAAGGCGGACAGCAGGCACGGGAAGCCCAGGTCCCAGAGCATGGCCAGCAGCACTCCGGGCATCAACTGCAGAGAAGAAAAAAAAAACTATCTAACCGAACACTCAACTCCTCCGAAACTTTTCTGTTTTCTTTTTTTGTTAAGTGAATGGACAAGGTAGGTATGCCGCCAAATTAGTTTTTTAAAAAAAAAAAGAATTTTCGCGCAATACATCACTCGCGAGACGCATTTAGAAAAAATTATAAACCACGATTTCGTTTCGGTTTGTTGACTCCAAACGAAAGCATTTCTCAGGACCCCTCATAGAGACGCCAAACCCCCAAAAAACGTTGTGTTGGCAAGTGACAGGATAGGACGGATATGTCACAGAATGTCCTGTTCCGGAAAAAAATTAAAACAAAAACATTTAGCGCTATATATACTCCGGGAAACATACTTTGAGTTAGGCGCGATCCCCGAAACACGCATCTTTTTTCGGTACGTCTACCCGAAATAAAAGCAAATTTCGAAATCGTTCCTAAGGACACATAACTTCCATTTATGTGCCTGAACTCTGCCCCTATATCGCAAAATGTCTATCCCCGAATAAACGCAGTAGTTAGCGCAGTATTTAAGTCGTGACACTCATTTCGAGAAAGAAGCGACTTCAAAGATGTTTTTCTCTTTCGTCGCGTCGACCCAAATTAGAAGACGTAATTATAACGCGAAAGTCTTTTTTTAGGGAAAAGCTTGTTTCTTGACATGCGTGTCATATCGAAGCACGTAAGAATTTTTTTTTCAACAATTTAAAATATCGTCGGATAATTAGGAAAAAAATGCATGCCTATAAAATTGGTCAGGCTCTCAAATAACTCGGTGGCGTCCGTGAAACACTATTAAGCATCATGTCACCTTGTCGAGAAAAGGTACGTTCCAAAACCCTTATTGTTTTAGGTGCGCATTGAAAAATGACTTCTTTAAGGTTTCCCTCTCTGTCCCAAAAAGACTTATCCAAGAGCGGTCGACCTGTGAATAAAGACACTTCCGATTACTCAGTCAGCCTACTAAAAACAGAAATTTTCTTATATGAATTGTTCAATAAACGCACCTGTACCTACTACAACATGATAGGTCGTAATAAGGATTTTTAAGTTCTTATAAGTGTTCATATGTTTTTGCATATTTATTAAACGCATTCATACTTTTTTCTTGTCATAGCACTATTGCTAAATCTGCGTTGTTCAGAAAAAAAAAAGGAACGTATCGTGTCAAGGCTCGAACCGAACCTTCGTGACGCAGACCGCCACCTTTGAGACCGAGACCCTTATTTTGAAGTTAGATTTAATAAAGACAGTGGCTGTTCAATGACGGATATTGCTATTATCATATAATGAACGGCTCTTTTTTTTTTTTTGCAAGCATATTTACATTATTTAAAGGCCAAACATTTGGGTAATAAACAGGCTGGAGGTAAGAAGTTGAAAAACATGTAGTTGGGATCGTTCACCTCTGACAATAGCTTTTCCACGCGGTTTGGACTCTCGCTTTACTTTGTGTCCTCCCATTATTTCAAATGCCAACCGTCATGCGCAACATCTATTTTGGTACTTATTGAATTGTGGGAGTATCATGAACTACAAAATCAGCCTCAAAAGTCACGCAAAACTAAGAAGGCCAAGAGTTAGCTAAGCCGCAGTCGAAAAAGTTTCTGTGATATTAAAGTCAGTTAAGGCCTTCTAAAACAAAGAAATGAAAACCTATTCGCAAGTTTCATCTTAAACAAAATGCGATCATTTGACTGTTTTTCATCCATGTTGTATAGAGCTTGTGGGATAACATTGCGCACGAATAGTTTAATATAATCTGTGAAATGGATCTTTCTATTCAAAGAATCGTGTTCATGTAGTTTTTGTGTATTCAGTCCTCAACAATATCGTAGTTTGTTTTGTGTGCATCTCCAGGCTTTTATGTTTTCAGCTTCGGTGCATTTGAAGTTTGAGGACAAGACAAATTGCATAAATATACAGGGTGTCACAAAAGAAAATTTACACGGTCTTTTTTACCGCAAAAATAAACTAGGCATCGCCGAACGCTCAATCTCCGTCCAAAGGCAGAGCTAGAGGTCACAACCAGATGCCAAAGTTTCAGCCCGATCCGATAACTTAATCAAAAGTTATAAGAGATTTTCTGAAAATTTCAATGGGAAAATGGAGCCCATTTTTGCCTGTTTTCGGTTTCTGGTGCCATAGAGCCCCATGTGTTTGAAAACTCCGTCGGCCGCCATGTTCCCATTGAAATTTTCAGATAATCACTAATAACTTTAGATTAAGTTATCGGATCGGGCTGAAACGTTGGCACCTGGTTGTGACCTCTAGCTCTACCTTTGGGCGGAGAATGAGCGTTCGGCGATGCCTAGTTTATTTTTGCGGTAAAAAAGACCTTGTACATTTTCTTTTGTGACACCCTGTATTAATAGCTGATGGTGTAGGGCTTATACGCACCATGTGTATGAACACAGAGCAAGCGCTATGTTCAAGCGCTTCTGAAATAAAGTATCTTCGTACGTCTGTGCGATACCCATACTTGCAGAGTGAACCGAATGCAACTTTGACAAACGGGCCTGTGGGGGCCTGTGGCTTTGTCAAGCTGGTCTTGTGACCGCTTTTTCCACAAGCCTCCAGTATCATGTACGCTGTACTTGATGCAAATAAAAATAAACAACAAAAAAACAAAAAAAAAAACTATTGTAGTGTCTTGAATATTCTAATCAATAGCCCACTAGATGTTTTCGTCCGTGTGATCTTTTTCTAAAGCTCGTTCCAAACACGACAATCTAAACATGAATTCACATTTTAAGAGAAAAATCTTTTTTTTTCTTTATAAAATCTCGTATTCGAAGCATATTTCACGTAATCCCGCATCCTCCGTGTAGGAGATATAATTTGTGGATAATGCTCGATCACCAGACCGTTCTCTTTCTTTACTTTAATCCTCTATCGTGAAAAAATCGTAAGGGTGCAGGCGAGCTGGTGAATACTAACCATGTTGAATTTACCTGAGACTGGGGTAGAGAAGAAACATCAAAACGTAGAAGGGACAGAGTTTGAGCTGAGTTTGAGACGTCGTCCTGTCTATTTTCTGTCCCTTCTACGTTTTGATGTTTCTTCTCTACCCCAGTCTCAGGTTAATTCAACATGGTTTCTATTGTGAAGTATATTACTTTCTCTAAAAGATATTAACTTTCAAGACAACCCTATGACATTTGGTTGTGTTTATGTATAATCTATCTGCAGCTTTATTACACTTCGCTAGATACCTACACTAATTTATAGATTTTTTAGGAGGGACAAAATTAGATAAGCAGCAACGTATTATGAAACCAAAACAAGGTTAACAAGGTTAACAAAGAGTGCGCTTTCTTTCATATCATTCTGCATTTGTCATCCAGACATAAAAAATAATATAAAATAATCAGACTAAATAATACACAAATCTTCTCATAAAACCTGTACATGCACTATTGGCACACATTGAGAAGGAAAGTAAGTATTGTAAAATATATTAAGAACTAGAAATAATTTCGCTTCAATGCGCCGAAACAGGGAAGACCTAACAACAGCCAGTTGACTGAGCCGCTTGGCGAGGACGTACCAGATATCAAATCGAAAGTGCCGCCACTATCCATGGCCGCTGTCAGGTACACGTATGCTCGACTATATCGGAGAAATCAGTGCACACCCGCACCCAAGCAAGCCCGAATTTTGCACGCTCCGCGAGCATGTGCCAGATTAATATTCGAGTCCAAACATGAGATCTGCCTATCAAGACGTTCGAGCCCTGAAAGACAGACCGTCACAAGAATGATCAATCTGAAGAGACGTACAACTAAAGGAGAGTTACGTCACTTTGTTTCTCTTGCGAAACCACGTACACGACTTATAGAAACTTGGGCTGAGTCACAACAGTTCCACGCGCAACTTTCAACGTCAAGAATTCATAGTAGAGAAAAGCGGATTCATCACCTTTTAGCAGTTTATACGCAAAGAAAATAGCCGATATAAGGTAGAGGACACAATGAAATAATGAGGCCTCGGTAAATATTTAGTCACAAATATGGCGTCCGCGTTTTCAGGATAACGGCATTCTGGGTGCTAATCCGCAGTAACATAACGCAGTCAAAAGATTAATCCTCGCCTCCCCGATTCGTTATATACCTGTATTTCTAACATTATGTCTGCTTGCGTACTGCAAAAAAATACGCGCCGACGTTTGTTACCCTGCTCAAAACGTTTGAGAAATGGAAGATCGGTAAATTGCTATTGAGTAATTTGTTATTTCGGAGCCGTGTTTCATCAGTTTACCAAAAACATCTAAACAATTTGTCAATGCAGACAAACCGGTTTCATTCGAAATAGAGAGAAACCTAGCTTTTACATTACTTTAACATGATCCGCAATGTTTTACTGAGCGTGTCAAATATACCGGATCCGTGCTAGCTACGGTGACTGTGTCAAATGAAACAGGAACCACAAGTGTCCGGACATATGAACTTAACTAACGACTTTATATCTTTAATCTGTCGAGAAATGTTGCAATAAAAGAAGCCTTCATTTAGTTGTAAGGCCCCAATCAATGGGAGGATTCATCGAAAGAGTAGTGATAAAATCCGAAATCTGTGGAATGATGCTGAAATTCAGCTCTATCTAAAATTCATTTCCCACTCTCAAAAATCGGCACTGCCTTTCCAACTTGGGAAAGATAAACATTTGCATGATGTAAAACCGCCCAAAACTTTTTATTTTTGTTTCTTCAAGTTGGCTATTTTTATCATATTTCTTGGATTCCATCCCCGTCTCTACGCTTCGTAATACACCTCATTGATTTTATTAATTGCTTAGATTGTTATAAATGCTTGCGTACCTTATGCTGCTTGGCTCACAGTTTGTTTTGACCTTCATCGTTTTCTCGAGCTTTCAAACATGCAATCTTTTTTTAATTGTATCGCAATCCTTCTCTACTTTTTCTCTGAACCTTTTAACTACAAAATTTTACAAATTACTTTTAAAAAAGTTTAGACCCTCCTAATGGCATGCCTTGTATACCGCCCTACAATGGTATCGTACCAGCACATTTTTATTCGCTACTAATTATAGTTGCGGATCGCAGCTTTCAGGTAACTGTGTGCGACTGACAGTCGTTTTCTAATAACTTTTGACATGCAAATTTTCGTGTCCTTTTCGAAAAGTGAGCTCCATATGCGCAGCCTCGCCTCACTGAAGGTCTTATTCTTAAAATTTTCAGAGCTGATAAAGCCCTTTGAAAATGGTCGTAAAATTAGCTGTTCTAACGGCCAACACGCCTCTTCCTCTACACTCGTCGCCAATTAATTCGCTAAAAGGAGTCCTCCAAATCGGTTGACAGCGCGTAAATTCCTGAAAGGCGAACTAATGCCTTTTGCAGGACTAAACTGTAAATTTGGTAATGCTTTCAGGTTTTCCTTTCAGTCGTCTCGAGCGTATACGACACCGCGCGACGTAGTCAGCGGGAACCTCGGTGTTATGTTTGGAAGATGCTATTGAGACACGGATGTAAACCTTTTAGCGCCCAAGCAGGCGGCCTGAATGGGCGCGTTTCAGTACACGTGTAGATGACGGCGTCTCAATTTTGAAAGGGAGAAAGCAAAAAAAAAAAAAAAAACCCAGGTTCTGGCCGTTTTTTGCAAATTAAGTGCGGCGTTAGCCGAGCTGCTGCACTCTTCTGCACTCAGATCATATCGTAACTACGCCGCACAGAGTAACGTATACATTAAACTTAACGGAGAAAAAAAACTGCACCATGGCGAGGAAATGCACAAACTATGTGCCGCTGTATTTACCGGCGAAATTGTTTCACTAACTTTGGCTGAACAATATCTCCGCTGAACGTCACGATATCACATGACCCAAGGACAGAAATTGACTTCGTAATGTCACGGGATACTGTGACGTTAGGTGGCACGACGACATTACACGAAATACGCCTGTGGGTTTACTACAAAAGCTCACTAATAACGGCTGCGCCCGTAAAACAAACATGACATTTGATCGTTGGAACTGTGCCCACTCAGTGCAGTTCGTGGGCAGGCAAAAAAACCTAGCAGTACTTTCATCGAAACAAAGCCTCGAAGTATAGGTATAATAAACTAGGCCATGATCCGTTCTGTCTGTAACTGGAACGTCGATATAAATGTAACTACCTTAAAAAATATTTCTTTTTTATGACTGTTATAGAACATTTTGCAAGAAAAACGTAAAGGTTCCTTCTCGGTCGTGGCTAGCGCTCGGAAGAGACGGGCCAAGGCATTTCCTTTCTGCGTACACGCGGACATGTCCAGCAACACTGAGAGGTTACCTGTTAAGTAACGAAGGATTTTGTTTGTATAAGCAAGATTTGTTTCAGAAAAGCTTATCTTTCTATAATTGCGTCGGCATTGTTTTTTTTTATATCTGCCTATGTTTGTGTCAGCATTTATGGGCGTTTACTCGCAGGCCCGCGGCAGGGGGTACGCTCGCGGGAGAGCATAAATGGGGAGTCGTCTTCCGCCCCCACGCGCGGGGGGCTTCGAGCAGCCGCGGGGCTTGGTGGAGATGAGTCGGACCCCGGTCGATAACAAACGGATTGGGTTTCAGTTTTGGGGCGCCAGAACACCCGTGTCTTGGGCAGCGGTACTTCTGTCCACACTTGTGGTTTTTAAGCGGGTGTGCTTGCTCCGGTGTATTTCGCCGTTTAGTGTAGAAACTTCGCTTTCAATCGACGCAATAACTTAACTGGGTGGCGCCAGCCAGGCAGCGAGGAAAGCATGTAGTGTCTCTACAAGGAATTTGGTTTTGACCGTCGAGGTGTCGTCTCTGGAGGGAAAGAAGGCCCCTACGGGTCTAGAAAAGGGGTGCCGAGAGGATTCTCGGGGGATTCGGCTTTTGAGATTGGAGAGATTCGGCTCTTGAGACTGCGGACCAAAGCATGGGGTTTCATTTTGGGAATTTTGTAATGTAAATTACTGTTGAGTTGTTGTCGTTTTGTGTCGAAATAAACATGGCCACACTGGCCGTTGTAAACGTATACCAACGTCGTAATGTGTTCAAAGGGACCGAACAACTTATAGTTTTTTTTTTTCTTATTAGACTTCCCGGGGGATTTTCATCGGGCGAACACCATCATCCGTCGTCACCATCCTGGCCGGCTCCCTCCCTCGGAAAGTTGACTCTACCCGTCTCTCTATTTCTCTCGATAATTAGCCCTCATTTTTAGCAAGAGCAAGCTGCGTTTCTTATGCATAAGACGATTGCCACTAAAATGTCTTAATCTACTCGTGATGCCGATGCCTTTACACAAATGCTATCTCTAAGCTATCTCAGCAGCAAAAAAAATTGCGCCAGATCAAAAGCTTAGTTACAGCACACTAACTTATTCAATTACCATGCAAGTGCCGGCATGTTCAGCGTGGGTAGAAATAAAAGCTCAGGAGATTTTGAAAAGTTGTGAAAGGTTTGCAACATTTCTTCATTTGTATTATGCCTAGGGTTCTGTGTTTTCGGATAATGCCGAAAAACTCCGAAAAACACCCGCCAGTAAAATTTTGGCTAATTCGGATTTATCCGATAAACTCCGAATGTTTATGTGCTAATGCCCCCATCCCCATCTTTCCCTCAGAAAAAAACAGTAAAATACTTTTATTTTACAATTTGATCAGCACAGAGTCAATGGTCCTGGAAAAATGCCACCATAATTATATTTCAAATCTCGGACCGTTATCAAAAGTAGCCTTACCGCTTGTCTCGTCAAGGTTAATTCTGGGCAACAGCTACATCCGGTACATCCGGTTCACGACAAAAGTCACTCTTTTGGTTTCCAGTTTGGACATGCGATTTGTGATTTAGAGAAAGGAGAGGGCATATTTTTGTAACAGGGAAAGCTATGGATCATAGAGATTGTATAAAATAGGAAAAAGGGACAGTTGAAACATCTCTATTACATCCTTAACTGCTCCACCTCTCGCGGCCGCGGGCTAGATTGATGGAATAGGATGGGATGACTACGAGCTTCCTAGCGACTACCTCCGGGAGTTTATTGATTTTAAGGTATCGACGTTTATCGAAACAACACTTGTGTCACGACTTCTGTCGTGGAATAAATTTCACTCGGCAGCAACGGTGGTGGCAAACGGCATCATCTAAACAACTTGTAAATTTTCTGCAGATTACAGGAGCATCGCATGTGCGGGAGCAGTTTTCACTGCATCGTCGCATTCTCAAGCCTGCACGCGCAGCCCTATCATCCGCGGCCTGATCATCCACAGCGCGACCGCAGACAACGACAGCCCAGCTGATTGGTCCGCCAGCGTTGACACCACCAGCGAGAGCCTACAAAAGCACGGGATCTCTTCTTTGGCGTTTTTACTTGGCAGCAGCGGCGCTGGCAAACGGCATCATCTAAACAACTTGTAAATTTTCTGCAGGTTAGTAACTGTACTTCTCTTTTTGACTTGTGATTACTGTTGCTGCTGCCGCTGCTGCCTTGCTTGCTTCTAACTGTATTGTTTACGTGTGTTTACCTTTCTACGGGTCTTGTCATGGCGAAATATATGACAAAATTAATGACTGAACTGAAAGAAGAATTTAAAAAAGAATGTAAGATAAAGAGAGAAACCTTAGAAAGAGATCTCTGCAATGAACTTCGAGGCATTCATACATAGCTGAAGGGAATAAACGATGGGAGGAACTTTATCAATAAGGACTTTGAATAATTCAAGGAAAAGATTGAGTTTGTTATAGTCGAGAACGCCGCCCTCTGGAAGGCAAACACGGAACTCGGTGAAAAATACGATCAGGTGGCGAAATCATTAAAAGAAAATGAACAAAGACATATCCAGTGTGAAGAATATTCGAGGCGCCACAACCTTGAGGTAAAGGGAATTCCAAAGACTGAGACGGAAAGCATCACGGATCTGATATTTCAGATCGGAAATCTAATTGGAGAGCAAATTACCTTGACCGACATCGAAACTTGCCACCGCATTCCGACTAGGGAGATAACGAAAAGTAACGTCATAGCCCAATTTCAAAGGCAGCAAAAACGAGACGCTGTTCTCGATAAGGCAAAGAACAGAAGGATTACATGCCGGGACCTAGGTCTTCCAGATACCACGCCAGTTTACGTAAACGAGCATTTATGCCCCACCCTGAAAAGACTACTTGGAATGGCAACGTCACGGAAGCGTGAGATGCAATGGCGATACGTTTGGGGGCGAAATGCCAAGATATACTTGCTCGTAGGGCAGACAATGCCCCCATCGTTACAAAATCAAATGAAAGAGCTATCTGACTCAAGTGTGAATAGTCGGTATCGGTAGTATTTAGGAGATCGAGACTCTGGTAACCGCGGCGGATTATAGCAGCACAGTGGCGCGGTCGTTTCGCCGAATCTGTCAACATGGACGGCAATGCCGCTCTCGCGAGCGAGTTCGAGCTTCCGTTCACTGACCGAACACCAACGGAACGGGAGTACGTGTGTGGCGGACCCGACGGAGACCGCCCAGCCGGCGATGGGCGGCCCGCACGCCGAAGGACGAACGCGAGGGAGATGCCGAGGGGAAAGCGGTAGCGATCCGACCGTTCCGGGATCCGGTTCCACCGCGGACGTCCTATTTTTCGTCGTCAAAGAACACGAACAGCAACCCACACGTGAAAACTAGCGTCGCCCGAACGAATACTGGTCTTCAGTCGACCGTTAGAACAGCCATCTACAGCTTCTTCTTCGAGTACCGTGTTCTTTTTTTTTATTTTATTTTGTTTGCCCATAGTTGCTCGTTGCCCGTTTCGCGTCCAGAAATCTGCTAGCTGAAAGCTACTTTTATGAAAACTTCAATGTTTGATTTTTTGTCCCCGATATGGCTGGAAATCTTGGAATGGTCACAATAGAAGTCCTAAACCGATATTTAAAACAGCGGACTAATAAATCATTGAGCTTATTTCACTTAAATGTGCCACCAGATTAAAAGGCAAAGACCTCACGTTGCTTTTCGAGTCACTAGATACCATTTTTGATGTGGTCATGCTCACAGAAACGTGGCACAGAGATGATGATGCTTTCTTTCTTCTACCGGGTTACAGTCATTTTGTCCTTAATCGGGGTTACGGTGGTGGTGGCGGTGTGTCATTGCAGACTAGTCTTTCTGGATTTCAGCTGCTCAGCGATTATTCTATTGAGACGCCGGACTATGAAGCACTTTGTATAAAAAAATCGTGATATCTACTCAGTTTTATACCGCCCACCTACCGGAAACGTTGCGGCCTTTATTAGTTTCTTAGAAAATGTATTTTATTTTGTCAATAATGAAAGATGTCAGTTATTCCTCGGTGGCGATTTCAATATAAACATGTTAGAAGACTCTCGCCTCAAAGATGAATTGATTGTTTTACTGTCGTCTAATAGTTTTTGTAATGAGATTATACCCCCGACACAAATTACAAGCTCATCATCAACATTGACCGATCTTTTTGTGACCAACCATGATGAGAGC
The DNA here is from genome assembly GCA_013358835.2 of Ixodes persulcatus. Classification (NCBI taxonomy): domain Eukaryota; kingdom Metazoa; phylum Arthropoda; class Arachnida; order Ixodida; family Ixodidae; genus Ixodes; species Ixodes persulcatus. The sequence goes on along the minus strand of JABSTQ010009679.1, from coordinate 389,796 downwards.
AATATGACTGCGGGTGTTCTTAGTTATGGGCTCAGTGATCACCTTCCCATATTCATGTTTGTTAGTCAACATATTCCACTAAAAGAAACCGTAAGACCTCCTTTAATATTACAGGACGTAAGTTCTGAAACACATAACAAATTCACAGAATATATTATCACCATTGATTGGAGTCATGTGCTACGGTCTAATGATGTCAACGAATGCTATGACCTTTTCTTAAAGGAGCTGGAACGTGCCTACTGCACAGCGTTTCCATACAAAACAATTTAGATCAACAAAATGTCTCGAAAGCCCTGGATCAGTAGACAGCACTTGAAACAAATTAAAAAAAAGAAAGATATTTTCTGTATGATTCCTTTCTTAAAACTCGAGACATAGTAAAGTTGCGTGAATTAAAAAAAAAATTAGAAACTTCGTAAATACGCAGTTAAAACGTGCAAAACAACGTTATTTTGCTTCCAAATTCGATGAGTCTTGTTTTAGGCAGTTCGAAATTATGTGGAAGCGTTTGAACTCCTTAATACGGAACCCAAACAAGGACGGTATTGAAAGCATGACCATTAATAATAGGGAAGTATCCGGCACCGAACTTAGCAATAAATTCAATGACTATTTTGTAAGTGTGGGAAACAGTATTTATAACAGTACAACCATAAATAATTTTACCACCTGCAATGAAATCATTTTTTTTAAATCCTACTGATGAAGGCGAAGTTTTCTCCACATTTATGAACATATAAAATAGCCGTAGTCATGACTGTGAGGCTCTCCAAATCGGACCTGTGAAATTTGTCTTGGGTGTGATACTTCCATGCTTAACTCATCTGTATAATCTTATATTATCATCCGGTATATTCCCGAAGAGGATGTAGGTTGCTGAAGTCTGTTCTTTATAAAGGTGGGGATAGGAATGATCTGAGTAACTACCGTCCCATTTGCATCCTTCCTATTTTTTCCAAGCCCATTGAAAAAATCATGTGCTCTCGAATTTTCAACTTTCTAGGCAAATACTCCTTGTTGACGGAATCGCAATTCGGTTTTAGGAAACACAGATCCACAGAAACAGCTTTTCTCGTACAGAAAGAATTAATATTAGACAATTTTGAGAATAAACTTTTAACTTTAGGGATTTTCATAGATTTTAGCAAAGCGTTCGATCGAATAAACCACCAGACTCTTCTTGACAAGCTAAATTGTTTCGGTATACATGGTATTCCCTTATCACTTCTTGCGCCCTACCTACAATATCGCCACCAATATGTTTAGATTGGAAACTCGTCATCCAACATGCAGCGCAGTTTCTCTGGGGTTCCACAGGGAAGCATATTAGGTCCCCTGTTGTTTATTATTTACGTTAATGATATTACAAAGACACAAACTTCCGCCAAGCTGATTATGTATGCAGATGATACCAGCATCTTTTTTTTTCTGATTCAAGAGAAGACATACTCACTTCCAAAGGAAACCATTTTTTACGCAAGTTAAACACTGGGTCACCATAAATTCTCTGTCTATAAACCCGTCCAAAACAAAAGCAGTTCTTTTTAAATGTCCAGGATCACAGATTGCATTGTCCAGTGGTTTGTACTTTGGGCCAAATATAGTAGAATGCGTTGACAGCGTAAAGACCCTCGGCGTTGTGCTCTCAGGACACATGTCGTGGAATCCCCATGTTTCTTACATACATAAAAAAACTTTTAAAGTAGTAGGGATAATGAACAAATATAAGAAAGTATTTCCTGTAACTATAAAAAATTGATATATAATTCTCTTTTTTAATTCAATTCTTTGCTATTATCATCTGGTCTGGGGGACAACAACAAAAAGTAGCTTTGACAGGTTGAGGTTAATGCGAAAAAACAACAATAAGGATAATTGAAAATGTCCCATGTTATTATAGTTATCTTTCTTTATTTACAAAGCATAAAATACTTGACGTATCTAATATGTACTCTAATAGATTAACTGTCACATATCACCGTGCCTTAAGAGAACATTTACAGTGATTTTTGATCTCGCTAAACTTGAAAATAATATATCATTATATTTCTCACGTCATTGGCATCCATTGCGAATCCCATCATCTAGAACTAATTTTAGCTTCCGGAGTTTGAGTTACAGATTACCGTCACTGTTAAACACCTTATATTCCCAAGAAGTTGATTCACCTTCATTAAATACCCATACACTCAGGCTTTCTTATATTGAGTGAAAATGCTTGTCTTATGTTTATTATATCTTCTACTTCAGTCTCTCCTGAAGCGCCACCTATTTTCGATGACACTTATTTTATACGAAATATTATAAAAGTTATCGTTATTGTGTTTTTCTTTCGTGTCTGGAGGTGAGTGTTGGTAAACTTTCGTTAAATGTCCGTAAAATTTAAACTTTCCTGTAATAAATAGAATGTTTCTCTTATGTTTGTTATATCTATCGATTTCAATGTGTACTGAGATGATACTTATTATTCTGCTAAATGTCATGTTACGTAAATTATTTTCACTGTGTTTTTCGTGTGTGTGTGTTTTTGACGACAGTGCCGCTCTGCCCTCTGTTTTGAGGGGGGGGGGGGGGGCAGGAACCCGTCAAGCTGCAAACTTGCAGCTTTGTTTCCTGGCCCTCCTTGTCACATCAGTGTAAAAGCGCTGTGACAAAAATAAACTGATTCTTATTCTGATTCTGAATCTGAGTATTGCCAATGGCAATGGCACCAACGCCAAATTCAACTGATGCAATTTTAATTGATACAAGCGTGTGTTATTTATATCTGGGATACGTTCACATCTGGTTATACTTTATTTATTTAGTTTTGATCGGAAAAACTGTGAAATTAAACTCTGAATTTCAGGAAATGGGGAATTAAACAAATATAAAATCTGATAAACTCCGAATCTTTGGGAAAAAATAAACTCCGAAAAACACCCTCCGAGTTTGACGAAAAATGAACTCCGAAAACACGGAACCCTACTTATGCTTGACCCCTCAGGAGTGCAATACTCATAAACCTTCGTCGCCTGGGCCCTCTTCTTAGACGCACCGCAGTTAAACAATGGAATCGCTTTATGCTTCTTAGTCAGAGACGACCACCAAACTATTCGTTAGTTTAGAAGTATCTTATTCACGACATATCCGCTCACCAATTTTTATCCAGACAATATGTGACTCTTCAATCTAGAGCAACAGATGACGGTGGTGCGAAATGCATGCAACTTTCGTGTTCATTCATGACGTCACACAATTAAAAAAACAAAATAAAAAACCTTTAACGCATATGAGCCCCATCATTTCACTCCACACGCGTAACGGAAAATAAGCTGGGCGACCCATTTAAAGAAGCTCTCGTCCCACAGGGATGCGACCAACGAATTATGTAAATTACCCAAACGCATTCCTCCCCCTACCCGCCTTGAATGTGTTACATCTCTTATTGATCTCACATAACGCTTGATTGTGTGTAATCATAATAACTAAACAAAATCACGAACGACGTCTTGCCATTTCCTAAGCATGCTTGGTAGACTGATATGACTGGTTGTCAAAGGGCATTGGTGAAAAGCATACTAAGAAATCTCCGAACTTTTCTTAGGTGTACACCTAAGAAAATTCAGAAGATTTGTAAGTGTGTGCTTTTCAACTATGCCCACCAACCCACTTGTTCTGTTCGCGCACTCAGCCCGAAATTTTTTGCTTCGAGTGAATGCTTTTTAATGTTAACCATGTTGAATAAACCTGAGACTGGGACAGAAATGAACATGTAAGTCGAAGGAACAGAAAACGACAGGACGACGTCTCAACTTATACGTATGTTCATTTCTGCCCCAGTCTCAAGTTTATTCAACATGGTTAACATTCACCAGCTCGCCTCTACGCTTACTATATTAGCTTTTTAATGTAGTATTTGAGAATACGACCAGCCCTAGTCAACGAGCTACTTTAAGAGAGGATAGATAAGTGTCTCGAAAATAACGTAGAGAGGCACCAACAGTTGAGACTACCTAAAGTGCAACTCTATGGTATCAATGAAATTACCAAAAAACGTTGAATTGCCAATACTGTTTATTAAATAATTGCAGTCTAAAATTGCTCGAGAGAAAACTGAAAGGTATCAAAAAAGCGACAACTCAAACATTTGAAACCGAATATCACTTGCCTGCCTGGAGCCGTAGGGGTCTAGGAAGAGGCAGAGGCACCTGGTGAGGCCCAGAAGCAGCAGGAAGACGTTGAGCGTGGACAGGTGCGGCCGGGTCGAGAGACGTGCCCGGAGGCCCAGTGCCGTGAGAAATGCCGTCACGGCCAGGCCCAGGAAGAGGCAGGCCAGTCCGTACGCGTGCACGGGCCACAGCCAACGGACGCGCTGCCGAAGCTCCGCCCAGTCCGGGGACGCTACCTGTTGAGGAGGAAACATATACTCTAAAGGACACTACATCTAGGAGGAAGTCGTCGTGAAAGGCAGGGAATATCGTGTAGCCGCGACAAAGACTCAAGATTACGAAGCCAGGGAAGCGGTTTATTACTCACCAAACCAGGCTACGGTCCCTGACAGAATAAGAACAGCAGAACGTGTCTTTCGAATACCCAATTTTTAGAACGCGCTCCGTGTATTGTGCCGTGCTCGCCAGAAAAACAACTTGAAAACTTAAAACTTTAAAATTTATAACTTTACTTCTCAACTGTTTCGTCGGGAGGACCCGGCTTCGTCAGCGGTTTCATATTCAGTAAAATTTCACTCGCGAAGACATCAGTGGAGGCACAAGAGTAAATTAAGGGAAAGAAGGAAAAAACGCCATATGTAGAAAGACATAAAAAAACAAATCCCAAAATAGGCAAGATACAGGAAGAAGCAGCAAATAAGGAACGTCTGTCCGCGGCAACAACAGAGGCCAGGGGGCAGCCGGCGCGACGCAATGAAGGGGATGTAAACAACAACCACAAAAAAACATACATATATATAAATAAGTTGAAAGACAAGTCGTACGTTGAGGCAGAATAACTTCCGGCTGTATAAACATGCACACACCAATTCTTTTCCTTGGCATTGGCTATACTTTTAGCTTAAAGGTCGGTTCACACAGACGCGCTTGCTTACGAGTTCTTGTGTTACATGAGCAGTCATCAGGACACTCGTGTTTCGTGTATAGGAAGTATTCACTGGCGGCCATACCTGTGTGCGCGACTGCTGAGCGCGTGCTGATGACTAGCTTCCAGGGTTCTTTTGCAGCGTGCGTTCCACACCGCCAAAATGGCCGGTCTTAGCAGCCTATTAATGGGGGCTCGTTCTGAGCATGCGCTCTAGAGAGCACCCACAAATATGGCGCCCAGTGAATACTCCTTATAGCGTACAAAGCTACTCCTTGAACCGGTCGCCCCGCTTCATTGGAAGCACGGATATCCCGGTTACTCGCGACGTACGTGGTCATAAGCCGTCGTAACGTATCGGAACGTAGAAAAACGACCCTGTGTGAGCCGACCTAAGGGTGAACGGAGCATAGACCAGTGTCTGCTCTGTTCCATGCATAGATTTATTATAATGTACGATAGAGGTTCAACTTGCACTAGTGTGCTGCTGAAAATTGAAGTAGACAGCAACCAGTCCGAAATTGACTTCCGGTAATGCATTTCTATGGGGAAAAGCGAGTTCATTTTCTCTCTGCGCTCGATTATAACAGCAAATATCACGAATAATTCGTACGTAAAATGCAGATTGGAACATTTCTCAGTCACACGAACGAAATAATTGGTCAGTTAGAGCGTTTTTATTTGAAATTCGTGGCATGAAAAACGGTGCTAAAACCGCTTCGTACGTGTATTTATGTGCACTGTCGGACACTGTTGGCGCGAACACGGCGGCGGCGCTTTCCAGCATAAGCGATATACGTGCCAAACAAACAAAGGACATGTGGAAAACCAAGAGAGACGGCAAGAACTACGCAGTAACACTGGATAAGTAACTCCTTGTGAATCCAGACGATCAAAATAAATTGAAAGCCACGTAATATAGTCAGATTTGCAATAAATAAGTACAGCTTTATTCTTCCTGCTCATAAATATCTGCGAAGATGCTTCTTCTGGGTCCAAATCATCACCCGCACGCTCCAAATCTTTGCAAAAAGGGAGAAGCCAGAAAACAGGTGCCCGATTATAACTGCCCGACATAGAAAATAAAGAAAAGACACACCTTTCGTAGCCCACATCCTTTTTTTTTTTCTTTGACAGATCGAAAAGATGCATGGCGGAGTAATTTTCATATAGTGACAGAACGGGCATATTAGCAATATATAGGCGCCACCGGAATGCTAGCGAACCTTGAACGCACTCTACATTCCTTTTGATTGTTATTTTGCTTAGGATCGTCGCTCATTTTTACATACCTGCCATGGAACAGAGGTTTGGGCCTGAAATATAGCGAAGTTTAACATCGTTCAGTGGTAAAGAAAATGGCTGTAAGTAAATCAATTACACTTTCACAATATCAATAAAGGTACATACTATCCGGTACAACCGAACTAACAAAAGTTATTCGTGTTATTTTCCGACGAAGAGACAAAATTCAAGCGCGTTTTCCCGTAGAAATGCACAGGAGCACCGCAAAAGTAGACTGGTTGCTGTCTGCTTCATTTTGCCTCCCGGAAGTGGCATAAACACTACCGCCAGTTGAACCTCTAGTGTATATTATAATAACTCTATGGTTCCACGGGCGCCGCCATGTGTGTTTATGCTGATGCCATAACACAGTGGGGCGGGGGGGGGGGCTGCGGTTTTCGCAAGACTTCGTTTTTTTTTTTTAGAAACCTTCGCACATATCGTAGTGCAACGACGTCAGAAATGTATAGTCACGAGGCTCCAAGAACAACACCGACTTCAAGAGGGCTGCAAAAATCAAAAATTCTTGTTTTATGCGCAACCCCTCTCTTCAGAATGGCCTGCGTTTGAGATTAGCATTTCTAATTTGTAACGCTGGGGTCTAGGATTTCGGACACTGGTAAATAGTTTCTGCTACTCTGGTCAGTCACTGCGCTTTGGAGCTTTCTGTTGTCCCTACCGTTTTTTTTTTCCCCGTTCCTGGTTTACCATGTCAGTATTGAATTAGCTCGCTTGCACTTGCTCGCGCTCTTGCTTTACTCTCTTTTTTATTTTATTTTTTGCCGAACCTTTTTACTGCAGTGCTGAACCAAGCCTACTGTCGCGATGTCAATACCCAAACAAGCTGTTCATGCTGCGTGCAAGGACGCACAACGGAAGCAGCTTTGAAAAGGACTAGCTCGTTGCTTTCAGGGATCGAAATTGCCACGGGAGTATCAACAACATAAAGTAATTGACTACCTAAATATTTTCGTGCAAAGACAAATAAAAGGCCAGATGCCTCATAGGATGTGGGGAATAAGCGGGATTATACGCACACAATACTGCCTACGGCCCTTAATGCCAACATAACCGAGAATGACGGGACGCGCGGAACAAAGGAAGGCGGTTTTGCCGCCCACTCCTTCAGGAACTATGTGGCCAAAATGTGTAGGATAAAATTGGTCTTTGACAAAATGGTTAAAAAAAATTAGCCTCGAACGAAATCGTCCAGGTCAAAATGGTCCTGGTCAAAATGGTCCTGGTCCAAATGGTCCTAGACGAACTGGTCCAAAATTTCAACCCGGAGTATAAAACACATTCTTCTCTTCTTTTGAAAACTTCACAACGAAAGCTCCAAGCTGTTCGTCTCTGGCTTTTCTTGAAAGCTCCATGCCAAAGTGTTTTTCGGCCGTTTTTGCCAAATTGCGCTGCAGTCTTTTCAGACAAGATGTGAGCAAACTCTTGACTCCGCAACATAAGTGCAAAGCATCGATTCTTTTTTTTTTTTTTTACAATTTAGAATCGTGGTCTTTGAACTCGAGCACAATTCGCGAGTCGCTCCTCGGCAATGAATTTTTGTTTTAAGTTTTCAAGGCAGTAGTATGGACTCATAAAGCAAGTGGACCGATTATGAAAGACAAAACGGCTATACTAGCTGAACTAAGATCAAACTGACGTATATGACTCGGTCTGTCCTTGTCAGAGTTTCTGTCTCTGTCCCTGGCAGTCTGGATTTGCGTGCGTGAACGCATAATTTTCTTGTTTTCTTCCTTTCTTTCGTGTTCGGTATTGCTTGCAAATGATCATCAAGTGGCTGAAGAACGAAGCGCAAAGTATAAAAACAGCTGAACGCTCCGATTCGCTCGGAAGTGCACCACTTTCTGCTCATGTTCAGCCTGACTCGAATCTCTCTTGCTCGATTACTTTTTTTTATTTTATTACAAACCTATGTGTTGATAGAAAGACTCGAGTGATAGGCAAACACTAAACAAATATATATCAGAAAATTTTGATTGATATAATTATACACTAAAAGTGGTATAATAGAAATGGCGATATGAATCACGATCTATATACCTCTATTTTTGTTCTCACCCTGAAGAAAAGCCTGGGCGTGCATCGTTTCGATCGGAAATGAAGGTGCGCGAGAGCACGAACGCCCATAAATGTTTTTTTTTTGTTTTTTTTTTGTTTACTTGCGTACAAAGTTTAAGAAGTTGTCACCGAGTATTCTCTGCAAATGTCGTTTATATATTTACATAAAAGAAGATACTTTTTTTTTTTTTGTTTTTGCTGGACTCTAGTCGCCGAGTATTTGCGGTGTCAGTAAAATCAACACTACGAAATGGCAGCGTCGAGAACCTTCAAAAAAAAGGTCCTTTCCCTGCTAGTTTCTTGTCGACAACATAGCTCACGCGCTTCGTTATTAAGATCAACTGAATAATCAGAGTTCAGCTGTGTAACAACAAGATAAGGTATCAACAAGGACGTTAAAATTCCTTAAAGGGGCACTGACACATCAAAATCATTTTTTTATTGTTTGAAACGATTAAAAACGATGCCTGGACATTACCTTCAAAATTCGAAACTTGGGAATTCAGTATTTGTGGAATAAAAAAAAAACAATTTCCAAATGCCAAATTTGAAGTTCCCGCGCGATCCGCGCCAGTGGAGTGACGTCAAACTTTGAGGGCTCCTGAAAGTCGAGTTTCTTTCGCGCCTCCGCTCCGAAACGTGTCTCCGCGACCCGAAGCGAGGAGAGAAGGGCTCCGGCGTCGTGGGAACTACCGTACCGGGAAACCGACTTAATAGAGAGTTTTAGGGAACCGGAACAAAATACGATCGATAAACAAAAACGATCGATACCTTGGATCGGGCGAGTCGACCGATCGTGTGCCTCTAAACGGCTTTGGGGGAACCGTATTTGCAGACCAGAGCAGACGATCCAGACGATCGGTACAGGTCGCGCCCCCTGGCAACGGAAACCTGCGTCGGCCTCGTTGAAAATGTGCAGATTTGCGTTTGTTTGTACAAATCGCAGAAACTGAAGCAAATAAAAATCTCATCCTAAAAATATAGAGAACCTAAAACAATGTATACCTACTTATAGTTTGTCTCGATTTTTTACTGGAATGAATGCGCTTACGTAATACAAAACATGGCGCTCCATGGCGTGTCACCACTGGCGCTGCGAAGTTCTAAAATGTTCGTCTGCTAAAAAAGCAGACGAGCTTTCTGACAACAAAGACGCTCGTTCTTTTTGATGATGACTTGTAGTTGGCTCTATTCGGAGAAAACAATTTACAAACGTTCTTTTGTACGACTGTCTGCGCACTAAGAGAGGCGCTTGTTGGCGGCAAGGCATGGGACGTTCAACTTAGCGTCGATGGACGAGGAGGACGTCGTACGGCTGTTCAGGTTCACAAAGGAGGATCTGCTTCATCTCAGATCGGCGCTGCGCATCCCGGAGACGTTGACAACCAACGGCCGAATCTGGGTGTCAGGAACTCGTTTGCCACCGTATTTTTTTTTTTTTTAGTTTACCCGATTCATATCCTCGGGAAATAAAATAGTTCCTCGATCGTACGTGGTAACTTGTTTTGTAAGTCATACGTTCTCAGTGGGCACGCTTTGGTGTTTTACATCAACCAAATATGATGTTTACTTCAACCACGTCCTGATATGCTGAAAAGTCGCCGACAGCAAACTCGATTTGACACACAAATAAGAACACGCTCGCGCGCGCTTATCATCAACATTCGAAGTCGTCTGCCAGCGATCCTGTGTCTTTCCCTCGAGGCCCACTGCAGGGTCGAGTATTCAGAAAGTTATGGACAATTAAAACTAGTAATATTAAATCGCGAAGAAAATACAAAAATAACAAAAATATACTCGCTTTCTCAAGTTAAGGCGGTCATTTTTCTTGTACAAAGTTACGAGGATGTCAATCCGTTCCTTCGCTCCTCGCAACGAGAAGTTCTTTTTTGACGCCGCGTTCAAGCCTTTAAGGACGTCATTCCAAAGGGCCGGAGTAAAAAAAGGATTAGGGCCTAACACTTCCCGAAGTATGAAGATATCATCTTCCGCTGAAACCCGCTTGCGAGGAGGAGGTGGAGGGACGGAGGTAGATACGGCGCTCATGTTGCTCTCTTACGGTAAAGATAGCAGACGATCACGGTCGGACGCCCGCGAACCGATCGTTGTGCCGTGTACGGTACTACCACGGAAAAAATAATTAATTAATAAAAGAAAACCTGTAACTTTACTGCTGTGCATTTATTAAAACTATCACCCAATATTTAAAGGGATCGTTTTATATAATATATGTGATTAGCATTAGAACACAAATTTTCAATTCATGCAAAAGTTTTAAACTAAAAAGTATCCAGATCCTTGATCCAGAAGGCTGTTGCTCACTCTGTTGACACTACAGATAACCCTCAGTCATAAAGCAGCTGTAAAAACGGGTGATAAGAGCTCGAAATGCACATCCCAACATTTGTATGGAAAAAAAAAAAACTTAAAATATGAAAAAAAAAACGTAAAATATAAAAACTTTAAAATATAAAAACTTTAAAATAAAAAAACTTAAAATATAAAAAACTTCAAAATATAAAAAACTTAAAATATAAAAAAAAACAGAAAATAAAAACAAATTAAAATATAAAAAAAAAAGAGGCTGGGCCAGCTGGATTCGAACTCGAGACTAGCGCACCCCTACAAGCTTACGTAATGGACGCTCTAATCCACTGCGCCACCGAGCAGACAATTAGCGCGACTGCTAAACATTAATTTATTTCTAACGAGGATGTTTTATTGTGTTTCGATCTGTATTTTCTTTTTTATTTGCTGATTCCAACTTTATGCACTTGCTGTCACATATGGCGCTCCTGCTAGGTACTACCACGAGTTATTTTATTCATGTTTGAAGCCACGGCACGCTCTCTCCGCCAGCGAAATCGCCGTTTTGCTAACCAAGCGAGACCGTCCATGTCGGCCATTGGTCGTGCCGGTCGTGCCTTACGGTTCGAGCAGCGCATTACGGTAAGATCGCGGAACACAAGCGCATGCGCACTTCGTACCGGAGGGCCCATCGTACCGTATCGGATGTGCAAAAACGGTGCCCTAAAACTCTCTAATGCGTGAGTGCCGTGCTGCCTATCGCTAGGAGCAGACGACGGTGCTTCGGCGGTGTCACAACCGAAACTACGATACACAGACACCAAACCCAGCTGTTTTGACCGTTTGACGATTTTCTTTTCGAAGTCTGAGAGGTCGTCGGGCACCTATAAAAGGCCACTTCGTCCGATTCCCCGAATCACCAATCACCCTCTGCTACATGCGTCAAGCGCCGCCAGGTTTTCCGAGGGAGGATAAAAATCCAGAAGGCGACATCACAGCGGACTCCGATTTTCGGTATTTCAAAACGAAGGGTCGTAGTGCATTCGCAATTGCGTTAAAAAACATCGTTTACGATTGCCGTTATTAAATGTTATAGAAATGTCACCTACAAAGCTTCTAAATTTCATGATTTTGGACTTCAACAATCGAAAGAAGCAAGGAGGTGAGGTGCGGGAGAGGAAAACGCCAAAAATAAAAAGGCGCGCGAGCACGTGGGAAATGTTTTTTTCGCGATGCGGTATTTGTTTGTGTGTCTACGACTACAACGTGAATCGTTTTAAACAATGAAAAAAATAGGACCCTTGGGGTGTCAGTGTCCCTTTAAGGAAACGCAATACCCTTCATCCGCAAGATAAAACGAAATATCTCGCAAGCATGAGTTCTTATCCTAAACTCGTAGTGAAGCCCACCCACTGAAGTAAATTTAAAAATAGAAATCGCCGCGAAATTCGCCACTGCAACCCTTAAAAAAGGGAACGTAATTGATTGCTTAGAAACTGTAAGTGGTTCATTGATTAGTCAGTAAAGTAAATCAGATATCTATCCATTTCAAACATCAGCTAATTCGGATGTCAAAGTGTCACGAATGAAGAGGTGACGAAAGAAAGAATAACAGAAGAAACTGAAACGTTTAATGGGGCGAACTTGTGCCCAAAACAATAAGGAAACAGAAGATAACAGCAGATCGTCGCGGGCGTCGAAGTCGGCAGAACAGCAGGATTGAATGCTGGGGTGTGACTGACTCCGGCTCGCCAAGCGAAGCACCTTTTGTACCCGGGTGTGTCTCTGGAACATTCAGCCTAGAATGTTCGGCGCGTAGAACATTCGTAACTTGCCCAGACGAGAAGGTTCTCGAACTTACGAGAAATTCAAGTATGAAGAATAAATAAATAGAAGATTCCGCTCCCTGGGATGGAAGCCGGATCCACCGCGCGACAGCCAAGCACACAAAAATCTCGGCCATGAACGCGCTCGCTCGGCGACGTGTGTGGCAATAGAACTGGTTGCCAGATGAGATCACGATGACGTGGTGATGGGCGTGCAAACCCATTCTTCTACCTTCCAGATACTAATTTACATAAAGACCTGATTTCTGAGCATCACCAATAAATTGGTCGCAAAAAAAATGAAAGCCGTTTACAACTCTCTGTAACGCCAAATTAAAGCGCAGCTCTTGAGGAGGAGAGGGAGGCACGGGGGGGGAGGTCACGTGACCGGGGAGGGACGTTACGTGGCCAGGGGGTCACGTGACTTCGGGGGGTCACGTGACCTGGGGGGCCACGTGACCTGGGGGTCACGTAACCTCGGGAGGGGGGTCACGGGGCTTGGGGGTCACGTGACCTCGGGGGGGGGGGGGGTCACGTGATCTTACGGTTACGCCGACGGCGACGGCGACCCCGACGGCGATGCCCACGCCGACGCCGCTCAAGCCGGAAACGGGCGCCTAAGAGCTGCGCTCTAAAAATCAATCTTGATGCCATAGCGCAAAACGTGAAAACTTTTAAAAATAATATTTACTCCCCGCTTCGTTCAGCATCATTTTAAATTCGCACAAACGCACATTCATGTCTTATAGTATCGCCTGTGATTTTCTGTAGTTTGCGTATCAATAAACGTTTTTGAAATATAATAAGAGCACGCCTGCCTCAACAACTCTATTCTACAACTTTATCGTCATTTTTTAGAGCGCAGCTCTTAGGGGCCCGTTTCCGGCTTGAACAGCGTCGCCGTCGGCGTAACCGCGCGGTGCATTATGGGAAATGTCCCATAATGCACCGCGCGAGCCCCCCCCGGGTCACGTGACCTGGGGGGGGCTAATGAGGTCACCGGCATCCGCATCGGCATTGTCATCATCACTGATTACGTCATCAGTGGCGTCACTGATGACGTCACCGGCATCCGCATCGTCATCGTCATCATCACTGATGACGTCATTGGCATCGTCATCGTCACGTGAGGTCACGTGACCCCCTGACCTCACGTGACACCCCAAGGTCACGTGACCCACACAAGGTCACGTGACCCCCCCCCCGTACCCTTGCGTCCTCCTCCTCAAGAGCTGCGCTCTAATTCGGTGTTACAGGGAGTTGTAAACGGCTTTCACTTTTTTATCGAAGTGTAGCCTGGTCGTGTTCTGCTTTCACGCTCCTCAGAATGCTGGACACAAATTATACCATAGAAGAGTGGAATAGGTTGCCAAAAGATGTGCTTGCGGCAAATTTGGTTTTTTTGAATTTTCAATTGCGTAGTGTTTTTATAGACAGTATGTTTTTATTTAATTTCATTATTGATCCATAGAAAGTGTTTTTGTTTTTGTTTGTTTTTTGTGTATTACTTGTGTTCTAAAACAAAAGTGTTTGTATGAAACCCACCCCCTGCAATAATGCCTCACGGCGAAGCAGGTTTTTTTCTGTAAATAAAAAAAATATAATCACGCATTCTTTTGATAACGCAAAAAAACAACATAACCTCGCCAAGTAGACTTCTAATCCTACTGATCCGGTAGAACCTGGACTCTACGACCTCATTGTGACCGGTCGCAACGCCTTCTTTATCACGGAGCAACGTTAAGATATAAAGGTTATTCACTTATTCTTCTTGGTGGGGCCGGGTGGAGGGGGAGGGGTTGGCTTGAGACGGAGGCAGCGGCACTAGTGACAGAGGTCGCAAGTTGTTTGCGTAATAAAAGCACTTGAAATTGACAACAGAAGCTTACCAGCGTATCGACGCACTTTGTTCATTGTTTTCTACAAATTTGAACCTAAGTGCGAAGTACAAGCACATCAGGCAAATTGAATGCAAACACCTATGTGGGGCACACCAGGATTTTTTCGAGGTCTTGACATACCCTTTAACGATTGTTTAGAAGTCTGAGATGTCCGTCAAAGTTTTCCAAGAGGCCTGCATACCCTTCAAGAATTTCTAAGGGGTGTGTGAAATCCGTCATGGTTGCTTAAGAGGCCTGTGGCGTCTGCTGCAATCTTTACCGGAAAGCGCATGAGCCATCAAAATTGTCTTAACGGGTCTGCGCAAGAAATCACGTGGCCCTTCAGGATATATGCGTCGGGGAATCCGCTTGACCATTTTCCGATCTACGGCCGCGACGAACAGTCGCTCAGTGTCGGCTTCTCGTCCCACGTGTAGGATCTAATTTCTAAGCATCTCAGTGTGCGGAGAAGAAAAAACCCGATCGAAAAGATCCTCAGAAATGTTTGATAGTTCATCAAACTTTCTTGATGGCCCATCGGACCTTCCTGATGGCCCATCTTACGTTCTTCACGGCCAAAGACCCCTTCTTGACACATACACACAACTTCTTGAAGGTCAACATAACTTCTTAAAGGCCCAACAAACCCTCTTGATGGTGCATCAGACTTTGTTGGTGGTCCGACAGGCTTACTTGGTGGTGTCTGATGGACCATCAAACATTTTCTGATGGTAGCTGATGCACCATTAAAGGCTTCTGTTTGTAGCTCACATACCGTGAAAACGTTTCTTGTGGTGATTCACGGACCATCAAAATGGTTTGATGTTGCCCGGGTGAGACCATCAGGATATCTAGATAGACCGTCATAGCGTTAAAAAAGCTGATGGTGCTTCATTACATCTTTCGATGGGGGGAAGAATCCGACTATATTTGGGAGGTTGCAGCAGTGGCCGAGAGGAGGCGACAAGGATTTAAGTCGTCGCGAATGTGTGAATTACATTTGGTGTGGAACGCTGGCAGCGGCGCGGCTCGATAACGAAGTGTTCAATCCGCAATAATCCACCTCTACAATAGTCCTAGGATACTCCAAACGTCCGGAAGACACCTTCATATAGACTCAGGTGTTTACAACCATAGTTTTAACCTGATAGCGTTTAGGAGCTCATGTCGCCAAAAATCCGGCGTCGGCGTAGGCGCAGGCGTCTGTGTCGGTGGGACCAAAAAAAAATCCCATAATGCAGCGCGCGCAGACACGTCTGACGTCACACGTGGCTGTGACATCATGACCCAATCGATCCTCTAAATCTAGCAGGAAATTTGCCCACCAAATTTAGCAGAAATTTTCCCGCGAACTTTAGCAAAACATTTTTCCCACCAAGTATAGTGGAAACACTTTTTCGCCAAATTTAGCGAAAAATTTAGCAGAAAATTTACCCAACAAAGTTAGAGGAAAATCTTCCGCTATCTTTAGCGGGTCAATAGGTTCATGACATCACCGCCGCGAGTGACTTCACCCGTCAAGTTACATGACGTCACCTGACACGTGATGCTACCAGCTAGACCATGCACACGTGCCTGTACTGTGGTACCTGGAGCGCGACGTCGACTGGTGTGTTAAAGGGCTACTAAGCCGAAATTTTGAGCCCACAAAACAAGGATTGGACGGATACGCAGGACGCTGCAAAACCCCGAACCATCACTCATACAGCGATATCTCTAACGGATCACCGTATTTTTGGAAAAGAGGTGCGCGACTGAACACTGGCCGACGAGGCCGACGAGAGAAGTTACGTCACGATTCTTATTCCCTCTCCTCTTCGCTACGTCCCGTCAAGCTGGTGAACCGAAGTGAGGAGGAAAGAAGCGAGGCCGCATCCTGTCACTCTCAAATTTTCCAGGGGGACAATGACGTCAAACCCTCGCTTGATCGCGCCCTTCTTTTCCAAAAGTGCGGCCATCCGTTTGTGATATCGATGTATGAGTGATGTTTTGGAAATCGTAGCGTCCCGTTCAACGCTTCTGCGGCCTTATTTTGCGAATCCAAATTTCGGTTCAGTGTCCCTTTAAGCGTCCTATGTTGTCCAAACATCAAAAGTGATCCCGAAGCAGCAACAAATGGCATCAAAGAAGCCGAAGTGTCATGCTGTTGCATGTCGCGATCCTGGTGGTTGGTCGTAGAAATGCAAACGACAAGGCTGCGACGACCCAATCTCTGGCTGCAGAAGCTTCAAAGACTGCCACACTGGAGAGTGACCCGCAGCAGAACAGGAGTCTGCCACATAAACCGCAGCTGTAGGGACGCCGCCAGGATCGCGACAGGCGAAAGCACGACACTTCGATGACCTCTTGAGGCGGAAATCGAGGGACCACTATTAGAGCTGCCGCTCTTAGGCACCCGTTTCCGGCTTGAGCGGCGTCGGCGTCGCCGTCGGCGTCCCTGTCGGCGTAAACGCCCGGTGCATTATGGAATATTTCCCATGATGCAACGCGCGGGGAGGAGAAGGAGGAGGAGAGAGAGGAGGAGGAGGGGAGGAGGAGGGAGAGGGGATCATGGGACCTCACGTGACCCCCGTGAGATCACGTGACCCCGGTGACGTCACGTGACCATCGTGAGATCACGTGACCCCCGTGAGGTCACGTGATCCTGGTGACGTCACATGACCCCCGAGAGGTTACGAGGGTCACACGACTTCACGGTTCCGCCGACGGCGACTCCGACGCCGCTCGGAGGGAGTAGTAGCATTCAGGATGAGGAGGTGAGGAGGAGGGAGGAGGGGTATACCCTTAGCTCAGTACCCTTCCCTCCTCCTCCTCAAGAGCTGCGCTCTAATTCGGTGTTACAGAGAGTTGTAAGCGGCTTTCATTTTTTTTTGGACACGGTAAACACACTATACCTGTTTTCACCTTAAGAAAAAAGTACGTTTTGCGCATTGTTCCTACGCGGCGCGAAATAGTTCTCACGAGATTCGGTTGTCGGAGGAAAAAGCGATGCCTTTGACGTTCGGAACGTGTACGTCTTGATAAGATAACATATATCTAATCTAAAATTCACCTACATATGTCTTCATTATCCACATAAAGGGGGAAATTAGTAATGTTCCGCGAGGAGCCGGACTTGTTTTACTTCGGTTCTTAAGGTGAAAACAGGTATAGTCGGACACGCTTTCCAGGCACCAAAATTGTACGGCTTGCGAACGAGCGCGGGTTTGTCTGAGAAGGCTTTGCGAACGGATCCCGATAGCGCTATCCCTTTCCACTCTTAAAGGCAAAGCTTAAACGTCACTCGAGTTTTTTTTTTTTTTAATTGTGTTATATTTTGTTTTGGAACAATTTGTTGATTAGAATTGTATGTCAAGAAGATCGTGTTTACGTTCTAAGTGGCAGAGTATATGCCTAAAAACGCTCTTTGCTTGATACTAAATGTATTTACTAGGCGGACGTGTACTGCGAAAAAAATGTTTGCGAGAAAAAAACGTTTCCAAATGTGCGAATGCGGTAATACTAGGCTTATCGCATTCCCGGGCCAACGAGACTTAGTGTATTGTACGCTGTTGCACAACGCCTTGATGCCCAGCATGGACGATGGGGACATCGTGCAGATAGCATCGCAACGGACACCGATAAAGTAGCGCGTTGCGGAGTCTCGGAAGTGGCGAGTGGATTAAGCACATTTTTTCTTCCGCTTTTTCGGTTTAATATTTCACCTTCAATAATTTCTAATAAAATAACATTTCATAATCAACATACGAACTTTGCTTTCACGTTTCCACTGGGGATTTAAAAAGATGTCCTAACTTTTCGGATGTTCCTTCTGAAATAATAATGCGCACAAAATGAAGTTCACATTTGACTTTAACGCGACCTTTGTCTTCTGCCAGTACACATGTGCGATTAGACATTATACCGACCATTAGATGAGCAGACCATCAAACCATTAGGCCGTCAGATGCCCCAAAAAATGACAAGGGTGTCTACCAATCCTTTTTTTGTAATTGCATTCCCTGACCCACAACTACCGACACCAAAGCACAATATATTATAGATAGACACTATTCACAACGTAAATATTTTATTTAAGTTAGATAAAGCAACTACCTTCACTTTGGAAGATGTTTAGAATACAGCATTGACCAGGGTTTACTGTTTCAGAGTTTGGTCCCAGTACCTGATCAGTACATCCATTTGTTCTCTCTGAGTTACTTTAATCAGTGACTCATCAAAAGCAACCACCAGATATGGCACGCTAGAAAGGCTTGCTAGCAACTTCTCTTGAAAGTATGGGCCGATACCATGACATATGGTATATCCCACTTTGTCTTTTCCAAGCTGCATTTTCCTGGTGGTCTCACACATGGGGAACATCAACGGAAACAGCGAGGCAGACGCTGCCGCTGAATGGAAAGACCCATTAATAGTTATAGTGTTCAAGCACCACATGATCCCGGCTCCTGTGACTTCCTTCTTCAATCAAAAGCCACCACCCACGTCTTCACAGAGGGGCTAAGAGCTTCCGTGGTGGTGGTTAGACGCATTGCTGGAGCTTTACAAGCGCTATTGCTACCTCCGGACAAAACACCCGTTGCTGTCGCGGAAAGCAAGCCTCCATTTGTCGCAGTTTTGAAAAATATGATTGGGCTCTGGGAAACGCTTTGCAGATATTTCATAGCAGCCTGATGTTTCTTACCCTCAACATGAATAGTAATCGCCCTATTCCCCATGTTGCTCAGGGAGAACTTCTTGCAGGACATTGTGCAGTGAGCACTATTCGGATCATTTGAAACGGGCCGAGTCCAACTTGCATTCGTGGATATGTCCGGGTTTGTCCAGTTGAGGTTGAAGGAGCACTTCCTCGACAGCGACACAGTCACTTTCACATATCTCCACTTCCGGAAAATAACACAACAGAAAGCCCAACCCAAAGCCACAAACGCACGTGGCAGAGCTCGAAGAGTGCAGGCGTCTAGGTTGCGTTTACGGGGAAGCGCGAGAACACCATATCTGACAAACGAATGGATCGCTAGGCGCGCGCCCCTCAGAGAGTAGATAAATGAACGACGGCTGTTCTCTTCCGAGTGAGTGGTGACTCGCGCCACCTATTATCGGCTAGAGTAACTGTTTCTCCTCGTACTAGAGCAACACCATCTGACAAGAGTCACGAACTAAACAAAATGGCCGCTGCTACACTGCTTCACTAGTAACTGTGAGTAACTCTTTAGCCGCCATACTTTAGCATTCCTACTCTAAAGTGTAGCTTATTTAGTGGCTTTAGAAGGTACTAAAAGAACGACGAGCCACCAGCTTCGCACATGCTCTCGTGTGTAGCGGAGCGCGTGAGAAATTGGGCGGGTCGCATTGCGCCAAGGGGGTCGCGACGCCGCACTTGACTGCGGTCGTGGCTATGCCTGCCTGTGCCTGTCGCTTCTAGCGTAAGCGGGCGAGCATGGGATAAATTCCCTGACTCGGCAATCTTTTGGGAAATTTCCCTGACAATTCCCTGACTTTTCCAGGTGTCTTAAAATTCCCTCAAAATTCCCGGTTTTTCCAGTTTTCCCAGTTTTCCCGGTCGGTAGACACCCTGACGACAGACCATCACACCATCAAACCATCAAGCTGTCACAGCATCAAACCATCAGTGTCACAAAAGACGAGCAAACCAACGGGCCATCAGCCCATCACACCATCAATGTCCCAGAATACGACAGACATGATGGACCATAAAACATTTTTGATCGCCCTTTTCGATAGGAATGGTATCTCAGAGCGGTGTTATGAATGGCCCCCGGACCATTTTCCTAATGTCTGCGTCTGGCCGTTTGTTTTCGTCGAGCGCCTCCCGCGGGTCAAGGTCATCTGACTCAGCGAGCCTGGCGAAATCATCGCTTCGGAAGCACGCCTGCCCAGTGAACGCACCAGACGGCCACCGTGATATAGCCAGGCTTTAACGTGTACAAGCCTGGATATAGCCCCCGACGAGTGAAAACAACGTCTCAGGTTTCACGACCGAAACACCAGGGCACGATCCGGGGCGATGAAAGTCATCCGGACGCCTTCATTCAACACGTAGACACGAAGAGTCGAACGTCGGCACGTCACGTCTCGGCCCCAGATGATGTTTTGACCCGCTGCGTGGATTCCAACGAGCCGGTGTTTTGATGAGACTCTCGGCGCCGTCTAGACCGACAGTGAAGTGTTTACGTCGGCTGAGTGTGCGTAATAATGGAATGTGGGACGGTGTTTGAACGGGACACCTTTCTGTGATTGGCCGACCATCCGCCGATGTGGGGGTGCCTATCTAGAGACCTAGGGAGAACGAAGTGTTTAAAACGAGCGAACTTCGACAAGCAAATATCTTCTCTGTTCTTGAACCAACCGTACATCATGTAAATAAACAGTGTACTTTTCGAGAGAGATCGCGGCTCATCGTTGTCCCCGCTGAGCCCTAGCCCGGTGCCTGGCTCGAGTCGCCCCTCCACCACCACGGACCCCGCTCGGTCGCAACAGCGGTGTTCCTTGTGCCGCTTGGTACGTCCGGTTTCAGAAGATCGTCCAGCAAGCGAGAAAAAAAACGCGGGAGACACCACCGCAACGCGACGGCACCACGGACGACACCGTGACCGTGCTTGAGATTTCGTCAACTGCGGCCGATGTTGGTTTCGCGTTCGAGGTTTTCGCTGAATTTGTTGCTCACAGTGTGTGCCTGTGTGTGTCTGTGTGTGCCGTGCGCCAGCTCGGTTGAAGAAGTTGAACTACCGTACATCTCAGGAATTTACCTAGCGGCATTGTGAGTACATTGAAATATATTTCTGGCGAAAAAGCACTCTGTTGCCGCTATTTGGTCTGATTACTTCTGTCTACATCTGATTGCACTCGGGCTTCAGCACACGTTGGTTCTTATCGCCTTTCTGCGTTTCAACACAATATAAAATTAATTCCAATTACGTTTTAAACAACTGCATATTTAATATGTGGCTCACAGTCAATTCGGCGTCTAAAGAGTTGAAATTCTGGGGGTGCATAAGATGCTGAAAAGCTGAATGAGCTTGAATTGGCTGAAGGGGTTTGAAGAGCTTGAAGGGCTGATGGGTCGGATCGACTCGAGGGATTTGAAGGGCAGAGAGGGTTCTATGACACATCAGGTCTGAAAACTTAATTTCATTAGGGTGCGAACCCTTATCCGAATTTTGATGAAGCTCCAAACGACGGTACGTAGCTCCTTTACAATTAAGCTATAGTAGATAGATCCGATGAATCTGATAACGACACCCAATACTCCGCCGCCTCTTTAGTACATACATCGTATCGTTATCGGGGATAAGGGAGGTATCGGAATGATCTACTAGAACGCTTTAGCTTACCAGCCTAAAGAAGGTCTTGGATATTCTCAATTTCGTTTACCCCGGGAAATATAGTACCCACAAAATTAACCAATAGTTTGGATTCAATCACATCAGCGATTTGTGCTGGCGAAAAAAGCATTGTTTATGGGAATTATTTTTAATGTGACAGCCTTTATCTTCTTACGGTGCCATTGATAGCTCTGGGCCCCAAAACCTCGCCGACGAGATGCGTTATCTTTAGAACTTGACACTAAACAAAATCACTATCAGGCGACAGCGAACTGGGCCCATTCTCGGACTATTCATAGACCAGGACGGCAGAGCCGGGACATGGCTAAGTAGGGTCAAGAAAGAAGGCACCCCAATCATCCACTTGATACGTCGAGTCACCAACCGCAAGCGGGGCACAGGTGAAAAAGAGACCAGACAGCTTGTCCAGGCCCTCTTCTCCTCATAGGTGCTCTACGGCTATTACTACTACTACCTAACACAACACCAACGCGACATCGTCGAGAACCTTAACAAGGAAGCGATACAGCTCATCACTGGCCTTCCCTAGCACAATTGGCTGCCGGAGCAATACGCTCATGAAAATCTAAACAAGCTCAAGGAGGTAACTGAACAACTCATGTCTGCACAGCTCACTCGGTTGTTCCGTACTAAAGCAGGCCAGGCCATTCTCCATGAGATCGGGCGCATATACCATCGTCCGCACCAAAACCTCCGCCGCTGCCACCACGACCCTGGGAAAGGCACGTCACCTTAACGGCTGACGCTCCCTTACCACAACGCATGGACGACGACAACCCAGAGTGACGAGCCTATCATACCAAGGCGCACCAGCGGCACGTTGCCGCCTTGGACCCACGAGGACATGTCTTTTACTACACGGACGCTGCTAGCGGCCCCGTTCCTGCCCAAGGAGCACCACCCGCGTCGGCGGCGTGGGTTAACATAACCCACCCCGACGTGTGGTTCCAGGAGTGGGCATTAAGGGCGCCGAGTTAGAAACCATTGTACAAGCCCCCCAACATGCTGAACACAACCATCTCAGAAAAATCAACCACAAACATCACCATCTACACAGACTCACAAGTGGCCTACTCGGAGTGCCGCCACGCATCCAAGTCGACCAGTGACCGCGTGCACAAAATCTACGGTATCGCGTGCCGACTGTATTCCAACCAACAAACTCAACTCAGTGTCGCCGGGTACTCGCCCATAAGGGTATTCGTGGAAATGAATGAACCCATAACGAAGCGCGTGCAGCACTAAGCAAACCTTCTGCTCCAATCGTACTCACCATCTACAGGGGGCCCCATTTCGATTCTTCGCAACCCGACGGCACTCAACCGGACCAAGCTGGAGCGAAAGAAAATACTCCGGAACCTGAAGACTACGGCCTCCCTCTTTAACAGCTAGGCACAAGAGAGTAATACCCCCTACTCCAGCAGGAGTGAGCCGCAAGGCCCAGACTGTCGTCCGCCGTACCGCCACAAACACCCTTATGCTTAACGAAAAAATTGTCAAGGTGCAGGCGAGCTGGTGTCTGTTGATCATGATGTTTTAAAATCCTGAGACTGGGAAGGAAAATGCTGCCGGCCCTGCGCAACCGCATATATCAAGATGACCTGCGTCAGGGCTACTGTACAGCACGCAACACCCTTGCGACGACGTAGCACGTTATCTGGGAGTGCCCTGAGAACGCTGCGGCTCGCTTCGAGGCCTTGGCTGATATCCCGGTAGCAGACCAACCTAACACCTTTGAGGACTGAGTGATCCCACAGGACAAGCCGCCGCCTACAATGCGGCTCCTGTGGGACCAGCTCTGCAGCTTCTGCGCGGACGGCGGACCTGCGGGGCTCTTGCCCCGATAGCCATCGGTGACTGCGAACTCCCTTTAATAGTCCCATCGCACGGTCGCGGTTGGGAGCGTTTGACGACGTTTCGTAGAGTTGCATTCTGAAACGGTCATCGGCCGCTCTCAGGCGCGGCAATGTGTAGTGAATGTCTTAAAGCAAAAGCAGCCATGCATGGCATTAAATAAAGACGTTTTCTCAACTCAACTCAGCCTCCCATTAAGATATGGCTGATATGTTCACGTTGTAGGTGAGTAATTCATCCAGTGCATTTTAATTGCTAGCCTTAGTAACACGACCGCACGTCGTTACAATGCAGGCTTAAATATATTAAGCTTACCATGCAATCCCCATACCCCAGAACGTGTGTGGTCATCTCTTTCGAAAGCAAGTAAAAACGCGCCATATGTGAGAACGTTAAAAATGGCACAGATCAAAAGCTCTTCACTGAACGAAATCAGCTCGGGGACAGCTTTTTATGGTGAAGTAAAGTAAGCTATTTGAGCCAAGCGCACGTTTACCTAGAGCGCCGATCAATGCTATGCAGACATCGTATTCACTTCTTCTGATTTGTTACTCAAAGTTCTGCACGAAAAACAAATAGTGCTCCGACACTCCATCAAAAACAACATATATATATATATATATATATATATATATATATATATATATATATATATATATATATATATATATATATATATATATATATATTGTTACGGTTAGACCGCAATCACATAATTTGGTTATACAAAAAACTACGAAGTAGCCGCGGGGATAAGAAAGAGGAAGTTGGTCGTAAATAAAAGACCGAACTGACAAGACCTGGTTGCCGTGTCTTTCAAGTCCTTTCACACCCTGTTATCTGGTGGAGGTCTCTTATTTTGTCGGGGTCAGGACGAATGCCATCTTACTCGCCGCCAAATTCAGATCTTGGGTCACACCGTCAGCGCAGACGGCATTCGTCCTGACCCCGACAAGATAAGAGCTGTCTCAGAATTTCCTCGGCCACTCAGCGTTAAACAATTGAAAAGCTTTTTGGGCCTCTGCTCGTACTTTCGTCGCTTTATCCAAGATTTCGCTGACCGTGCAGCACCTCTAAATTGCCTTCTCTCAAAGGATACACCATTCGAATGAACGGAAGACCAAGAGAACTCTTTCAAATCCTTAAAGCTGTCCCTGACTAAGGATCCAATACTATGCCATTTTGACCCCCGCTCTCCCACAGAAATACATTCAGACGCAAGCGGATATGGAATTGGTGCTGTCCTCATCCAGAAGAAACATGGCAAGGAACAGGTCATCGCGTATGCTAGCCGCACGCTCACGAGAGCGGATGTAAACTACTCTACAACAGAGAAAGAGTGTTTGGCTATAATATGGGCCATAACCAACTTTCGACCGTAGCTGTTTGGGCGACACTTTCGAGTAGTGACTGACCACTACGCTCTCTGCTGGTTGACAAACGTAAAAGACCCATCAGGACGTCTCGCTAGATTGTCGCTTCGTCTACAGAAGTATGACGTCGAGATAGTTTATAAGGCAGGCCACGCTCACCAAGATGCCGACGCTTTGTCCCGCTGCCCTGTACAACCCACCACCACCGATGACACGGATGCCACCGAGATCCCTGTTCAAGCCTTATCCCTCCAAATGGACATCGCAACGGAACAACGTAACGATCTGAAACTGCGGAGTATCATCCGAATCTTACAGCATCCTTTGCCACGGAGCAGAGCAGCGAAAATGGAACATATGTATGCAATTGTCGGGAGAGTTCTGTATCGTCGCAATTATGAACCCACAGGACAACCCCTGCTTCTCATCATCCCGCGACATTTACGCTCTGACGTACTTCGTTCCCTTCTTGATGATCCGACTGCCGGACATTTGGGTGTGTTTCGAACATACAATCGCGCCGCTCTCGTTTTTTTTTTTTTTTCTGGTTTGGCTTATACAAGAGTGTCCACAAATACGTCACATCATGTGAAGCTGGCCAGCACCGAAAAACATTTACCCTCGCTCCTGCGGGCTATCTGCATCCCATTCAGCCCCCTAGCCACCCATTTGAGAGTGTTGGAATTGATCTCCTTGGCCCTTTTCCTGAGTCGACACACACAAAACCATGGATAATCGTCGCCGTCGACCATTTGTCGCGATACGTAGAAACCCAGGCTCTCACGGCACCAAATGCAGAAGAGGTGGCCTCGTTTTTTCTCCACAATATTGTTCTGCGACACGAATCTCCCAGAAAACTTGTGAGCGACCGAGGGCGCGTCTTTTTATCTACAGTCATTCAGCACCTCCTTTGGTGTTGTTGCACAATCCATCGCACTACAACCGCCTACCACCCTCAAGCAAATGGGATGACTGAACGCTTTAATACTCTCGCCTCGATGCTAGCAATGTATATTTCCAATAATCAAGACAACTGGGATCAGGTTTTGCCGTTTGTTACTTATGCTTATAACACGGCCATCCATGAAACTACGCACTATTCCCCATTTTACTTAGTCTATGGTCGGGATGTAGTAACGCCCCTAGACACGATACTTCCAAGCGTTTCCGAACCATCATAGGAGTACGTACAAGACGTTCTTCACCGGGCGAAAGAGTCCTGCCAACTCGCTCAACACCGCACACTTGCTTCTCAGCAGACACAGGTCAGCCGTTATAACGACAAGCACAGACAAGTTAACAACTGTGTCGGCGATCTTGTTTTAGTCTGGTCACCCGTTCGTGTTGTTGGACGTTCAGAAAAACTTCTCTCCCGGTATTTTGGACCATACCGGATACGCGGCAGACATCTGACGTCAACTACGAAATAGAACGTGTGATGCCTTTTCCAGACGGTCGTTCACGGAACAAGGATATTGTCCATGTGTCTCAAATGAAACCATACATCAAGCGTTCCGATCACGGCAACTATCTTCAATCCGTATCTTTGCCTTCTCCAGAGGAGGGGTGTAATGTTACGGTTAGACCGCAATCACATAATTTGGTTATACAAAGAACGACGAAGTAGCCGCGGGGATAAGAAATAGGAAATCGGTCGTAAATACAAGACCGAACTGACAAGACCTGGTTGCCGTGTCTTCCAAGTCCTTTCACACCCTATTAATATATATATCAAACGGAAGTTGAATAGCGGTACGATGACTAGAAGGTGAGGTGACAGAATCGGCGCACGAGAGAAGGAGCAGCCGGTCAGAATGCAGCGGTGGCGCTGCTGTCGACACGGAGATGCGTCCTCCACTCGAGTCCGCTGCGACTAGGGTGCTCTCTTTCTCCGTTTGTTTTTCTTTCTTTTTTTGTGTGCATCATGTCAATGCCTGTCATAGCCTGAAACCCTTTACGAGGAATCGTGGCATTCATCTCCAACAGCAGGTCCTTAACAGCCTGAATGGTGTTGACATTTACAGTCTTAACCACTGAACCATGTTCATATTCAGTTCAATAGGTGTTTGTCTCGTTGGTGTAACACAAAATGAACTTCTGAAAGCACAGTGTATTGCGATTTGGCACTCACACTGAGAACGCTACGACGTCCGCAAGTTTCGGGATTACATGCTTCGCCCAGTACCTGATTGGGAGATCCATACTCTGCCAACTGTTCGTGTCTCGCGCTGCGTCACTGTATTGGTTGACACTTTGCTCGTCTTCATGAGTGAAGTTGTCCCCTTTTTGCTTGCGTGGCACGCCGCCGTTCGACATTGTCGACTTTCTCTTTAATGGCAGTGTCTTCGAGAGGTACGCGGGGGCATTCGAAAACAAAGTTGAGATCGCATCAGCAGTCAGGCAAGGCAGACCCTGCTGAATTTCCACTGTTTCACCGTTGATCACGTGCACCTAGTTGCAAACAGAGAATCTTTCATCGAAATGGGTTTCACCTACTACTGTGTACTTTCCAGTAAATTGTCCGCTCGTCGGATTGAGTGCTGCCAAACTTGACGGCGCTCGTCGTCGTCGGGAACAACCCTCACAGAAACGTACCCCACTGGGGCATTCGAGAGCAAAGCAGAGTGTTTGCCGTTTTGCCATCGCGGCAGTCTAAACGTATCGGGCAATCATTTCGGGAAAGGCACCACAAACGAACACTTCTAGCGACGCGAACGAGCCTTTTCTGGCGCGGCGTCTGCAATTGACATCTCAGAGTTGATGGGCGCGCCACCTATCGTAACAGAGCAAGCTGAGCGATCCTGAAACCTTCTTCTAGCCACCGTAATACAGGTTATTTCACACTGAGGAATAGCCGGCGAAAGCGCAAAGATGCACGTCAGATTGGCTTTGCTTTCAGAGCGTCTTTTGCAAAGATAGAGCTGGGGTGCCACCTAGATTTGTAACTATCTTGAATCGGAGGTATAATTCTACTGTGATCTCCTCTTAAGTGCGAGCGTAGCAAAAGCTACAAGGACGAGCTTTGAACTTTGAACGTCCACAACCAGCACTTGCGCTCGTTTAGTGCAAGCACTGTTCGGAGCAGCGTGCTCGTGTTTGTAGCTTCAGTTTCGCACGAATATAAAGGGAAACAAACTAAAATAGTCGCGGAATGCCGCCGGACATTCTTAGAATTCGGCAATTTCCGTAACGCCACACATTGGCCACGAACGCGTAATCCATTTTTCCATGGACTGGTCGCTGACGAGCGAATGCGTGCGAGTAACGCAGTGCTCAAGTTCAATATGTAGCTGGATACGGCTGACTTTCTTAGGCTCTGGTGATGCATCGCGTTGGAGAGTGTTTCAAGTTGTGTGTGGTAAAAAAGTCGACAGCGTTTATTTTCAAAATCGTACACAAAAAGCAGGCATTGGCACTCTACCGTCGTGTGCTAGGTTCTGTTGACCTACTAACTGATATGCGGTTAGTAAAATCTGGATCTAAGATTATTTACCCCTAACCAAAGATAACACCATGTTCCCTTTAGGTCTCTCGCTCGGAGAATATGAGATTGTCCATGGGCAATATATGAACGGGCCAAACATTTTCAGGCTTTTATGAAACTGGCCGCTGTTTCAAAACGTCAACTGCTATGAGGCGTCCGCAATGCCAGGCTCAATAAGAATTTCTCTGAAAGCTACGAAATGTGTTTAACGTACAGGAGAATAACTGCAAGCAGCTTTGGATTGAGAGTCTATTGCATGAACAAAAACGCGAATAGGCGGGAACAACTCAAGCACACTCTTCCAGAAATTACTGACATCTCCCAGATGCCAAGTATTACACCGGGTCGACCATCAGACAGCTGATGAGAGTGCACTGCATATCATCTCTTTTCTTATATTTTCTTTCTGCGTGTTTCATTGCTTTTGAAATAATATTACTATGCTAGCTGTAAGGTTCTAACTGAAATGAGTGTCTATTTATTTTGCTATATTCAACGAAATAATAAATCAAAGTGAATATAATGAAAAATACTGAATAGACATTCACGTCATACCTGCGGACAGCATTCAGATATCTGTTTAAAATTATACAAGTTCCTCAATACAATGTTATTTCACTATGGCTTTGCTTTTTTTTTTTAGAAAACCTGCATGGTTGCTTACTTTGTCACTAAGCCAAGTTACTAAAAAACTTTGTCAGCAAAGTTATCCTGTCTACGTTAGGTATTTCTCTGGGAACCCTCCAACATATCCACTTTCTTTCTGACTTAATTTCTTTTTCTCTTGATTACTAAAGGATGACCCCGTTTCAACCACGAGTGTATCGCTCCCTTATTGCAGGAGCGAACTCTCAACAAGTCTGCAACTGGTCCCCTGGCCACGCAAGCGGGCACATCCAATTTGCCAGTCGTCGTTACCCGGTTACCGAGACCAACTGGCATCCCATCTCTAATCGCCTGCCACGCGATCTTCCGCTGACGAGCCCGGAGCCCTCACGTCTCATTTACGAAGTTCGCTGAACGCGAGCTGCCGAAGCGAAAGCAGGGAGCCGATGACCGCTTTTCTCTGACACAATCAAGAGCGGCTCGTGGCGGGGAGCCCACTGACAGTTTGGGCAGGAGGAGGCCTGCACTTCGTCTGGGCTTCCGTCCTGCCAACGCTCCGAGTGCGTCGATCTCGAGGTCTTGACCGTGCACGGCGTCGTTCCCCGAGGCTTCGTGTCTAAAATGACGTCGAAGGGTTGCCGAACTGCGCGCATTATCGAAGAGACGCTTGGAGGAGCTTCAGCTGAAGAGCTCCTGAAATGGATGCCAGCAAACAACGGTACCACGTACTTCTCCCGTTCTCGGATACTCGAGGACGCCTACCTAAACACTGTCGGATAACACCGAGT
This sequence comes from Ixodes persulcatus, assembly GCA_013358835.2. NCBI lineage: Eukaryota > Metazoa > Arthropoda > Arachnida > Ixodida > Ixodidae > Ixodes > Ixodes persulcatus. The sequence continues at coordinate 359,872 of JABSTQ010009679.1, read as the reverse complement.
GGTTTATGTTGCAATAGTTACTGCTGCTGAAGTAACACGCACGTCGGGACTTCATTTGTTCTAGTGCCTTGTCTATTGATTACATCTTCGGCCCTCTCATCGTTGAACGCCGCAATCTCATTTGATGCGGAGTGGTAGGGTACTAACCTAATAAGACGCTAGGGACTTGCCTTGTGACTAATTACTTAAAAATACATTGGAATGAAAGAAAAAGTTTTTTTAAGAGCATGAATGGTACACGCATTTTTTTTTTTCGTAACTTTTGCACGAGAAGAAAGAATTTTGCGCGCAATATTTACGCCGTTAGACGCAATAAAGGTGGAGATCGCGGCCCACTCAAAGCCCCACCCACAAATAATTTGCCCCGGTCATTACAACTGGATTGGCTTGGCTACTCGACAGAACACGCTTAAAAGACTGGTGCCACCCTTTCCAGACAATCGACGCGTCCAGTCTGGCGTCTGACAACGTTTGCTAGAGTGCGAGCAGACGCGCGGCAGCCTCCGGCATCATCTGCCATTTCACCACAGTCTATCGTCGTCTGCCATGCCCGAAGGACGCGGACATGAACCGTTGCCCGTTGGCGTTCGTTTTCGCCTTCGTCCGTCTGCTATTCCGACCCGTCTAAAAACGTTTACGACGCTGATTAGGCTCTACCATGAAAGCGGCGTTCTAGCGTTCCAACACGCGCGAGCGACGGTCTAATACAAGCGTCTGTCAACGTCTGTCGGTTTGCGGTAAAAAGCGACCAAGAGAACTACAAAAGGCGATAAAATGAGTATGCAGGCATTTCAGGTTTTATTTTATTGCTGTTTTAACCTCATGGCATACGAAAGCAAGTTGACGTCGTGACGCAAAATTAAAACGTGAACTAAAATTATTCGCTTTAGCAGGCCAGGTGCACTGCAAAACTTGAGAGCTATTTGCCTTTCGAAACGAGATTTCGGGAACCTACCTGAAGTAACTTGATACGAGCCGAACGCTCGATTGCCTCCTGCCAAACGGCTCGCAAATTCTTACCTGTGTAGGTATATTCTTGGTATCAAAATTACGGTCGCAATCACGACGGTCGCACACTTCACAGAGCAGCGGGGCCACTTTTACGGGAACAACGCCTTTATTGAGCATCACCACGCCCAAAGAACGCAATTAAACAAGATGAATCAAACTAGTTAATGTGGGTGGGACACTAGGCTTAGACCAGTCCCGCTACGAAAACAAGCATCCGCACAGCGCTTACGAGGGCGCGTACTTGCGACAGTTGTTTGCTGCTAACTACGTCGGTTGATGAGATCTTCCTCTAAACACCTCTGTGAACTCACAACGACCCGCACTCAGAACAATTAACGAGCTCAGTGAGCTCCGCTCGGTCAGCACTCCGCAGACGCCAGCAGCCATGTTTATTGGCGTTTGAAAGCAAAGCGAAAGAAGCACTCTCAGAATACCTTGGAAAACAATAATGGCTCTATCTTGATTAGCTGCTTCTCAAACATAAAATATAGTCTATTAAAATACTATTACGGCACGAAGATACGAATTTACTACCAACCTTTCACACATCGATCATCTCATCAGCCAATGAGAAATGTAAGTCCCTCGTAAGCACGAGGCGGGGCTTAGCGGTGCAACATCCACATTCTGCACCTAATGATTGGCGTCTAGCGGCGTAAAAATTGCTCGAATGTCATTTATTTTGCGCGGTAAAATCCTTTTTTTTTATATGCGTTTCCCTTTAGACAAAAAATAATGTTTCATTGCAGTCACTATAGACCAGGGCGTAAGAAAGCCATGTGGGGAAAAGACCAAGGAAACCTACAGCTGTGGTGCGACCAGATTGCGTGCTCCTGGCGGCTACCGCTTGGCAGGTACTTCCGCCTTACGATAGATGGCGTGGCGGCATACGGCAGACTAGAGTTCCTGTATAGGCTCCCTACGGGAGCCAGAGTTGCGCGTTCAAGCATGGCATGTGGATCCAGCTCCTCACGTGACTGAATTCGGCGAATAGCAGCGCCGCGCGTTCGAGGCGCGCGGCGGGCTCAAAAGCCTGGGAACGTACGCCGGGGCGCGTGCAACGTCTACTTTGCTGCACGACACTTGATACGGCTCCTCACGTGATCGGATCTCGGCGAATAGCGGCGAGGGCGGCACGCGGCATGTGGAATCAAACGCGCAACTCTGGCTCCCGTAGGGAGCCTATACAGGAACTCTACGGCAGACTACACTTTAAGAAATGCCTGCGCGTCTACTTACCCAAAAAAAACACTCAAAGAGCCAATCTCTGCGATCTACGAAATCCGCTCAGCGAATGATGAGGCGGAACATCCGTTTATACCTAAAAACGAAGTCTACGCTGTTGCATTACGCAATGCAAAACGCCATGCTTGCATTGCGTAATGCCACAGCGCAGACTTAATTTTCAAGTCTAAACAGATGTTCCGCCTCATGAATTGCTGAGCTGATTTTGTAGATCGCAGAGATTGGCTCTTCGAGAGTTTTGCGGGTAAGTAGACGCGCAAGCATTTTTTTAGAGTGTAGAGTTCCTTTATAGACCTTTCCAAAAAAGGACACTTGGCAGGTTCCATTTTCAGTGTTCGTGCGTATGGCGCGTGATTTGCTCGCTTTCCGAAGCGACGAACGTCCGCGTTCTGGACTGTGATTTAACACGTGTGGACTGTGATTTTTGTAAACAGTGGAAACGTCTATAGGCTCCCTACGGGAGCCAGAGTTGCGCGTTCACGTGAGGAGCCGGATCAAGTGCCGTGCAGGAAAGTAGACGTTGCGCGCGCCCCGCCGAACGCTCCTCTGCTTTTGAAGCGCGCCGCGCGCCTCGAACGCGCTGCGCTGCTATTCGCCGAATTCAGTCACGTGAGGAGCTGGATCAACATGCCACGCAGGAAAGACGGCGCTACGGGGATGAACGCGCAACTCTGGCTCCCGTAGGGAGCCTATACAGGAACTCTACGGCAGACGATGGACTCGGGTTTGTTTAGAAATCTGCTATAGAACGCACCGTGTGAGCGATACTCTTTAATTTAAAAAAGCATTTACTAAATCCTGCCGAAATAAAATTACCACACGATTACCCAACGACATTTTCATTAAATTAAATTCCCTTTCTAAGCCGCATGAGCGGCTGGCAATCTGAAGTCATCTGCGAAACGTTTCGCGTGCTCTTTGTTTTTGAAGTCGCGATAGTAGGCGAGTGTGTTCATGGTACAATCGTAAATAAAAAGAGCGCCAAAAAAAAACGAACAAGGACAAGAGAGAAGGTGCGAATGACACAATTGAGCGTTTGTGTCGTTCGCATCTTCCCTTTTGTCTCTGTCCGCATTTTTTCGTGCGCTGTTTATTTCCTCTTTGTCTGTCGTTTTGTTTGTTTTGCTCCCGAACGTGCTTGAAGCAGACGAATTTGGCGGTAGCAGACGAAATTGGAATTTCTTTGACGTGTGTTGGCGCCTGGGAACGGCTAAGATACTTGAAATATAGGCCGCTACTGTTGCGTTCCGAACTGTCGGTCGGGTTCCCGAAAAAAAAAAAAAAAAAAAGCAGCGATATTTAACGCGGGCGATGCAGAGTTCGGGTGACCCTGTCGTGCTGGGCGAGGTGCGACCGCAGGTGTAGTGCGACGGCGTACGGCTGGCTTCAAATCACGTCAACTAAAACTCACCTCGCTTGCACCTTAAACAGCAGAAACTTACATGCTAAGTCCCCGAGCAGATCTGCAGGCGAAGGTGAATCGACGCCTTTGTCCCATTGACGTCACGCCTCAGTTGTCTTCTCGGCTCGCCTTCATTCTGTCACGTAGCACGCCCCTTCGATTATTTTAGCTCGTAATGAAAAACCGCGAGCAAAGAAGGAACCTACATATGAATTATATTATTCGTTTGCTCGATTCAACGTGCGTGGTTCACGCACAGTTTATGAATGAAATACATTTCTGCTGTGTCGCGTTGCCCGCAAACTGAATGAGGATATTTTGTTTCGCTTATTCTGTGCGCGGCGCCATCTATGTGTAGTACTTCGAACCTTCCTGAAGCGGAGACAAAATCAGACCGCCCAATCGGTTCTCGTTTCCCCACCAGCCCATCTTACACCCTGCTATGGTCACCGAGAGCCTAAGAAATGCAGGGCGGGGCCTATGATGGTCACGCTTATTTGCGCTGTGATTTGCTCTTCTGTGCTCTTATCGACTGAATCTGCAACCTCATTGGCGCAAGAGTAATATTAAGATGCACGCTGCTCGCCACGCCCCGCATTTCTAAAGCTGGTCTTGACTATTCGGGAGGAGATCAGAGGGTGGCGCCCCAAGAGGCTAACTTTAGAACTACACGAATGGGGACAACAAATAACAATGACTCAGCGCTCGGCTGACAACCGAACGCCGCATCAGTGTTCGGCTAAGTTCGTGTTTTCCGGTGAGGGGGAGGACGGGATCTTTTGTTAGCACTCAGGTCTGCATGAACAATGCAGCATGCACGGTGCCCAGCTCAGCACAAAAGCCGAAGTGGGTCAAGCTCGCATTCTCTGACGACTGCTTTCGGGGGAGATCCGGGACTTTTGCGGGCACTTTAAAAGGTCTTGAGATTGAACTTACTTCGAAAATTGGCGAATCAGCTTGACATCTCGTCGGTCGTTACGGGGGTTTGTTCAGAATGCCTTCTGCATGCCCGTAAAACAGGAGCATTAGAGTGTTCACTCTGACAGTGTTGATTAAAGAACGCGATGACTCCTTGGTTCCACCGTATTTACTCATACCTCGAACCTGTCGTTCGCCACAGGTAATCTTGGTCGTAACGTCATGGCGTACAGGAACCACACGAAGGTGCCATCAAGAATTGTCCTCAATACTCAGACCTACTTGGAGTTAATAACAAATCAAATAATCAAGAAGGACTCAGAGTTGGGAAAGTAAGGAGAACTATGATAAAAAAAGCGCAAAGAAATCGTGTTTGTATCAAGTTTCCATTTCTATACCAAGCCTCTTGGTACGATAGTTTTCATTCCTCATATACAATATTGATTTAATGGTGATAATAGACGTGGACTCAAACTGAACCAATGTATTCGTTATACCTAATCGCACGCAGAACAAAAAGGGCAATGTTTGTGAAAAGTACAATTCATGAGCAACATCTGTCTGCTTTGTAGTTCACATAACTGCTGAATGAACGGTCCTACTAAGAGATGTTTAATGGGCTTCTGCACTTCAGATGTCAAATTTTGGTACCACAGAAGTCATGATCAAACCGGCGTCTCAAAAAAAAAAGTGTTGTTCGTGGTTTTTGTTTTTCGTTTGTTTCTTTTAACTACACTGCAAAAACACCGCTTTCTCTCGCATCGCTATTATATGCAAACTGGTTGTATCAAGTACAAAATATACACCTTTTCCACAAGGGCGCAGCCATCTTGAATATCGTCACTTCTGGTATGCGGTAAAACATCTTTTTGATCTCTCCCCGAAGCTAGAAGGTGTTTACGAAAAATGCGTGATTGTCACACTGATTTGCCTTAGCTATATTTTCTCGCATATTCCAGGTTCAAACGTTTTATTATTTTTTCGCCCCGCATACCAGATACGGAACCCACGTGACTGAGAACGACAGGAAACAGAAAAGGTCTATAGGTCACCAAAAGCGAACCAATAATTGATCGGTACCTTCTCACCCAGATTCAGACAATGAGGAAGGTCGTTGTAGCGCAGCAGAAACGAGAAAATTGATTTGCGGTGCAGAATGAAGAAAGCTGAGTTCAATTTCCTTTGCCGATGTCGATTTGACCATATGTTGCATCGGCGTGCATTGGTGAAATCACGCACTGAGATGCACATTAAAGATGCATTCTCGCGGCAGGTGAATGTCGGAATCGTTAGAAACATATTGAGCATCAGGCGCCCCGATGTCACGATAGACTAGCTCCTTAATATTCATGCAGCCGGCGCGAAAACCCATCAGCGCAAACGAGCGATTACCGAGCCGACGAAAGGGCAACACGTGGGGCTGCAGTAGTGCAAACACAGCGAGAACATGATTGCCAGGCGGCTAGCACAGGGAAATTCGGCAAACAGCAATCCTTGTCAAATCGCGCATTTGAAATGGCGCATCTTTGCTTCGTCGTATTGCAGGTCATGCACAACTACGCACATTGGGCCCCAAACTGGCAAAGATTATTAGTATGTATCGACCAAATCAAAAATAAATTCGCAAACAAATTTTTTGCCGAAGCCTGCCGCCCCAAGTTAGAACGATGGAGCGTCCCGGTGACATTCGCTCGTGGTGAATTCGGGACAACGCAGCGCAACGTGCGGCAAATCACCAGTGCTAATTTTTGTTCGTGTGGTGAAAGCACTTAAAAGGCTTTTACTTACAGTCATTTGCAGCCAACAAACGCTGGCGTTTCTAGTTCAGACCTTATTATCGATCCTCATCAATGGTATTCCTCTGTTAACCGAAAAAGACGACGATAAACAGACCACGAACCAAGCGCTGTGAACATAAGACATGTCCGGCATTTTCTAGGCTGTCAGCGTCTACAGTATTTTCAGTTTGATAAATTAATTTATCTGCGCGCTCGCAAAGTTATAAAGGACACGCATGCAAAATACTATTTTTCGCACCCCGCCTTCCAATCAAGGTGCCATCAAAGATTCATACACACCCGACTGGTTTCCGTGAACTGATATCCACTCTCCAAGTGCGGGTTTTGACGGCGGCCAACGCTAGATTCGATAGGCGTATACAAACCCCATCGATTCACGGTTTCAGCCGTGTTTCGACGCCTGCGTTTGATGACTCAGTCGCGGAAAGTCACAAAAACAAAACGACAAATTCTTTGTGTAGGAAAAGAAATCTCAAGTATTTTTTCTTCTTTTTTTGCATGAAAATAAACAACAAGAAATATAAATATCGTTTTTTCTAAACGTCCTCTAATGAAAGAAACAAAACTCATAGTGCTTGCACGCGCATACAACCAACAAATATTTTAGGCGGTATACACGCCCATGTTGCCAGCTAGCGCAAAACCTGAACCATCGAGTTAGAAAACGTATAGTATGCAGCGACGTGCGACTCGGAGGTCATGCCGCCGTGGGGGCGCTGCTTTGGGCGCGCCGCATGCGGCTTCTGCGCATGTGCATTGCCCACATCTGGTGCTACAAAAGGGAGACTTGTTTACATGCATTGCCTTTGCATATAGTAGTCACTTCATTTCTTTCCAGTGACTCTGACATTGACAGACGAGGTCGACGGCTCACCTGAACCCTCTCCTTCCACCAGAGGTCAGCCCACGGGGTCCCGTTGACACCATCCTGCACGCCTACTGCGCTGCTGTTCACCATGACTGCTGACGTCATCAAGCCGGCAACGCGGGCCAGCTAGGCAGCAGCAACGCCTGCCGCCACCGCCACCGCATCTGCGCCTGCACACATGAGGAGAACGAAAATGGACGAAGTGTTTAAATGATGTAGCAATCATTTTCGGAGAACCAGACACTGCCTTAGACCCCTTGAGGTCCTTTCGTGTGAAACCGATACCTATGCGGAGTGCAAGTTCGTCTGCATCATTTGAAGGGGTTGCGGTGGCGTCAGAACGCCGAGCTCTGATTGGCTCTGGTCGACCTCAAAGCAAGCAGCCTTGAGGTCTACCTCCTATCCTTGCATTAGTGCCAATCAGAGCTCGGCGTTTTGTCGTCACCGCATCCCCTGCAAAACAAGCAAACCAAATTGCGCACCACATAGGTTCTATGTGTCGCATGCCGAGTAAAGCTTCGTCATTTTCTGCGTGGACGTTTCTGAAGGAATAAATAAACCCCACAAAGGATTCTGTTGTAACAGCAACTTTATCACACAGCCACCGAGGCAGCTATTTCCTAGAGTAAAATAACGAGCTTATCTAAAACATTGTCCGTACGGTACAACGTGGGTGGCTGTCACTTCTCCGATCGCTCACCTAGCATATGACACGATAAGAGCTCCAACTTCGGCTCGAGGTTTATTTCGTCATTCTGTTTTTCTGTTTACAGCTTACAAGACCGTCGTAACGCACAAACGTGTCTCACAAAAGCAGGAGACAACTAAGTTTAGAGCAAAAGGCCGGTAAGCGTGCGCAGCAGAAAGGTCAGCATTGATTTATTGAATTTCCTACCGAAAAAATAGAACGCGTGCCTTAGTGCAGGGCATTGTTGCTAGGGGCGCTATTTAAGACCCGCAACATAATGCATAACGGTCTTGAGAAATACGTTGGTCCTTTCTCAACTTAGATCGGTAACCGCGTCGAAGAAAAATATTGCTCAAGCCTTTGAAGTTAAGTAAAAGTAAACTGTAAAGGTGTCCCTGTCAGACGGGCACGTTACAAGCTTCCAGAGCGAAAACCTATAAATTACCGGAGAACTATACTTTCTTTCACCTTAAGTCAGGACGCTGCCGACGCTACGAGCGGATGGGACAAATCAGACAGCGTCAAAAGGGCACCATCATGGAGTTCGTCATGCTTCTCTACGTGTTCAATCATCGCTAACCCACCCATGTACAGGGAAGGCCTAGTAACTTGCGCTATTGAAGTTGTTTGATTCCTCCTATTAGCTCGTAGCCTCGGCTGCGTCTGTACTTGAGCTGCTCGCGAGACGCGCGGTGGAGCGCATGCCCTGATAGCAAGTCGCCGATAAGGAAACGACCAGCCCAGCTGGCTTGGGTGCGCATTCTGGGTCAGGACCTGGAGAAGAATGTAGTTGACCGTCAGCATGGAGCGTCCGCCTCTCGGGCCATGACCACCAAATGCTACAGCGATAGGTGCGAGATCGCAAGTTGTTTGGTCGATTTTTTAAACATGTTCATTTTGAAGTTATCTTAGGCACCCGTAACATTGGGCCATAAAATCTAAAGGACGCTAAGTGGATCCTAATATACCTTGAGGCTTTTCAGTTGACAATTTTCAAACCATTAATTTATTTATACTAAATAATTATTAAGAAACCTTGTTGTAAGCATTCCATGTACCAGCAACATCAATCAGTCAAACACGGCGAATGTGTATAATTTGGTTTTACTGCGCAGCAGCAACAAACAAATTAGTTTGTGTATTTGGAGTTTCCGGCTGTCCCAAATAGAGATAGCCAGAGAGGACATAGGCATATTGACGCGCGCGCAGGGCCGAGCAAGCAGCGCCCGGTCACGGCATTCTAGAAGATTCGCGTTTGTTCTTGCTCAGGGCGTAACTTATATAATTTCGTCTTGGTTTCTTGCTCTAGGAACTGCTGTTCACTCTGTCCCGAACGTGCGACGCTCAAACTTTCTGGGCCGAATATTCCTGATGCCGACGCAACTTAGATAAGGACCAGCCTCCGACCTTGTCGAGTCACTCTCGCTCTCGCTTGCTGTTACGCCGCCAAATCGCCGCACACGTTTCTTCTGCCTCGACGCCCGTTCTTTTTATTCTTGTTTTTTTTTGGCACAAGTTCGCCGATTAAACCTTTATTTTCAGTTCACTGTTCGTCCTCTCGTTAACTTCATTCGTGACATTTCTGGTAGGAGTGCGGGGTACCGCAGCTCATGAAACGCACCCTTCTTTGGCCTCGCAGCGGAAGCCAAGTCCCCGGTTCATAAAGACCGTCCGTGGAGGCAACCGAGACCTGAGGACGTCGCCGCGCTAAGGGTCAACCCCCGGAATCCGGACTTCTACCGGACCCCCAGAGGAAGAAGTCGACGAAACCAACTATGACCTCCCGGGGCCTGCAAACAGAGATTCCCGCCGCTGCCTCCCCGTCGTTTACCTGCCCACGTCGCCCCCCGTAGGCTGACACCCTTCCGCAACGAGGTCCATGAGAACGTCGAGGACTGGATCAACACTACGAGCGCGTGGTACGCCACAACGGATGGACTGCCGAGCAGTACCTGGATAACCCCTACTTTTCGCTGGAGGGTACTGCAAGGCACTGGTTCGAGAACCACGAGGCTTCGCTCACGTCGTGGGACTTCTGCGTGGCCGAATTGAAGCGGACCTTTACGAGCCAACACCAACGGCAGCGGGCAGAAGATCTGCTTCAACTACGGATTCAGGCCCCCTACGAGAGCATAACCAATTTCGTTGAAAATGACCTACGCCTAAGTGCACGCGCCGACCCGCCAGCCGCCGACAAGAAAACGTTGCGCATCCTCATGAAAGGCATGAAGTGCAAAATCTTCGGCGGACTTATTCGCAACCCCTTGACGGCCGTTGTAAGAATTTGTTGCCGAAGCGACAAACATCGAGCGGGCGCTATCTGCCCGAGCTCACCACTATCATTGGCTCAACGACGTCTCAAGTCTGGCATCGGTCCGCTCCGAGCTCAGCACCAGCGCCGGTGATCTTCGCGAGATCATCCGCGACGTTGTTCGCCAATAACTCAAGAAGCTGCTACCTGCTGCCGAAGTTGTGCGGGAAGAGCTCCAGAAAGTCACCGAACCCCGGGCTTCTGTCAACCCTGCTTCGCTCAAGCAACCGACCCTGAGCTACGCCACCATGGCTCGACGACCGCCGCCAGCAACCCGCCAGTACCCGCAACCGGCGCCTCCTCGACGGGAAGCGCCTACGCCACATTACGCTCGGCGCATTGAGAACAAGCTACGTATGTCCGAGCCCAACCCCCGGCGCCAAGGAAGACGGACGTGTGGCACTCGGATGACCAACGCCCGCTATGCCGCCACTGCGGTGAAGCCGACCACGTGTATCGGCGGTTCCCCAACCGGCAGCTTGTGCTTCGCGTGTTCACACCGAACGCCCCCCACCCGAGGATTGGAGAACGATCGCGAGACATCAAAGAGCACCTGCATCGCCCGCTGTCATCAGTACCAGCTTCTCGCCGGGGATCCCCTTCGCCGTCACCACGACGTCCGGCGTCGCCACTTAGTGGGAGCCGCCGAGAGAGCCTGTCTCTGCTACCTCATCCGGGAAGTTAACCGTAGCAACCCCTGGAGGGGGAGTTGCCGAAGACGACTTTCGGAAACATTCTCCAAGAACGTCGGAGGGCCCCCACTCTAGCGACGACAAGCATCGGAACAACGATTCTGAAACGGTGCTCAACAGCCTCAACGTTGTCATCGACGGCCAGGATGCGTCGGCACTCGTGGACCCCGGAGCAGGTTACTCTGTTTTGAGTGGGAAGCTCTCTCGCCGACTTCGGAAAGTCACGATGCCGTGGGGCGGCCCACAAATAGGCACCACTGGAGAACACCTGATCACGCATGTTGGGAGGTGCACTGCTCGCGTCGAAATTTACGGGGCTACCTGTCCACTCAAGTTCGTCGTCCAGCACAGTGCGAGAGACGTCATTCTTGGCTTGGACTTCTTGTGTGAACACGGTGCCATGATCCACATTGGACCAAACAGGTTGACGCTACGAAAGACCGTCTTACCCCCGGAGGAATCCAAAACGACGAGAACCGCTGTACGAGTCATTGCAGACCGCGTGAACATGCCGCCTCGGTCGAGTGTTCTTGTGCCCGTCATGGCCGATGCAGTCGCCTGCAGGGACGTCCTTCTGGAACGAAGCGTCCGACTGCTTCTCGGAAGAGGAATCGGCATCGCAAGGGGCGTAACGGAGCTGCAGGATGGACGTACTGTGGTCCTCAGGGCGAACTTTCGACAGGAGGTGCAGCACCTCACGAAAGATGCCGTCGTAGGCCACGTCGAAGAACTCCGGAACGCCGCCGAAATCGCCGCAATCTCCGATGAGCACTCGCCATCTCAACCGTACAGTACACCACCACCGCAGCTCGACGTTAACCCCAAGTTCAATGCCACGGAACGACGACAGCTCAGGGACCTCATCGCGTAATACAGCGACTGCTTTGCAACGACGTCAAAAGTGCGCCAAACAACAGTTGCGAAACATCGCATCATTACCAACGGCGATGCGCTCCACGTGCATCGACCATCGTACCGAGTCTCCCCAAAAGAAAGAGAGGCGATTCATGAACAAGTACAAGAGATGCTCAACGACGACATCATTCAGATTCTAAGGAGCCCGTGGGCCTCTCCAGTCGTGCTGGTGAAAAAGAAGAACGGAACGCTTCGATTCTGCTTAGATTACTGGCGGCTCACCATTATGACGAAGAAAGACGTGTATCCGCTCTCCCGCATTGACGACACAATGAACCGGCCGCACCTCTCCCGATACTTCTTGTGGATGGACCTGAAGAGTGGCTACTGGCAGAGCGAAGTCGACGAAAGGGACCGAGAGAAGACTGCCCTCGTCACGCCCGATGAACTATACGAGTTCAAGGTGATGCCCTTCGGATTGCGCATGGCGTCGGCAACTTTCCAGCGTGCCATGGACACCATACTGGCAGGCCTCAAATGGCAGAGCTGTCTCGTTTACTCCGACGACGTCGTAGTATTCTCAGTCAACTTCGACGAGCACTTGTGACGCCTTCAGGCCGTTCTTCAAGCAATCAGGACCGCCGGACTCACCCTCAAGCCGACGAAGTGCCGGTTCGCCTGCGGCGAACTGAAGTTCCTAGATCACGTTGTGAGCAACGAAGGTGTTCGTATGGACCCAGAGAAGACTCGCGCCGTAGCGGCATTTCCACCGCCCACCGACAAGAAGGCCGTCTGAAAATTCCTGGGACTTTGCGCGTACTACCGGCGATTCATTCCGGATTTCGCCAAGCTTTCTGCGCCGCTCAAGCACCTCACGAAAGACGCCGTGAACTTCGAATAGGGTGGAGAAGAACAACAAGCATTCGATAAGCTTAAGCGATGACTCCAGTCGCCACCGATTTTCGGCCATTCCGACCAATCAGCCGAAAGGGAAGTTCACACGGATGCCAACAATACAGGACTTGGAGCGTTACTGGTCTAACGACAAGAGGGTGCAGAGCGCGTGATCGCCTACGCTAGTCGGACGTTGTCAAACCCGGAACGAAAATACTCGACAACCGAGAAAGAATGCCTTGCCGTCGTCTGGGCCATCGCAAAGTTCCGACCGTACTGTACGGAAGCCCTTTTCGAGTGGTCACCGACCACCATTCGCTATGCTGGTTAGTGGGCCTGAAGGTCCCATGGGGACGCCTCGCTCGATGGAGCTTACGACTACGTGACTATGGTCTACAAGTCAGGCCGAAAACACAGCGACGCTGACTGCCTGTCCAGAGCCCGCATCGAGTAAACTGCCTGCTGCGCCAAAGACGACGACGACGACGATCGGTTTCTTGGTGCGGTTATCGTTAACTATCGTTAACGTCATGGCAGTGCTGCAACGGGACAATTCTGAACTTTTCGCACTAATCAATCACTTGGAGGGACGAGGGGGAACGATTCCCCGATCCTTTTCACGTGCCCAACCTCAAAATACCTTGCCCGTATTTCGAGGAGAGACGTTCTAGGACAGCAACTCAACGTGGCTCCTGGTAATCACTGCAAGTCTTCGTGAGGAGTTCATCCAAGCCTGCCACGACGTCCCGACATCTGGTCACCTTGGCTACAGCAGGACTCTCGCAAGTACCCGAGAGAAGTAGTACTGGCCCAGGCTCCCGAAAACTGTCCACCTCTAACACGATTCTCCCACGAGACCCAGCGACGGAAGAAATCGCCCACGAAGCCGGCAGGCTTCCTGTAGCCGATCGAGCTCCCGACTGCACGGTTCCAGCAGATTGGAATGAATCTACTTGGAGCATTCCCGCCGTCGGTGCAGGAAAAGTGTTGCATGATCGTGGCAACTGAATATCTTACCCGGTACGCAGAGACAAAAGCACTCCTGTCGAGAACCGCTGTGGAAGCATCCAAGTTCTTCATCGAGTCTATCGTCCTCCAACATGGCGCTCCCCAATTCCTCATCACTGACCGACGCTCATCGTCCATGGCGCAACTGACACAAGAGGTACTCCGCCTGAGCCACACCGGCCACCGCCGAACCACGCCATACCACCCGCAGACCAACGGGCTGACGGAGCAACTAAACAAGACCATCGCCGACATGATCTCGCTGTACGTGGACGTGGAATACAAGACGTAAGATGAGGTGTTGCCCTACGTCACGTTTGTGAACAACACGGCGGTTCAAGAAACCACTGGGATTACACCTTTTCAGGTGGTGCTCGGCAGAAAGGTGAGGACGATGCTCGACGCCATGCAATCCCACGACCCGACGGACGACGGCACCGACGACACCCAGCTGGTCACGCAACGGGCAGAAGAGGTACGCCAGCTAGCCCGCCTTCGCAAAAACGACCAACAAGGTGTCGACGCTCGCCGGTACAACTTTCGTCGACGCGAAGTGGAGTTCCAGCCCGGAGACAGGGTATGGTTGTGGACGCCGATTCGCCGCCGCGGCCTCAACGCAAAACTGTTAAAACACTACTTTGAACCCTACAAGGTCATTCGCCGCCTTGGGGACTTCAACTACGAGGTGCTCCCCGACGGAACCCAATCTTCAGGACGCCGCCAGCCACGACTCGAAGTGCTCCACGTAGTTCGACTCAAGCAGTTCTGCGCGCGTTAGGACTGAGACGGTGCATGTTTATCCCCTCTCATTGTTTTTTTAGCCATTTTTGTTTTCTTTTTACGTTGTATCGAGACGATGCACTTTTAAAGGGGAGATAATAGTGAGTTTTAGTATTGCGTATACGAGCAAACGCAAGCGCTGTGCGTTTGCGTTAGCGTTGCATTCTCCACGATGCGCATGCGTGAAGTCGCCATGCGCCAATCCAAAACCGCAGTTTGGGGTCCGCGCACGCGCAGTGTGGAACGCGCAACGCTAACGCAAACGCACGGGGCTTGCGTTCGCTCGTATACGCAATACTAAAACTCACTAATGCCGCGCGCAGGGCCGAGCAAGCAGCACCCGGTCACGGTATCTAGAAAATTCGTGTTTGTTCTTACTCAGGACGTAACTTTCATAATTTCGTCTTTGTTTCTTGTTCCCGAAAGTGCCTGTTCACTCTCACCCGAACGCGCGATGCTCGAACCTTCTGAGCCGAATACTCCAGATGCCGTCGCAATTTACGTAAGGTGCTCCCGACCTTGTGGAAGTCAATCTCGCTTTCACTTGCTCTTACGCCGCCAAATCGCCGCACGCTTTTCTGCTGCCTCGACGCTCGTTCTTCATTTTGCTTGGCACGAGTTCGCCGAATAAACCCTATTTTCAATTCACAGTTCGTCCTCTCGTCACCTTCATTCGGGACAATAATATTTATTACAATAAAACTCAAAATCCCGCAGTACACAGAAATCCCGCGTTTATAATATCTCGGTTATAGCTTTTAAGAAGCGGCGATTCGTCTTATTTAATAAACACATTTAGACCTCGACCCACACACTGCAGAGTGGAGTACCTACGAAAAGCTATAAACGAGTCGTGATGTATCATTCTGAATTAACAAGGTATTTATTTATTATATAAAATAAATCACTTATATGTGGTACACCTTGTTCTACGCTTTTTCTCGGCTGAAACACTACAGTGCACGGATGTTATTGTAAATATCTAATATCAAAACTACGTTTGAACTCACCTATTGATTCGTTTGTTATCTCTATAAAACATGCTGCGTTTACAAGGCGAACAAAGTGTCGCTGTCTTGTATGATTTAAAATATTTAGCACTTTCTTTTTTTTCAATATTCACTAGTGCTTAAATTGTATACCCTTTAGAGTATCACGTATTCTCTCTCTCTCCCTCTTTCTCTTGGTTCTTTTTTTTTCTTGAACTCATCTCTGCTTCAAACTTGCGTGATAGTTTGATTATCGTTTCAAACTCAAACTTCGTAACAGAACCTGGTCACGAACCTTCAGCTGAATATTAGCGGCAAATGCTGCATACACATAACTACCATAAAGCTTGCTTCAGTCAATAGAATTTTGACGAACTCGTGTCGCAACTTACACCAAGCATGTCACAAAATGTATTATCAATCGGCCATCACATCTTAGTCACAAATAAAAACAAGAAAAATGAATGGCCAATGTCGTCTGCATGGCGTATATGAGCCCGTCATTTCACTGTACCCAACTGTTTACCCTTCGCTAATATAGTTGAATGCGTAAAGCAATCGCGAGGGGATATACTCAGTTTCAGCGTAAGTCGGAGCGCGAGCTACGCTACGAGGCCGTGGAGCCTACAGGCAGTGACAGAAAGCGTGACGTCACAGTGTTCGTCGCCTTTTTGTGCCTGTGCAATCTTGGACTAAACCAATCAAGTTAGTAAATAAGCCACGACCTTCCGCTTTTAGTTTCCGTGACTATGTTTGCATCTTTTCTAAGCTTTGACTGCGCTCTGACTTGTGACGAAACAAAGTAAAAATTGCGAAATAATTTAACTTCGCAATGTATTGCGTTTGGGTTACAACATACATCCGGGCGAACCTCTCTGAATTTTCGTCGTGTCCCTTCTCCCACTTCAAACACAAGCTTCGTGTCGTCTTATGTGTACTCTGAAAAGTAAACTCTGCCCTCGTCCCAACCCTAGAGCGAATGATCTCTAATATATCGTATCGTTTAGCAGACGTCTTCGGAACCACGCTACCGTGTGTCGTGTTATTTCGTAACGATAATGCGTTATTCAGCGAAGTTGTCACAAGAAACTTTTGTCCCGACTTTCATTATACACCGTGTAGGCACTTCCAGTGCGATCGCTTTTTACGTATGTGTGCTTGTTGTTTTACGGACACCACTATCCAGTTTGGGCCCAGCGGATCAGGGCCGGGTTGAGGAAGTTTGGTGCCTCGGGCAAAGGCTGATCATGAGGCCCCGAATGATAATAACATTCACTACGATGATGACGATGCTGGAAACGACAATGACGGCAATATCTAAATTGTTCCGACTTACGAAATAAAGATATAAATCATTTACTAGTACATTCTGTGCGGATTTTGTATTGGTAGGTTCGTGTATTAAGAAATACAAACTTCACTGGATGGAAATGAAACGAAGGCGAATGCTTTAGCACTTCGATAGAGCGATTTTGAGGCGCAAAACGCAAAGCAATTAACGACTGGGGAAAATCTTAAGTGTCGCGCCCATTGAGCAGCTCCATAAGGCCTCCTAAACTTCCGTTGAGAATGGTCACTCCGCGTTCTTATAAACTTGTTTGACCAGGTCTACAACCTTATTTTACGGTACATCTCTCTACCGACTTACATAAGCTCATCATGACGTTGAGTTATAGAATGACAATTGCTGTTGAGTGACATGATTGCTCAGGCCCAAATTGCCTCGGGCACTAACCGAAAAAATCCCCAAATAACTCCATTAAAAGAAATATAAAACAATTTTGCTGACCCTAAAGACATTCCTCGCAACTAGACAACCTTCCTGAGAATCCCAAGTTTTTACTCTAGTAATTCGTTCGACTGACTGGAGCTTGTCTAACTAGCCCTCCGTTAATTACAACTGACGTGACTATAAAACAACGCCAGCAACAAAAACAATTTCGGTAGTTAAAGAGGTACTTATGGGCTCAAGCCGCTTCGTCCACCCTCTTCTGATAACGTCACAAACTGACAGAGTTCTGCATTCATATAATAACACAAATCATTTAGTCTGAATGAGACTGCAATATAACAAACACTTCCATTCGGGCACGTTCAACAGGCAATTGACATGAAGATAAAGGAGATATTTTCCTGCACGCTGTTTATTAAAAAAAAATGTTTTTTTTTATATGCAGTAATTTAGAACTTTGCAACCATTTAACGTATTACTCAAAAAATAATACATCATACCTAAGAGGTAAGTGAAACCGTTGCAGCGATAATATCACTAAATGGAAGGAGGAGTGTTCTCTCGCGTTAGCAGATAAGAAACTGACTCAAGCGTAGTTTAAAATCAGTGTCTATCTACAACTTTTAGAGAGCGTCTCAAGAACCGGCTCCTTGAAACGCCTGTTTGTGGTTTGGAAGGCTGGTTTCGGCAGGTCCAGCGGTAGATCTTTTTGGTTGTTTTGAAGAAACCTTTTCCTGTGGAAGCTCACTAAAAGATCAAAAATAAAACAACATGGAGTGTAGCCTGTGTGTTTGCTCGAGTAGCCTTTGGCGACACTTGTTTGCCTTACGACCTACCACTGTCTTTAAAACACGTCGACGGGCCGCCACTATCAAAGAGAACTCCGTGGCCGTCCTTTCGTCTGGATTCAAATAAATGACACTTCAACGGGACCGCCAGCTTTGCTCCCTCCGACAAGGAGGATGAGGTTATGCTTATATTTTTTTGCTTTAGCACAGGTTTGCACAACGACGAGCTCGCAAATACCAGCTTGTCTGGAGAAGGGGAATATGATGAAATCCATGCTTCCCCGTTCAAAAAAAAAAAAAAAAGGCATCAACGTCATAAAAGCCCTGAAGCTCCTCTGAGCTTCTTTCATCCATTTGATTGGTGCTGTTTTGAACGAAGCTCACTAGTACTTTTTCTTACAGGGCCCAGCACGGGGCCCCTTGACAGCGTGGGGACCCTACTTCAGTCCGTCCTTGCAGCGGATAAAAGCCACTTCGGAAAAATATCAGAAACTATTTTCGCAAGCTTCGCCGCTAAATTAGCAAAACAAAAATGATTCTAGGTGCTGTATTTTTTTTTCGTTTTTTTATAAAAAAGAAACCTTGCTCTAATCAAAAGCTACAACTAAAAGAGAAGAAGAAATCTATGTTTTAGCAGGCACCTAATCCCTTTTAGACTAATAGCACAGTCAGACGCGCCCATTAAAAGCATTCAGAACGAACTCCTTTAAAGAATTCGTCGAATTAGCTCGCGACCTTGCGCTTATCGGCATGCGCGGGTACACCGACCCTTTAAAGGAGTTCGTTCTGAAGGTCGTGGCCGTCTTTGTGCGGTATTTAGATGAAGAAAAAAGCGCTCCTGTCGGCCACATTGGGCTTTATTGGGAAAAACAAGAGACGAGATTAGTCAGAATTATTTTCTTCGGCACCTTTGTTGTTTCTTTTAAATGAGACGTCCCAAAATGTTCACAACACGCTTAACACAGTGTTGACTACAATAAAATTATTGTTGTAATGGTCACTGAGAGCTAACGAAATGAAGGGCATTGTTTATTAAGTTTACGCTTCCCATTTTGTGATTTATACTTCAACGTTGCTGTCAGCTGGTGCCTCAATCTCATTGAATGCCGAACGATGCACAGAAGCATAGCCTCCTATATACTGACAAAACCTGGCAGATTGCCACGAGAAGCGGCCGCCGAAATGGAGAAGGTGAAGCAGCAGACAACGGATGAGAGGAGAGCCACGTAACTTTCGCCCCGCTGCGGCGAGACGCCGAAACACACTTCTCCCGAGCAATCAAGTGTGTTTCGGGTCCTAGCCGCTCCAAAAGCTGTGCACTGACGTCCAGGTTCCCCGAGAAATGATTCTTTGATGCTCTGTGCTACCAGATCCTCGCGCTCCAAATCTGCGACCGGGCACTCTATGACTCCGTCGTCGAACTGCCAGGCTTTGTGAGTATAGAGGAGGCTATGACAGAGGTCGTCACTCGAAGGCAAGCGAAAACAACCGTACTATTTTACATTAAAAAACAAAATCGCACCATCCAGCCTCACTTTCGTGTGGAAATCCAGTGTCGGAGCCTGCATAACTGATTTTCTAGATTGTTTTAAACAAAGTTATTTCGTCCCGTTTGACCCTTGCTGTTCTTTATTTTATTATCATTGTTTCGCGGATGCTTGTTAATGTTTGTGCATTCATCACACCCATCTTAATCTTGTTAAAAAATATTTTACGATTTCGAACGGTGGACTGTAATAGATATATATATATATATATATATATATATATATATACAACGGGCATGGTGGCGGGA
Organism: Ixodes persulcatus; assembly: GCA_013358835.2. Lineage (NCBI taxonomy): Eukaryota > Metazoa > Arthropoda > Arachnida > Ixodida > Ixodidae > Ixodes > Ixodes persulcatus. The sequence goes on along the minus strand of JABSTQ010009679.1, from coordinate 340,097 downwards.
GGCCGAAGGCATGGGTATAACTGGGAAGAAAAAAACCCTTGGTGAAAACAGCAACAACGGACTATTTAATCTTCGACGTTTCGGCCGGAGTCCGGCCTCCGTCTTCCTGACGAAGGCCGGACTCCGGCCGAAACGTCGAAGATTAAATCGTCCGTTGTTGGTGTTTTCACCAAGGGTTTTTTTCTTCCCAGTTATAAATATATATATATATATATATATATATATATATGTATATATATATATATATATATATATATATATATATATATATATATATATATATATATATATATATATATATATACTCTCCGAGAAATGACTCACTCTCGCATGAATGTATTGTTCACAAGTGACCTTGACTGAATGGGTTGCTCCATTCCATCCCCTATTCTATCCTTTTGGAAGTCAAGGATTTTGTTTTATTTCTTCGTTTGATTTCGACTCATCTCGAAGATGCCTTCTGTATTTATTTCACTTTCTCGCTATTCGAGCGCAGCATAAAGTGTCGTTTCATTTCATACTTGAGCGCGCACTGTTTTTTATAGAAATCGCAATAATTTGAACTCTTTTTTTTTTTTTTGCAATATACTTCTGTATGTAGATATATACAAATAGGTGCACATGCTCCACTTTTCGCATGAGTGACTTCATGTATTCTGTTTGTGTTTGTATTGTCTGCCCAGAGGAAAAATTGGTTTTAAAACATTCAAAAACAGTTGATCGCGGTTTTCGCAGTGTTGCCGTCATCCAGTACCGCATAGAATTTAAATTGTCACAAGTCACGGAGCAAAGCAGCACTTTTTTCTTCATCATTTCCGTTTCTAGTTGAAATTATTCCCTTGTCTTTTTGTTCATGTTCACCATTATCGAATAAAATAAGACGCCTTATTTGCTTCAGTAGACAATAGGATTCTAATGTTGAACGTTTTTCAGTCTTTGGGCTTTCGCATAGAGCAGTGCAAGAGCACCTCACAAAACAATATGCCTTTGAATACACAATAAAAATGCAATCATGCTTTGCGTATGCAAGCACACTTCAGCATTAAATTAATATAGCAGCTATCCTTTGTTTTATGATCTGTCCAATCGCCGTCGAAGGAAAGAAACACCTGCAACCTCGAACACTCTTGCTGCAAACACAAGTCACTGGGCCTTCGCTAAACATTATTGGACTAGCCATAATAGGACACGTACAAACAAGTACAAACATCATGTCATTCTGCTTGACGCTGTTCGATTTGTCTTATTGGCTCGAAGTTTTGGCTGCGTTCGATCTTAAAGTGGCGATGGAACAATTTGTGCGCTTACAGTAGATGCCGCTTATAATTTTAATGCGAAAGCATTAACTGTCCCATGGAGCGAGCCGACGTCATCAGTTTAAAGCGCGAAAACGGCACCTAGTTTCCCTAATCCCAAAGGTCCCCATTGGCTGGCGCGCGGCGACGAGGCTCCCATTGGCCGCTACGCGTGTCAGTTTCAACGACCGCCGCCAGATGGCGCTGCGTGTCCGTGCTGCCGCCCGATCCAAAGGGCTCAGCCGGATTCATCCATCCATCCATCCTTCCAGCTAGCGCACCGATAAAACTAACCACCGCAACCCCATGCCACTACGGGCCCCGCGCCGGTTAAAACCGACACGTAGAAGTAGACATGCCGTCGCCTCCATCATCCATGGCACATCGACGGCGGTGCTTCTGCTCGTCTCGACGCCGACGAACACGGCGCCGCCTCTAGCGTCCACATCGCCAGACATACATGCTTCCGCATTCACAACTCATAAGATGTGCTTAGGTATCTTCCGACTTTTTTCCTGGACATTTATACACCTTTTCCACAAGGCCGCAGCCATCTTGAATGTCGTCGCTTCTCGCAAACGGTAAAACATCGTTTTTATCTCGCCACGCCGCTGGAAGGTGTTGACAAAAAATGAGTGATTGAAGCCTATAAAAAAAAAAAACTCCGTTTCACACATAGCGTGCAACGCTGGGAAAGGTACTGAAGTAGTGCGCATGAAAAAACACAAAAAAAATGTACTACTCCGCGCGTTTTGTGGACGAGCGGTACAAGGCGCTGCACTGGCGATGCCGACGTCTCGGTGGCGGTGGTTCGAATCCACTTAAAGCGCAAAGTTTTTTTTGTTTTTTTTATACGTTTTTTTGTGCGAGATTGTGCGCATTGCGGAAGTGCACATTTCAATTCCTCTTTTATTTTTGCGTTTTATTTATAAGGGGGTAGACTAGGGGCTGGTGTTCCGCTTGAACCCCGCGCCGGCCTCGTCAGAACGGAAGAACGGTCGAGATCCAGGGCGTCTCTACTTAAAGCCATTTATTTACATGGTAGCGTGAAAATCAGAGAGTACCTTGAGAGTGCGGTGGACGGTCCTTTATATAACGAATACTGGGATTAGGGGACCGCACTGCCATTGGTCAGATGGCTCGGCATTCCCTCGCGTGATGTGACTTCATAGAAGTTTCCTTCAGAGTCGGAATCCTGGCGCCGGTGTATGGAAGTCATCCAGACGGCAGTATCTCGCTGCTCTGGTGCCGGCGCCCCCATGAACCGAGAGTGACTCACAATAGACGCGTACACAACACACGGCACTCGAGGTCGAGATCGAGTGTTGTTTCCTTTTCGAGGAAAGCAGGGGCCTCGGAATACAGCCACGGGCGTGTGGGTCGTCCACTTAGCCGACCAAGGTTAAGGTGCCTCAGGCAGACGGAGCCGACCAAGGTTACGGTCCCGCAGGTAGAAGAAACCAGACGCGTCGGAATGCAGGCGCGGGCATCGTCCGCCTAGCCGAGTAGACACCAGTCATCACCGGCACGGTTACTTCTTGAGTCTTGTTTCACTTTGAAGCCGTAAGGCCGATTTTAACACCAGACATAACAGAAGGCAGTTCAGAACACGGTCCGCGTGCTCGACACTTTCACGTTGCGAGGTCTTCGCTTCGGGGACGCCACCTTGCCAGATAGGTACTGCGCCTTGTACTTCGCGACAGTACGGGCGCACACTCCGGTGTCGTTACTGACCGTCTCCAGGACTTCACGGACCGACTTCTACGGGAAACGCGCTCTTGTACTCGCTTGCACGTTGGCGATCACCTGCTTGCACTCTTTCGAGATCTTCGCGCAACGAACCTTCGAAAATATCCGAGCAGGAGAGGTACTTCAGCTTGGACGCCATCTTCTCAAAACCGGCGAGGCAGGGGCAGCCGCGCAACCCGAAAACCCGAAGCGGCTGCCGCACGGACGAAAACGGAAAACAATTTAAAGTAATTTACATTATATTTTTCTTTTTATTGAAAAAAGTCTGTGTTCCGTCGAAATCATAACGCCACTATCAGTAACTAGCTCCGAAAATGCACATCTTTCTACTTTTTTTTTTTTTTTTGCAGGGGCAGCACTATTTTATGGGGCGAACGTAGGCGGCCGGCAGTGCAAACCGGTGCGCTAGCTTTGCCTGCGTTGCACGCTATGTATGAAACGGAGTATAGTTTCGCCTCACCTATATTTTTTTTTTCGAATATTCCAGGTTTAAATATTTTATTATTTGTTCGTCCCACATACCAGAAACGGAAACCCGTGACTGAGAACGATAGGAAACAGGAAACGTCTATAACCTATAAGAAACGCGTGTTTTATTGCTTATTTCTTAATGTATTGTCAGTCGCACAGGGAACGCCTTGAGTTCCCCACATTGTTAGAGTTCGGCTATAGGCCCGTAGCTTTCAAGTTTGGGCGGCGCCTCTGGCGAGCAAAATAGAATATTTCTAGGTCGAGTATCAGTTGTGCGGCATTATGTTTTCCCACGTTGCTCGTGGGCCCTAAGCTGTCATAATTTAATTCATGCATAAACATTTGTTGAAGAAAAAAAAAGTTAGAACGAAAGCATTTTTATCGTTGAGAAAGGACCATAGCCTCCTCTATAGTGACAAAGCCTGGAAGATCGTCACGTGACGCAACCGCCGAAAGTGAAAGGTAGAGCGGCACACACGAGTCATGTAACGGGCGCAACGGTGCGGCGAGACGCCGAAACCCCCTCGCGATGAGATGTCCGCTCGTGCTTTTCGCGTTCCTCTGGCTACCGCTTCTTTCCTCGTCGGGTCGGGTTTGAAAACCATGTTTCGGGCCCTCGCCGCTGCAAAAGCTGTGCGCTGAATTCCAAACTCACCGAAAAATGCTCTGTTCTACCAGATGCTCGCGCTCCAAATCTGCGACCGGGCACTTTGTGGCTCCGTCATCGAACTGCCAGGCTTTGTGAGTATAGAGGAGGCTATGACAGGGCACACAAAGCGCTAGCCCCAGCCATGCGCTGGGGTCGGCAAAGTATAAAACGCGTGCTGAGCTCCAGCAATACCACCTAGAACACAAGGCCTGCGCGTTTCCTCCTCTAAACGTCATCACTAGTAGATCCCCTCAGCGCCCCCTAGGTAGCCCGGATGAGCACCGTCGTCTGCTACGTCGTCTGCAACATCGTCTGCTCCATCGCCTGCTTCAGTGGTTTGTGTAGCAGATAATGAAACAGATACTCACGCCGAGTGTCTGTTGCTATAGCATACGATGAAGTTAGACGTTCGCGTGGAGCGTCAAATGCATGAGTGAAAATGCCTTAAGGCTGAACTCCATGGGACGAATTATGTGACGAATAACTGGCGAACGCCGCCCGACGGCACGCTCGCTTTGCGCGCGACGTAGCAGCCACTGTGTTGATTCCACGCGCAGAGCAAAAGCCGCCGGGCGGCGTTCGCCAGTTATTCGTCACATAATTCGTCCCATGGAGTTCAGCCTTTACTGCTGTGCGAAGGGCTGCAAAGCCCTTCGCTGGACGCTGGACGCTGGCACTGGACGCCATTTTCGAGGGCGCTGTTTATACTCCGGGTCGCTGCTTTGAAGCGTTCTTCCGCAGAACGAGCGCGCGCGCTAGAAATGCTCGTCTCAAAGCGAGGAGCGCGTGCTAGCTCGCGCTTGTGGCCGAGGGAGTGTTCGCGTGCGCGTTGCAAATGAACTGGAAGCTCGCAATCAGCTCGCGCTCAGCAGTCACGCACACAGCTGTGGCCGCAGGTGAATGCGACGTAGTTGCGACGCGGCCCATACTCTCGTCAAGCTTCAGCCTGTTTGCCGCTTGGGGCGGGTCGGGGATCTACTAACGAAACGTCATGCGCAGGCCTTGTATTCTAGGTGGTATTGGCTCCAGGCAGTGTTAAAGGGATACTAAACCAAGGAATTTAGTGTCCATAATAAGTGGCGCACGTTCTTTCCACGAGCCATAAGCTGCCGGTGTGCGCGAGCACACGCAACGAAAATGACGTCAAAAACCTCCATTCGCGCTTAAGAGGACAGTGAAATGCATGGGCTTCGGGCCAAAGGAGAATAAAGACAGGCTTTTCATCTCTACAAGTGAAAGCTACGTGCTTGTTAGACCAATTAATCGCTTACCTTTTACACCAGACACCACTGTGTAGATGATAAACCTGTCTTTATTCTCCTTTGGCCCAAAGCCCATACATTTCACTGTCATCTTAAGCGCGAATAGAGGTCTTTGACGTCACTTTCGTTGCGTGTGCTCACGCACACCGGCGGCTGCTGGCTCGTGGAAAGAACGTGCGCCACTTATTATGGAAACTAAATTCCTTGGTTCAGTATTCCTTTAAGGCTGGTTCAGACAATTGCGTTTGAGTGCGTTTGACTGCGTTGCGTCGAGAACCGAAAGCGAGTCACCGGCACATCTTTGCGTCGTATAAAGCGTGGAATTTAATTCAAGGAATCATCTTGGCACGCGCTATAAGCAGCAGGAATGTCCTGGTTTCTCACTGCCGCAACGCAGTCATACGCAACTGTCTTAACCTGGCTTAAGAGTTCATCCATGCTCATCACTGCAGTGGTTGGGCACGAGTCACTACCCGAGTGTCCGCCAAGGCATTGATTCTTAAAGGAGGAAGTCGAGTGATCACGCTGTTCTCGTGTCCGATTCATGAGCCGTGCTCGACTCTGGTCAGGCGGGTGGTTTTGATTCCACAATAAATAAATAAATATGTCATCAAGCTTTGCGAAGGCAAGACTGAAGGAAATAGTCCCCTTTTATCTTCGCGATTTCAACGCGACCAAGAAGCTTTTAAATAGGTGGCGGTCCGTGTGAGGATACTTGGGCCAGACTAAGACCACTACGCCTCTGTAAAGTCATGAACATACCATGCCGATATCGTTTCATGACCCCTTTAACCTGAGACGGCAGCCAATGCCACAAGCACAGGAGCTCGAGGTCGCTGCTTTGATTCGTTCTTCTGCAGAACGAGCGCTCGCGCTAGAAATACACGTCTCAAGGCCAGGAGTGCGGGCTACGTCGCGCTTGTAACTTTGACTGCAGTCTCAGGTTAAGGGTAAACGGAGTCTAGTACCAGTAACGAACACCCTTGTCCAATATCGCTGCATGGCCTCCTATAAGGTGAAACTAATTGGAGCTGTGTGATTCTGTTAGGAAATATTATCTTGCCGACTCGTTCCTATGAGGACGTGAACATTTTTTATAGGTAAACAATTTTTTTGAGATGGTCATTAAGGCATGTCACTTACCAAAATCTTAGAAGTATATTTGTAAAGGTCGGAAATCACTCGGTCACTTAACTTTAAGAGCACCTCAAGAACCCCGAATAGTTTTTTTTTTTTTTCCTTACCGGTCTCTCGTCTGTCTTTGGCTGGTTCCTCCCTTTTTCTTCTAAGTCAACTTTCACTGCCGAACAAGTAGAAGCAAATCATCGTTAGATAACCAGCAGTATTGAACTTGTTCGCTATACTTGGTTTCACTTTAACTCCAGACGTAGCCGACTCTACAAGCTGATGGTACCCATCAAACTGTGTCAAAAGCGCATCCTCATGGTGTTCGTCATGTTTCTCTACGTGTTTAATCATTTCTGAACCAACCATAAGAAGAAAAAGACTAGTGACTTGCACTGTTCACGCTGCTTGATTTGTCCCATTACCTCGTAGCGTGAGCTGTGACTGCACACCAACTCATGTTTACAAACAAACCGGAGCGCCCCTAGCGGACGCCACCGGCGCCGCGCATGCGCGATGGGGGTGTGGACAAGAAGCTCGCCGTCGCCCATAAACAAACCATTGAAATGCGATGTTGTCGGCGTCGGTGTGAGTCCCACTGCCCTTTTTCGCGTTCGAGTTGTTGATTCTACGCCTTCCTGGCGACGTCTGACTACTTGAGCGGCGTCAGCGAAATTGCCGAGGCACGTTGCACCGCAAAACTTCGCATGAATAATGTGACATGCGGCGATTCATTCACGTGGACGCCGCAGAATGTACGCTAAAGCCTGATTCGCATGATGAGATTTCGCTCGCAATTTTCAGTCGCGACGCCGCTCGGGCTGCAAAAGCGTGAACCGTAGCTGAGATGGTCGACGTCGACACTGAAAATCGCAAGCAGAATCGGACCAAGTGAATTAGGCATAACAAGTCGGTGATGGTCACTGGTAATAATGATCAACATCTCCTTGTATCTATTGTTTACAGCAAGCCTGCTTACCAACCTTCAAACTTTAGTCTTTTGGTTCTGATCGCAAGTACCTGGCCAACATTTGGTCTACGGGCCGGCGTCGTCTAAGAGAGCAGACGACAAGCAGAAACTTTTGAAAGAGCAGACGACAGTTCGAACCATCAGGCCGCCGTTTGAACTTGAAGACGCACTGAACGTAATCCACAGGTGGTCTGCACAACTTGGCGGTTTTCTGGCGTTCATGTTGGAACAAAACAAATAAATCTGATGACCACAAGAATCCGTGAATGCAACCCAAAGTGCTTCCCGCCCAAGCAATTGTTGTCTCACGGCGTCTGCTTTTCCCTTTTCACGGCACATATCCACGTTCTCGGATGAACCGAGCGCGTGAAAACTGACCTTCAAACCTTTCTCGACTTTTTTAGTACGGCCCCAGTCGTGGCGCTTTGACGAGAAAGCAGGTTTTTGTCTGGTTCCTTTCAAAACAACGCAGGAATACACGTCTGGTATGGGAACTTCTGCCCACAGCCCCAGACCGGAAGTCCGCGCGACGCGCCACCACCGCGCCATGACGTAACAGAGATGAGTTCGTGTATACTTAAGCTGAAACGAAGTATGGCTGCCAAGACAGTGTACGTTCCTTTTCTATCGACCAACAAACTGTTTACAAACAAACCCCCATATGCCCACACCGGGTGTGGGCATATGGGGGTGCGCAGAAACCAGATTCGCTGAGGCGAAGCATCTGCGCATGCATAGTGCCGCCAGCAGCGCCACCGCAGTGGCGTGACGTCACAGGACTGAGTTGGTCTACATTCTGTTTTACTTTTAAGTCCGAGCGCAGTCGACGCCCCAATCCGATGCAGCCAATCGCGCGGCAACCAAAGTGCATCATCAGGGCGCTCGTTGTTTTTGCGGGTTTCCCATCACCCGCTGAACAAATCACGCGCAGAAAAAAAAAAGTGCAGGATTACGACGTATTCGCTGTGCGTGATTGATTGTGTCGGTGAGTGCAAACGCACAAAGGCGCCGGGTGCCGATCACGATATACTTTTGCAGCTGCGTGATTGACTCCATCCGATCGTATACTGCTGGCTCCGGTTGGGCTAGGGGCATCCACAGCCACTCAGGCGCCAGTTTCGATGTGACATCATCTGGCTCCTTTGGCGTGTATCAGTGCGCGAGTCAAGATGGCGCTGGTCACAAGTCCGGCGTGGACGGAGCGAATGAAACGTTTTTCGTCCGCTGTGTTCGAGAAGATTCAGACTTTGTATATGCTTCGCGCGATTTAGTGCGCAAGTTCAAGTATATGTGGTGATCGCGGCTCTTGACTTGCCGAGGTTGACGCGCAACTGTGCAGTCTCGTTTTTGTGAGTGGCATCGGTGAGATGGCACGGTATGATATGTCCTATCGCAGAGGCCTTGCACGTCGAGCGGAATCATGCTCCGCAGAGACTCTTCGCTTCACTTCTTGTGCCTCGCGGAAAATTGAAGGCTTTTCCCGTCACGCGACTAGATCAGGTAGGCCTGGAGAATGAAACGTCGACTCCAATCCTAACGCCCTCGCGAAATGTTTCGCCTGCATGACTCGCAGGCCAGGGCTCGTGTGTCAGATTAAGGTGCCGATGCCGACTGCTAACACTACACTACAGAGAGCCGTTGCGAAGTGATTGACGAAGCACGCGCAGTGGAACGAAGCTGCTTTTGTCTTTTCTGTAACGCCAATAAAGTTATGCGGCACTGACGAATAAGAGTCTTATTGCTGGCGACAAGCTACGCTGCCAGTGGAACTTCTCTTCCGCATTCACCACAAATCAGACGTTCTTTGGACGATCGCTCTCTACGAGTCGCTCGGAGGCTAAGATCGAAGTGTGTACTACAGCTTGAGCACAATTTACCGCGCTTCTCTTCCAAGTGCGATTGTTTTTGCAAATACTCTGTGGAAGCACCTCCTGATTCCGCGGTCATTACGGGGCGAACGAAAGTGAGAGCGCAGTTGTCTTTCCAGTGGTGGTAGTTACAAACTTGCAGAGGGGAAGCAAATTGACTTAAAAGGAGAAGGGGAGGATTCGTAGTGTTGATTTTAGTTTCTAGTCTAGCTGGCGTAAGCTACCACCCCTTATAAAGTACACTACCGTTAGCATCCATGCATTCATTTATACATGCCAGGTGACATTTTAAACAAGCAGCAGGGTCATCTTAAATTTAAAATGATTACTTCCAATAAATGTCCAACTCAGGTTTAGTTTGTACATATTAACTTCTAAACAGAAAACTTCCATTTTGAAGAAATGTTTTCTTGCAATTCGTCAGATCGTCCACGGTGCCATGAGTGCTGAATAAACGAACGCGACTACAACGACAGCGTTGCCAACCAGAAGTCTAATTCTTCCAAACATGGTACATATCTATACATATAATATAACTGTTGAGGGTTTCATTATAACATAGATTAGGTATGTATCACTGCTACAAGACACGAACATTACGCTAAGGGCAAAGGCTGTCCCCCCTTGTTCTCTCAAAGTCTTTGACGCACTATTTCGCGATGCGTAAGAATGCCTTGCTAGGGCCGTGTCACCGCCCCTAGCCTTCCGCTGAGGCTCAACACGTGATGAGACGAAGTGAAAGTTTCCCGTTATATTTATATTACTGAGAGTATAGTTTACTATTTTGAAATGAAAATAAGTTGGAGCATTATCATGGTGGTGAGTCATGGTATGCCTGTACACACATTGTGCTTTGCGTGCACAGTACACAAAATGCTTGTAAGACGAGGTACCCGTCAAAGATGAACTCGGAGCCTTGACAGCGCTAGCCTTTAACGCGAGTTTCGCCAAACTCAAGCGTGTTTTGAAACCGTAGATGCATTTGTTTGTACTCTACATCAAATAGTTTTATTAAGTAGTGCTTTAAGCAAGTTTTCTCAAATAAAACTAAATCCGTTTTTTTTTAAAAGAAATAAAATAATCTAGCAATAAAAAAAAAAAACTTACGTGTACACTTTTATTACAACCACTTCGCAATAAGACAAAATTCATATTTCGACTGCATAAAAAGTAAAAGTGAAGTCCGTTTATTTATTTTTCCGACGGCGTTTTTTTATTATTCTTTTATTTTGTTATTTATTTTAGATTTTGTACTGTCTAGCTTCCGTTTCTTGCCGAAATAGGAACACCAGCTTAAAGTACAACGAGCTGATCGTATGCTGGGTGTACTGAATTATATTCAACCATAGGATAACTGAAGTGCACCTCCAGCACACATCAGTAAAAGGTGGAATAGTCTGTGAGACACTCTATCATTTTAAATTTCGCAGTCATGAACGTGAAAATTGACCGCCTTAGAGAGCAAGCGAAAATCGTGCTACGCGCTTGAATTTAAAAAAAAATGCAATGTTCTAAAAATTGCTGTGCACATAAGTTGCCTTTTTTAGTGACCGTTGCGCGCAAGCACGAATAAAATTTACGCTAAAATAACTTCGACAAGCCCTTCAGCCGGATGCGCTGGCACTGGTAAAAACACAGCGGTGTCCGGAACGCTGTGCTGGCAATCAACCTCGCTCCACAAGGTGGACGATTGAAGCCCCACAGCGATGTCAAAGACGCCTCGTTAGCAACCTTCTTTCGTAGAAGAGTCTCTAACTGCCCACCAAATTGCGTCTTTGTGAAGATGCGGTGTTGCGGACGAGTGCGCGAAAGCATTTTTTGTTTGTTTATTATAAAAGCCACCTGCGTTTTTTTTTTTTTTTTTTATGTGTCTTATGGAATTATTAGGCTATACTTCGTCTCACCTTAGCATGGACTATTATTAGCCGCGCATGCTAAAAGTGCGAGCTAGTTGCTTTGGATGAAGCCTCGGAGGCTGCACGAGCGCTCGTGCAGGGAGCGCACCAATCAAGGCAGTCAAAGATGGCCGCTCGCGCTTGCACAGCCTTCGCAGTTAGTCCATGCTAAGCTGAGACGAAGTATAGTTTCTTCGGCGATCTTCGCATTTGCAGCAACATGTTGCTGCAGAACCGCAGAAGCGGGCACGTGAAAACTACGTGCACGTAGTTTTCACAACCCGCTTTAAGTACCCCCCCCCCCCCCCCCCCCCGGCCTGAAGGGTACCAGACGTCAATTCGAGACGCATGCACATGAACGGGGGTCTGAGGGTGCTGACCGTTCGGCTGACACCCGTCTTTATTCGGTCAAGAAGAGAGTTTCAGCCGAACGCTGGAACACCAGCCGCGTCCTATCACTGTCCCGCGTTGGCCTCTTTAGGGTGACGTTGAACATTCAACTTTTCGGCCTTCTTATCTTATCTAGGAAGTGTTGTCCGTCCTTCCCTTCTCATTCCGCGAATGCCCAGGTCGCTCGACCAGGCGCTAAGCGAATGAGTCCAATCTTCACAATGCCCCGTGGAAGAACAGCACGGAAGAGAAGCTGCAGCTGAACAGAAGCGGCGACGTGCTGAGCGTGACAATGCTCGACGCGCCAAAGAATTGCCGGAGAACAAAGAGTGACGTTTCGCTAGAAGAAAAAAAAAAAGCGAGCCTTCCTAAATGGGTTCGCTTCCTTGGAAGTTCAACCTATGCTGCAGCAAAGTAGAGTGGAAACAAAGCCCCGCTTTCTTTACACTGGACATAAGCGTGAGCCCATGTTTCTATTTCTGCTTGCTCGCATTGTTAGAAGATACTCTAATAATAAAAATAAATTTAATTTAGTGGTAGATGTAGTGGCGGTGGTGGTGGTGGCGGCAGTGCTTCGTAAGGAGCAGAGTGTGGGGTAGTGTCTGTCTTGTTTGAGTGTTGGCACCTGGTCCGCCACAAGTACGGAACGGTGGAACGCGGGTACCGGGGTTTAGGTTGTAGCGGGATAGTGGGGTACAGTAGAAAACAGGAGAACAAGGTGCGATAAACTTCGAGAAATTAAAAATATCTGAACGCTAAACACGACTCTCGGCGCGAATGGGTTGCCTGCGCCGGCGTCCATCATTAAACATTTCAATGATGTATTTCATTTCTTTTTTTTAGTGAAACAAAACAGCTTTTTTTTAAATTTGCCATGGTACGATGAACAAATAGCGTGCATCTTGACGAAGCTTTGAGTTCCATAAGCGCAGCAGCACATTTTTCCTGCTCGTTTTGCGACCGACTAACCATTGATCCCTCTTAGCACGTGAAATTCTATTTCCAGATCAGTAAGTTTTTAATGTATAGATCTTTCCTGAAGCGGAGGCCAAGTTCAATTTCTATTCACAAATTTTTTTTGTCTTCTTTAGAGTGACGAAGAGCGGTTGAAGTTATCCCCAATTGTTTCGATAAAGAATATTTGTTTTCTTTCCGCATAACAATATCATCAAACTAAAACAACACGACCGTCCGTGACGTCCCTTTCCACTTCCCTATTACCGTACTACATCCGGATGCGCAGTGGCGCGTGCATCCTGGCGACGCACTCCTTTCCCTGACAGCAGAGCAATCTTTCTTCCCCATTTTTTATTTATACTTCTCTTTTCCGTGCCCTTTTTTCCCCTCCCGCTTCCATCTATTCCTGTCGTTTTTACGCGCATATTCCCGCACTCTCTGCGACTGTTTTTTCTCTTTTCCTTATTTCTTTTTCTTCCCCTTTTGCACCAGCATTATATTTGGTAAGCGGCGCATGAACAGCCCGTCCCGAGAGAAATAAAAGCCCGTATTTCAGGCCACGACGTGAAATCCCGTCCCCTGCTGCACATCGTCCGGCCCTAAGCTAACAACGTAGTGTAAACTATACATGCATCCCTGACCTATCCGACCTCGTTCCCTACATCACCTGACCCCGCACTGGGCGCGCGAGTACGTGAACCAAAGCGTGGTCACGTGGCGAAAGATTGACGTACACGACTGGCCCGATACGAGAACCTAGCTTCCGCCGAATTTTCCCGAATAAGGAACGAACACACCACTTTTTCCCTTCTTCCACGCGTGCGACTTGCGAGCGAAAGTCGTCCGCGTGTGTCGTGCTTCCCTGGGGACTCATTCTATCCGTACATATGTCTCCCTTTTCATTTCACTATGGTGGACCGCGTAGAACCCTACGAGCTATATAGCCAAGCCAATCCAATGTTGACCGACTCAAACCACGAAGAGTACCGGCAACCTAATGGAGGACGCTTCCATCCTGGGCGGATGTGTCGCTAGTACGCATGCGTCGCGTTGTCGCGTGGAGAGGAGGACGACGGACGGTAAGTCTCCTCGCAGCGCATATTGCAAACTCGTCTCTCGTAAGCCACGTGCCCCCCCTCCCCATCGCGCGGCTGGATTCGCTCTGAAATCTCGGCACACTAGTCGAGTGCCGTGAGAGTGTAGTCACGCGACATTCGGGAGGAGGGTAGCAGTGACGCGCGGGGCGCGCTGTCACGTGACAAGTTTACATTGGCTCCTAGCGTCCGGTGCGGTCCGTCGTACACTGAAACAAAGTGGATAAAAAAAATCAATAAAGAAAGAGAAACTTCTTAAAGAAGCATCACAACGTCTATTTTCGCGGTTCTGCAGAGTTTTATTTTATTTTTATAGATTTAGTTATATATTGACGCTGGCTACGCTTTATTTTACCGGGTTCTATCGTCCTTTTTTCTCTTTCTCTCTCTCTCTCTTTCTCGCGTTTTGGTGGCCATGCCGAGATTCGTAAAGAAGGGGGGAAAAACGAGGGAGGCGGCACAATTGACCCTCCCGCGAGACGTGTTCTATAAGCTATTGTCGTAAAACTAAAACTAGAAACAAAAACGGAGCAACTCGTACAGGCTGAGATAGCATCGAAGAGGGTCACTGAGCCCAGGCACCGACGAGTCTATAGAGGAGGGCGTATGTGTGTCGCGTGTTACGATGTCCACGTCCTTTTAGTGCCCGACACCGCCGTGCGTTGAGATATTGGCCTGGATGTCTCTTTTTATTAGATACGCATCTTCTCGCTGAGATGAGCGCGTAATGCAGTGGGCTTGGTGAGGGTTCGGATGCGGAGATTGCGGTTATTGCGACAGGATGGGCTTTGCCTCTTATGCGTAATGTGTTGACCCGGTTAGGGTGTAATTCAGGCTGCGCTCTGCTTTAACGGAGGAAAAAATATATATCAGTGTGCTAATATAAAGGGAGTGGAGAATATCTTTATACATCCACAGAAATCGGGCGGGCACATTCATATACAGGAAGCTCCCGGGAAAAGAGAACCGCATTTTTCAGCCCGGGTAAATAAACTATGCATCGCAGAAGGATTAAACTCCGTGTGACTGTCACGCAGGCCGTTGCGAAAGAACGCGAAAGTTTGACAACACGACGTTACCTGGATCAAAAGACAATTTAGAAAAGAGGAATATTTCTATGAGCCGACATACACCGAAGCCTAATATCGTCCAAAGAAGAAATGACACTCTGCTCCTGTAGCATCTACTTCGAAAAAGAGAAAAAAGAAAAAAAATACTTCCCAGCAAGAAAGTAAACAATGTCCTCTTTCTTGTTGACCAGTTTCTTTTCTTTTTTTTTTTTTCCTTTGATTGAAGTAGATGCTAAAGGCGCCAACATGCCTTTTGTCGTTTTGACAATATTAGGCTCAGGTGGACGTCGGCTCATAGAGAAATTTCGTTTTGCTGAATTTTTGATCCAGCTACGTCATGGGGTGCCTAGTTCATTTACCTATAGGCCGAAAAATTGTAGACCCCTTCCACAATTCACTCGAAGGTGGAGGACCAGCGAAGCTGTTATCTTTACGACAACTTTACGACAACTATACGACATCTATACGATATAAATATGATTGCAATGAAGACACGTATACTACTTCGTTGTTTAACTCTCCTTATTTAATTCTTAGTGACTAAAGTCATCATTGCTTTATGGTCACAATTATGGGCAAGGGACTCAACCCAATTTTTCGCGCCACACTTCGAGGACAGTTTCTTTTTTTTTTCCGATTGAGCCCAAGTCTCTTTATCAGCATCACGGAAGCGAAAGAAAAGAAGGTTAGATCGGCGCGTTCTGCCCTCAGCCTCGTCACAGCGCAGTCTAAGCTAAGTCGGTGACCGTAGATGATAACAAGTGATCGGGATCTCACTATCTAATAATGCCAAGGAAGGCTGACTCAGTGGGTTGCCTCCACTTTTTATTTATACTTGCCACGACCAATCGGAACGAAGGTGCGCCGTTTAAACGGGAGTTGTTTGTTAACATCCATGGACGCATTTTTTTTTTCAAGATCCTAGCACATAACAGCTTCGCTGTAAAACACGGCTCTCTTTTCTCAGGAACTCCTCGGTCTTTCCAGCAATACACTTGGGTGAGCCAAGCACTTAAATCTACAAAGCGAGATTGGGGAATAGCTACAAAAAATATGTTTAGACTTCAAAACAAAAGCTGTGCTCTGCCAGCATGACATTTCGCGTGTTTGCGTCCTGCTCAACGTAACAGCGCAAAAATTTTTTTTTTCTGTTTTTTTACTTCTAACCCTTTTTTTGCCTCGTCATTCATCGAGCTTTCTCCGCAGATTGCAGCGACTGGCGCTCCTAAAGTGCCTTGCGGGAAAGTAGACGCGCCTCCTCTACATTTTGTTGTGTAAAATACCTAACAAAAATTGGCTCTGCGTTTCGTCATTCTCCCAAACGCGTTTAAATGCGATACCTTTGTAGTGTGGGTGGTCGTTTTAGTTCGGGTGGTGACTAGGGCAGGGTTTTGTATGGGAACAGACTACGTCACACCATTGTCACATTGTGACGTTGCGCGAGCTTCCCTTCAGCACCGTCCGGATACAAAGCCTTTCCGCTGAATTTTTTGAATCACCGAGTCGTTTCCACTCCTTCTTGTTTCGCGCGCTCCTTGTTCACCAACGTTTGCCTGTTTCTGCTCCTATCTGTCTCGTCCTTTCCATCCCTCTCCGCTCTCTGAGCTTTTTCACGCCACCTGCTTCTGATCCCCTGGTTCCTGCGTGCTGGGTCCGTAGCTCAGTCAGCAGCGCACTCAGCTTCCACGCCGGTGACAGGGGTTCGATTCTTGACACCGGTTGCCGTTTTTGTCAAGGTCGTTTAGCGGTTACGGACTGAGCGACCTACACATCTCGTGCTGACGTGGCTTCTGAGCTTGGTTGGTCGTATAGACCAACACGTGGCTCTGACGTCACGCCTCTGCGGTGGCGCTGTTCTCGCCAAGGCGCATGCGCAGAAGCTTCACCTCACGAGAATCTGGTGTCTGCGCTCGCGCAGCGCCCACACCCGGTGCGGGCAAAGGCGGGCTTGTTCGGAAACAGAGTGTCGGTCTATAAAGCTACCGGTATTAGAAACTACCGCTTTAAAAAAAAAAACACTCCGGGATAAAACGAAGCATTGAAATTCCCGCATCATTATATGGAGGAATATCACGAAGCATTATATATGCATGCATTATGAAACATTTCGGAAACCTACACTGACTTTGCGTTATTGTCGGGACCGGGTATAACGAATTCAACGGGAATCGGAAATCACTTTGCTATATCCGCTATATATTGTTATAACCGACTTCGGTTATAACGAAGTGCAAAAGGGAACGGGGGAATCTTGATCGCTTCGCTGTAGCCGCTCTTTCGTTATAACCGACTTTGTTATAACCGGTCTCGACAGTATTACTTTCTTTAAAATAAAAAAATCGAGATTAACGCAAGAATATAGGTTACGTGTAGTATAAAATGTGATATATAGTAGGAATGCTGTGCTTGTTGCGTTTCTCCACCTTACCGAGAGACAAAATACGTTTTGGGGTTTACATGCCTAGCCAACAACCGGCACATGGCACACCACAGCGAAGACCTTGTACTCTATATCAACCACCTGAGGATCTCTCGACGGACAAATAAAATCCGGGTTAATTAAACGGCGCCGTTGCACGGAGCGTCAGTTTAATAAGTACCATGTGCTATTTGATCGCTATTTGTATATGCTAATTTTGTGTCAGAGATCTCTCGATGGACATAGTGGTGATCAATATGCACAGATGGGTTCATATCTTTATTTTTCATTGCTACGTATTTTATTCTTCCATTGCACATGTTAACTGCTGGGTTAAAGGATTATTCGAGCAAAAATGACTTTTCAGACATTCCCAGCAAGGTTTGACTCCTGAAAGCCACAATCAAACATCAAACATTAAACGCACATTTTCCAGTGGCGCCATCTGCTGCACTAAGCGTAGAAAATCAGTCCTTGCCTCTTTGACCCGCAACATATACCGACTGATCGACGACGAGTTTCGATGAACGGTAGAAAAATCACCCGAAACAGAATACCGTCGCTGCAAATGAATACCTAGATCCGAATGTTTCGACGAATACCTGTCAAACTTTTCCTGCGGACACTACGCAATCGAGATAAAAAAGAACGTTTGGCAGCGTATTAGCAACTGCCGGCATGTTAATATGGTGAGGTACATAGCGATTCGGATAATTAGGTCTTCCCTAAGTTTAGCGAAATTTCCCTTTTGGTTACTGAAAATAAACAAATGATTCCAGTTAGAAACTTGCTGAGCGTCAGCGCAATTCATTAAATCAGTTAATGTTAAGAAAACTTCGAGCGCGTGGCAAGCGTCCTGCGCAAACCTCATCACTTATGCTACTAGCGCAAGGCTGGCGGGGAGGAAATGCGAATGTTAAGAAATTGAAATATCCACGCGGGCGCGTCGAAGTTCGAAGGACCTTGAAAGACGAAGCATGGGCTCTAAATATTTCTGAAGTTCGCCCTTTTAGCATTTTTTTTTATTACGCTAATTGTTTTTCCAATGTGAGCCATCAGTAAAGTTTCCATTAATTAATAAGATAATTATACAAACCTAATTATTTTCTTATTATCCCGAGTCCAATCTAACTCGGCATATAGACTCCTCGAGAGAGATGCGTACGGTCTACCTTACTGATTTCTGTACGGTATGTACATTTTACACAAATATGTTGTCCAATGTTCTTTGAATAACCGATATAAGGGCGTGAATTAGAAAGCAGAGTACATGTTGCCTCGGAAAACTTTACGAAGGCATTCCTTCCTTGTCTTATTGATTGAATTTTTAAAGGAGCACTAGAAGGGGACGAAGAAAGCCAAATGCCGCTTCGAAGGGCCTGCCGTTCAGTGTCAAACACGAGCGTTCAGTTACGATATTGGTCTAGAACGTCAGATAAAGACGACATAGAATATTAGAGTTAGGACTGGCTGGATAGGTGCACGTGACACCTTCTGATCCTTTCAAGCGCGTGACTCTCACTCAAATTGTTGTTTGGAACACCCGTAAATCGGTGGGGCGTTCACATCTTCATACCTGGATGTTAACTCCAACAATTAGGAAGATCGCGCACGGTTGTCGCACGCTCTTGTCGTTTCGGTCCCCTATTGGTTCAGACCAATGATGTCATCAACGATTAAAAAATGTGCTCGAAATTCCGAACTTCTTTCGCCTATTATGCTCAAAATACATAAAATGGCTCCATTATTTTATTTTTGGTGTAATGATAGGGTCCTACACACTAGTCCGAGTGAACGCGATGCAAATTAAAACAATAGCCGGAAACGCTTGCAGGTCTCCTTTAAACGGGAACAAAATCGTTCTAGACGGCCAGCCCCTTGTATTGAAGGCCCTAAGGACTTCCTTATCGAGAATGGGAAACTGTATCGATCTGCGCACAGCGCCTTGCACTACAAGTGACAGAATACAAACTACGTAGCCCAGTGCAACGGGTCTTTTTTTTTTTCTTTGAGGAGGGGTGGGGGAACAAGGTCTGTGGAAGAAGAGGTAGACAACCCGATGTTGGAAATTTCAAATACCGGCAGTCTTGAGGCGCCACGATGACCGTTCAATCGGTACGCTTCGTGTTTATTTCTGTGCAGAGTATTTGTGTTACTTGCGCCTATAGACCTTAGCATCGCTTATCAGACGGGCGAAAAATGTTGAGTCACTGAGCCACAGCAGATGAACAGCGCATGAAGCCATTCCACAGCCCTGCAGACCAAAATGGCAGCGCGCAGAATGCGATTTTTGCAAAAGTCTATACTTCGCTTCACTTTAAATTCGATCTCAGCTGACGTCATGAACTGATGGAATTAATCAAGCCGCACCTAAAGTGCCTCATCATGGCGGTCCTTTTCTCTGTGGGTGGATTTAGTGCCACTATATAAGCTACGCTTCAAAGTAATGATACTTGGCCATATTGTGTCTTAAAATCATGGTTGCCAGTTATCTGAAGCTTTATCTGAAATCACAGGAAACTGCTCTTCCGCCCTCCACAAATGTTTAAACAGTTCGTGAAAGAGCAAAACGATATCACATAAGCTTGCTAACACCACATCTAAAGCAGAAGGAAGTCGCATTTTGAATTGTGGTGATCGACAGTTGCAGTGTGCTCTGCATACGAGCCAAAATGGTGGCGTCCAGCAACAATGTCGGGGAACAGGAGTGCCGATACTCTAAGCGCAGCTCATTTAGTGGACTCTAGGTGGACAATAATCGGCTAAAACAAGTCGCGGAAAGAAGAAGAAAAAATCATGAGCCCTTCCACTCTGTGAAGGTAGATGATCAGCGAAGCTGTTTAGCACACGACACAAACGCGACAGAACTTTGAACAAAGATACGAACTACCGCCGCCCCGTGGAGTTGGAGGAAACTAGACACGCGCGGCGAGACCGCCACCCAACGGAAAGTAGACACGCGCGGCGGGATCGCCACCCCGGGAGTGAAACGGAGTATAGCATTATCGACAGCTGTTGCGTCCTGTTTCTATTTTGTGTTCTTTCGACAATTTGAACAAATCATTTATATAAAAATTACTCCTCTAATTTTTCGGGCGAAAAATATCTACTTCACTGCACATCTAAAACGCGCAAAATCTGTGACAAATTTAGCGAGAAAAAAAAAATAAATAAAAGGGAACTGCTGTTTTTAAAGAGGTACTTACACTGAGAATGGCCTTTTGTCGGCCTTGCTAGCTCATACTACTTACAGAAATGACTGACGTAAGAGAAACATAAACGCCCTCTATATAGCCGCTTGCAGCTTAAAAGAGACAAAGCGTGGCGAATCGAATTTTATTATTATTCTTATTACGGAAAAGAACTTTCGTTTTCTGGTAGAAATCCGGGAAACGAAAGTCATTATTGATCCACATCAAATGAGATTTAGGTATTGGCCTATGAGAGCGCCGAAGGAGGGATCACAGATCGAGAATCGTGGGCTCACTTAATCACGGCCGCCATTTTTTAATCGTTCAATGACCTAACACTAAAACCGCAGTACCAATGTCATATATATCGTACCAAAAGTAAGGTGCACGGTGCTGACATGATGACAAAATTATCTGCGTACTCGCCTCACGTATGCTCCAAGTATACTTCTGCGCTATACCATAGCCTTATATATGCTGACAGAGCCTGGCAGATCGCCACGAGAAGCGGCCGCCGAAATGAAAAAGGTGGAGTGGCAGACAACGGATGAATTTCGTGAATTTCTAAGTGAGAGCAAAAATAAATAAAAATAAATTTGTCTCTCTACCTGCACCACCAAACGGTATAACAGGTTTAAACCAATTAAAAATAAATAAATAAGGTCTGATAAGGGGCATTCACACGAGGGAGAGACCCCAGGGACACCCAACCGGCACGCGCACCCCGCGACGAAAACGCCAGGCTCCGCGATGTGCAAAAGCCCCGCGCCCCCACCCCGCGACGCGCGCGCGCCGGAAAGAAACCCCCGGGATCCCCCCGGCGTGAACACCCCTATATGACCAAAAACGAAATTTTTATTAAAAAGCCAATCAGCAAAGAAAAACAGGAAGGCAGCGAAACTACTAGTTCGGGAACGGGCTTATGCTTTGTCAGCAGGCTTTGATCGGGTAAAAGATTAGGGTAATAATTATGTAGCTTAAAATAATGTCCATTTAGTTTTGTGCCTCTTGATAATGCTTCTTAGTTCAGACGACGACGAGGTTCCTTTACTGGCTTCTTCTGCTTGTTTTTTCTTCTTCTTTTAACTGTAACATATAAGAGAACAAATATATAATGTTGGGTTTCTTATTAAACGAATGTTCCTTTATTTTAATACTTTAGGCTTAATCAAAATTACTGATCCAAAATGTCTTTTTTTCTTTTTCTCCTCTTTTTTTTCCATTTTTCCTCTCTCTCTCTCCCTCCCCCCCCCCCCTTTTTTTCTTTTTTTTTTTTCTTAAATAGTCGGGCCTAGGAAGGATCATAATTTTAGTGCTATCTATTTCCGCTATGCACCCAGCACCCCGTGCCACCGACGCGGCTGCCGCGAGTTGCCCAGCATAGCCCCACCCCCCGTTCGCACGCTCTATTGCGTAAACCAGGAGCGAGGCAAGGCAACGGGACAGCAGCCCGAGCTCCGCGGCTCACCTAAGCAAATGAACTTTTTTTTTCTTTTCTATCAATGACTTGTTTCTTATCGTTCTCTTTACGGATATACCGTCTACACATATGGACAAATGAATCTAAGTAAATTGGGTAAGTTACATTTCTTAAGTTTTTTTTTCTTTTCCCCTTTTTCTTACTTCATTTTTATGTTTTCGTTCTATTCGGCAAGACATCATTCATTCTTAAAAAGAAAATTGCATGTAATATGTTGTACATTATAAATGAACACATTTATAATTTTAGTGTTGCATATTTAAAGTATTAATTTTAAACTAATACTTTGTGGCTTGTGACTATCATTAACTAGTTGCCTGTATTATGCATAATAATTTTTGATAATCAATGAATCGTTGTAAATGTGTTTTAAAGATCTCTTCGTATATGCTGAAAGTTCTTATGATGTTGTGGTAAGAGATATAATTTTCAATGTGACATTTCCTTTCTTTTCTTTTTTTTTCCCCCTCCGTTTCCTCCTCCTTTTTTCCCCCTGTTCTTTTTGCTTTTTTTTCTGCCCTCTTTTAAACCCCCCCCCCTTTTTTTTTTTTTTTTTTTTTCTTAAATAGTCGGGCCTAGGAAGGATCATAATTTTAGTGCTATCTATTTTCCGCTATGCACCCAGCACCCCGTGCCACCGACGCGGCTGCCGCGAGTTGCCCAGCATAGCCCCACCCCCCGTTCGCACGCTCTATTGCGTAAACCAGGAGCGAGGCAAGGCAACGGGACAGCAGCCCGAGCTCCGCGGCTCACCTAAGCAAATGAACTTTTTTTTTTCTTTTCTATCAATGACTTGTTTCTTATCGTTCTCTTTACGGATATACCGTCTACACATATGGACAAATGAATCTAAGTAAATTGGGTAAGTTACATTTCTTAAGTTTTTTTTTCTTTTCCCCTTTTTCTTACTTCATTTTTATGTTTTCGTTCTATTCGGCAAGACATCATTCATTCTTAAAAAGAAAATTGCATGTAATATGTTGTACATTATAAATGAACACATTTATAATTTTAGTGTTGCATATTTAAAGTATTAATTTTAAACTAATACTTTGTGGCTTGTGACTATCATTAACTAGTTGCCTGTATTATGCATAATAATTTTTGATAATCAATGAATCGTTGTAAATGTGTTTTAAAGATCTCTTCGTATATGCTGAAAGTTCTTATGATGTTGTGGTAAGAGATATAATTTTCAATGTGACATTTCCTTTCTTTTCTTTTTTTTTCCCCCTCCGTTTCCTCCTCCTTTTTTCCCCCTGTTCTTTTTGCTTTTTTTTCTGCCCTCTTTTAAACCCCCCCCCCTTTTTTTTTTTTTTTTTTTTTCTTAAATAGTCGGGCCTAGGAAGGATCATAATTTTAGTGCTATCTATTTTCCGCTATGCACCCAGCACCCCGTGCCACCGACGCGGCTGCCGCGAGTTGCCCAGCATAGCCCCACCCCCCGTTCGCACGCTCTATTGCGTAAACCAGGAGCGAGGCAAGGCACGGGACAGCAGCCCGAGCTCCGCGGCTCACCTAAGCAAATGAACTTTTTTTTTTTCTTTTCTATCAATGACTGTTTTCTTATCGTTCTCTTTACGGATATACCGTCTACACATATGGACAAATGAATCTAAGTAAATTGGGTAAGTTACATTTCTTAAGTTTTTTTTTCTTTTCCCCTTTTTCTTACTTCATTTTTATGTTTTCGTTCTATTCGGCAAGACATCATTCATTCTTAAAAGAAAATTGCATGTAATAGTTGTACATTATAAATGAAACACATTTATAATTTTAGTGTTGCATATTTAAAGTATTAATTTTTAAACTAATACTTTGTGGGCTTGTGACTATCATTAACTAGTTGCCTGTATTATGCATAATAATTTTTGATAATCAATGAATCGTTGTAAATGTGTTTTAAAGATCTCTTCGTATATGCTGAAAGTTCTTATGATGTTGTGGTAAGAGATATAATTTTCAATGTGACATTTCCTTTCTTTTCTTTTTTTTTCCCCCTCCGTTTCCTCCTCCTTTTTTCCCCCTGTTCTTTTTGCTTTTTTTTCTGCCCTCTTTTAAACCCCCCCCCCCTTTTTTCTTTTTTTTTTTCTCTCTTAGCTTTGACGACGGACAGGTCACATCGGTTTCACGTCCTGTAGCCGAGAGGGTACAGAGAACATGTAAGGCACCCTATCAAAAATAACAAGACGATTTGTCTGACCTAATCCGCTAATAGTGGCCCAGGGCCACGTGACTGGCGCCCCGCTGCGGCGAGACGCCGAAACACACTTATCCCAAGCGAACAAGTACGTTTCGAGTCGTCGCCGCTGCAAAAGCTGTGCGCTGACGTTCAAGTTCGCCGAGAAATGGCTCTGATGCTCTGTGCTACCAGATCCTCGCGCTCCAAATCTGCCACCCGGCACAGTATGGTTCCGTCGTCGAACTGCCAGCCTTTGTGAGAATAGAGGAGGCTATGGTTATACGTACTACGTATGCTTCGAAGATGTATAAAGACAGTTTTCGTACGAGCAATGGGACAGCACGATCATACAAAGGAGAATCGTGCATCGGACAGTGTCTGCAATACTGCCTTTTTGCGCAATGTATCAGCGCTAACGCCGCGGCTTTAGAGTTTCTCGAGGTCTGTCTCTCTGACATCAATCGTTCTTCCAGCCAATTGGAAGGCGATAAATAGCCATCGCCAGTAGTAACTGAAAACAAAACTTGAGACACACAAGGCGTGGCTTATGATGAGCACACTTAATTGCTTCCTAATTACATTCTTTGGCGTTTTGATCGTTTAATACCACAAGCTCGTTGGCAGCGGGGGGAAAATATAATGCGCGGGCAACGCGGCTTGGTTCGACAGATTGTGCCATCATATGTGGACTTTTCACAACGCTGAGCAGGTTGGCGGACGCAGTATGGGACACGATCTCGAACTCGAAAATCCCATGGCCCTGCCGCGCTGTGACGCGGAGCTCTTGAGGATTTTTTCGGTGGCATGGCCTGCCAGAAGGTTCGCGTTTTGGACACCTGCCGCACTGACAAGTAGCCGACCAAGGCGCCTCCTGTTCACTGCCATGAGATTATAGAACGGTGAAACTTATACATATTTGTTCTTCACTATTTGAGGGGCGGGTAGGGGCGGGGAGACTTTGTGTTATTGTTTTGTAGCGAAAGTACTTAAAATGTATATTTTGTATCGAGAAATTAGGAAGGTTGAGAAAAATTTGAACAATAACACAGAGTTTTTTAGGCACACTCTAAAAAATGCCTGCGCGTCCACATACCCGCAAAACACTCAAAGAGCCAGTCTCTGCGATCTATGAAATCAGCTCAGCGAATGCGGAGGCGGAACATCTGTTTAGACCTCAAAATAAAGTCTGCGCTGTGGCATTAGGCAATGCAAGCATGACCCTTTGCATTGCGTAACGCTACAGCGCAGACTTCATTTTTAGGTCTAAACGGATGTTCCGTCTCATCATTCGCTGAGCTGATTTCGTAGATCGCAGAGATTGGCTCTTTGAGTGTTTAGCGGGTAAGTGGACGCGAAGGCATTTTTTTGAGTGCACAGATGTTTCGGGGAGAGACTTCTCGCTTTCAAACGTGAGCACAGTTGCAGAACGTTTTTGTATCAAGGTGTAACAAAAACGCTCTGCAACTGTAGTGTTTTCAAATTTCAAGACGGGACGCCTCTTCCCGAAACGTATGTGTTAATAAAGTATCTGTAGTTACTGAAAATTTTCTAAACGTTTGTTCTTGTGTGCCAAGCTCCTGATTGGTCGACGTATAAAGACCTTTTTGTTTCTGGTTGAATCTATAACAATGTATTTGTCGTGTAAAAATGTTTGAGGGTTTCGTTGTATACCGAACAAATATCTTTATGTTTTAGAGTAGACAAAAATATCTGCGAATTTGATCTGTCCCCCATTTTATGCACAACCCATAAACAATCGCTAACCCAGAGCCTCAGATTACAAAAAGTATTAGATTATAAAAATTCAAGAAACGAAACTGATCTTCCATTAAGACGGACAGGCTACTAAACCACATAACTACCCGGTAAATCGTATTATTTTCCCGAGCCGGATAGCAACATCTTTCAGGTCGCCTCAATTACTACTGAAAGGCGGCGCAATTTCACATGTCTGCAACTGTACTACACGCCTACGTCAAAATAAAACATATTCAAATATGAAAAAAAAAAAACGAGAATTACGTCAACGCATTTCAACGCACTTCCTCCGGAGCATGTGGGTGGGTATTCCCGTAACACCCCTTGAGCCTGAGAACGAATGGTGAAGCAAACGGAGCACGTCACAGCCGATCTTAGGAGACTCCTTAGGACGGCAGTCAACACGGCTCGCAGAAAGTGCGCTGCTATTCCTTCAACAGAATCGGAGAAACGTGACCGGCAACAAAGAAGCACTCCGCCAAACTTGACTGCTTTCTTTTTGTTCTTGTTTTTTTGCAGTTAACGATGACATTACCTCAAAACCGACTACGGGGGAAGGAATTCGCTGAAGAGCATTGGTCTGTGACGACGTTAAAGGCAGGCCATACGTGGCTTCGGCGTACTTTTCTGTAGTTGTTGTTGTTTTTATGATGACGGAGTCAGTGAGAGGCTGGAGAGTAAAGCGTAGAAACGTGCCTGGCGTGTGAACAAGCGGCGGAGCAAAGTACACGTGCTAGAAGAAGACAAATTGCTCCCCCGTATCCTTTGAACGATGCAAGACGCGCACGATGGGTTGTTCAAAACATTTACCGTGCAAAGGCGCTCCCTCCTTAGGCTTACATACGGTCCCTTCTGTTATATGCGTTAAATGCAACGATCTGGGCGTTTCATATGCCGAGTTGGAATTTTCCACCCTAAAAATAGCTCCTTCGTGAAACATCTTTAAAAAGTTAGGAAGTGGAAACGTGCTAGAAAATAAAATGTTGAGTGTGTGTCTGTCTCTGTGTTTCTTTTTTGCTGTTGTTTATTTAAAAAAGAGAGCGGGTTGAACGCAGATATGTGGCAGGCGCGTCATATTCCCTTGGTAACAGGCTTCAAGGCTTTAGTTGGGACCAAGTTGAGTTGCTTTGGCTTCTTTGTGGCTTTTCTCTGAGTTGCCACATAACTGCCAAAGTGCCCGACGTAAGCCAAAAGAGGCCACTTGTCAGCCTAACAACCCGCAGTGAAGCCTAATTATGGCATTTCCTCGGAAGCTGAGCCCCAAAGAAAACAGATGGCAAGCAGAAAACTCGGCAATGAAGCTTAACTCTGGCCCTTGTTCACCAATTAAGGTTTAGAAATACTCTGACTCTGGCCAAATAATATGAAGTTTGGTTACTGTAAAACTCTTAATGTTCATGAGCCCCTAATTTTTTGTGAATTTGACGAATTGAAAAATTTGCGAAATTTAAGAGCACGTCTGGAATTCGCGAAATTTAATGGCCGCGATTAGGTCCTCCGTGACAGATTCGCGAAAAATAGGTACCGCGAAAATAAAGGGTTTTATAGTATATTTTGTCTTCTTTTAGGCTCTCAGGGCCCTAAATTGCCGCCCAAAAATCTAATTATTGGTTGTCCAAAAAAGTGAGCTACCTAGACATCCACGAGGGAAGCGAAGGCTACGTGAACGACGAGTCCCACGATAGCGTAAAAGGCTGCTGCCTCGATTTGGATAAGCTTGCGTCGTTTATTCCGTATTTTACATAAGACAATATTTCTTTGAACATCAGCCCCCCCCCCCCCCCCCTAAAGAAAACAAATATCATTTGTAAGGCGAAATGACTTGGCCTCCTCTTCTTAACCTTATCTCCTCCAACGTGTCCCCCCTTCCTCTCAATATAGCGCGCATGCACGGGATGTGGGACAAGGCGCTCACGGAATGTACGGCAGTCTTCTCACAATTCCACGCAAGAAGAAAACAGCGAACGGAAAGGAATATAGGAGAACAAAAGTGGCGAATAGTAAGTCCAACGTAACACCGGTACTAGAGTTATGCTGGTGCGTATTTGTGCTTCAGGCTTGGTTTGTAAAACGTCGTCTCAAACGTTAATCCTTGACTTCATCGAATGAAATATTTGACAAAATTTTCATGGCGGCGTTCGCTCTGAGCGTGTACCTCGATACAGTAGCTGCTTCACCGCGCGCCCAGCGAACGTCCCGACTGCCGATGTTCTTCGATTTTTCGCCGCATTTCCATTCCCTCCATGAAATTCAGTCTTCGGAGTTTTAGCATAGCGTTACCCCAGGCTACATGCCTCTAGTCGCTGACAGGATTAACCAAGTCATAGCCTCCTATATACTGACAAAGCCTGTCACATCGCCACGAGAAGCGGCCGCAGAAATGGCAAAGGTGAAGCGGCACACAACAGATCAGAGGAGAGCCACTTGACTGGCGCCCCGCTGCGGCGAGACGCCGAAACACACTTCTCCCGAGCGAACAAGTGTTTTTCGGATCCTTGCCGCTGTAAAAGCTGTGCGCCGACGTCCAGATTCCCCGAGAAAGGACTCTTTGATGCTCTGTGCTACCAGATCCTCGCGCTCCAAATCTGCGACCAGGCACTCTATAGCTCCGTCGTCGAACTGCCAGGCTTTGTGAGTATAGAGGAGGCTATGACCCAGTTCATGCTCCACCTCAAGCGCGAGCTTTTGTGCCTTTGATAACACTTCGTGGCACGCGTAGCCTAAGCCCGGTGCAACGCAAGGGCGCGTGCTAGAGGCGGAGCATGTACTCGGTTCTAGGGCCACTAAATGAACTACGATTAGGGTCTCCGTTCCCCGATCTGCTGGTGGGCGCCGACATCTTGGTGCTTAGTGCAGAGCAAACGCAACTGTCGATCGTCATAATTAAAAAATGTGGCGTCCTCAGCTTTCGATACCGTGCTTAGGAAGATCAGGTGATATTGTATTTGCCCCGCCGCGAACTCTTTTAACATTTCTGGAGGACGGAAAAGCCTGCGTTTCCTGCGACTTCAGATACAGCTTCCCATAACTGGCGACCATGAATACAAGCACCAATTAAGATGGCTGAAGTGCTGTTACTCTGAAGCGTAGCTTATTTAGTGGGTCACCTCAGGTTCTTATTGTGTCACCAACTGGTACAGCCGCATTGCTACCGGGAGGTCGCGCTGCCACTTCGAAGCATGCTCTTTCCGCGCGGTCCAGTGGCCTTGACGGGCCCGCGGTAGCCCGCGGAAACGCTAAGCTAAAACTCTCTAATCTTGGATCGTCTCCCTTTTCCCTCCTTTGACCCTTCACGTTTATTTTTATGAGGTTTTTATTGTTCGCTTGTTCTGTCTGCTTTCCCTATAGCTCCGTCCGTGTGTGTTTTGATAACCCACTGTTGCTCTTCTCGGCTTTCAGGGGGAAAATAAAAACATAAAAGGAAAGCAAGTCGTAAGCGCCGCGAGGGTGCCCTAAAATATTCAGGAGGCGTTCGACAATTCCGCCTCACCTGGGCCGTGGGACGGGCCTTTTTTTTATTTTATTTTTCTGAAACGGTTTGCCTCAAGTGCCGAGAAGCCCCGGCTCCACCCTATACCTTGCCGACCTCGCGTGACGCTCCGCTTCGAGGGAGCCTGCATTCGAAACCTTAAACAAAAAATCACTAAAGAAAGCAAACAAAAACTCTAATCGCCCGCAATGGCCGAACTCAAAGTGAGAATGAGCCTTTTTTTTTTTTTTTCTTGTATCCCGCGACTCGAAAAGCAAAAGACAGGACGAATTCCTTTGACAATCTGGGCTACCGTTTCCTTCGGAAAAGTGATGCAACCATCGTCGACTCGCCCCGGGAACCTTGAAGTCTTTTCAAAAGGAATTTTTAAATACGTTATGACGAGACCTCGTTTCTCAAGACCTTGGGTCTTGGGTTTCGACGCGGCTGCCTTTTTTTATTCAAAGATTACGCAACATGTGAGGAACAGGTACGGTGGCGAAGTTAAGGTAACTCGATATTGTGATCTTTTGTGCAATCGAAGTTGCATGAGGAACGCCAGAATCCCAAAGGTAGGTGGTGACCGTTCAGTATACTGAGTTTCACTTAAAGTAAAAAAAAAAAAAAAAAGAAAGAAGTTCAGTATACACCAGCACTTGTCTGGAGTCTCCGCTGAAGATGAGAAATTTAGCTAGTGCTGTGCTACGGTCAGCCTGGGCTTTTTAACGTGCAGCACAGAGCAGCGATACACGACCGCACGCCTCTATGATGCTCCTCCCGATCGAAATGGGTAGGTGGGGAGATTGAACGCAGACCGACCCTCTGATTCCCGTTATTGCCTGGGACAGTGTGTGCACTTCGGAGAGGGACATGGTAACGAGAGTAGGGAATTTAAAATAGCTTTGATGTTCGTGAAAACCTGCGCCACCAATGTTCCGCTCAAACCTGCGCGTTCTTCCCCTTGCTTCTTTTTTTTTTTGGCACAGCACACGAGTAAGGTGAGCAAGTATGTCACCTTCATTCATTTTTCTTACAATATTTTTTTCCACGAAACAACCAGCTCTGTTAGAGACATTCTTACACTTCGAACAAAGTACATAAAACGTTCTCTAACTCAGAGATGGAGTGCAAAACGACAACAGGACCTGAAAGCTCTCTCCCCAAATGTATCGCCATTATAAAAAAAAAAATCGATTGTTTAAAAATGTTTGTGCGGGTATAAATGGCGGCGGGCAGTTTGGTTTAAAAGGGGAAAATACAATTTCAGCCGCTAGCAGATTCTTCTGTCCTTTGAAAACAACAAGTCTGGCCTTCTTTTTTATTTTTTTTTCCGTCGCTGTATTTGATGTTCTTCTTTTAAAACCTCAAAACATTGTGCGTGCCGACAGTGACTGAACGCCTTCAAGGTCTTTCAAAAGAGAGGTCTGTGACGGTCTTTAACCCTCGGAAGCATATTTTTACTGTTTTACATTAACTGTGATGCTGTTGTTTTTTGCTCCCCCGGGTATAACGCCACTCGCGCGGCAGGTATCTGAAATAAATAAATAGATACATAAATAAATAAAATATTCCACTATCTGCCTTACAAGAGTTTTACGTGCAAAACGTTACACCGCGAGTGAAGTTTTAAGCAATTTGGTCGTCGATACCGAAGCTTTTTGTTGCACTACTTATTAAGTCCATCTGTTTATTTCCCTTAAGATCGTTCGGGACAATCGCATCCACGTGCTTATAACTATCAGCTTTAGTATGCTTAACAACCTGAAGCTCGTTGTCAAAGCATGATGTGTTTTTCTGTTTTGAAAATTGCATGTATTGTGTTCTCCCGTGTTAAAAAACATATTTTTTATATTATACCATGAGGCTACGCGGGAGAAGGTATTGTGTGAATTGATCTGGTCCTCTACAGACAAAGCAAGAGCATAAATTGTACAATCATCTGTTAACATCTTCATTTTGGCAAACTCGTGCCTGTCAATAAAAAATAAACTGTTGACATATGATAAAAAAGCAGAGGTCGCGTTACAGAGCCCTGTAGAACTCCACTATGCACGCGTAACAAGTGCAAAAATCTTCCATTAATAGGGTGTTTTAGAATAGCGCACGCTAAAGCTTTGCGTACACAAAAAATAGTGTCGTCGCCAATGCACATGCGTCGAACGCTAACCCCGTTTTACGCCTTGCGTGCGCTATATTAGCTTACACTATTTTTCGGAAATTGCGTGCGAACGCAAAGAGTCTTTGCGCTCCTCGAAGGAGGATTCATGATGAGAAGTTGGCTCAAGCCGAGACGAGCGCAATTAAAAAATGGCGGCTCCCAGGACCATGGCTGCGGCCGCTTTGGCGGCGTTAGCGGCGTCGTGAAGGCGACGGGGGCGGCCTCCTCGCCACTGCGATTTTCAATACGAGACGACGTTGCAGTCGGTTTCAAAACCCCAGAAAGGTGGGCGACAATCACTTGCAACTTGATGCTTGAGACGTGCGAACATTTCTCGGCGAAAGTACGTCGTGCGAAGGTCAGTACACGAGACTCTTCTTGCCGAGGCGATGCAGGCGGGCACGACCAAACGACCACTCGCGACGCGTTCTCATGTTTAAACAAATCTTAAATGTTACTCTGGACCAAAAAACGTGTTTTTTTTCATTTGTTTTTTTCAAGTTACAGCATTTTGTGTGTGAACGAAAAATTGTGACCATCTTGGTGGTGTTGCAAGAACGAGATGGTTGGGTTTTTACAACGCGGCAGAGAAACGCAATTCTAAAACTTACTTGCTTAGCGTGCTCTATCGCAAGCGCTAAATTTAGCGCTAACGTGCGCTAAAGTTGGGCACGTTATTCGAAAACTCCATAATATCTACAAATCATGATGCTTAAACCCTACGACTCGGAAGGAAACTTGAAGAATAAATTGGTAGGGACGATAAAAGGTGAAAAAGGCTCGTCTGTCACCTTTCTTCTATCCCTCCTAGAATATTCTTCAAGTTTCCCTTCCAGTCTTGGGATTTAATCACATGATTAATAGGCACAAGCTCGCCAGCACGTTGACACTTTTTTCGCTAACATCTACAAACTGCAGCCGATTCGTCAATCAAGCCCTAATCCAGCCTATGAATAAAGG
Organism: Ixodes persulcatus; assembly: GCA_013358835.2. Lineage (NCBI taxonomy): Eukaryota > Metazoa > Arthropoda > Arachnida > Ixodida > Ixodidae > Ixodes > Ixodes persulcatus. Next base: position 307,685 of record JABSTQ010009679.1, on the reverse strand, counting down.
AACCCTGATATTAAGTAGCACAGAGCGCGACACTGTTAGCGCGAACAAGCGATCGCCGGTTTTTCCTAGTTTTTCTCTTTGAAACCAAGGGATGTCATTCATGTTATTATTGCTACGGAGAGAGCCCATTTAGTTTTATAATGTAAGCGATAAAGTTTCGTGCTCGCTAGTACTATTTAGAAGTAAAATGCGAAACTCCGCCGATGTCATGTTCCCGCTAACAGTGTCGCGATGTGTATTAGCTTACAATAAGGTACCCGAGAAAAACGCTTTTAGTAAACCAATAAAAATTGCATTGACTTCAAGTCAGCCATGGACGTACTGAGATATTTCTTAATTGGATTGAATTAGTTGAGTTATATCGACAGCCCTTTACAAAAGCCATGCTGAGTAGAGCTTAGTACATAATGTTCTTTTCAGAGACCACAAGCTTACTCACAATATGTTCCAATAGTTTACATGATCTATAGTTGTCAACAAAATAGCTCAAAATTGTGAAGTGAGTCACTTTTCCCGGTTGCTTTTTAGGAGCACAGATCTTTTGTTGTTATCGAATCGTTCGGTATAACAAGTTCTCCGAGTGACTTCGAGAATATGCACGTTGAATATTTCGCAACCCATTCAACATATATTCGTTGAATGGGTTGCATTTGGCACACTATCAAGTCCAGTCGACTTTTAACGTCTGAGTTAAACTCCGACACCATATCCTGCTGTGATATAAGTTCATATAAATTCAACTGCACGTTCGCTCGTAACGGGAAATACTTATCAACGCGCCGGATTCAATTTAAAGTACTAACTAAAATTATGATTAAATTCAGATGACATTTCCACACCGTAACTTACTATGTTGTAATCAATGGGTAGCTGAGTAGTTCTAGTGTGTGAGGGTGATAAGTATCGCCAAACGTTTCAAAAGAGGATTGTTTGAATTCAGTCAATGACCAGGTACAGTAAGTTTCTTTGGCTTGGTTTATTATTATCTTCAGCCGACCGCTTTCATCAGAAATGTCGGATGAGCGACGTATACGAAGTTTTTTTTTTGTTTACGTTTTGTTTGCACTATACCATTTGCAATACATGAATTTTTGTGTTTTATCATTTTTATTTTTACTATGTCTAAAATTTCACTGACTGTGGTAAATAATGCATATAAATTCAATATACAATATATTCACATTTCTTCCTCGTCAAACCCATCTTAGGTGCTCCTCCAGGCAGCCAACAATTGACTACTTATGTGCTCGATCACAGACATATTTATTGATTTCAGACTAACCTCTCTAAAAAATACTAAGGTAGCACATCAAAATAACCCACCTTATGATCCAATATTCCCTCGTGAACAGTAACGTTGCAGTCATCAAGTTGTTTACTGGCAAAACACATGTCAAACAATGTACGCTATGTTTCAGTAAATAGCATGGGTTAACTCTTTACTACATCTACACATTAGGGCAAAGGCTAAAGGTTATATCAATAATTGCTTCATGAAGTTTTGTTTCCTGAAAGGTGAAACCATCTTTGCTCCTGTACACGTTAGGGGCATTAAAATCCCCCTTTATTAGCACGGGCTCACAGGAAGTCGAGGATTTTATTTTAAGTAAACCGGCGCCGTGTTTATAAAAGGTAAACTCACACGAAACGCTATTTGTGTTTTTATTAAATTCATAGAATCGTAAGCCTCTCACTCTATGTGTTTTTTTAGATTCATAAATTGGTAAGCCAGGTTTTCTTTATTTGCAACAGAAATTCCGCTTCTTCGACAACTTCGATCTTTTCGGAGTAATATATAGTTGCGGGGGGGGGAGGGGGGGGGGGTCACTTTTGCGTTTTGAATTTCATCGTGAACGCACGTTTCAGTGATCATTATAACGCGTGGATCATAAATAATATTACTGATTCTCGTTCATCGTTTTTGTTTTGTTTTTTTCATTAGCAGCATTTTTTGCGTCAATGCTCACAAGCCTCAGATTTTTTTTTTTTTTTCAACAGGGGACTATGCCAGTCTGTGGAATCCCTGTGCTGCTGGTTAGCTGGGTTCAGATTGATTTTATATATTTTTACTCAATTATATAGTTCTCTTTTATTTTAAGTTACCACACTGGAAAAAAAACCTCTCTTATTTTTTTTATTTAAGCCGAACAGTTTCAAGGCAGTTTGCTGGTAGAATATACACGTAAAAACAGCTCTTCTATTAAAACAGAAATACGCTGAGAGTGATTTTTTTTTTCTGGCCAATAAACACGGCCCATACAGGCTGTGGTAAGTCCCAGAGTATCCCCAAATACTTTTTTCAGCACTATTAGGCCACTCTGATATGTGTGTATGTGTGTACGTGCGTGCGTGCGTGCGTGTGCGTGTGCGTGTGCGTGTGCGTGTGCGTGTGCGTGTGCGTGTGTGTGTGTGTGTGAGTGTGTATGTGTGTTTCGTTTTGTAACCAATACCGTATTTACTCGAGTAATAGCCGCACTATTTATGAACAAGGCCCTTGCATCTACTTTCCCGCTGAACACATATACAGACAATCATCGCGTTGAGCATAAATAACATAGCGAATAACTAGATCGAGAACACGATTCTCCATACAAATGCAATCTTCACAGATGGTATCTTCGCGCGAAGACGTTATCTCTGTCCTGTAAACCGCTGGAATCATGCTGTCAATCACGGTGATTGGCAACCCCCGCGCTCCGCGGGAAAGCCAACCCTCGGGTCTTCATAAACCGTGCGGCTAATACTCGAGTAAATACGGTATATGATTAGGTTCTTACTATGTTCCCTATTTTGAAGATAACTTCTATTTTCTCCTGGAACTTGCGCATACTTGTGTTTCTACAACGCCCACAATAACATCTCAAATGTGGGAAATTAGAAGTGGTATTGATTCACAAGTTGCAAAACATAAAGTTTGTGCTCAATTATTTATTTAAACGTATCTAAGCGAAGTAACGTGCAATGACCTGCCAACGCAACGAGCAATGCCCGTTTCATGACTCAAACACATGTGCCAATATTCAACAGAAGCTCGCACTTAATTTGGAGCATGCGAAAATGGTTTTATGCTAATTTTGAGAAGCCAGGATATTTATTGCGCGCAAATAGAAGATGTGGTTTTGTTCAAAGCATATTTAGGTGTGATAAATACGAGCCCGTGGTTCAAATTTCTAAATGAACTAACTCGATACTATTTATAAAATCTTCCATAAATTTGTGCAATTTCCGCGTCGTTTTTCGCATATGTGTTCTTGCCGACAGACAGAATAACTGTCTTGTGAGATAAACAAACCTTGTACAAAGCACGTGCTTTTAATTGCTGTCGACATCTTTTTTCTTTTTTTTTTTTACACGAGCGACGTTAACAGTGCAAGCCTGATTTACACATGGTGCAATTTTTCTTGCGATTCTTCAGTATCAAGGTTACTTGTCGGACAGAAAAAGAGGTGAAAGCTGTCGCGCTCATCGACGCAGATGCGAAATTGCAATCAGACTGGCACTATGCCAACCGAGACTAAAGTACCCACGAAAAACAAATCATTTCGAAATCGGATGAAAATTCAATGATGCCAAATATATTTCAGGCTATTTTTTTCATCGGGCTATTTAGCGCGGGATAAAGGCTAACATGGTCTCGTTAAACGCATATTTATGGCTTTCCCACCACGAATAAAGTTTAGTGGTTCGTTTGTTTAAAATTGGAGGGGAGCTATTTCGTCAAAAATTTCCGTGCCTTATTTTGTTGAGTTTTCACACATGGGTTTCAGTCTGAAGGGCTGTAACACATTTGTGTCAGGAAGAAGCTTCCCAGGTGCTCTCCTCAGATAATCAAACTTATCGTTTAGTGAAAACAAAGTGAGACAGCTCACAAAGAAACAGCTAACTGATGTCGCGTGAAAGCACCCTATTGCGCCGTGGAGGTCAATTTGCCCCCATCGTTCGAAGTTTTGGCGGGACTCCTATACACTCTCTTTTTGTGTGTTTGTGCGTGCAACAGCACCAGGCGTTGGCGCTGTTCCGTGGTGCAACGCATCGCGTGGTTTGCCCTCGTTAGCCCGGCGACAACGAGCTTTTAATTGTCGCGACGGCTTTGCTGAGGCCGCCGAGGTCGATATTCAACAGCTCCACCCTCCGGAATGACCCGGCCAGGAAGTGTGATATCACCGCGCCTCATTCGATGCAGCTCTGAAAACCCCACCCCGATACACTGCTTAGCCCTAATGCCCTTGTACACTGCTACGGACCACAGAGGGCTATTATTTTTCGGTCGTTTTATTCTCCTCCTCCCAACATATGTAGACTGCTATGGCCTTGAGGGGGAAAAAATGGTGACGGAACATCGCTCAAAGCACGCGCTTCCCTGCGTGGCATTTAAAACGCTAGCTACATGGGTAGCCCTACCCTCAGTTAAGTGTGACTGAGGTCAGGCTTAACATCGGTTAAGGCTGTCCGTGCAGCTAGGGTATAAGTTATAACTGGCAACAAGGCAAAGATATGCTGGGTGGGTAGGATGCATGTCAGCAGATGCCTACTGCAGAAATGCAAAAGATATACGTATATATGCACTTTTCCAATGATTATAACCTAGGCAAAAAAAAGTGCTGAGTCAGCAGGTCGTAGGAGCATGAGTGTAGTCTGATATTCGGCAGGAGAGAACTAATGCGCACGTTTAGAAACCGTTCCACAGACGGTTCGCGTAGAAGGAGATAATTGGATTTGTCCGCGTTCGGCGTCAACTTTTTCCTGCTGTGTTTTCTAGGTTAGCGTTGTTTTCGCTGTTTCTAGAGTGCTTAACGTGTGCCATAGCATAGCCTCCTATATACTGACAAACCTTGGGAGATCGCCACGAGAAGCGGCCGCCGAAATGGAAAAGGTGGAGTGGCAGACAACGGATGAGAAGAGAGTCACGTGACTGGCTCCCCGCTGCGGCGAGACGCCGACACATTTCTCCCGAGCGACCAAGTGTGTTTCGGGTCCTCGCCGCTGCAAAAACTTTGCGCTGACGTCCAGGTTTCCCGAAAAATGGCCCTTTGATGATCTGTGCTACCAGATCCTTGCGCTCCAAATCTGCGACCGGGCACGCTATGGCTCCGTCGTCGAACTGCCAGGCTTTGTGAGTATAGAGGAGGCTATGGTCAACGTCTGGACGCTCGGGCGCGTATTGGCGTCTCCTCCTCATAAGACAGCGTGCGAATGAGACGCAACCCAAAGCCACGTGCTCTCACATCAGAGCCAGGATACGGCGCTGTGGAACCTACGCCAGCCTTGAGAGCGCAGCATAAAGAAGTTGACTCCGAATGTAAAAGCGCTTTACACTTCGTTTCATCGGAACATGGCACGTGACAGCGTGCCGTCGGAGTGAGCTCCCATTTTGCACTCGTCCTGTGGAGAGCTGCCACGCGTGCTTCGACCCGTCACTAGTTGGCTCGGTGTCATGCCGGTCCGCCAATGGTGTTCATTTTTCCAATTGGTACAATTCGGCTGAGCAGAACAATTCGGGTGAACGCTCTAATTTGGCTAAAGGTCCAGTTTGGCTAGAATCTCCTAATGGGCAAGAAGACTTCAATTACGCTAAATGCCCGAAAATCGACACCAAAAAACAGTTTGGCTCAAGCATCTCGATTCGGCTGTAAAGTTTGACCTATAGATTTGACCGACTGAGGTGGTGTTTCCAGTGTGCTTGGGTGACTGGACTATGTCTGCATCAAGGTTTAGCGCTTCAATGGCAAATCAAAACTTCCTGCAGTCAAGAAGGTTGGCTCACTGGGTTCGTCACTTTGACCCTTTGTCTAGTTTTGCTGAACCGAAGTATATTCTAAATCTTAATATATACCTCGCTGGGCATTATTTCTTCTTATTTTCTCAAGATATTCCCGCTCTTTGTGCTTTTAAAGTATCGCTTTCTTCTGATCATGTCATTTACGCAAAAACTAAAAGTGAAAATAATTATACCACTACACAAGGGAGGCGCAGACGTCTCTTTTCAAATAGAATTTCTGAGTAGACTGATACGCGCGCATTCCAGCTTAAGAAAGCAGACATCCTGCACTCAGAAACACGCGCGAGAATGTGCCCTGTTACAGCTCACGCACAAGCGCGGCACTGACCAGTACAAACTTATTACGGACATACAAAGCCACCGAACAAATCGCTTGAGAAAATCAACATCGGGTATTTCTGACTGCAAAGAAAGTAAAACGCGTCCAAAACGATTCAGTTTCCTTCTGAATGTAACATTAGTACTTGCGATTGGATGCCCAAGTTCGAGAACCGACTTTAATTAGCGATCTTTTGAAAGTGTTCAGTGAGAAAATTGTGGCGAACGGAACCCGCGAGTACATGAAGGCCGATAACACCTTTTACCGGGAACGAACCCCATTTTCTGAATGAAATGAAGGCCTTGCGCAGGTCAACCGATGCGCAACCACTATATTGCAGACAGTTTTCAGTCGTGTCTCTCAGCTGACACGTGTCGCTTCCGTGTTTTGTCGCGCTAAAATGCATAGCTCCCAAAGTCGCAGGAATGGGCGGCGAGATAGTGTAAAAAGAACGGCTATTCACGAGCGAAAACTTCGTTCTTAATTCTAAGCAGTCAGGAATAAAAAAAATAAAAAAAAACAGTGTAGCAGTGGCCCCGAGCAAGTCCTTGTTTATAATTCTAACAAAATAAAAAAGAAAGGTTTCGAAACATTCATATTTATTAAAACGGGAGAGGTAAAAAATATTTATTCACACCTAAAGGTACGGGGAAAGACTGAACCAGTTGATGAACGTCACTCGGCGTTGCAAGTAAAATACATGAGAAGCATACATCGAACAATATATTTCCCCATTATACTTCAGCGCACGTCTTTTTCTTCTTCCTTTTTTTTTTTACTCTCTTTTTGTGCGTGTGTGTGGGGTTGGGGGGGGGGGGTGACAAAAAATTGTCTGACGTCAGTATCATATTGCTACAAATCGCTTTGACTTTCACGATGGAACGCGTCAAAGCACACGAGATCTGCACGTCAGAGAAGTTCGTTTACCTTTTTTGTTTTTTTAGCTTATGACGTTCAAAACTGACTGATGGCCGAATATGATAAATCAAAAGGTCGAAAGAGGAAAAAAAAATCCAGTTCTTGAGTGCTCGAGTGTGCAGCGGAACGGCAACGCCAGTTCATGGTCTGATGGCGCGAAGAAATGATGGCCGCCATCCGTCTTCTCGCAATCTCTCGGCAGTGCTCTCCGAGGACGAGCCAAGAAGCGTGGGAAAGGGAAGCAACGGCGAAGGGACGTGCCGCCGCCGTGTTCGCCGTCGATATGGTAATTGCGGAGCGGCCCATGCAAATGGGATTAGCGTTAACCGGTAAAAAGAGGTATACGCCCGTACCTTATGTCGGTGACGAGGACCTAAATAAAACTTGCAGTGACCTCGACAGGCGTTCCCTGCTCATTTCTTGTCGTCGTTTTACGGTATTGCTCGGAGCGGGGAAAAAAATCTCCTAATCGATCGATTTAAATAACGTTGTCATAATTTTATGAGAATTTGGAAGAACTAAGCTACAAATCTTTGTTTGTTTTCTAATTTTAATGGTCAAATAGGCAGCTTTAACCTAACGAATCTCCCACGAAAGTAATATATATATATATATATATATATATATATATATATATATATATATATATATATATATATATATATATTTTTTTTTTATTTTAACGCGTATTTTTTTCCCGGATGTACTGCTGGTTAAGGCTTCCCACCGACCATTTTAAATACTTTTTTGATGGAAGCCCTTACCGCCTTGCATGTTTTTTTTATTAATATTATCTCAGTGAGTTCCGTTATTAACAAGCTTCGCCTGGGGTGGCGAGCTCCGCTCATCTGGAACTCACGACCCCATCACTGTTCATCTCCGCAAGTTGGCATTCGAATTTGTTCTAATCGCCTCGACTCATTTTTCATCGACGTTTTTGACGATGACCTAATGTCTTTCAAGAGTAACATTTCCTCTTTTTTTTGTGTGTGTGTGTGCTTCTAGACGGCTGCGTTCTGACACATGGTTCGTCAACTGACTTTGCGCACCAGCGTGCTAGGCCTCTGGCTGTCGGTAGGCACTGGTAGTATATAAAGTAAATAAATGCCCGATTGCGAAACGATGTACGCACAAAGGCGTCTGCGGTGTATAGGGTATCGTTGTCGAAGTTAGAGGAATGATCTACTAAAACTATTTATTGCTCTGCGGTCAACACAGAGCTTTAGGGAGCAGTTTTTCCGCATCCGATACAGTACGATGAGCCCTTCGGTATACGAACTGCGCATGCGCTACCAGAGAAGACTCGCGCATGCGCCGTTCGTACCGGAGTGCCCATCGAACCGCGTCGGATGTGCAAAAATGGTTCCCTAAAACCCTTTAATGAAACTGCGATGTTAGCCAATAAATAAAACCGAAGAATGCATCACGAAGCAAGAAGCGCGGGAACATAACAAACCACACCCTGCGTTCCTTGTGCTTAAAAGAACAGGGCGTGGAATCTAAACTCAAGAGCAGCAAGTTTTTTTGTTTTAAGGAAATGGACGCTGGATTGCCCATACTTCAGCATGGAAGACGCGAAAGCTTGAGAACCAAAACTACTCAAGTAATGAGAATATGTACGTCAATAATGGAGTACCCGAGGCCGTTTTTGAGGCCGCCGCATTCTCTAGAGTCGTAATTTCTTTTCTTTTTCTCTACGGATAAAGCATTTGAATAATCTCTTTCTGCACAGCTATAGCATCTCCGTCTGCGCGCGGTAGAATGCATTTCTTCTAAATACGCGCAGCTACTCTCGTCTGCGGAATGTCAGACATGCAGGACATGCTTTATCTCAAACGCTGTTCTACATGTGGACTAATAAAAAACGCAGTTCCAGCTTTCCACGTGTTTTTGAGGTTCCGGCTTTCACTGTTTTAGATTTTGAACCTTAGCGCTTTGGGTGGCCGAAGGCATTGTCGAGATGCGGTGTTCCTACAAAAGCTTATTCGGGGTGTAATGAAGTCACCTGATCTTTGGGGCAACATAATGTTACGTGTGCAAGCTAAATGCACGCGAAATTGCGGCATCTTTTGTCCAGAGAGGGGAATAGAGGAATGGCCAAGTTATCGTATTAATACATCATGCAACAGCGTTGTCCAGCACGACTTTTTTTTCCATGCCTTATTTTACCCTAAGTACCTGATGTGTCTATGATATATTTTGTTACGACTGTCTTACTTTGACGAATGTTGTATTATGACTATTGTAGTGTTATATGACTGCTGTGTTGAAAATTCTTAGGAATCTGACTTATATGCACCAATGTCAAAACCATTAGGGTGGTTGCGGGCACGCAATAAATAGAAATATTAAAATCAGTACGTGGAACGCTGTTTTATATACCACCTTCACAATTTATCTCGAACCTTGTTCTTCATCAACTAAGAGGTATAAGAAGTAGAGGGGTAAGACGCAGTCCCGCCTGTTTATGCGGAACGTTTTTTGGTAAAGAAGTTCCAGTTACTAACCGGAATCTAAATAGAATGATGTTAAGAGTAGACTGCCCCGTGACACAGCATCTTTCACGCGGGCGATAGACACGGGAGAGGTGTACTTATATTAATATGACGCAGCAAAACAATATCCGGTTCTTGCACATTAAGTACATTTTTGAGACACCGACTGCTTCTGCCTCCCATTTCTCGCAATACCAGTTAAAAAGAAAAGAAAAACACGAGAAGACACACTCTAACACAAAGTCTGCGAGTTCACTTCTTTGCAGAACACGGAGCCTGCCAATCACGGGGAAGAATTGAAGGACCCAATGAAATGACAATGCTCATAATAGGATTAGACTTTAAAAAATATGCGATACGCGCAGCTACAATGACCAAGTCAAACATCATGCGCACAGTCTCTACGCACATCGCATTTCTGTTTCTTTCTTTCTTTTTTTGGTGGGTGTAATCCTATTACGAGTTTCGTCATTCGCTGGGGTCCTTCTATTTCTCCACGTGATTGGCTGCCTCCCTCTACCGCAGAAAAATGAGCTCACAAACCTTTTTGTTGTTATTTAGAGCGCAGCCCTTTCCCTGGACGTCATATTCTGCGAATCTGCGATAGAGTTGCGAGTTCTCATTGTGGTCAGTTTGGGCGGCTGTCTACTCTGCGTGGCGTACTTCACACGGGGTGCATGCAGCACGTAGCGGTGAACTATAACGCCCTCATTATACGATGCCAGAAATACGGTCAGTATCGATCAAACGGGTCAATAAATAAAGGGAGTGGTGAGACTCGGTAAATTTCCGTTTCTGAAGAACCCATAGTTTGAAGGCCACGGGACATCTATCGACGTTACGGAAATGAGCACTGAGAGACGCGGCTCATTCGTTTTTCATCTAAACATTTTTGAATAAAATTTTACGCATTTTTTTTTTTTAATATGGCGCTACACTCTAAAAAATGTATGCGCGTCGACTTACCCGCAAAACACTCAAAGAGCCAATTTCTGCAATCTACGAAATCAGCTCAGCGAGTGATGAGGCGGAACATTCGTTTAGACCTAAAAAAGAAGTCTGCGCTGGGGCATTACGCAATGCAAAGCGTCATGCTTGCATTCCGTAATGCCACAGCGCACTCTTAATTTTGAGGTCTAAACAGATGTTCCGCCTCATCATTCGCTGAGCTGATTTTGTAGATCGCAGAGATTAGCTCTTTAAGTGCCTTGCGGGTAAGTAGACGAGCAGGCATTTCTTAGAGTGTAGGTTAGGCCAGTTTGTTACTGTGGCTTGCACCTACCTACATTCCGTTTATTTCGTTTTTATTTTCAAATGGTAATCACAGATGTCTTAGCGGCAGTCGTGGTATTCCGTTCTATTTCAATTGTCGTCTTCTTAGCCCTTCATTTCGGAAATTTATCTAAATTATGAGTCGAGCGGAAGTCATATGATACAAAGTTAGGGCAGTGAGCGAAAGTAAGCATTTCATTTTCTTGCGAATTATATTTATGAGGGGCATTAATACAGGCGTTTGAAGCATGAAGCGTGATCTATGCACCGGCTTAGAACACTCGTAACGGCTCATTTTTTGCTCACTCTTCGGCGTACTGGTGTACACTACCACTTTTAGTGCAGTTCCAATTTCCTTTAGTGTGAAGATTTTACAGCTAAACAGTTTAACTTGTTGGCCGCCATATTTGAACGCAACCAATGCCTCACCCCATGCTTGTTCAATGACATTTCATTGTTGTCGTACGGGTCATTTGAATCACGTTCTCCGGACTCTCAGCATAAACGACGACGGCATCGGGCAAGGCCATTTATCCTGGAGAAAGTTTGGCTGATGATCAGGATTTGTGGTCCACTAAAACAAGCCGACTTCGTGATACCAGAAAGTGGCGTCGCCGTTTCGCTTATTTTTTAGAGACACCCTGATTGCTACTGCATCAGATGCACATAATGGCAGAAGACACATTTAGTTCTCCCGTTGCCAGACTGTGGGAGCCTTCAAGAGACGACGGTTTTAATTTGTCTTGCTGCATAGTGGAAAGTTGGACCAGTTGGTTCATATTTAGATATATCAAAGCGCCAAAAACGACAGGAAGAAAGAAGAGTGGAAACAACACAAGGCGCACTCGCGACTGAAGTTTATATAAGAAAAAAAAAAAAACATATAATATAGGCCGTAAAGTAGAACGCTTATTCGTCACAACAATCGACGAAACCCTTTGATAAAATCAAACTCTTTCCCAGAGAGGGCAAAAAAGGGCTCGCTGTCGCACTCATTTTTTTTACCCTGATCTCAAACACCTCGTGTACTGATCGGCACACTTTTTCTTTATATTTCGCTAGAATCTTAACATCATGCAAAACTGGTGAGTGAGCATGGGCAACGAATTCAATGGATGGCGAGATTACCAGAAGGGTATGTTTTCATGGCTGCCGCAGGTTCACGTGCACGGACATTGACGCACCGACCCGCCTTACCAATGTACACGAAACCACAAGTCAGCGGTATCCCGTGCACCACTCCCATGACACACTCAGCATATTTGGTCCGGTCTTTTATGCTGTACTGCTCTTTAGTAGGCTGGGGACTATTGATTCTGCGGCACAGACGTGCCATTTTATCCGTTGCTGAGAATACCACAAGAACTTTAAAACACTGTGCCACTTTAATTAAATTATGGGACATTGCACGCAAGTAAGGAATAATTGCCGGTCTCATTTTAGGCTTCTCTCTTGCTCGTTTGTTTGCCCCGTTGAATTCTTTTAACAATCCTTCCGCAACCTCAGCCAGGCGACTTTGTGAGAAACGTGCCTTTTGTAGGGATGAAATCTGTTAATTAAAGCTGTCTCGAATAGAATGTTCGCAAGATCTTTTTAAGGTGCCTCCAGGCACGTGATATCAGTGCCCCTTTTGATTATTTTTGAGTCAGCAGACTCAAACGGCAGATGCCTCTCTTTGATATTGGCTCGTACGCCTAACATATGTGGCCCTCCAAAAAAGCGTAGTTTTAGGTCTAGGAACTGCAGTGACCCTTCTGCAGGCTTCTCATGATTAAAACGCAATCCGTCAGAGCATGAGCAAAGCACATCGATCATCTCAGTTACAACGTCGTCCAGCGATCGCTTTGCCCTATCGCTAAACAAAAGGTAGCCATCGACGTTCCTAAAGAACTTTATTCTGCTTTCGTTCTCCAACCTCTCAGCAATGGTGCTGTCACGTCTGATTAAAAGAATATCGCATAGCATACCGACGCGACACAGGACCCAATGCGAATGCCCTTATTTTGGACGTACGTGTACCCTTGAAAGGAAACATTGGTGTGGGATAAATAAAAAGGAAAAAGCTAAAAAAAAAAACTTTCCGCACTGATTCCACTAGAGTTCACTAATGACACTTCGCAGTTTAGCTCTATGCATTTTCTAACCGCCAAAAAAAGATGGTCGTGCGGAATAGAGTAAAACGGATCTTCCACATCTAAAGAAAAAGCACTACGCATTTCATGAGCGTCTCCCTTCAAATATTCAATAAACGTTTCCGAGTTTCTGACTTAAAAAGAGTCATGCAATTTTAAAGTTGAGAGATGTTTGGGAGGGAAGTCAGACATCTGGAACTGCCAAGATCCCTGTCGGTTACAATCGCCCTAAAGGGAACACCTGTCTTATGAGTGCTGTTAGAAAAGAAAATGTCTAAATGGCGTTCCTTGCTGTACTGTACACATTTTTATAGACCTGAAAGGTTCATTTCACAAAGTTCTTTAGCGCGTGTCTTAAGTTTGTTCAGGGGTCCCGGACTCACTTTCTTGAAGTTCTTGAGAACAGCCTGTTGAGACTTCTCATAAAACAACTGTACTTTTGGTGCTTTGTTAAATTTTCCTCTGTACTTTATTGTGTGTGTGCGCGTGTGCGTGTGCGTGTGCGTGCGTGCGTGCGTGCGTGTGTGTGTGTGTGTGTGTGTCTGTGTGCGTGTGTGTGTGTGTGTGTGTGTGTGTGTGTGTGTGTGTGTTTGTGTTTGTGTTTGTGTTGTGTGCGTGCGTGCGTGCGTGCGTGCGTGCGTGCGTGTGTGTGCGTGTGTGTGTGTGTGTGTGTGTGTGTGTGTGTGTGTGTATGTGTGTGTGTGTGGTGTGTGTGTGTGTGCGTGTGCGTGTGCGTGTGTGTGTGTGTGTGTGTGTGTGTGTGTGTGTGTGTGCTAATGGACTAATGGACTGATCGCATTGCCAAAAAATCTATAAATATATATACTGTCGAAATGTGCTCCTTTTTTACTCTGAACGGCTCTTGGTTAGTTTTAAGATGACTAAACAACATGTTCCACCTACCGGAGTTTCGTCACTTGCCGCATATAGGGGGCGTTGCGGCGAATCTATGAGTAGTGTGGATACGTGCTGCTCTTCATTTACTCTTTTCAATGTGCTATTCAGTGAGCTTCCCGTGCCCGCGATGGAAGGAAACACAAGAAAATCTAAGTTATTCAAAGAGATTGATAACAGCACACACCACCGAGGGCAAAAAACCTAATGTTCGCCGCGTTTAAATCTTTTTTTTTTTTTTTTTCTTTCGCTCGAGTTGTTACTTTGTATTATAGAGGACAATATCAAATAAAACAATACTTCATGCTTTTTTTTATCTTTTGCGTACAGTCTTTACAATTTCGCAAGATCCATTCACCTAGGCATTCGACGCGTCTGTGCTGAACAGACTTTGGTCGGACAGCACTTTATTTTTAGAGTGAAATTAGAATTAAGGCTTCGTTTATTTCCTTCTCAATAAATGTGGGCTTTGCCAAAGCAAATTCAGCACAGTCGCGGGAAACTGTCTCGCCGAATGGGTCTTTAATATTGATGAAAACTGTAACTGCCAGATTTTGAGAGGGGTGTGGTCAGAACCAGGAATTAAACGCGAAGTCGATGTCCCATACTTCGAATTGCTTGAAAAGTGGAGAGATAAGAGTGCTCGCGGGGACCGCCGACGCAGAAAACGGCGGGATCGGGTCTTTTGAGGTTGTATTGATCGTGATAGTACATAGGTTTGAACTTCACTCTGCGCATTCTTTTTTTATACTCCTGTTTACTTAATTTTTTTTTTCTGCCGCTCTGCACGCAATTTATTGTTAACGTTTATCACACACAAAAAAAGGTTTGATGTTGCAATACGACACCACCTGCCAAAGGAAGCAGACGACGTTTGTATTGCTTTGTTATACAATACCACACAATATATTTTGTTAACCCCGGCAGTTGTTTAATGTAAACATCTCTTAATTGGTTAGAGTAACCACTGCAGTAGTATTTAGAGATCAACTCGACAAAACATAGAAGACTCCGCTTTTTGGTAGAAATTCAAGGGTACATTACGTTTATGTTTTCCCAGGCATGCGCGTTTTCGACCTATACATATTCAACGAAAACTAAGGACGCCAGTTATATAGCGTTTCTCGGTAAATACGGGACCTGTTTTGTTAGGTTTCGTTGGTACTTTCTCCTTCGCAGACAACACGGTCGGCAGAAAGCCAAGTCTCCCCCGCCAAATAATGCGATGCTTTCCCTCAGTAGCCTGACGCGTGCGGTAAAGCCAGCCAGCTCTGTGGACCGCTGGGAAATGGGTTTGCGCGGCTGCTGCTGCTTGCTGATGCTGCTGGCGCTGCGACTTGGGTCGTCTCGCCGGTTGGCCGGCCCGACTGGCGATTCTTATTTGCCTAGACGTCCGTTCCACTTCGCCGAGTTTACCGGCCATTTTCGGTCGTCGTAGTCCCCCGACGAATGCAAAAGGCAAAAGTACAGAAAAGCAAGGTAACTCGGAGAAGCGAGAAACCTAAACAGCAACAAGCTCCATTTCGTTGCTGTTTTTTTTGTTGTTTTTTTTGCTAAGTGTGGAAACCGTCAGATATTTGTTTATTTTCATACCTGAGTGCAAGACCGAGAGGAAAAGAAGGAGAGTTTGCTGGGGAGGGGGAAAAAAACGCAAGGGGGAAGGAGTGCAGCTCGGAGAGGATACTTATTTCTGGGCGCGTTTGCGGGGGAGTGCGCTTATTTTCAGTTTAAAGCCAACGCCGCCGCTACTTTCCTTACATTTTTTTTTTGTTGTTTAGACGATGCGTGTGGATGCACAAACCTCTTTCGTTTACGCATTTTTTTTTTTCTGCCTGAATAAGGACCAATGACAACAAATAAAAAATAGGGGGTTTCCGCTTCTTCGGTTGACCGACCCCACCTAGTGTTGACGTCTGTTGCGCCGGAATTCATCAAGCGTCCATTTTCTTATATATATATATATATATATATACATATATATATATATATATATATATATTTAACTCGATTTATTATTTTTGAAAGTCTCGTTGCCATTTCTACACTTAGTTTCCATTCGTTCTTGGTGCTATCTATTTTCTCGCGCTCCCAAGATTTTGTGCCGCAATTTGCTTCTTTTTTGAACCGCAGCGAAAACGTCTTTGGAAGGCGGAAATTCCTGCGCAACATATCACTCTCCCGACGTAATTTAGTTTTTGTTTTTGTATTTATGTAACGAAAGATACACAGCAGCTCGCGCAGCGATTCGACGGGCTAGTGAAGACTTTTCATTGTGTAGATGTTGCACGAAGGCATTTTTCAAAGCCACCCCCCCAGGCAGCGACACGTAAATAGGAACGAAAGAAAGAGCATGCGAGGCGGGTAAAAACGGTAACTCTAGATCCATTTAAAGGAGACCCAAGCAGAAGAACAGAAGACCTTCAAGGACAGGCAGCGGTGGGGGTAAAAGGCGCCTGCTTTTAGGAACCACAGCATCCAACATTCAGCTGAGCGCTTGGAAAAAGAAAGCGTTGCCTCGATTCCAAATTTTGTTTGTCTCGTTTTTTTTTATATTCTTGCGTTATGCTTTATTGACGTGCTTTCTTCTTCGCTGTAGATCAGATGAGCGTGCGTATACTTTGAAAGTCGACACGCGCGTGTGCGTACGTCTGCGCGTTCCGTATCGATACCACTTAGAAGGCAAGGTATGTGCCTCCACCCCTCCACCCCCCCCCCCCCTCCCCCAAGCGTTATCACTAGCGGACTTACGCAGTGTAACAAAGGTTATGTCAGCATCGCCACCAGCACGTCTTGTGGCGTCCCACCACTGATCTCTATGACAATTGCTGGATCGCGTTTGCCCGCTCCGCGAATGCGGCCACTGGCGGCCATCTTTTTGGTAGACTTATATCACCTCTAGCCAAGGTACAGCTGCTGCAGCCACTATCATCCATCCATGGCGGACGGCGTTTTGGCAGTTGTGGTGGCAAGGTTTCATCAAAATAGCGTGGGTGATATTTCGTGCTTGGTTGAAATTGTTTGACGAAACATATTTTTGAAACCCGGCGTGAACGGTAGCCCGATCTTTGAGGACCCGGTGAAAGTTTCACGAAATCGCAGCACCGGGGAAAAAGCAGCACAGCACGCATCGAAAGTCGCATCGAAAGAAGCATCGAAACCAGACGCCGGTACGGAGTCTGCTTGTGATGCGAGCTGCTGCTGCTTTCCCCCGGTTCTGCGCTTTCGTAAAACTTTCGCCGGGTCCTCAAAGGTGAGGCTACGGTTCACGCCGGGTTTCAAGAATCTGCTTCGTCGAACAACCTCAATCAAGTACGAAATATCACCCACGGTACAGTGTACTAGATCTACGGCTATTTTATGGCAGCCTGCCGCCATTGCACTGTCCGCCATATTACTATGATGGCTAGAGATTATATAACTCTACCAAAAAGATGGCCGATCGTGGCCGCATTCCCGTCCATAGGCGGAGCTGGTCAAACGCGATCCAGCAAATAGACATAGAGATCAGTGCGTCCCACAACCTACACAACGCAAGCAGACGGCGACGCAAATACGGACGCATCTGCTTCTCTGCGGCGTCTCTCGTCGAGTATACACTGCTTGCCGCTTGGGAGCGCGTCGGGTATACACTAGCCAGCCAGTGCCTAGTCAGTGCCGTAAAAAAAAACAAAAAAAAACACTGGGGCTAGGGGGCGCATGTTGCCACCGAATTCAAAGAGTTCGGCCTCATCCATCCATCCATCCAACGATGACATCATGCGCAGGCCTTGTCTTCTTAGTGGTATTGTCGGTATGCAGTTATGGACGCGTTCAGAAGACGCGTTTCCTTCTGCATACTCGTCCAGGAAGACAACGTGCGCGTGCGCTTCTTTTGTGTGCGACCGCGTTCGCCGACTAGTGCACCTGCGTTGTTGTTTCTTTTTCGCGTTTACAAGTGCGTAAGCGTCAGCGCCTTTTCTGCTGTGCGTGCGTCTGTTCGAGGGAGGCCGTGATCGGTTTACAAACCTAGGCACGAACGTTTATTATTCGGGACCTTGTTTACTTGACCGGGTTGTTTTACGAATTTTGTAATATAACAACCTTGAGCGTATCTAAACTTCGCCGCAGAATTTTTGACGAGATGGACGAACAACCAATGAACATAGTGTAGTAAATGAAAATGCAATACCAATTATTAAGCATTCAACGTGCGGGACATCTCTATAAAGCCTCTGAAACTCTAGCCGACCTATGTGTTCTCAGCGAAGCATAATCTTTTGGATATCTGAAAATTTCTGGATTACAAACAAAAAATCCTGCAGTGAGTTCTCAGAATGCTTAACCAGTGCAACATAAAAACTGGTATTATTTTCGAGAGCACAACTATTCACGTGCTCTCTCACAATAAAAAACAGGTCGCCGTTCATAATTTGAGATACTACGTTTTGTTCGGATGCTAATCAGGAAAATTCAAATTTTGTTTGTACGAGAACACTATGACGGAACTAGCTGTCTCGTTTTCCGTTTTCCTATCACGAATGCAGAACAAATGCTCGCAGTTTGTTTTACACGCACGCCCCCTCGGCCAAGCTAACGGCGAATGGGCAAGCCATTTTTAAGAAATAAGGCCTACGGGCTCGCTCTGTGACGTGATGGCTGGTAGGTCACCGCTCGGAGCAGCAGCACCGAAAACATAATGAGATCTCATGCGTGAATCTATTTTTTGTCTACCGGTAGTATATCAGGGATCCGTTTTTGATCAATGAGGGCACCAGTTTCAGCCGAATTCCTACGTACGCTCTCTTGTCCAAACGGTGACCTTGGGCTAGCCTCTGGAAGGTGACGTGGTAAATCCATCACTATCGTCCTGTTTTCATAGAGGTGTTGATCTACGCATGCTTTCCTCACCGAGTAAAACTATCGACAAAAAGACTCTAAACTTCTGATGGCAAAATGTTTCCTTACTTCTGTATCACATACCCTTCCCCACAGGCTTCGCCTACTGTTAGTATTGTTAGTTCACCGCGGCCTAACGTAGATTACTTGATTCCTTAGCTTCGTCTTCTAGAGTCATGCGGTGTGCAGCTTGTGCCTTCTTTTTATTGTCTTAGCTTTATCGGTGTGAGGCTCTTAATTCGCGTGATACGTAGAGTTGCATTTTTACAAAGTATACGTTGTTTATAGTAGTAGTGCGTGAAAAGCTTCAGACACACTGTAACTGAAGTCTCCCGCTTTAGAAAAAAAACTTTAGAAAAATAAACCGCTTTTTAATCTATTGAATACTCGTATTTTTTTAGTGGTGACTCGTTTGCTATTAAAGGCGTATTCAGCTAATGTTATACGTATTAGTAGCCCGCTTCGCATATCGAAATCGTACGCAGTTTTTTCCACTTCAATCTGTCATTGCCGTGTCTGTGCTTGGTTGCCATCCCATTAATTTTGCCTTCGTGAAGTAAGCTATGCCTGTACAAACTGCATGTACAAACTGCCTGTATGTACAAACTGCCTGTGTGTCTGTATGGATTACTCATTTTCTCCGTAGTTCGTCCTTTATTGTAACATTGCGTTTTTTGGAATTGCAATTAAACATTCCTTTGCAACCGTATAAGGTCCACTGCCCAAACAGAGGGGTTATGTATCAGCGCCGTCTTGACTAAACGTTAGTATAGCGCCGAAACATGTGCTATAGCTGACCATACGAACCCTTACATTAACGGGAACGAGCTCCAGCGGATTTGTGAGCTACCCAAGCTGTACACATTTACCGAATACGCAGGCTTTAGTCGTCCCATTGCGCTATTTATTATCTCTACATTCAAGTTATCTCTTAACGAAATGTCAAAGATGCCGTTTCTCGCGCTCTCCAACGGGGCGACGTCACATGTTGTATACCTTGCAAGTTTAACAGGGTGTCAGAAAACTAAAAACAGAGCATTTCGCGCTTTCACTTTTTTTTTATTTTTTGCTCGCGTTATTTGTTTAGCATTCATTGCACGCCATCAACCTTCCTGTACCCCGTTTAGAGCCAGCTGTACTTCTCCCATATCACAACATTTGACGTCACGTTTTCAGAATAAAGCCTTTCGGCCACGCCTCTCGCACCAAATTTAAAGTTCAATAGAACCTTCGCGAGAATGAAGTAAAAAATATTGTAACTTGTAATTTGAGTTACTATAGCACATATGTGTATATTGATATGTTGAACAAATTTCGAAGCAAATCAGTAACTATCAAAATTTTTATTGAAAAAATTAATAAATAAATATATTCGCGTTGACGGAAAAAAAATATATATATATATCTTGATCAAACACCACATGTTGCAGGAAACAGCCAACAGATATGTTTCCACTGGTAGCTTCGATGACATAGATATTCCGTTCGGAGAAGTCCGTTTACATTATGCAAAATGATCACGCGCTCTGCTGAACACAAAAGAAATGGCGAGACAGTCACGAATAATGATGGCAAAGGGCATTCGCTTGTCTCGATAGCATTTCCTTTCATTTCCACCGAAAGAACAAGCTCTAAAGCCTCGCTTTAACGTTGACACGACTGCTGCCGATGAAAGCCGATGAATTTCGACAGAAAACCTAAAACTTTTTATGCACAGCTACGCCTGGTTTTCACAGACGCTTTTAATCGTTTAATACCTTCGAAGATTAAAGTGTTATAGGTGTGGCTTATGAAGACCATGGGTGTTTCTACAATAATACTTTTGTTATGCTGAGGTAAATCAGTGTGTCTTTTAACGACACAACACAGTGACTCAAAAAAATGGTTCGTCATCTTACCTTAAGCTATTTAAAAAAAAAAAAACATATTTTTATTACTACGGTTCCCCGGTAATACCCACATGTCTGCGGCCTGTTAGTTAAATAAATACAATAGTTTGTCAGATAGTGACAGCATTGATTATCGTTGGTGATACTGTGAAGTGATAGAATTAAACACCCCCGTGCAGGAGGGAGCGCTCAATGTGGGTCAATAAAACGTTGCAAATTACACTCCTGTAATAAATATTGATGTCACCATAAATGTATATATTTCCATATGACGGGTAAATATCAATATTTCTGTAAATTCGGCAGCAGTGCCTCTGGGTCAGCCTCATGCGGTGCACTCGCTCCTGTCACAATGTACAATAATATATCTAGATGAGCGACATATTTAAATCGAAACAATTAAATGATATCCTTCGACATTTTTATGTCACAGCTGATCTAACACATCCGAAGATAGGTTGCAGTCACGGTTACTCCAACTTACCAATTTGTCTCTAAATACTCAGTTTTTTTAGACATTTTTAATAAATATCACGTTCCTATCGCTGTTTCTCTGACTGCTTTGCCTTTTTTTTTCTAACGTGTTGGTGAACAAATACAATTAAATTCTAATGAATGTATATATTGTAAAAAACAATAATTAAATGCCTGAAGAAAAAAAAAAAAACTACGCGTGACCTTCGCTAAAAAACATTCATGATTTGTTGCGTTTCTGAATGAATGAATAAAGCATTTATTGTCGTTCTTCCTCTATGAATTTCAATTTTCTCAGTTCCGCATTAATCGAGGGCTTCAATTGAACTCGCTTATTCGATCGCCGCAGCTGACGAGGACGCTCTCCTTTCAACTACGAGACTTTCTTTATACTTTTGTTTTGCAAGGTCTTCACTCGCGTTCAATGGCTGCTAGATATTCCTGAGGAGTTGCTTAAAAAAACATGAAACGCTTCGCATCAAAACTAAGCTAAAACCAACGACCCATTTAAGTAGAAAAATACGAATCAACAAAAATAAGGAAAGATGTAAGGAGAAACAAACAGGAGCGGTTTCGATCCTTTCAGCGCCATTGCATCGCGTCGCGGATGATCGAACAATGGAGGCGCAATTATTTCCCAAGGCAGGGGAAAAGGCGTAGGGGGATAGAAGAGAAAACAAGAGAAAGCAAAGAAGACGGGCAATGAATGATAACGCGGGAAATAGAAAGACAAAGATTTGAAGAGAGGGAACAAAGAACGACGAAGCGCGGCAATTGAAACAAAAACAAACAAACAAAGTTACGAGGTGAGGACGTGGTGATCGGAAAGAAATGAAGAGCACGATAAAGAGAATAATGAATCGGTGGAGGTTCGCAAAAAGAAGTGGAAATTCCGAGTTTCCCGCAATCTAGGTCAAAAGCTTCCTCAAACGAGCTGATTTGTATCACGTTTCCTACAAAAAGAGACTCCTCAAAAAAAAAAAAAATAGTAAGCAAAGAAGGCTCTTTATAACGTGAGCTCAAATATTATGCCGAAGGAATAAAGCACCGTTCTCGGTGTTTGCGTCCTAAAGCAAAGCGTGACATAAGGCACTTGTCGTTGCCCGGTTGGTTTGTGATTGCTTTACACAATCCTGGGTAGGAGTACAACATAACGTTTCTGCCACGCGAAAATAGAACGATATTGACATCATAAGATACCTTGGCAGTGGACCTTTAACGATACCAGGTAGTCAAAATTAAATATCAGCCCCTTACTGGGTTTTGGCAGATGCCTTCCGCCAGTTTGCCTCGTCCCGTCTCGTCTCCATGACTTAACGAGGGTAATCTAGTCACATGAAGCCAACGGAGTTACCCTCGTCGGGAAGCTTCAGGGACAACGTTGCTCGTTTATAAATGCTTTTTTTTAATTATTTTTTTTTTTCATTATTGTTCTGGACTCGAGATTTAAGCGATTCCTGGTTGTAATAATTAATATCATTTCAAAAATATGATTTTGTACTCACGCAGCCGAGCTTTACGATGATGTCTCGTGGAATTCGGAAGAGGAGCCGTCCCGATTATAGATGGCAAAATTACTTTTAAAAAATAATTAAATTACATTACTAATTACTTGTCTGGAAACTGTAAAAATGTAATTAAATTACATTACAAAATACCACAGACTAAAGGTAATGACGTTACATTACAATTACTTTCCAAAAGTAATGAAATTACTTTGACATTACTTTTGAAGACCTTGAGGCAGTAATTTGTGCTCATTTTATTTACCGTATACACCCACACAGTGTTTACAAAACAAGCCCTCGTTTGCCCACACAGCGCGTGTGCAGGAACCAGATCCGGTAGAAGCGAGGCGCTGCGCATGCGCAGTGCCGCCAACAGCGCCACCGCAGTGATGTGACGTCAAAGAGCTGCGTTGGTCCATATGTACCGAAACTCAGATCTTCCTGTTTACACCGCAACAACCTCATGCGCCTCAAAGTGAACTATACTAAAAGTGGTATTGTTGGCGCACACGACATAAGTGTTAAACATGACTGGATATAGATAGCTTTTTAAGTTGTGGCTCAGAAAGGCAGTCGACTCCCCGGTTTCGCTGTTCATTCAACGGTGAAGGTTCTCACTAAAAGGGTGATATGTTTCCGTCTTCCTGATTTAGAAGTTGTAGTCCGTCTGAGTTTGTTAAGTCGGGCAATGGCAGCTCGTTCTTACAAGGAGTCGTCACGTGAAACGTTTCCCTTCCGCCTCAGGTGAAATCTAGTTCTATTCTCCAAAAACACTTTAATATCCTCGGCAACAACTTTTCTTGGCATTTCCGGGGAGAGGAGGAGAGCCCGCGCACTGCTTTATTCAGCGCTCGAAATGGGAGAGGGAACGAGTGCCTGTACCTTCGACTGCATTGACAAGAAGAGTTGTTGCCGAGTATAGTTAACCTATTCTCGGTCATTCCTTTCAAGGAGCATTTTTCCCAAACACCCGAAGAGCCCTAGTTTTTGCGCATTGTCCCACAGAGGGCCTGGATAACTGCTCAGCAGAAGCGTCACCAATTGAGGAATGGCGCGAGCTTCCCTAAATTGTGTTTTTCCCACGGTGGGTTCTTCCCCAACAAACGGGGGGCGATATCTCCTTGTAGGCTTATTCCCGAATAAACTTCCCAAAGGAAGGCAGCAAGGCGTAGCGCGAGCTGCACCTTCTTTGCTCGTGGACGCACGAAACGTTCTGGGCTTTGACCTGGCATTTGGAATTACCTATTTATTCCGGTCGTTGGTTGTTCACAATTGTCGGTGCTTAAGGTTTCACCTTGCTTGACGAAAAAGCAAGAAAGCTGGAGATCCTGTTTCTTCTATTCTCTTAGGTTTTAAAATGTGTTGACCTCACTGGTGACGTGTCCTTCGCCTTATAGCCTATAAGCCGTTCACCCCTCAGCTGACAGTGCGGTGGAAGCTCGTGTGCTCGTTGGAACAGTCTCACGCCTATCTTTTGCCACGTAACCACGCTCTCGTTCATGCCCACGCGCAGACAAAAAGAACGGGTCAGGTGATTAAAGGGAGGTGTTTGATTGGTCCTGGTTAGCTTGCAGCACCCATCGCACTGTCAGCTTAGGCATGAACGAAGTATAGTATCGTCGTGATGACGCGACGCCGTGAATCTGTCATGCCTGGAGCTCGTAGGCCTTTGCCTTCGAGCGATGTCTACAAGGAAGCTTATTCCTTCGCCATTCAAGCCCTCCTTTGTGCGCCTGTTCAGCTCTTCGTACGACGCTTTGCGCTCAAGGTGGCCGTCGATTATTCCCTCTGATGCTCTTTCACAACATTTCACCATGCAAAATATTTTTTTTAAAGCTTGCAAACGAATTTTCTATTTTGGGACATAAGTAATTTCAAAAGTAACGAGTAATTTTGTCAAAATTACTACCTGAAAGTAATTCATTACATTACTAAATTACTAGCCTAGAGAAATAATTCATTAGCATTACTCATTACTCCAAAAAGTAATTTAATTACTGTAATTTTATTACAGTAATGTCATTACTGCCATCGCCGATTCTCGATGGGCGACCCTGATTTTGCGTCATTTGTCATTAAGGTCCGCGAGGAATGTACCGAGTGCACAGAAGCATACACAATGTAGTGCCAATGTAAAATGTGTTTCTAATTCACTTCAAAGCCACAATATGAGAACTAAACAACACAATTTTCGTCAACATAGCTTAGCACTGATCGTTATATTGTGTAGCGTTGTAGCTCTGATTGGTTTTGATTGCTATATTTATCCGGTATTGTTTCTATGATTGTTCTCTTGTTCGTTCTTTTTTTTTTCTTTTTGGAATAGGCACCGAATTATATTTTCTATTTTAGTAATGGTAGTTACTTTGAGTAATGTTTTGATGTCTGCATATACGTATACTCAAAAACCTTTTGTTTTGTTCATTTTAGTCTATTTTTGTCTTCTTTTTTTACTGACGACTTGCTGGCAACTAGTGAATCTTTATATTACTGGGAGTATGAGAACTTCTGCTTGTTGTCTGGCCATAAAACTAAAAGGATCAGCTTTCGTAGACCGAGCACAAGTAGTATCTACTATTTCATGGGAATACAAGGACCAACTTTCTAGGTCATTCCGTTGAAAGCTTGAAGGAAACAACAAAATTCTAATTGGTTTGCGCTCTACGATACCCAGGCAATTACAGTCCTCGGAAAAATTACGATTCTTTATCAAGAAAAGCGGAAATTTATAGTTTTGTGTATGTGACCTATATGACTCAATGCAAAAAAACTGTAGAGTCTTGAAATAAACACTATACGCTCAAAAGTTTATTTACTGCATATTGATATTTTATTACTGTCATCAAAAATGTTCCCGGGGAACATTGCAACGTTTGTTGTTGTTCAGTTGCTGTTTGACATCAGCAAGGCGTTGATGTCCAAGAAAGCTGGGATGAACTCTCTTCTATTCTGCACGCAACGTTCTCTTCCGTATACAAAAACTATTTACAATTTTTGTATTTTTTTAACTTTTGTTTCCTTCTTATGTTTTTAACTCTTCTCCCCAATTTAAACCTGTCACTCTCCACACTCTTCTTATTTAAAGCGCACTCTACACCTCTTTCCTCTCAACTTTTCGTCGTTGCCGCTGATGTTAGCAGGAGCGTCTAAAGCTATTAGTCATGTACTTCGTTTTTTCTTTAATTCTGAACGGTGCCGACGCTTCGAGCCAATGAGTTCAGTCAAGTAGTCTTAGATGCTCAACATCGTGGCTTCCGTCATCTTTCTGTGCGCACGTTAATACCATCTAAACAAATCAAGCACGCCGAATGCATTGCGTCCTTGCGCGTTTAGTTCAAGCGTTTCTCTTTGTATGCCTTCTATTTTTTGACTGCTCTTTAACTTACAATGATATGAAGTATGCCTGGGGTTAGATTTTAGGTTCATTCCATGGCGAGAACGCTCTAGGCTTCTGATTGGAAGTGACGTTATAACTTCCTGCTGGAAGCGGTCAATCGACCAATGGAATGTTTTAACCCGTTGGTGAGTCCATGATCCGACAGTACGATAGTGACACCACCTCACCAACGGTAGAGCGCCACGAGAGAGCACGACTCGAGAGCGCCGTGAGCAGAGCGCGCGTCACGAGGGCGCTGAATAAATAACAGCTGCAGTCGATAAGGTGATTTTCCCCGCCCGTGGCAGAACGTTCAAGTCTCGAAGTCCCTTCTCTACCAACGGGGTTGTTATACATTAAATTAACTCTTACGTGACAGCCAGCACTGCACAATATGTGTGTACAGCTTCATATTTCGTAATTCAACATTGGAACGAACGGATTGATTTTTGGAGCGTTCTAAATTCGACGTTTTCCCGACGATTGCCAGAATTGAACATGATTATGATGTAGCACCTGCGCGCACGGCAGGTTCCCGTATCCTTACTCTCAGTAAAGAACTAAAATGTTTAATCCCGGAAAAAGTCTTATCGCCAAACCGATATTTTTTTTTACTCATTTTGGTATGTGAACCGAATTTTTGTTTATGGAGGAAGAAAATGGCAAGTAAAATTGTCTCGAGAGCGAAAGTTATGTCCAATTTCAAAAGGAGCGCTCTATAAGCGGCAGCGATGAGAACTGTGAGGTAATGACTTCCCACAGTTCTTCGTACTCATCCAATTAAACGACACCAAGCGTTCGATATGCGACTCCCTTTTGTGGCGAAATTTCAGCTCCGTGAAAACATGCTTGAAGACCCCAATATTGATCGTTCCCAAGGCGCGCACATGAGCTCTCGTGACGCGCGCTCTAATGACACGCACTCTCGTGTCGCGGCGCTTTCCTGTCGTGCGCTCTGGTGTCCCGGCGCTCTCGTGTTGCCTGCCCTCACCAACACACAAATGCCGATAGAACTCTCCCAGCCTCTCGTGTGCTTGTCCCCAGTGCTCCTTCATCTATCACTCATCGTCAGCTTGCGTATACCACTGCAGACCAACTTGAGACTTGCAGAGGCAGCACGAATTGCCAATCACTTCTAACGATGAAATAGCCGACGATCACATTTTAAGCCTGCGTCCGATCTCAGTTTATCGCGGCACTCAATTCGTAACAAGCGATCCACTTGATTTTTTTTTTTTGTTAGCAGACGACGTTAGGTGTTTTCTTTCTTTCATTGCAAGAGATGCACGGATCGCTTTCAACGTGAAATAGCAGACGGTCACAATTTCAACCTACCTCCTATCTCACTTCGCCGCGACAATCGGTTTGTAGCAGACGAACCGTTTTTTTCCTCGGTCTGCTAGCAAAACAGCACACCGTGTTTTCTTTTTCTATTTTTGTCTCCAAATGAAACGTAATATTTTTTTTTTTCTCTCGCGAATCCAAGTCTGTTATCATGAGTGGTGCATGGCGCTTTTCCCTGTTCTTGGCAGGCCGACGAGACCTACCCAGACAGACGCTCCGCGGTAGCGGCGCATACGACTCTACAAAAGGCCTCCCTTAACATATTAGGGCTACAACCGAGCGCCCTTAGTGTCAGCTACATTCCGCCAGGGACCCCCGCCTTTCCAGACTCGAAAGACGACGAGTTTTGGAGAGCTGCCAGCGGACGGGCTGGCTCCCCCGAAACCTCCGTAATTTGTGTTTTCTGTACATGAGTCTTATATCTTCCAGTTTACCGTTTTTCCTATTCCGGGGGTGAGGAAACGTGGGGGAGGGTTGGGGTGGGAGAGGGGGGGGGGGGCGGACGTTTTTTCGAGCTCCTTTTTTTTTCGGGGAAATACAGCTGGATGCGCCGAGCAACAGAAGAGGAGGAAATACAGAAACGCGTTTGCGGGACACTCGAATGTTAGAGAGCTTTCTTTCTAATCTGCCATTTCAGTCGTTGTCGTTGTAACGTGTTTTTTTTGTGTTTTTTTCTCAATTTTTGAAAGGGCGGCAGGCAGAGAGCAATACTTGCATTCTGGCTGGCATCGTTCCAACTTTGTCTCAAAGAGGGAGAAAACGAATAGGGAGAAGGGTGCGTGTGAGCGCGAGGCAGAATAATAGAAGCCGAAGAACTAGACTAAGTGAGAACAAAAAAAAAATTAAAATCCGCCAATAAATTGATTGTCTGTTTAGAAGAAAAAAAAATAATTCGCGGCCAAGACAACCTTGCAGTAGCAGTGCCTAAACCTAGTTTCTCTTTTTTTGTTATTTTTCAAATTGAACTTATTTTTTTTTTTTTACAGCATCATACTCATTTGAGCATCGTCGACTCATAAGATCCTTTCAACCATTCTACTTTGAGTATGGCGCTTCTCCCCAATACTCCTCACGTCTTGTTATGTACACAGTTATGTCAAGCGTATATAATCACCGACAACTTAAGAAAATCCCCGCGTGGCGACTTGAAACATCTAAGACTCCGGTTCCACGACGGCCATCTTGAATAAGCACAAAACGGTTTTTCAATCATTAAAAAAAAAATCTAAGAATACAAATTTAAATGTAACTTTGCCAACATATTCCTTGCGGTCTTGACTACGTCAAGCTATTATATTCATAGGTAAATTATGTATTCAGATAATAAACGAGTAAATATTGTATAAAATCGAAAGTACTAATGCCCGTGTCCCACTAGAGCGACAGACAGAAACAAAAGACAGCGACAAGCCTCAAACGCATGCAGCATGCTCGCGATGGCACCTTTGGCAGGCGTTTAGTCGTTCGGTGCTCGTGAAGTAAGCACGAGCGATTGCAAGCCTTCCAAAGATACCCTCGCGTGCATGATGCTCGTGTTTGAGCACAGCCTCCTTCATTATAGAAAGCCTGTCAAATCGCGAAAGACTCTGGTTTGAGGCTTGTCGCTGTCGTTTGTTTCTGTCTGTTGCTCTAGTGGGACACGGGCATAACCATGCACAAGGACAATAAGGAAGGCGAACACGACATGCGCTCGTCCTGTTCGCCTCCCCTCCTGTCCTTCTCGATCGTTAGCGCTTTTTGTTTTATACATGGTACACCCACTCGCCCGCTTCGCCAATTTAGTGGAGTAAATATTGCCACGTGCCTCCCAATTGTCTCCTCCAATATTAATTTTAAGAGGGTGAGAATATTACACCGGCGGACACAGTATGGCATTAATACAATGCAGCTTTTCTAAAAACAAAAATTGATTTAAATTTTGGTTTTAAAAATTATAATTTCCAAACCAAATATTTGTTGTTGTTTTTTTAGAAAAAGACTTTGAAACAAAGATTTTTAAAACTCTCTCGTAAACTTCTTCATTGTACAAGTATTATAAAGCACGCGGTGTAACAGCATTACACTCTTATCTCTAATATTTCAGTAGAAAAAATGAGAAGCGCGAGGCGGCACTTGCTTGTTAATTATCGAAGTAACTAACTAACCTATTACTTTCGTAGCTTGCCTAAGAATCCCCAAGACCAGAGGCATAATATGTTAGCAAAACTACCTGAGAATATTGTAGCTTTTAAACTTCTTGTACTAAACTAAAAACCGTTTTGTGACCCTTCAAGATGAACGCCATGGGACCGAAGTCTTAAAGGAGCACTGACGCCCCAAAGGTCGTATTTGTTTTTGTTGTCAAAAAAGATGCAAGTTGTACTCATAACCACGCAAAAAAAAAAAAAAAACGCGATGAAAAAATTTCGCACTCGCGCGTCCGCGCGCCTTTTTATTTTGGCGTTTTCCTCTTCCGCTTCTCATCTCCTTGCTTCTTTTTATTTGTGACGTAATCGATTATAAAATTTAGAAACTTTGTAAGCGGCATTTACATAATCCTTATTAACGGCATTCGTAAAATTTTTGTTTTTGTTGTTCTTAACGGAATTGCTGACGCACTACGGCCCTACTTGTTGAAATACCGAAAATCGGAGTCCGGAGTGACGTCGCTTCCTGGCTTTTTATCCTCCCTCGAAAAATGTGGCGGCGCTCGACGCATGTAGCACTGAGAATGATCGGTAAATCGGGGAATTGGACGAATTTCTCTTTTTTAGGAGCCCGGCGACCTCTCGGACTTCGAAAAGGAAATCGTCAAGTGGTCAAAACAACTGGGGTTTGTGTCTCTGTACCGCAGTTTCAGTTATGACTCCGCTGGGGCAGCCTTTCACACAGAACCGGCCCGACGAGGCCCCTCACGTCGCTCGCAAAAATCCACTGCGCGTTCTCTTCGACCTCACACCGTTTCAAAATATGCGAGATCGCAGAAAGAGGCCTAAAAGAATTTCAAACTCCAAAGTGAAGCGTCGTCTGCTCTCAGCAATAGGCGGTACGCAGGGAGAAGAGCGGTTGATTGCGGGACGCGGGCGAACACGACACTTCGGGTCGGGACGGTTCGGAGGCGTGAGAGAAACTCGAGTTGCAGGACGACTCAATCTTTGACGTCACTGCACTGGCGCAGATCGCGCAAGAAGTTCAAATTCGGCTTTTGATCTTTTTTTTTTTTCCTTCTACTTCACAAACCCTGAGTTTCCAGGTTTCGAATTTCGAGGGTAATGACCAGGCATCGTTATCAATCGTTTTGGATAATAAGTTTTTTTTAAAAATGTGATTGTGACCTGTCAATGCCTTTTTAAGTATCGCTTAACCGCAGCAGCCGTTAGGACGCCGAAGAGCGATTCTCGAAGCCAGAAGCGTGAACATTTAATTTTGTTTATTTCTATATTTCACTTTCAGGGGGCAGACACTATAAAGGTGCCTGACCAGGTGCCTGCCCCATTTGCAGTCTCAGCAAAATGCACACAATTACTAGTAGAAAAAAAATCTTACATACCAGGAAGAAAATACAAATACGTGCATCAACTACGCAATAAAAAAGAAGAAAAGAACAACAGTTTTAACGATTGATTGATTAAGTCAAATAAATAAGAAAATATATATAAACATTTAATAAAAAATCGGCACTGCACTATTTTTTTTACGCTATTAGTGATTTTAGTGTGTTGCAACATAAGAACTGCGAAAGAAACTCCGCCCCCGAATTCCTTGGGAAAAGTATAATTACTATGCCGCTCAGTGTGAACGCAACATTTTGTTGACGTCACAGAAAGGGAAGACTATCCATCAGCACCAAATTCTTCAATATTAGTACTTGTATACACAAATTTGCGCCCAATGCCCAACGTACATTAGGCGTAAATTCGTGCACAATAAGCAATAAGCTTTTTTTTCGGCGTTCTTTATGCAGTTTTAATGTTGTTAGAGAGCATGCACGCATTCGCATTGATTTTTTGGGCGCCGACGTTCAACGTTCTCGGTATTGGTTCAAATCTGGGCGAGAACTACACGCGGTTGTGTCTTGTCTTCGTCCTTCTGCTTTAAACAGTTTATGCAAATGATAAAAAAACATATGAACAATGACTCATAAGAACAAAGATCCCAGGTTTTGTTCCATTTCCTATTGACTGATGACGCACAAAAACAATTTGTTGAGGTTTCAAGGGGCAATCGTTTCCACAATCCTCCATCTACTGTACCCCGGAATTAAACCTGAGCGACTTTGAATTTCGTGCACTTTGCAAAAATGCGACGTAAATCAGTTGTAAATATATATTTTGAAGCCCGAAAGTAACAAGCGCACTGCGGACCTGAGTGGGCCCCAAGCGGATTAGGTTGCGGCAAGTCAGAATGATTCGAGTCAGGCTAGCGCGTGATGATGGTGCTCCAAGCGTCGACTCGCGTTTACGTAACATAATGGGACGATACGAAATCCCCAGAGCTGTTGCGCCATTGTTGTGGGCGCTACTTGATGAGCGCAGCCAACGTTCCCCTCTCCAAATCGTGTTTCTCGTGTTGTAGTCGTCGCGATGGGTTCCCGACTCGCTCGATGTTGCGTGATGACAGGAGCGTCCCGTCAACGAAGCCCGGCCCACGCACCGTCTGCGGCGGGCGATGTGTCCGGTGCTTCGTCGTGTATACTTAATTTCGCAACGAAAGAACCGGGCCGCGGAGTACGTATCACGTATCGCTTCTAATACAAAGAGTCAGCAGAGCCTCATCATACAATCTGTTTCGGAATGCAAGGCGAGTTCTAACGGATGAATACCTTCGTATCCTTTTTGTTGCGTCTTTTCACTGATGTCGAGCTCGAAGCTAGCAAGTTGCGCAAGTGGGCCTCTCCAACGACAAAATCGCGCATTACACTGCGTTCACCCCTCAGTAGCCACGACGATGGAAGCTTTGTGCTCGTTGGGCCAGTGAAATGTAATTATATTTCGCCATGTGATTTCGCTCACGCTCATATCCACGCAAAGAGAGTGGAGTAAGGTGTTGAAAGGAAGACAGTTGAATAGTCTGGCTAACCTGTAGCACTCACCACCCTGCCAGCTTAGCGGTGAACAGAGTATTATGAACCGGAATGGGCTATTCCGTAACGGAATTCATCACTCTAAATAGCTCTGTTTAAAAACCCCTTGGTGCAGAAGGTCGTAAACAAGAGGACGAAACAGAAATCACGTATGCGGACAAGCGTACGTTGCTGACGCAGAAAAACATATGTTAAAACCAAAATGTGTTAAGGGTAAAAACCGAGCTAGGTCCGGTCAGCGTTGCGCGACAATAAAAATAGCTCGAACATGTTTTATTTTTTTTATTTTTAGATTTTATTGCGGCGAAAAAAGAATCGAGATATGTATTTGCTGCGACGAGTTTGCAGGTCAATTTGTCTCTCCAAAGCTGGATCCGCGAGCGGCCGCGCTTTTAAAACGCATAAAACCATCGCCATTGTATTTCGAATTTGACTAACCGCAGAGACCCTCATCAGCAAGAGAAGGCGATTCAAGCCACATGGGATGACCCGCCATAAAAACACAAGCCGCCAGAGTTCTGCCTAAATGGGAGAGCTCTCGTGTAGCACCTCTACGATAGGCGCGATTTAGCATCATGGAGGTCCCGGCATTTCTCGGGGGAACATACGCTCAAAAATAATTGACCAAATGCGCTTTAAAATGATTCCCTGGAAACTAATTGAATTCATGACCCGTGATATCCCTCGTCCTTACTTTTCCTTACATAAGTTGGCCACAATTGTCTTCTTTATATTTTCTCTTACTTAAATTAATTACCTTTTTCTCATCCCCGGCTCATGCACGTTTCGTGGATCGGCGCTTCGGACAAGAGAACTGGAACTTTCAAGCGAGGCAGCCATGCTCACTTCTAATAACGACGTATCCACTAACCACCCCCAAAGCGCTGACCGTTAGAGTATATATCGTCACGTATACCGGTAGTCAAAAGGTTTCATCTAAACGGGAATATGCCTTTTCCACATCAGGCCGCGAATTCTGTTCTCTTACATTCCACTCGAACTTTTATCTGTGCTCCATGGCAACAAGATTTTTGCCTAGAGCTGAGAGAAGCGCGAGTGGGGACCCGCTGCTTCAGAAATAGTGGTCGTCCAAACTTTGCAAACTTTGACTCCTGCTCTCTCGTGTCTACAGTGGCACTGCACAAAACCCGCGAAATCAGCTGCATATGAACGCCCTGGCTGTGACCTCGTTACTTGTCCCTCGTTTCAGAGTGCAGCTCTTAGGAGCCCGTTTCCGCGTTTCGCGGCGTCGGCGTCGGCGTCGCCGTCGGCGTAAACGCCCTGCTAAATTTAGCGGGAAATTGATTTGGTGTTGAGGTCGCATGACGTACATTTTCTCGCTAAACGTAGCGGAGAAACTCTATTTGTTCTTCGGTGACGTGAGGCGAAGTCATGTGACGTCATTTTCTCCGCCAAATTTAGCGAAAAAAAAAAACTGAATTTGTGTTGAGGTCACGTGACGTCAATATCCCCACTAAACTTAGCGGGGAAACCCGCTAAATTTAGCCGAACAATCTCCCTGCTAAATTTAGCGAGAAACTTTTCTCGCAAAGTTTAGTGGAAAAATTTCACCGCTAAATTTAGCGGGAATATTTCCCCGTTCAATTTAGCGATCAAAACTTTTTTGCTACGTTTAGCGGGAAAATTTCCCCGCTAAAGTTAGCGGCGAAATTTCCCTGCTAAATTGAGTGCAGAAATTGTTCCCGCTAAGTTTAGCGGGTTAAGGAGGAGAAGGGGAGGGTACGGAGGGGCATACGCTCCCCTCCGTACCTTCCCCTCCTTCTCCTCAAGAGCAGCGCTCTAATTTCGCAATACAGAAATTTAAAAACGTCTTTCATTTTTTTTTATTTTTTTTTCTTTTTTATGAGGATCTGTTACTAATTGATAACTACGAAGAACCAACTATCCCGACTTTACGCCACTGAACTATGCATATATTCCCAATTTTTGTTTTTTTTAAGAAAGAAAAAGTATCGGGGGTAAATATATACTCTGTGGAACTTACCACCACCATCAATTGGCATTCGCCTACAATAAGAATGTGTCCAGCAATGTGACTTTCCTCCGTCTATGTTTTACTTCGACTTTATAACATGAGGTTGCGCCAGACTTGTAAAGAATCTGGATTGTCTAGTTTTTGGGAAAACATTCGGGAAAGACAAACGTTACCATCTACGGAAGGGAGGGAGCTCAAGTCCGCGCTGTGATTGCTTGAACGGCACTCACTACGAGCAATCAAATTACTCGCAATCGATTATACTTTTTTTTTATATAATTTTGTAATCATTTGATTATCTTTATTAGGAAGTAATCATGATAGTAATCTGATTATTTTTTTTATGTATCATATTATTTCTAACCGTGACTATTTGTTTCTATCCCTTCCTAAGGGCGCCAATTTGTTTCTACAAGTTTCTTACGAAGGAGTCCTCAAAATGAGGTCTTTGACAGGAGGTTGGTCTACCGAAATCGGTGCTTTCACAAGATGAGTAGTTGGTAATCCAGTGATTCTAATCAAATAATGAATAGTACGAAGTGGCCCGCTTCCAAAAGTGGCAGAAAATGTATCGTTTCAAAAATCGGAAGCAATCGGAAATGTAACGATTACTTCATAATCAAGTAACGGTCAGTTACTTTTCTCGTCAAGTAATCAAGTAATTGAATTAAACACTTTTTAACCAATAGTAATTTGTATTGTAATCCATTACTTTTTTTTTTAGTAGCGTGTACAGGACTAGCGCTGCGGAACCGAGAGTAACGTTTGACCTGCCCACGTCATGCTCACCCTCGTCATTCGGCTAACTTCTTCCGTAAATTGCCGCAATTGGCTCTCTCAAGTGCTTTGCGGGAAAGTACACGCTCTATACTGGTTTTTACCTCAAGAAACGTAGTAAAAGAGGTTCGGCTTCTCGCAAAGCATTACTAATTTTGCCCTTTATGTGGAGAATTAAGGTATATGTAGGTGCATTTTAGACTAGATATGCGTTATCTTATCGTAACATACATTTTTCAAACGCCAAATGCATCGCTTGTTCCTCCGACAAACCAATCGTGTAAGAACTACTTCGCGCGGCGTATGAACAATGAGCAAAACGTCCTTTTTTCTTGAGGTGAAAACAAGTATAGATGTATTATACTCCGTTTTACAGTGTCCGACGTCAGCCGACGCTACGATACCATGGACCCAATCAAGTGGTGCCAAAATCGCATTGTCATGGCGGTCGCCGTCTTTGTGCGTTTGTTATCCCCGACTGAACCAATCACGCGCAGGAAAAACCGCAGGGACACGCCGCATTCGCCGTGTGTGATTGGCTTAGCTTACGATGGCGAACGCACGCAGACGACGAGCGCCATGACGACGCATTTTTGGAGCTCCTTCGTTGGCTCAATTGGATCGTATACCGTCAGCTAGATCATCTCAATTCTCTGACGTCACTCCGCTGCGGTGGCGCTGCTGTCGGCACTGCGCATGCGTAGCTGGTTCGCCTCGGGTGAATCTGGTTTCTGCGCGCGTGCGCAGTGCCCGCGCCAGGTGTGGGCAGACGCAGAATTGTTTGTGAACGGTGTATGGGTCGATAGAGTGCGTACCGGCGATGTAATTCCAGCACGTAGGATCGAGTATAGTCTCAGCATAAAGGACAGAGAGGATTACCTAAACATTTGTGTGAAAGACACCGCCCGTAAAGAATACCCCCCCCCCCCCCCCCCCGTTTCAATTCACTAGAGAAAGCTGTTCTTGAGGGACATTGTTCGCGACCGAAACACTCCCAGCGAACGACGACGGGCTCTAATGGAGCCCAATGCTTCGGCCTTTCATCCTCTGTTTACGACGGTCTGACCGATATTGCGCTCCGTCAATCTTCGAGTGTCCCTTGAACGCTCACTGGAGGGCATTCGTATCTGACGGTTTGAGGTTCTGATCGAGCAGCGAAGGAAAACTGGTCAAAAAACAAAGAGTGTGTGGGAATGTTTGTTTATCCCTATCGATCGGACAAAAAAGTGCACTCAGCTTTCTTTATTCTGCTTTACCTGCTCAGATACCTGTTTGTGCGAGCAATTGAACCAATGCTACTTAAAGGGATGCTGAACCGAAATCTGGATTCCACAAAGCACGGCGGCAAAAGCGTGCACTGGGATGCTACAAACATCAAAACATCACTCATACAACAATATATCGAACGGATGACCGTATTTTTTTAAAAAAGGAGGCGCATTTGAAAGATATGTTTACGTCTTGTTTTTCCGAGAAGGAGAGGGAACGGCCTCGCGTCTTCTCCGCCTCGCCGCTTTGAGGGGGCGAAACGAAGAGTGGAGGAAACGAGATATCTTGACGTCACGCGCTTTGTGGGCCTCGTTCAATCTCGACCTTTCTTTTTCTCCCAAAAATACGGCCGTCGATTCGAGATATCGCCTTACAAGTAGTGTTGTAGCGTCCCGCCTACAGCTCCTGCATTGTTTTCTGATATCGAAATTTCGGTTCAACATCATTTCAAGCTTCATGTATTAACATTCTAATCTAGAACCACTATTGCCACTGACAGCTTGAGGAACGCTGTCTTTGGAGTAATATGATCACGTTTCTTGCTTCGACATTCGTTCTTGGGCATTGTTATCAAATGGCGCCGCAACCTGATTGGCTGTAGACAAGTTCGTCCGCTTCTTTTGCAGGAGTTGCGGTGACGTCAGAACGACGCCGAGCTCCCATTGGCTCTCTATGAAGGATAGTGGGTAGACCTCAAAGGAAACTGCCTTGAGGTCTAGCCATCATCCTCCAACCAGAGCCAATCAGAGCTCGGCGTTCTGACATCACCGCAACACCTACAAAAGAAGCGGACGAACTTGCGCTCCGCATAGTGAGAGGC
Source organism: Ixodes persulcatus (assembly GCA_013358835.2). Classification (NCBI taxonomy): domain Eukaryota; kingdom Metazoa; phylum Arthropoda; class Arachnida; order Ixodida; family Ixodidae; genus Ixodes; species Ixodes persulcatus. The sequence continues at coordinate 270,486 of JABSTQ010009679.1, read as the reverse complement.
TCGGGACGTCATGTCTTCCTTAAGCTCTCAGTGACGCGATATAAGCTACAGCACAAAAGAAAGACGTCACTTCAGCCAGCGTGTTGCTTTAAGTTGCCAGTTTTATGAAGCTTTACTCGAACTCGCAGAAAAGGCTTTCCCGTCCTCGTGCAACGTTAAAACAGTCCGCGACACAACAAGTCGATGTCGCCTGACCCTCATGACAAGTTGTCTAAAGCTCAGGAAATTACATTTTTTCCTCGATTTCCGCCTCATGATGCCACAGAAGTGTCGTGCTGTCGCCGGCCTCAATCCCGGTGGCGTCAGAGCGGCGGTGGCGCATGTGGCGAAACGCCTGGTCTGCCACCGCGGGTAGCTCTCCAGCTGGACAGTCCACGGAAGCTTCGGCAACCAAGAGTTGCTTTTCGCGCTTTTCGGCAAAATTTCTATACCACCAAGCGCCAGGATCGCGACATCCGACAGCATAGCACTCGGGATTTTTCCGACGTCATTGGTTGCCACCTTGGCACCACTTTCGTTACATGAGTGGAATAGTACGTTAAATAAAGACACCGGGCGGGGACGCCATCCTGGCATCGTATAGTCGCGCGTATGCGGAGCGCAAACTCACGTGTCCTGTTTACTTATTAGCGGCGAGATGCTTTGGTGGCGCCCTCCTGTAATTCCCCCTTGTGACGTCATTACCTTGCAAACAACAAGTTCGATGGTGTTTGTTATTAGCACGGTGGAAGCTTGAAATCATTGCGCTCTCAAAGGAACACTGCCAACACCGTCCAAATTAAAGTTCTTTCATTCCTCTTATTTCCGTCGATGATAAATCCCCTTTCCGACGTCATAGTCAGCGTTCGGCCAATCGTGGAAGGCCGACCACAGCGACGCTTTCGGTCGCGCACGGGGCTAATACGTACTACGTGCCCGGGAGATCGGTGGCCGAGTGGGCTAGCGCACAGCAGCTCGGAGCACGTGGAGCGAAAGCTCGCGCTACAGAACCCAGGGATCCTGTATCTCAATCCCCACCCCTGCCCGTTTCGATATGGATGAGCATCGTACCGGCGTGCGGTCGTGTACCACTACTGCGTGGTGCACGCTAAGGACCCCAGACTCGCGGTTGCGGTAAGGCGCCCGCGCGAATATTTCGTCCCTTGCGTTTAAGTTACCACGAGTGGTAACTTAAACGCACTACTGCGCTTTTTTACGCGCTCAAAGGTTTTCTGAAGGTTACTGATTTAGTGGCTCCCGGAGATGACGCTCAGCAAGTTTCTAATTGAAATCAAATGTCAATTTTCACTAATTATAAAATTAATTAGTATTTTAAATAATTAGTAAACTAATTAGTAAGTATCGCACATTTTCTGACGTCCGCCACCACGAGTAATGCTGTCCCGAGAAAATTATCCTTTTACCAAATTTGTGTTAAGGTAGCAAGCTTCGAGCTTCTACTGCAAGATTAGGACTTAAGGAAGAGCGGTCCCCGCACGGAACGTCGTCTAATAAATACGTTTTAAAGCATTTAGCTCCTTTTTACGATATATATGTATACATATATATGTACATACACACACATATCACAAATGCCAATGACCAGAGTTTAACAATAGTTGATTCCAAGCATTCCAAAGAAATATTTACGACTTAAATTTTATTCTCAAAATCTATGCTTCGTTTTGAGTTACGTCCAGACGCAGCAGACGCCATGAACTAATAACACCAATCAAGCAGCATCAAAAGAGCGAGTCACTGGGTCTTTTCTGTTTATCATTGGTTCAGCGATGATATATAACACGTACAGAAGCATGACGTACATCATGAGGGTGCGCTTTTGACGCTCTCTGATGAATCCCATCCGATCGTAGCGTCAGTTGCGTCTGGGCGTAAGGGGAAACCAAGTATAACCCAAGTTATTTATATGTGCTGACAGATCATGCCTGAAACAGTATGCTGCTCCTTTAATCGTCACCTTTCGTACACGCACGACAAATATATGGTGCTTCTCATTTCATATTTTATATTACATAATTTTCCTCTCACGAAATATGCATTTGCTTTTTCCCTAATTCGGCGAAAGGTCGCCACTTTGATCCTCTAAGATTGCGTGAGCTTGCAAAATCGTGAAAACCCGATGTAGAGCCAGACAAATTGACACAAAAGTCGCATGTTGAAAGTTCAGCAGTTCGTCTGTATAGTGTTTTGTTATTTCTTTTCATGGGCTAAGTCGGCTTGACTTATTTTGTAACGGTTCAAGTTCTGTCCTAATATGAACCCTGACACGAGGAGAAGTAAAATAACGGACAAGACATCTTGAGATTATGTGTCAATAAAGGAGAAGAAGAATTGAGAATTTGTGTCGTCTGGTCCGTTATTTTATTTCTCCTTGTCTCAGAGCCTTACATCTTGATGTTTCCCAACCAGGTCGCCCGCACGCTTTCGCTCCTTGCAAGCTCCGTGATTGGAGGAAAAACGTTATCGGTCATTAGCCACGCGGGTCTCGAAAAACAAAACTCTTCGCGACTGACGCCTCGTTAAATAACGCAATGACGCTGCAAGCAGGGCTCTCAAGTTGGCTTTCAGCTTCATTAAGGTTATTTTTTTTCCCGTCAGTTTCCGCTAACGTTTGATCGCTTCTGTCGTCCCTTGCGCAACCCTTGCCGAAGGGGCACGAGGAGTATATCGATCGGTGCATTTATAATGCGGGCAATTACTTATTCCGAGCTTCCGTCAAAACATGTGGATCCTGGTTTCCTGTTGTTTGTTTGCTTGCTCCGACGAAAATTTGGTAATTGTCGCACCTCGTATACTATGCTCCTTATAGCGCGTGATTATTCTGTCATACCACGGCCTCTCGATGCCCCCTGTTGGTGCGGCCTGCCGATTTTGTCCGAAAACAAAAGAGCGCGCGTGAGAGGAGAACTTCTCCCATCTGCCGTGGAGGCGCTGCACATCGGCGAGTGGTCTCGTGAGCTGAAAGCTATACTCCGTTTCACCTTATGTTGTACCGCAGACAAGGCTAGAAGCGCGAGCTCATAGCGTTGGGAGCTACTAAAGGTACAGTCGGCCGTAAAAAAGATTGACACAAGTGATTCGTGGCCGGTGCGGTGAAACCGCCACACGCGGCGCTATATTTCACTATAACACGGGGAACGAGAGTGGCCGGAACGTTCCCACTTTTGAATCGCAGGGGTGCTTCGAGAGAGATAAAGTTATCGTTTGTAGCAATTTCTTTTTTTTACGTGCGGCCTGCTTTCGAGGGTCACGAGTCACGCGTGAGACGACGCTTTTTTTCGTTGTAATATAAATGACGGTAGGCACTGATAAAAAAAAAAAGGATAGCGCTGTTCTCACCGAGCGAGCAAAAACAGAACACATGTGCGCAGTCACGCTGTGTTGTTTCGAAAGCGCGCTTCGGGAACGGCTCCGGTGTGTCGACGTCCCCCGTGCATCCAAGAGTGGACTAATCCGGCAATCGCGACCCCAGCGTGCTTACGCTATCGAAGCGCCCCGTGTCGCCTTATCGCCGGCCAGGCCATCGCTCCCTTGTGTCAATCTTTTTTACGGCCGACTGTACATTTATACTCCAACGTAACGTCGTCGGGCGCCGCGTAGCGCAGCGCGCGCAGGTAATTATTGGTTGCAGATATCGAGTTCCTGGTTGCCGGCCAATGAAAGGCGCGTGTTCTGCGCTACGCTGCGTTCAGTGCGTTCAACGTTGGAGTACAAACAGCCCTTAAAGCTCGGTTCACACAGTTGCGTTTGACTGCGTTTGACTGCGTTGAGGCAGCGAGACACCGGGACATCCCTGCTGCTTATATCGCGTGCCAAGAAGATTCCTTGAATTGGATTCCACGCTTCATACGAAGCACAGATGTGCCGGTGACTCCCTTTCGGTTCTCGCCGCAACGCAGTCAAACGCACTCAAACGCAAGTGTCTGAACCGGCCTTTAAGGTACATTTAAGGTACGTTTATACTCCAACGTAACGTCGACGGGCGTGGCGTATCGCAGCGCGCACAGATACCGATTGGTCGCAGATATCGAGTTCCTGGTTGCCGGCCAATGAAAGGCGCGCGTTCTGCGCTACGCTGCGTTCACTGCGTTCAACGTCGGAGTATAAACAGCCCTTTATACTCCAAAGTAACGTCGACGGGCGTGGCGTACCACAGCGCGCACAGATACTGATAGGTCTCAGATATCGAGTTCCTGGTTGCCGGCCAATGAAAGGCGCGCGTTCTGCGCTACGCTGCGTTCACTGCGCTCGACGTCGGAGTATAAACAGCCCTTTAACGCACGAGAGCTTGTGCCGCCGAGATGTGCCTTATAGAGCAAGGAGCTCGCGCTTGTAGCCTTTCCTGCGGTACAACATAAGGTTAAAAAGAGTATAGAAAAGGCGCCCAACGCGCTCTTGCTTCGCGACCCAGAGAAAATATCTGCCCGTCATTGGCTTCGCCTAGTGTCACTAAATAAGCTACGCTTCAGAGTAACGACACTTGGCCATATTGTGGCTTAAAATCATGGTTGCCAGTTATCTAAAGCTTTTTCTGAAATCACAGGAAACGCTTTTCCGTCCTCCACAAATGTTTAAACAGTCCGCGACCCAGAAAAGCAATATTACATGAGCTTCCTAACACCGATTGGAATGCTGAGGAAGTCACACTTTTGAATCATGACGGTCTGCAGTTGCGTCTGCTCTGCACAAGCCCCAATATGGCGACGCCCACAACAATGTCGGGGAACGGAGTGCCGATACTCTAAGCGCAGCTCATTTAGTGGCTCTAGCTTCGCCGATACCGAGGCGCTGTCGCGGTTGCAAAAGGCCGCAAAAATCGCTTGTCCCCCACCTTTGCACCACTTTGCGCGGAGAAAATATCGCAGTTTTACCCTGTGCTCGCATGCGTGGTTTGTGTTTTCGATCGTTTTTTTGCTCGTTTCTATAGTTTCATGGCGATAACCACTGATGAATGAGAAAGAAGAGACGTAGACAGCCGCCTTTTGTCTGTCTCTGCACAGTTTTAAAGTGTGCAGATGGGTTACGGAGCACGCGATGCCTAAAAACTGTTGCGTGCCGCGTTGTAAGTCAAATGCTGCGAGAGATCCGGAACTCTGCTATCACGAGCTTCCGTCTAGAGAGAAATTTTGGGATGCCTGGTTGAAGAACATTTCGCGAGAATGCAGCGAGAAGGGCAGCCAGTGGCAACCAAGCTCCAGGAGCGTCGTGCGCTCCCTTCATTTTAAAGGCCGACGTACACTTCGCGCTTTCCACTTTTGCCCGTCACCTCCTTTCCTATATCCCTTCACATTTTACCTTGCCCCAACCTGGCTCCCCCTCGCAGCTTAGGAGAGGGGAGCGCTATGTGGATTATCTTCCCTGCAGAAAGCCGAGGTCGTACATATAGGCATTTAAGGCGGAGGACTACAAGGTAGGGATGAAGCGGAAGGTACTGCGACCGATAGCGGTGCCGACTCAATTCCCATTGTATTCGTTGTACATGCAACCAGCAGGTTCAAAGAGACGCAGAACGCTTGTTCGTGTGCCACCTAACGCGTCCACGTCGCATGCGAGCGGTAGAAGCCGACAACGCAAAATGCAGTCCCCTGCAGAAAGAAGACAAGCTGTTGATGAGTGCGTGGCTATTGAACCTTGCCTGCAAAAAGAGTTTGAAGTGAAAGAACGTCAGACGTCATTCAATTTGACAGCTATAGGCTTCATGGAAGATGCCAAGAAAAACGCGCACCGCCTTCAAATGCAAGCCAAACGACTGAACGAGCGAATTAAAAAACTGCGAGAAACCTGCGACGAATTTCAAGACAGATTTAAGCAAGGAAGGCTAATGTGTAGAACCCGCTCAACTTTGCAGGTGACGTGTCCTGAATGCAAGCTGTAACTTAAGGGAAATGAATCTCGTGACGGAGAAAATCAGTTCGTGTTTAGCCTTGACCAAAGAGGACTCAGCTATCCACGACCTGAAGCTGTCTGGCCGTGCAAGCTCGTCTGCACCTTTGTCGAGAGGGCTCTACAGTTGGCAGAGATTCGTCGTTCTGGACGGATTGGCAAGGTTCTCTCGAGCGCTGAGCTTCCACACCTTATGGACTGCCCGCTGATGTGGTGTACTAACTGCAGAGACCGGTACCACAGCTAAGAACTCTGCGAGCTTTTTCTCGGGAAGCTCCTCAGACCTCTTCTGGCTAACTCGGCTGGTGACCTAAACAGCTCTCTAGAGAATATATTGAGACTTTCGCGGAAGCCTCTTTCCCGAAAGGTATTCCGCTTGCGAACTATATGACTCCCTTGATCTGTTCGTGAACAATGAAGTTTATATTGCAGAAGTTATGCACGAGGAATTCCTTGCTTATTGTCCCTCACAGATAAATAAAAGGCACAGCTCGAGCGTGCTCGAGCATCGTTTAAAATCGTAAATCATACGGCCTAGCTATATCCAACTATAACTCATTACAGTGGTAATAGAAACGGGGACGGGAACAAGAAAACGACAATTCGCTCATAGTGCCAGCTGAATGCGGCTCTAACGCGCAGCCTGCAGCTGAGTGAGCTCCTCGCAGAAAGAATTATGTGCTTCTATTCGGCACAGATTTGTCACATCATTCATGCAATCTGGCACTCGTTTCAAATGAGACTTGCCGCTTCACGAAAAACAATCTAAATAGCCACACCTAGGGTGCCTACATGTTTCCGCCGCTCCTGAAGCGGAGCGGATACATGTAGGCACCCTAGCCACACCGGGCCGCGCCGGGCGGACTGCGCCTCTCTCGCCGATAACGAGCGCCACGGCTGGCGCTGCGGGGTAAAGTAGAACTATCGCTCTCACCGGCGGCGCGAGACATACGGCAGGCCGCTCCCAAGGGGAGTCCCTTATCAAGCGGCCGTGGTCATACCTTAAGCACATTTGTTTAATAATGCGTCTCAGCTCAATAAATATGCTCTATGATGATCAATATTAGTTACCACGCGAGCGCCAATATGATACAGACAATATCTTTAGTCCCTCAGAGTTTACAAAAACGCTAGACATAGCTGATAACGTTAATGCTTCACGATTCATTACGGGACGCTCTTATCAACTAATGCCGTAATTTCATTGACTGCCCTTTCGATAATGAGATGCAAAGAGCCCTAAACAACACCTCGCAGCCTCCCGCAACACGGGCAGATAAACACGCACGCGCATACGCGTGTGTGTTTATGCACGCACACGCACACGGACAAACCAACACAAACACACACGCAAACGCGCACACAAGCACTCCCACGCACGGAGAGATACACACATAGATGTACGCATAGGCAGGCACACACGGACACACAAAGAAGCACACACATACACACGCGCATTCACACACACACGCACGCACACACAACCACAGACGCGCACACGCGCCTGCAGACACACACAAAACAAAAACGCACCGCTTGATGGGGCACTGCAACGAAATTCTAGGGCCTCTTTTATTGTCTAAATGTCAACCACGTTTTGGCCGCACCCCAAAAGACGCCAATTGTTTTGCTTCAAAAGACACCAAAACATTTTATGAAGCGAATGAACCGAATACCATTACGTCACACACTCCCCGTAAAAGCAGCGCCGCTCCGCGGAAGTGCGGTCGAACTTTGCCCGAACCGGATTACCCTTCTCTCCGGCGCCAATTCAACTCCTGCGGAGAGCGGTAATCGCGAACGTCCAAGTTGTAACGCGTTGGTGCCACCAAGTGGCGAAGCTCACAACCACGCCAGCCTTTCCGGGAAGCTCACAACCTTGCCCGTGGAGGAAAAAATGACACCACGCAGGCGCTGGAGGCGCCAGATCTCCCGAGACGCATCGCGCTCTCCGATGGCTGTTCTTCAAGCGCTCGCTATATTCGGCCGTTTTAAAGGAAAGATATAGCCCTTCGTTGGAAATAGAAACGTGCAATTGTCATTGGCAGATTTCGTTTATTATGTTTTAAGTATTTTCTGAACGTGAGAGGTATACTTCAATTTTCATTTCAATATTCCTTTAAAGCCTCCACCGGGTAAGTTACAGAACTGGTGTCGAATAACATGGGCTGTCCATAACAGGCGCAATCTTTCTATTTAAATTTCTGATTATCTTACTTCTCACTAGATAATAACATAACGGTTCGGAAACCTTGAAAGTATATACCAGTCCCAGACGTTGCATTCTTGCGAATTCTGATCATCGGCGTGGCCCGAAAAGCACTTAACGCTTTTCCCGCGAAACATCGTGCACGTGTAGAAGATCAACCAGAACGCTGAACGGCAACAAAATGCGTACAGAAATCTTGATGCAATACAGAACGCTCATTATGTGCCGCAAAGAGGAAGGACCCTCATCTTCAGCCTCACCGGTAGGGCTGATAAGGCTATGGAGCCGGTGGGCTGGAGTTAGACGGCAATGATCGCCGCGTTGTGATCTGCTGTTTATGAAGTATGGGAACGCTACATGAACCGTCGACGTGGCTTTCTCCGCCAAAAGCGGCGCGCGGGAAAAGCGACTTCGGAACTGCGGGAACGGCACTCGTCATGATGATCCCTCTTTACCGCCCGCATCCTCTGGCCATCGGGACACTGTTCCAGACAGGAAATGTACGCGCGGGTCTGGCGTACTTCCAAAAACGCCCATACAGGAATGTTGTCTATAGCCGCATCATAAATTGGGCAAGTCACGTCATAGCCACATATGGCCTCATTTTCCCAATTCTTGATATCGCCATATATGGCATTTTTGTACGGGGGACGATGCAGCGCAAAGAGACCCTATGATAAAAGCCACTAGCGTTGTCCCAAATAACGTGAGGGGTGGAGAGTTGCCCCACTACTGCAGATGGCAGCCACCAGTGCTGTCATGTCGCTTACCTCGTTTCTACAGATGGGCAGGGCAGGGGGAGGGGGCGGAGCGAGTTGCGGGAATGAGGAGGGGGAGGGGAGGAACCGCGTCGTTGGGCGGCAGGGCTATTGTTCTCGCGATCGAAAACGGAACGCTATTGATCGTCGATGCGTGCGGACCCACGCCAGGGCTGCCGGTCGACCTTCGAGCAGCGGGGCACCGGGACACTCCCGTCGAACCGGGGGGGGGGTCAGCCGAAAAGGAAACTTGGGACAACAACGCAACTCAGCGAACATTCGGAAAAACATAAGAAGAGCCGGAGAAAAACACTGAGTGTAGCCGAGTCAGCCCGCCTCATTCGGCTACCCTGAATTGGGCGAAGGGTATAGGGACAGTGAAAGAAAGCTGAAAAGCAATAGTATTCTCCTTATATTGTCTTCACGGGCTTATTAGTTATAACGTCGTTCTAGAGAAGGCAGACAGACTGCCATTTTGCTTCGGCTGCTTTGAGTCCTGTGAGTAGCGGTGTCACCGAGTTTCCGCACAACTCTATGCGGAACTCGAGTTCGGCTGCTTCTTCTGTAGGAGTTGTGGTGACGTCAGAACGCCGAGCTCTGATTGACTCTGATTGAAGGATAGTGATTAGACCTCAAGGCAGCTTACTTTGAGGTATACCCACTATCCTTCAATCAGAATCAATCAAAGCTCGGCGTTCTGACGTCACCACAACCCCTGCAAAAGAAGCAGATAAACTTGCACTCCTCCTGCCTTGAAGCTTTGGAGAAACTGTGGCGCCCTCATTTTGGGTAGTATAAGTTCACCTGGTTGGGCCTGGCACTACTTATGGCACCTTCGCTTAGCTTTTTTTTTCTTTTTTTTTGTGTACTGCTGAAGAACGGAAAAACATCTTTCGACGTCCGAAATCGACTAGATTCAACGCCACAAGGCAATTGAAAGTGCCAGATTCATGCCACCACCGCTAGGGTACGCCTCTCTTAACTCTGGGAGGTGACGTCAAAACATCTAATGTCCCGACGCTTTCTTTTCGTCTTTTTTTAAGGCGTAAAACAGTGTTTTGTTCTGTTCTCTTTGACTCACGTTCCTAACGTTTCAGCGTTGACTTGTGCTTGGCGGCAATCGAATTTTTGTTGTTGTTTTTTTTTTGTTTTTTTCTCGTGATCGCGTTCCGCACCAGAGCCGGCACGCTTCTACATACAGTATATAACAGTTTCAGATTTTCCAGTATGTACTACTGGCAAAGCCTGGCAGATCGCCACGAGAAGCGGCCGCCGAAATGGAAAAGGTGGAGCGGCAGACAACGGATGAGTGGAAAGCCACGTGGCTGGCACCCCGCTGCGGCGAGACGCCGAAACAACACTTCTCCCGAGCGAACAAGTGTGTTTCGGCTCCTCGCCGCTGCAAAAGCTGTGCGCTGACGTCCAGGTTCCCCGAGGAATGGCTCTTTGATGGTCTGTGCTACCAGATCCTCGCGCTCCAAATCTGCGACCGGGCACTCTATGGCTCCGTCGCCGAACTGCCAGGCTTTGTGAGTATAGGAGGCTTTGGTACTATACAAAACAAGTCCTAACAAGTCCCTTTTCGCATCGCTCCCTTGGCAACGCAGGAGGCCCGGGGTCACCGAGAGCTAAAGAATCGCACGGCGTATCTTACTAGTGATCTCTCGAATAGCAGACTCAAAAGATCTGCGTACGCAAACAAATAGCGTTTTCGACGTGCGCCAATCAAAGACGAAGTTTGGGTTCGGCGCATGGGCAGTGGTGACGGCGCTATTTTTTTGCATATGCAAAAGCTTTGCGTACGCTATTCAAAAACGGGTTCTTATGGTCATGCTTGTTGTTTTGTAATCCGTTATTGTGCGTTCTTATCGGCTCATGGCGCAGTCTGATAGACCCCGGAGAGATAACAAGGCGCATGGGACATTCGCAGGCCCTGCATGTGGTACGCTTTCTTTGACTCTAAATATCTACTATGCTCCTTCTCTCACTGTTTGTATGAGCTATCGTAGCGTCGGCATAAACTTTATCGTTATATTTTAGAGCGCAGCTCTTAGGCGCTCGTTTCCGCGAAGAGCGGCGTCGCCGTCGAAGTCACCGACAGCGTCGGCGTCGCCGTCGGCGTAACCGCGCGTTGCATTATAGGACGTCACAGTTGCCCCGGTAAAATTAGCGGGGAAATTGAATTGATGTTCAGGTCATGTGACGACAGTTTTACATCTAAATTTAGCGGGGAAACAATGAGCAGTGTTGCATTATTCGACGTCACAGACCTACAGACCAACTCAGTTTCCCCGCTAAATTTAGCGGAGAATCGAATGGCTGTTGATTTTACGTGACATTAATTTTCCCGCTAAATTTAGCGGAGAAACTGAATTTGTTCATAGGCGACGCGACACGAACTCATGTGATGTCATTTTCCCCGCTAAATTTAGCGGAGAAATTGAATTGGTGTTGAGGTCACGTGGCGTCAATTTTCTAGATAAATTTGGCGCGGAAGCTGTCGGAGGAGGGTATACGGCAGTGTTGGAGGTAACGCGTTACTAGTAACGACGTTACTGGTAACGCGTTACATTTCTCGCTAACGCAGTAACGTACTCGTTAGTATTCTGAATGACTAACGAGTAAAGTATTTTCGTTACTTTTTTACGGTATCGGCTATCGAATTACGTTACTCGTTACTCGTTACTTTTGACCAAAGCTGGTGAAATACATTAGGTATTTGGAAAAGGTCACGACGCCTGATCTAATGTTTAGAATAACAATCTTGTGCATAAAACTGGAGACGTTAGGGGAACTTAATTTAGGTCACTAAGCTCAATGGAGGATCTAGCTTCTCTGCTCTGCTTATCAGTCCATCTATTCACCCACCCATCTCAAAAGCCTGCACAAGCTTATCGCTGCACGGAACCAGCATCCGTCACTTAAAAAAAAAAAACCTTTCTCACCAAAAGAGACATCCGTTAAAGGCGACCTTATCTCGCTTCTCGAAGGCGAAACAAACCATCTGCTACCAGCTAATTCCGTTCGTCCACCCTTTTTTTTTTTTTTATAGAGTCACCACTCACAAGGCTTGAACGAACGACTGCGTTACAGCCCACTCCCCTCCCTCCTCTTCCCCCTCTGCTTTGTGCAGCAGAAGCGGACAGCGGGGGGGGGGGGGGGGGGGGGGGGGGGGGGAGGTAGAGAGAGACATCTGTTTAAAACAGTGGAACACTAGTGGCGAAGCGATTTGCTCGTTCCTCTAGTTACAAAAAAAAAAAAAAAAAACACCCTTTGTGGAATATTTTACCCTCGCTGTCCCCCTCGCTGCCTGAAAGTTCCTGACCCACTTTTGTACACAAAAGAATCTTTCGCTTGATTAGTCTTTACTTCACTAAGGTCATAATAAAAAGATTAAAAAAAGTTTTAAACCTGGAAAGAAAACTTAGAAACACGAAACCTTTCATTTTTTTCTTTCACAGAAAAACTAAGAGCTACGGCTGGTAAGAGGCAGCAAGTGATTATAACCAGTGTGCTGGTAACCGGTGTCCTGTTCCACATAGTGAAGTAAATCAGTCTCTGGTAATAGTATGAACCGGACTGTTACTAAAACCGGCGTAAAGATGAGGGGTGTTGGTTGGCTGGTTGTGTTCCAGCAGTCCCCGTTCGCATGCCGTAGTTTATAAAAGCCGATTGACTACCATCTGCGACTCATTCTACGTGTGAGATGAACATGAATAACGAAACTCCGTCGCTATGGCCAGGATTGAAGGAAATATATCAACTAAAGGAGACGGAATCAGATAATTTACAGTTTCAACGCCTACTCTGCATGCCGAAAATTAAGCTGCTTCGCGCATCAAAGACGTCTAGTTCTAACTTAAAAAAGCACATCAATGTGAGTACGTTTCTCGATTATAATTTCTCTTCAGCCCGCTTTTCACAATGTTCACAGATCACGGGTATTTTTTAGAACTTGCTGATGTTTCACTGACCTCGTTGCTTCATGCCAGTGCTAGCGCTCCCAGAACTTCTTAATAAGTTCATTAACGCATTCCGGAAACATGTCGACCATGGTCATAATCTAATATATTAAGCAGGTGGGCTAATATTGAATACTTTTCTCTTTCACGAGACCGAAGGCATGTTTGTAAGCGAACACATCTCTGCCAAACATATGTACTCGAACACAAAAGTAACGTAAAAGTAACGTAAAAGTAACGTTCGTTATTTTTGAAAAGTAACGGTAACGGTATCTCGTTACGTTTATAAAGGAGTAACGTAGCTCAATAACGCGTTAATTTTTACCAAACTAACGAGTAACGCTATTTCGTTACTTTTTTTCGGTAACGGGCACAACACTGGTATACGGTATAAAGGAGGAGGAGGAGAAGTTACGCAGGGGGAAGAGGAGAGGGTAGAGAGAAGGGGGAGGGGAGGGTATGGGGGAGTAAGAGGACATGGAAGAGGTGGAGGGTGCAGAACCAATATGTGAGGGAAGTGTGCTATATTTGTACATATATATATATATTTCTTTCTCAAATTGGTATATCGCACAATCAAAATATCTCAAGAGCTGCGCTCTAATTTCGCATTAGAGATTTGTAAACGTCTTACATTTTTGTTTGGTTCTTCCTTTTTTTTTTGGTTGGGTATGCATGACAACATGACAAGCCGAAACTATTACATGCTAACACACTTCCGAGCAGATCCCTCATTTTTCTGATGTCGAAGCAAAGACCGGAGCCTCATGCGTTGCACTTGACGTGCCTATCCCGCAGCTTCGTAAAAGCTCAGGCTAAAAACACGGTGTTCCCACGGGAGGATTTGGAAAGGCCATTCCGATTCCAGCCCTCCACTTATACAGAGCCTGTTCCACGGCACTGCCGCGTGTTCAAACACGTTAAACTCACCGGTGAACTAGGCAAAGAGACCTTAAAACCGAATTTCCCCAAAGTGCTCCCTTTGGTGGAGTCCCCTATTGACCCGACTAATTTAAAAGCACATTAGGGCGCACAACGGTTGCACTATGGTAGACTCTGAGTCAACAGAGCGCGCCCTTTGTGTTAAAACGTCTTTAACTAAAAAGAATGCAAGTATTTTAGGCAAAGCGGTATTTTAAGCCTTTCTTGGTCGAACTCGGAAACCTCGCAGAGAGAAAACGGCGTGAGCAAATACAAAGTCCATATTCGTGAAGCAAATATGTGGCGAGCAATCCTCGAACTTCGCCTGGTGGCCTGTTCTCTTATCACGATCATCAACAGCTACTGTTCTGACTTAATACTCAGATCGAACGCCGCCGGACAACATTAGTAATTTTTTTTTTCTCGCTGCATATTTGTACGATGGAGTACATCCAGTCATGAAGTATTGAAAATTCGTATTACTGTTTTTAACTCTGGCTGTCACTGCGTTTATTTTTGTTTCCTAACAATTGCTATGCATAACTTTACAGCACTTGCATGTCATCAGATTGGTTCGTTCAAAGGGACGCTGAAATTTACTAATAAGATAGTCGGGCGGCATAATTCAAAGAAATTCGATCGCAAGCAATTCGCAGAGTCTTTCCCGCACCTGGTTGGCCAGAACTGTCATACAATTTCATTGAAGTCAAATACTCGTTTCTTCCACATTTACTTATGAAATGCGGTTTGTTTCACAGCCATGCGTGCTCTCCTCAATTGAAGTGCACTTTGGATGCACCACGCTCCATGGAAAGTCCTGTAGATTCCCTTTGTACACCGGAACAAAGCACTTCCTGAAGATATCATTTTATCCAAGTTCGCATAGACTTCTTATCACACACACACATATAGGTTAGTACACTACAGTAGCACCCTCAGGTGAAAAGTAGCTTTTGCAATTCGAGCAAAATACTTAAGCTGGAAGGTCGGTTTGTTTCAAGAGCAAGTCAGTTGAACCACCGCTAAACTGACTACTGATATGTGCTCCCAACTACATTTCGACTCAAGCACGCTAAAAAGTGTCTATCGTGTCCGATCTTTGAGCGGCGCCGCAGCTGCTTTTCATACCTGAGTCTCACGACGAGACTGTCAAAGGCGTAAGCTTCTCAGACTTTAGGCCAAGGTCGAAGTGGGATCTATTTTGGAAAGGAATCGTTGCCCGCGTTCGAGCATACTTCGCCTCTAGGTAGTTCCCCCCCCCCCCCCCCCCTTTCTCTTCCCTTTTCATGGTTAGAGCTGATATTTTGTAGAGCGCAGCTCTCAGGAGGCCGTTTCCGCGTTTCGCGACGTCGCCGTCGGCGTAACCGCCGCGCTAAATTTAGCGGCAAATTGAATGGGTGTTGAGGTCACGTGCGGTCAATTTACCCGCTAAATCTAGTGGAGAAACTGAATTTTTTCAATCATGGGTGACGTTACACGAAGTCATGAGACGTCAGTTTCTCCGCTAAATTTAGTGGGAAAACTGAATTGGTGTTAAAGTCACGTGACGTCAATTTTCCCGCTAAATTTAGCAAGGAAATGTCCCCCCTAATTTAGCGGGAACATTTACCGGGAGGAGAGGAGGAGGGAGAGGAGGAGGGAATAGCAGGAGGAGGAGAATTGGAGAGGAAGAGGAGAAAGGAGGAGCGGAGGAAGAGTGGAGAAGGAGGAGAGGGCACAGAGGTGGAGGAGGGGCATACCCTCGCGTGTACCCTCCCCTCCTCCCCCTCCTCCTCAAAAGCTGCGCTGTAATTTCGAATTACAGAGAATTGTAAACGTCTTAATTGTTGTTGTGGTTGTTTATTCTAAATACATATATTTAAGATCAAATTACTGAGACTGGGGTATCAGGTGATCTTTCAGCGGGTGCCCTTCTTGCCCGTGAAGTTATTCTTGCAAAACCGATGCAGATCGTCTGGATGGGCTCACAACATATTTTAACAAGTTCATTCCCAAGTGCCGTAGATTTGAATAGACCACGGCGAGAGACCAGATTGTACGTAGGCTATTTCGCATAGACCACCCGTGCTGCACGCCAGTCACTTTTGACAAGGGACCTAAATCGAAGCTTTAAAATACTACGCTCCGTCCTACCGCTTTGCTAGGAGCGTTAACATGAGCGTCTATGACAAGAAAATGAGTCGCCAACAACCCTCGCTGCCATAAATGCTCCAGCAAAAAGACTTCTACCCAAATGCTCCTACACTGCCTGAAGTATACTCAAATGTTCGCCTTACTTCCCTGACTCAGCTCTTCACGAGTGGAATTGGAAATTCTCAGAACTGTCTATCGTCCTCCCTGACTGACTCCATCTGCCGTCGCCGGTCCATTTTGGACTATCTGCGTGACTTTCGCGAGTCAACCGACTTAGCCGATAGAACGAAGATATTTGTCTCTAATTTCATTGCAATTTATTTCATCGATTTTATTGACCACTCTTTTCTCTCTTTATTTTTTATTTTCGTTTTGTTTTATCTCTTCGTGGTTTCTCACCTTTCCCCTTTCCCTCTCTGACCTTTAACGCTGTGGTTGTTGCTGTTGTTGTTGTTGTTTTTCAGCCAAATTTCTTCAATTCATTTTTGTTTCCAAAGCTGTCATATTATTTTATTTTTTTATTATCACAAAGTGCTCGAAGCTCAACTCGTGGCTGGATGGATGGATGCTAACGACTCTACCTTTTATAACGGGCGGTAGCTTGCGCCACCTAGCCTCCTCGTCCATAGTCACTGACTCCTAATGAAGTATGGAACCCAGAAGCGTGAACACAGTGAGCGACGGCCTGCATTTCTTAATCCTTCAGTGATCCATAGATATTAGTGAGTTTTAGAATTCCGTATACGAGCAAATGCAAGCACTGTGCGTTTGCGTTGGCCTTGCATGTTCCACATTGCGCGTGCGCGGAGCACGAAATGCGTCTTGGATTGGCGCAGGGCGACGACGCTCGTGCGCATGCGTGGAGCTTGTAACACAACGAAACCGCGCAGCGCTTGGGTTTGCTTTTATGTGCAATACTAAACTTCGTTATTAGCGAGTCTTACACTCTAAAAAAAGCCCGTGCGTCTAATTTCCCGCCCAACACTCGGAGAGCCAATCACCGCAACTTACGGAGGCAGCTCAGCGAATGACGATGCCGAAACATATGTTTAGACCGGAAAATGCGGTCTGAGTTGTGATATTAAGCAATGCAAAACGTAGCACTTGCATTGCCTAATGTCACAAATCAGACTGCGTTTTTTTTGGTCAAAACATACGTTTCAGCATCGTCATTCGCTGAGCTGCCTCCGTAAGTTGCGGTGATTGGCTCTCCAAGTGTTGTGCGGGAAAGTAGATGTACGGGCTTTTTTTAGAGTGTAGAATAACGTACGCAAAAGGCTTTTTTTTTCGCAAAGAAAAAGCGTCGTCACCAGGTGCGAACCTAAAACGAGGTTTGGGATTAATGGACGCGCAGTGGTGCCGACGCTCTTTTTTTGGCAAGGAATTTTGCGTACGCTGTTCTAAAACTGTGTGTCTGTGTGTGTTTGTTGGGGGGAGGGGGGGGGGGGGGTGTCGGTGGCCGGGTTCGTTAGTGAACCACAACTCGGAGCGCGTGGAGTCAAAGCTCGCGCTGCAGAATCCGTACAGGGATCTTGGGGACCCACGGCGGGGGGACCAAGGGACCGGGACAACGGCGTCTACTGCGATTGGCCAGCAGCGCGCCGATGACCAGTCGCAGCAAACGGCATTGTCCCTTGGTCCTCCCGCCGTGTAGCATAGGGCTCCTTGGGTTCATTCTCTGCACCTGTCTGTTTTGTTCTGGATGAGCATCGTACCGGCGTGCGGACGAGTATCACAACTGCGTAGTACACGTTCAAGTAACTGGATCCTGGCAAAGTAACGCCAAGCTCCCACTATTGTCTCCATTTGTTTTTTTATAAATCGAGCGATCTCTGCTTGAACTCTTCATTCTTGGTGAACCGACCTAAGTTCACTGGTGACGGGTAGCATTTATACGGACGTTTCTTGTATACTTCGATTTTGCTATCCACACACCGGCAAAACAAGCCTAGATCTTCGTATCACCACCCTATGCGGTATCGGTGCTTGGAGGCATCGAAAAATAATTTCCTTGTTTAAAAATACGCATGAAAAACATTATCATCATCGTTAAGTTGATTGCATACACAGCTGCCAAATACGTTTATATTGGTGAAACGCATTCAATACGATGATGCTTCATGGCGATCTTGGTGCGACTGGTTTAGAACTACCCTCTTGAAGCTTCGAATATATGAAGGGGCTGAAATGGCAATTGCCATGGGAAGGGACACCGATCAGCCAATCACCTTGCGAGGTTTTGGTCGCCTCTCTGTTACTATCTGTTATGTCAGGCTAGCAGGCGGGGAAGGCAATGGCACCACTTTCCTGGGATCCAGTGGCACGTTAAGACCCCAATCTAGCGGCTGTACTGCACTGGCTGAAATTTCTAATCTGCTACTGAGACACCGGACGCCCATTAGATGCCGATTAACTTCCGGTTGCCTGGACATACACACAACAGAATTAGTATTTCTTAACCTCACTAATAACGAGTTTTAGAATAACGTACGCAAATGCTTTCTGCGCGCTAAGTAATAGCCACTGTGCATGCTACGAGCCCAAGACAGCGATTTGAGTTGGCGCAATTAGAGATATTGAAGTGAATTTCAAGTTTGCAGTTGAAGGAGGATATTACTTTACCACGATGACCTTAACCCAAGACTAGAGCAGGAAGAATTTATTTTACAATTGTGTAGAAAGAAACAGAGAGAGACAGATAGCATATAAAACATACAACAATGATTTGTTGTTTTTTTTGTTTTTTTTAACGTTGGTGTAAGTTTATAGGGGGACCTTGATTTTATAGGGGGGCCGCTTTTGTACACGCGTGGGCTTGCTGGAGCATTCGGCGTAGAAGGTTCGGTGCGTAGAACATTCTAACCTCGGATCAGCAGGACGGTTCTCGAATTTACCAGAACATCACACTATAGTGGCAACAAAAATGTGTAGCCGCGGCCAGGAATCGAACCCTGGCCTTCTGCGTGGAAGACAAGCGCGATAACCGTTAGGCCACGAGCGCGCTGCCTATTTTGTCAGCTGCGCTCGCAGGCAATATATGTGTTGATGGTATTCTCGCCGATCAGCCAATGTAGTCAGACCGTAAATGATTGGCTTGATATCGTGAGAAACCAATTCAACGTGCCTCATACATTTAGTTCGCATGGCGACGACCCTATAGCAAAGAAAAATTAGGGAGAGCTGCCTCGCCAATAGAGGTATGACGTAAAAATGTAGAACTTTTCGTGTGTTTACAAAACACCGGCTATTTGGAATATTTGAGAAAGTTTTCACAGAACGGATAGCCCAATTTTTGCCTGTCAATTTTTTTAAAAAATTGTAGGAATTATTTTTTTATTAGTACACACGTAATTTCTGACGTAAATATTTGTTTGTATGGAGTTGAATAAAACATATTTCAGGGTTCTTTTAGAATATAAAGAACGATAACCGCTGGCGGGCGAAGAATTAGTTGTAATCGGAGAAAAAAATAATAAACTAACGTTTTCTTTAACCACCGCTGGCTGCTCGTTGCTGTTGTTGTTTCCAAAAGCTAACATGTTTGAACACTCTTTTTTATCTTTTTTTATTCAAATAAGTTAAGCATATTTTTGCAACCTCCGAATATGATTGGAATCGCTTAATTAAATAAAATATTCAATTTCGCGCTAAATTAGTTCAACTGTTCATTTAACAATATTTTTCAAAGCTTAGCAAGTTCCTCCGTGTGACGTATTTAAGATTACGCAATATTATTCCTACTCCCGCCAAACTTATGATTGCTCGTATCGATTGATCATCTGTCCGCTAGAGATATGCAACGCTAAATGTATTTTAGTAACAAAGGACAGAGTTTGTTTCCACCTTTGGAGAGCGAATATAGCAGCTCTCAGAGCAATAATCGTGTGCTCGGACTGCTAAATACGCTGGATTCTTAAAAGTTGTGACGGGTTACGGTCAGGTACGACTGCGAGTTACTACAGCAAGTAAGCATCGCAATACTTGATTAGCGCAGTCAAACCATAAAGCGTGAAGGGGATTTTAGGTGCCAATACCCTCGTCTTGCGCTACACCCTATAGCAACACTTTGTGAGTTGACTTTTCTACGCAACTCAGAGAAAACCAACCACGGCGAACCCAATCAGAATTCCGGCAATTGACCAAGCTCAGAATATCATTGCGCGGAGATCGTGTGCGTGCCGTTTTGCTTGCTTATTCTCCAGTGCTCACGTTGACGTCGCGTGAGCTGACATCACGTGACCTATACACCTAATCTCTTGTTCACGATAAATTTAGTGGAAAACGAACGTCATGTGATCTACACCAACGCAATTTTCCCTCTAAATGTAGCGCGAAAATTGATGTCCAGTGAAATGACGTCAGGGGACCTATGCACCAAGTCAGTTTCCCCCACTACATTTGGAGGACCAATGAATTCAAGTGACCTGACGGTCAGTTACTACAGACACATTTGATACATTTCGAACTCAAGAATATACTCTCTATCTTCTTCTTTCTTTTTAATCGCACCCTTACGCGAAATTTGACAGTCGTTCGCTCATTGCCGGAACAGAGATCTGGAGGAACAGGAGCAGCACCAACGAGACCCGGGCCGGAGTGGCCTTCTCGGCTTTCGAGTGCGCAGCAGGCAAGCGAGCCATAATCGCTCCCGCATCACGACTTCGCAAACTCCTCGGATAAATGCGGAAGATCAACTGGAGCGAGAAAATTGAGAGAAGTGGCGAAAAAAGAACCCGGGGGGTCCGTATTTCTGCCGCACTCCGCGTCCCCGAAATTCCATCGTGGAACCCTTCCTCTTAACTTTTCCTCGCCTGCTCCGGCTTTCTTTTTTTATGTGCATTTAAAGTTTAGGCACTTTTCGTTTAAATTCGCATTTGCTTTTTATTCTTAAAGCACTCTCAGCTTCTCTTTCAGTTAGTCTTGACTACTTTACTTTGATTACCAGGAAGTTAGTTTGTTTTAGATCAAATGATGAAGGAACTGCGAAATATTTAATGCCACAAATGCTGTACTCTATGGGCCACTTTGCACGTAAAACATCACCAGGGGCCGGACCGCAGCGTGCTGTACCAATGTAATGCAACAGTGTCATTATGATCACATTTACCCATAGTGTAAGCAGTTTAAGAGTAAAAAATCGTAAAAGGCATCATCATAAGTTTACTTTCATGACGTACTGAAAAACAAATGCGCACCTTGACTACTTATATTATTGTATTTTCTATTGTTTGTTTCTTTTAATTAATAGTATCGCTCGAAGAAGCGGCCTTGTCGCTTCTATAAAATGTTTAAAGCAAGTGATCTATAAACTCCTAGGGAAAAGCTCGAGTTTGTTCCGTTCACCTTCCCCTTTTGACCAAAAAGCTACGAGCTCAAGCTCTCTTTTTTTTTTTCACGTTTTTTTCGTTGCACATGTTCGCGCGCCATCCTGCAAGGCAGTGTCTCGCGCTCGAATTTTTTTTTACTTAGACGTTTTTGCAGAAGTGTTTAGATAATGAACGACTTTGTGAACACGTTTCAACTGAGGACCCTTGGAACGAAAAAGAAGTCACACGTATCAGCACGGTTTTAATTCGATTTCTGTTTTTATTATTAATGTCACTAAATAGAGTCACTGAGGGCTAGAACTCGAGACTCTTCAAACACGAAATATTAGCCAAAAGTTTCCAAAGAACGCAGATTGGACTTGTGTTTAAAAAGCGAGGTGTCATCGTCCCGGGTGACCAATGGGCAAGCTCCGTAAACTTCGGTCCAGGACTGGTAAGTAACGCATTACTAGTTACTTTTATCTGTAACGAAGTAGCCACCAACATTATTTGGAGAGAAGGAACAAGTAACATTCTTTCGTTGCTTTTTGATGACATAGCGAATGTTCGACGAGTTTAGAGGCTGTCATGAGCGATCCCGCGAGAAGCCGAAGAGGACGAGGAAGAAGGAGACGGGGTGGGGCACACGAGGAGCGCGAGAAAGGATTCGGGCGGTTGTGAAAGGACGGAGCAGACGCAACCAGGCCGGACCTCCGTTGGCGTGACCAGACGTCAAGAGGCCCGACCCACAACCCGCTTCTCACGCAGTCCGGGCGCCAACCTTCCGGAGGTGGACAAGACTGCATGCGTGGCGCAGCTGAACGCCCGCTGCCGCTCCGTGCCACAGACCTACTGGGCATGATTCAAGCCTTTGGCCAACGCTGAACTACCTCGTCTCTACGTCCCTTGGCCCTGACCTTGGCAGACACCTGATCATCGGCTACCACCGACGTACGGGGCCTGATTCAAGCCTTCGGCCAACGATCAACTGCCTCGTCACTACGTCCCTCGGCCCTGACGTCGGTAGACCCCTGATCATCGGCCGCCACGGGTGCTACGCCGCATGGACTGAAAAGTCGTGAGCAAGGGACTTTTAGGGGGCACTCAAACCTTAACCTTTGTTGAAGTGGTGTAAATAGTTTTGTAAATATTCTCTTTCCATACTTCTACAGTGCAATCTGAATTATCCCACAACGCATCATCGTGTCTTCCTGTCATTTCTTTCCAACATCACGAACCTCACGACAGAGGCCAGGACTTCGTATGCAGAAATTCCTCCCCCAAGAAACGAGGTATTTTTCGCTGAACGGGGTAATGTCAGGAATATTCCGCCTTTAAATAAAAACGACACAGCACAATTCGAACCACCTCATCATGCTATTTAAAGAAGCAACATCGTATTTATAAACAAGGCAGCCGAAGGAGCGACCTTAGAAAGGGGAGGGCGCGAGCGGTATCCTGGTAAACAACAGAAAGGCTTACCCCTACACGAATGTCCCTGCTGAGAAGCTGGGCTTCGTCAGGCGGTCAGCTTCTTGCGCGCAAGAATCTATGAGCACCAAAATGTTTCGGTGTCGCCCCCTCGTGGTTTCCATTCGTGACGTCTCGACAAATATTCCCCCCGTGACGTCACGATTTGATTAAGCTCGTCTTTATTGAACCGCCCTTTGGCCGGAAAGGCCTGGAGGTGGGCGGAAAGGGGGAGGTGGGGGAGCTTATATAAAGTGTGGGATGTGATATGCTGACGTTAATTGACCTTCCCCACGACTTATAATCCCGACAATATAAGATCAGTTGCGACTATTCTTAGATACACACCGTCAAAGATGAGTCCGATATTACTCCTATTTCCGTTGAAAGAAGCAAAATTAATTGAACCAAAGACGTCACGGTGAGTGTCTCGGCAATCATAGAAGGCCGTCCACAGCACTGTTTTTGGTTTTTGGTGGTGCCGTTGCAAGTACTACGTTGCAGAGTAATTTGGCCAAACGCGAAAGCAATTGCCCAAACACGTGACAGTTCTTCACTGGTGAACCACACACCGACAAAACGCTGTCACGTGCGCCGCTTCAATACTCTGGTTTGCTCACAGAGGCCAGAACTTTCGCTGTTTTTCAAGTTATACCAAAACTGAGTACATTTCGACCTTGAGGCGCTATGGCAGACTATTTCCGATTTGCGCCGCATTCTCAATTCAACCTTAAAAGGAGCCGTTTAACGATATTGCATAATAATGTTTCTCACTTTCCGCGACATTACTGGCACTGGTGGGACCCAAGTATACTCTCGCGCAACACCACTGACCAAGAAGCTTTTTTGTTGCTGCGTAATTTCGAGTATAAACGCAGACGTCATCTTTAAGTCTTTCCTTCCCAAAACTTGATGATGAAAGTTGAGGGGATCGCTTTGTTCGCCTTGTCAACAATGGTGTCCCCAGTATTTCGTCATCAAGTTTTGCGATCCCCACGGTGAGGACGCGAGCACTGCGTGAGCACTCAATTTGGGCACGTGGCAATCAATGCCTCGACATGCATTCGGATAGTAGCCCGTGCCCAATCGCTGAAATGACGACAACAGCCGAACATTTATAACGTGTGGAACTCCGCGCGTGCCCTGTGGTTTGCCGATCTCAGCACGTGGCTATGACTGGCGATATAAATTGGCTGTAGATCACGTTAGAGCTTGTTCTCGTCAAGGTTAGTTCTGACTGCGAGTTGGGGAAGTTAACTCTGCTCGTTTTTATCGAAATATTTCTGCGACTGCCATGGCGCATATTAGAGGAACAAACTAACGCGTGTTTTATATGTTACGAATGTCAAGGAATAATTCAAAGCCGTATATACTGAAAGTACAAACGTATTTTGCATCGCCCTTTTAAAGACATGATTGTCTCTGTCTTCTGTGTAACGGACGCACAAAAAACACCATCATCAATTTTCTCACACGAAATACTGCTGCCGCTACCCTTGACTCCTGGATACAACCTGAAAGCGAACATCGGAAACTGGTCAATTTTCTTTCGCTTTTTATATCCCAATACAAAGGAGTTGGCCCCCAAGTTTAGCCCAATCTAAACCCAGTTCTTCGTAAAAGCTTATCGTGTACAGTGGCTCCTTTACCGGATATATTGCAAAACGTATTCTGCATCACCCCAGCATATAGGTATCGTACGTCCATGTTCAAAAGTCTATCAGACACCCAAAAATGTCTCACCTGGGTTTTCACGTAATAGTAACCACTATAGTGAGTCCCACCTACCGGAATAAAAACTCCAACATATAGACAACTCAAACTTCTCTAGTGTCGTCGGTCTACACAGGCTTTATCAGGGATCGAACTGGATTTTCTCACACGGAACCAGCGGCTGTGCTCCAAACCATATAGACAGCGGGAACGTTGCCACAACGTCTAGACGTCCTTCAGTTGCTGCCGTTACGTCAGATATAAACAAAAGGAATATTTAAAACTGCAGAACAAACGTAGCTTAAGCATAAGCGGTGGACCCTACGAAGAAGTGGCACACCGCAATGGAGCAAAAGCTCTCATAATCGCCATCGCATTATGCACTCCGTAGTTAGAGAAGAACACGTGACGCTAATACAGGAATAGAACAGCAGAGAAGTCCTTCATATTTCGTTCAACCTTAAGCTGAGACTAGAAACTCCGCCTTCAGCGCGAGCTCGCTGGTTTCCACAGTGTTTTGGTGGCGCGTGACTGCGCATTCACACTTCTGTTATCAAGGGCAGAAAGATCGCTCTGAAGGTGGAACTTCTAGTCTCAGCTTAAGGTTGAACGTAGTATTGTCACGGGTGGTGACCAGAATAACAATAAATAAACAGGAAGAAATAAACGTTTAATGTGGCGAACTTGTGCCGAAAACAAAAAGGGAATACAAAATAATAACAAAGCGTCGCGAGCGTCGAAGTCGGCGAGACAGCAGAGTCGAGCGCTGGGGCGAAACTGAACCCGGTTCGCCACGCGGAGCCCCTAATGTACATGCGTAAGCTTCTGGAATAATCAGCGTAGAATGTTCGACGCGTAGAGCATTCGGACCTCGAACACGCAACAGGATTCTCGAATTTACCAGAAAACTAGATTGCAGGAATAACAAAAGATGCGTCGCTCCCAGGGATCGAACCCTGGCTTTTCGCGTGGGAGTCACGCGTGATAACCGTTAGGCCACGAGCGCGCTGCCTGCTTGGTCAGCTGCGCTCGCGGCATTACTCCCCCCTTTAAAAAGTGCATCGCCCCGATGCAACACAAAACAAAACAAAGCAAATAAAAAGGACGGTAAACTAAAGAGTCATTTGGAAGGCATAATGTCCACAGTCCTATCGGGCGTAGTACGGCTTCAGGCGCACGACGTGGACGACTTCAGGCCGTGGTGGGCGGCGTGATGATGTTCTTGTTCCGTCGGGCATGACCTCGTAGTTCAGCTCCCCGAGGCGACGAAGTACCTTGTACGGTCCAAAGTATCGTTTCAGCAATTTCTCACTGAGGCCGCGGCGACGGATGGGCGTCCACACCCACACCCTGTCTCCGGGCTGGAAGTGGACGTCCCTGCGACGAAGGTTGTAGCGGCCGGCGTCGACGCGTTGCTGGTCTTGAATCAGGAGTCGGGCGAGCTGGCGGACTTCTTCGGCCCGTTGAGCAACCACCTGGGCGTCGTCGCTCTCACTGTCAGCTGGCTCATGGGGCAGCATCGCGTCCAGCATGGTCGTTACTTTCCGACCATGTACCAACTGGAAGGGTGTGAATCCAGTGGTCTCTTGAACCGCCGTATTGTAGGCGAACGTGACGTAGGGCAACACCTCGTCCCACGTCTTGTGCTCTACGTCGACGTACATAGAGATCATGTCAGCGATTGTCTTGTTAAGTCGCTCCGTCAGCCCGTTGGTCTGCGGGTGGTACGCAGTTGTACGACGATGGCTGGTGTGACTGAGTCGGAGGATTTCTTGGGTCAGCTGTGCCATAAACGATGATCCGCGATCTGTAATCAGAACTTCTGGAGCGCCGTGCCGGAGGACGATGGACTCAATGAAAAACTTGGCAACTTCCACGGCAGTCCCTGAAGGAAGGGCTTTCGTTTCGGCGTACCGCGTGAGATAATCGGTTGCGACGATTATCCATCGGTTCCCTTGCGTCGATGGTGGGAATGGCCCAAGTAAGTCCATTCCAATTTGCTGGAACGGGGAAGATGGCGGCGCAATAGGCTGAAGAAGTCCTGCCGGTCTCGTCGGTGGTTTTTTCCGTCGTTGACACTCGTGGCAAGATCGGGTGTAGTGGTGCACTGTCTTCGCGAGCTTGGGCCAGTAGTATTTTTCGCGTATCCTGGCGAGAGTTCTGCTGTAGCCAAGGTGTCCCGCCGTCGGGTCATCGTGGCAGGCTTGAAAAATTTCTTCTCGAAGACTGGAAGGGACCACCAACAGCCACGCCGTGTTGCTGTCGCTGAAGTTCTCCTTGTAGAGCACACCTCGTCGGAGGGAGAAGGTTGGCAGTGTTCGTACAAAACTGCGGGGAACGGCACTTCCTTGTCCCTCTAGGTGCTCGATGAGTGCTCGCAGCTCAGGGTCATCTCGTTGGAGTGCTGCCATGTCGCTGACATCCAGAGCGCCGAGGAAACACTCATCGTCGTCCTCTTTGGTGCAGGCAGGAGCGGCCTCGACTGGGGCCCTTGACAGGCAGTCGGCGTCATTGTGCTTCCGGCCGGTCTTGTACACCACGGTCATGTCGAACTCCTGCAGTCGTAGGCTCCACCGGGCGAGGCGTCCGGAGGGGTCCTTCAGATTCGCCAGCCAGCAGAGCGAGTGGTGGTCTGTGACCACGCGAAAAGGACTTCCATACAAATATGGGCGAAACTTTGTTATTGCCCAGACGACAGCGAGGCACTCCTTTTCAGTAGTTGAATAGTTCCTCTCCGCGTTAGACAGCGTCCGACTTGCGTATGCGATGACTCGCTCTGCGCCGTCCTGCATTTGGACTAGTACCGCACCTAGTCCGGTGTTACTGGCGTCGGTGTGGATCTCGGTTTCAGCAAACTGGTCGAAATGGCCAAGAATCGGGGGCGTCTGGAGTCTTCGTTTGAGCTCTTCGAATGACCTCTGGTGTTGTTCTGTCCACTCGAACTTTACGGCGTCCTTCGTGAGGTGTGTCAGCGGTGCGGACAGTTTGGCGAAGTCTCGAACAAAGCGCCTGTAGTAGGCACAGAGTCCGAGAAATCTTCTCACGGCCTTCTTGTCAGCCGGCGGCGTAAATGCAGCTACGGCGCGGGTCTTCTCGGGGTCAGGTAGAACGCCTTTGTTGTTCACGACGTGGCCAAGGAACTTTAGTTCCCCATAGGCGAACCGACACTTTGTTGGCTTGAGTGACAGGCCGGCGGTCTTGATGGCTTGAAGCACGGCTCGAAGTCGGCTGAGGTGTTCGTCGAAATCTCGTGAGAATACCACGACATCGTCCAGGTAGACGAGGCAGCTCTGCCATTTCAGGCCTGCCAGCACGGTGTCCATGACGCGCTGGAAGGTGGCTGGTGCTGTACAAAGTCCGAACGGCATCACTTTGAATTCGTACAGTCCGTCGGGAGTGACGAAGGCAGTTTTCTCCCGGTCACGTTCGTCGACTTCAATCTGCCAGTAACCGCTCTTCAAGTCCATCGACGAAAAATATCGGGAGTGGCGCAATCGGTCTAACGTATCGTCGATGCGGGGGAGCGGATAGACGTCCTTCTTCGTCACAGCGTTCAGTCGACGATAGTCCACGCAGAACCGCAGGGTTCCGTCCTTCTTCTTTACAAGTACGACCGGGGACGCCCATGGACTTCTTGAGGGTTGAATGATGTCGTCGTCGAGCATCTCCTGGACTTGATCTTGAATCACTTTCCTTTCCTTTAAGGAGATTCGATACGGCGACTGGTGAACAGGGAGTGCGTCGTCGTCGGTAATAATGCGATGTTTCGCCATTGGTGTTTGGCGAACTTTCGATGTCGTGGCAAAACAGTCACTGTATTCGGCGAGGAGATCAACCAGTTGCCGGCGCTTCCAAGCTGGGAGCTCGGGGTCGATGTCGAGCGGCGGCGGCGTCGTGCTCTTCTGCTGTGGCGACGAGGTTTCCTCTGAGACTGCGGTGACCACGGCTGGCGTCTGAAGCTTCTCGGCGTAGCCCATGGTGGTACCCTTCGTTAGGTGCTGCGGTTCCTCTCGAAAGTTTGTCACGAGAACAGTTGTTCGTCCTTCTTGAAGATCCGTTACGCCTCGTGCGACGCCAATTCCTTTTTCAAGGAGCAGTTGAACGCTGCCTTCCAGAAGAGCTTCACCGTGCATGGCTGCGTCGGTTATGACGGCGACGAAAACACTCGACCGCGGCGGCAGATTCACATGGTCGGCTATAACTCGGATCGCGGATGACGTCGTGTTGGCCTCCATCGGGGGCAGGACAGGCTTTCGCAGCGTCAACTGGTTTGCCCCGAGGTCGATGACGGCGCCATACTCGCAGAGAAAGTCCATTCCGAGGATAACGTCCCTCGAACAGTCTTGCAGAACGACGAACTTGACAGGGCACGTCTCACCGTGGATCTCGACGCGAGCAGTGCATCTCCCGACTGGTGTGATGAGGTGTCCTCCGGCGGTTCTTATTTGTGGTCCATCCCACGGCGTCATGACTTTTCGAAGGCGGCGGGAGAGCCTCCCACTCAAGACTGAGTAGTCTGCTCCGGTGTCCACGAGTGCTGATGCGTCGTGGCCGTCGATGACGACGTTTAGGTTATTGGACACCGTTGCAGGGGCGTCGTTTCGGTCTCTGGTAGCGTTCGAGTGGGGGCCCTCCGACGTTCGTGGAGGATCTTGGCGTCGGTCGTCTTCGGCAACTCCACCTCCAGGGGTTGCCGCGCCTAGTTTCCCCGGCGAGGAGCGAGGGGCGACAGGCTTTCACGTCGGGGTCGGTGCATCGGCGAAGCTGGACGTCGCGGCGACGGCGACCGGAACTCTCGGCGGGACGCAGGCTCGGGGGACTGAGGACGTCGCAAGTACTCGTCGATCTCCCGAGGTCGTTCACCATAACGGGGGCGCGGGTCGTTCGGGTGGAACCCGCGCAGCCCGAGTCGTCGGTATGGGCATCGGCGGTAGGTATGGTCTGCTTCCCCGCAATGGAAGCACAGAGGGCGTCGGTCGGGCGTTCGCCACACGTCAGTTTTCCGGGGTGCGCGAGGCTCCGGGCGGGCGTACTGCACCGGGTCGTCGTGGCGTCTGTCGTGTTGCGGCGCAGGAGATTGACGTCGGGGCGGCGCGATATAGGTGCGAGGAGGAGGCGTTGGCCGTCGGGCCACTGCGGCGTAAGTCAACGTGGGCTCCTCGGTGGCTGCCACGGCGACGGGAGCCTCTGGTTGGATGGCTCTCTGAACTTCTTCCCGCACAGCCTCGGCGATGGAGAGCGTCGCTGGTCGGCTTAAGGCTGGCAGCAACCGGCGGATCTCCTCCCGGACGACCTCCCGGATGATTTCGCGGATGTCCGTTCCAGGAGCGTTTTCGCCACTAAGCAGAGCGGCTGCAGTGACGCTTGGATGCCGCTGGTAGTGGGAAGCGCGCGCTTGGAGGGCGCGCTCAATGTTTGTTGCCTCGGTGACGAAGGCGTCGACGGTTGCCGGCGGGTTGCGGACGAGGCCTCCGAAAATGTCGTCTCTCACCCCGCGCATGAGAATTCGTATCTTCTTCTCTTCGGTAGCCCGAGGGTCGGCGCGGGCACTCAGGCGCAGAATGTCCTCTACGAAGCCGGTGACGCTCTCATTGGGGCCCTGGGTTTTGGTTCGCAGTAGGTCCTCGGCTCTCTCTCGGCGGTGGTGGTTGATGAACGTAGCCTTGAGATCGGTCTTGAAAATATCCCACGACGTCAAAGAGGACTCATGATTCTCGTACCAGTGCTTGGCGGTACCCTCAAGTGAAAAGTAGACGTTGTGCAGGCGCTGCTCGTCGGTCCAGCAATTGTGGCGGGCAACGCGTTCATACTGGTCAATCCAGTCTTCGACGTCTTCGTATTGCTCGCCGTAGAATGGAGCAGCCGTCCGCGGTACGACGGGCAGGTAAACGACGGCAGGAGCGGGAGGGGTCTCCGACTGGTTGGCCATCGTCGTCCTCGTTGTTTGCCTGGTCCTGGGTGGCAAGGGTCCTAACTCCGGGGGTAGGCCAAGGGTGCGACGACTGAACCGGATCTCGGTAGTGCCTTCGTTGGTTCTTCGTGGGCTTGGCGTCGGACTTGCACTGCGGGCCCTCGGGGGGGTACGCGGCAGGGGCATGCGTTACCCAGCACCTCCACCAGAATGTCACGGGTGGTGACCAGAATAACAATAAATAAACAGGAAGAAATAAACGTTTAATGTGGCGAACTTGTGCCGAAAACAAAAAGGGAATAGAAAATAATAACAAAGCGTCGCGAGCGTCGAAGTCGGCGAGACAGCAGAGTCGAGCGCTGGGGCGAAACTGAACCCGGTTCGCCACGCGGAGCCCCTAATGTACATGCGTAAGCTTCTGGAATAATCAGCGTAGAATGTTCGACGCGTAGAGCATTCGGACCTCGAACACGCAACAGGATTCTCGAATTTACCAGAAAACTAGATTGCAGGAATAACAAAAGATGCGTCGCTCCCAGGGATCGAACCCTGGCTTTTCGCGTGGGAGTCACGCGCGATAACCGTTAGGCCACGAGCGCGCTGCCTGCTTGGTCAGCTGCGCTCGCGGCAGTATACAGTAGTTGTCCCGCCTCCGGGGCGGGCTTCCTACTTTTGATAGCACTTCGGCTTTTCGTGAACGTCGAGCGTGCAGGCGTGTACTAAATAGTCCGGAAGGGAACACGCGCCTTATGCAGGCCAGGCAAAAAGGATGCCCTGGCGAAATCATGTCAGCGATTATCTTGTCAATAGCTATCCATCCTGTCACTGACTATCCTTTATGTGACTATCCTGTCAGTGACTATCCTGCCAGTCACTATTCATCCCGTCAGTGACTATCCCGACAGTGAATATCATGCCAGTGACAAGGCATCCCGTCACAGACTATCCTATCAGTGACTATTTTAACAGTGATAATCCATCCTGTCAGTGACTATCTTGACATTGGCAATTCATCCTATCAGTGACTATCCTGCCAATAACTATAATGTCAGTGACTATCCATCCTTTCAAAGACTATCCTGTCAATGACTATATTGTCACTAACTGTCCATTTATTCAGTGACTATCATGTCAGCGACTATCCATCCTGTCAGTGACTATCTTGACAATGATTATCCATCCTGTCAGTGACTATCCTGTCAGTGACTATTATATCAGTTACCTTCCATCTTATGAGTGACTATCTTTACTGTAACAATCTATCCTGTCAGTGTGTATCCTGCCAGTGACTATCCTGTCAGTTGCTATCTTGTTAGTGACTATCCATGCTGTCAGTCACAATCCTGTCAGTGACTGAGTATCAATCCTGTCAATCACTATCCTGTCACTGACAATCCATCCTGTCCGTGACTATACCACCGAAATTATGGCAGACGTTGAATTCACTCTAATTCTCCCACCGAAATTCAAGGGCGCACCAATGTCAGCATTGTGCTTGCACCGTATACCGCTTCGTATCTTGCGTAGCCGATTATTGATAATCTCCCAATCGATGTTCTGTGGCGCAACACCTCTCGATCGACTTCACACTCCTCATGCCCTCTTTCTTTCCCTCTCCCTCTTCATCCTTCGAACCAAGTCGATTTGATCTTCTTTTGACCTCTGGTAATAAAAGGGAGGTGCCGAGAGCTAGCGTTAACCTAATTACGCTTTATGTGTTTGCCGGTTTTCGTTCAGAACAAATTCGGAAATCGTATTCAGAGGGATTCCATAAAAACTGACCAAACAAACATGAAAGGTTGCATGCTCGTGTGAACGCTAAGCTGAGAATTATGTATAACGAAAGAAATAATTCAGCGGGTAGGGGCGCATAGATGAGAGAATGGGGTAGAGGGCGGACAGGGACAGTACCGCCTAGACGGGATAAAGCCTTCGGGCTCCTGGCACACGTGATCGCACGCCGCGACAATCAGGTGATGAAGCTGCGCCATTGCGCCTAGGCGTTTCCCAGACACTGGGTTGTGCGCCCAATTATTTTCTTGGAATCCTCATTTGTACATGTCCCACCATTACCTTTTTTTTACGGATTCCCAAGTGTTCTCGCAGTGCCACCGTATCAGCACCAACAGGGCAAAGGAGTCACGTGTTCTGCGCTGTCAAAGGGGCTAGTGGAGAGGCGTTCAAATTACGGGGGAGCTTGGTTTGGCTTGTCGTGTACAGAACTCCGTGTTCACACAATATAAAAGCTATCGACTACGTCGTTGTTCCCAATATTGCGAGGGGCAGAGGTTGCACACGAGTACTGTGTCACAATTCGTCTCAGGTTTGTGGTCAGTCGGTTGTTCACTGATCGAGCACGAACCCCAGGTGAGAGATGCGTCAGAACACAAACAAATATTTGATGTTTTCGTTGTCCCCATAACAACTGGACAGGATTCGCGAGCTTCTTTTTTATACGGCCTGATCCTTCCTATGAAAAAGCATGGGCATCTTTCTGCGGGGGCGGGGGGGCGGGGGGGGGGGGGGGGGGGGGGCTACGACCCAACTATTTTAACCATTCTTGTTGTTCCACCTTGTCGTGGACAAAATGTCTTCATCTACGGTTGCGTGCAACGGCTACTTTAAACGGAGGGATTATGTGCCGGGATATCGCATAAAGAAGCTTATCTCTGCAGCCGCGCTCACGGTGTCTCGTGGGTCTTCGAAGGACCGAATGCCTTCACCCAAAAAAGCTCGAAGAGAACCCGTTTTCAAGCAGTCGGCGTCTGCGCCGAAAAGCAGAAAGCGAAAGGTAGATGTGTTACCTCCCCACGAGGATTGTGAACATACCGAGCAAGATGAACCAAGCGGCTCGCAAGCACATGCTCCCATACTATGTAGCAGTGTTTCATTGCAACCCTAGGTGTTATCATGGCTCACTAGAGAGGCCATAAGACAGAAAGCGCGTATCCTGTCCGGCCGTGTTCCCGTGGGTTTAGTTCTCAACTTAGTCGCTAGGGGCGTGGCGGTTGGATCTCATCCCCAATACAGCTGAATATAAGGTACTCGTGACAGAAAGTTGCAGATATGGGGTGTACATGCTTGTGGTAACGTGCGCGACCACAACCGTCGCTCTGGTCGAATTTCCAGTAGAGTTCCTTCATACACACACGCGCTTTTGCTTGAGTGGTGACATCTCAGCCCTTTCTCCGCCCTATTATTTTTTTAAGTGCGCGCTATTCGGCGTGACTCAGCTTGAGTGCGTAGCCTTGGCTAATGATTCGACGCCATTTTACCGGATAAGTAACGCACCGAGTACGCGAGCGCGTCACGCGCTGGGCCTCCCAGTACAACAGAAGATGTCTTCACCCTGAGATAAAGTCACTGGATCCTGGGAAAGTAGCGCCATTGCCTTCCCTACCTGTTAGCCGGACACAAACGGATATTAACATACAGACAACCAAAACTTCGCAAGGCGATTGGCAAATCTGTTTACGTTGCCATAGAAATCACCATCTCCGTCCATTCAAATCTTCGAAGCTTCCAGAGGGTTGTTCTAAACCAGCCGCGCCAAGATCACCATGGAGCATCATCGTACTGGAAGCGTTGCTCGCCAATATAAGCTTCTTTGGCACTGTGTATGCAATCAACTTATCATTCATGCCCATCTCTACGGATCTCTTACAATTATATTGCTCTTCTTGCGTATTTAAAACCAGTAAAATTATTTTTCAGTGCCTCGAAGCACCGACACAGCGTGTGGCGGTGGTACGAAGATGTACGCTCCGGTGTGTGTACAGCAAAATCTCGGTATACAAAAAACGTCTCCATAAAGCTACCCGTCACCAGTGAATTCAGATTGACTCACCAAGAATGAAGGGGTCAAGGAGAAATTGCTCATTTCACGGATCAAGATGGCGACCATACGGGGAGCTTGGCGCATGTAGCTCCTGTCAGTTGTGTGACGAAATGCCCGCGTGTGAAATAAAACGCGCATTTGCAAGTTAATGTTATGAATTTGTACATTATTCATAATAATATTAATAGTAATTTTATTGCGCATATTTCACATTATAACATAAAAACGCGGGCTCGTCGAAAGCCGACAACGGCTTGCGAGATTAGGCACGACAGCGACATTGGAAATATTCAAAAACATACACAGAATGAAAAAGGAACATCGCCGATAAAAGATACACTTTCGCTAGAAAAATGTCTCCATAAAGCAAAAAGAGACGAGGTTATAAAAACGTAGGGAACACTTGCCATTCCCCCCAAAATATATCGCAAAATCTGGAAGGAAAAAACAAATAAAACAAAAAGAGAAGCCACGTGTTGCGGTAACAGTTACGACAAAAATGTTACAAAACTAGCACCAGAACTATAACTCAAAGTTGCTGATAGCTGGTTCCTAAACGAGAAAACAAGATGCGCGTCCAGTTCAGTAGAACTGGAAACGATAGCAATACAAAAATACACTGAAGTAATACCAACTAATCTTACATCAGCAAATTGTTTTTAGAAGCCTTTTCAGCTGTTCTTCTTTTTCAAATTGATATCAATAGACGCGTCTGGAAAACCATTAGAAATTTCTGGCACATTGAACGAGCGGAGCCTTTTCCCATATATTGCATAATCTGGTAGAAAAAAAACGCCCATTTTTTTTTTTTTGCAAAAAGCGGGAAAGGACGCGAGGGATCTTGAACGTGCTCTGCGAATAATGTTGACTGATGACACATCCTTGACAAAGTGCAAAAAAAAAAAACGCAGAAGGCACGAATATTTAAACATTTCATCACTGGTGATTTTCGTAGATGTGTATGCTACTCCTTTTAAAACACCTTTTAAAATGGTGTCAATATTATTGTGTCAAAACGCAGAACAATTTGCATGCAAAGTAATCTCATAGCGTAGCAAGCCGTAGTCAAAACAGCATTGACTTTCATTTTTCGAACTGTAAAAGGAAGAAATGTCTTTGCGGTATTTAACAAACATGATGATGATACGCTACGAAATTTTTCAGCGACATGACTATGGTGAGAATTCCAGGAGAGATCACTACGAGAAAAAAAAAAGTCCTAAATATTTTGTTTTATTAACATATTCGAGGGGATTGCAGTTGCAGTGTGCACACCTTGATTAATGCAGCACTAAAGGAAAATCGCGGTTTTTCTGCTTCAAATTCCTGCTGAAACACATCATTTTTGTTTTATTAATTATAGTTTTTATCAGATTAGCATCAAATCAGCTCATCAGATGTGTCGCATTATCTTGCAGTAAGGCAACTGCTCTGCAGAAATTAAGCTGTTGTCGCATCAGCAAAGTATCGTAAGCATGTTGAAATATTTCACACCCAGAAAGAGGTTTTGCGAGGTCATTCGAGTGCAAATTAAATAAAAGTGGAAACAGTACAGAACCCTGAGGTACAGTCGGCAGCAAAAGTTTGCGGGGCACGGGAGCGCCAGTCGAAAAAAGAGGCTGCGCCTTAATTCTCACGGCGTGTTGTTGGTCTCAAGACTCACGCTTTGCGCATGCGCTTCCTTTCTTGTTCGCGGTCATGTTTTTTTTTCGCTCGCTTCTGTTCGACGCTAATGAGATAACGGGGACTGACGCGAAGTGCCGCCAAATGTTATACGTAGCATGCGTGAGCTCTGTCACCCTTCACGGTGGCTGAGGCAGACGCTCGGCATAATGGCTGACAGAGCGGCACCTTGCGCAGGTCCCAATTATCTCGTGCACGTTGGGCGGAAGCGAGTAAAGAAGACATGACTTCGAGCACCAAAGGAAGCACATTCTCGAAGCGTGAACCTTGAGGGCGGCCGCTCGCCATCACAAGGCGCAACCAGTCATTTCGGCTGACGCTCCAGCGCCCCGCAAAAGTTTGCTGCCGGCTGTACGCCAGCTTTCAATAACACATTGCGACTCTTGATATCGCACACTGAAACGTGCTGAGTCAACACCACCTAGAATAATGAAAGCCTCCGCATGGTCTCCTCTCCCCCTATGAAACGTCATCAGAGTCGAATCTTTGACGTCCCAGAACTTCCGAGTTATAAAAAGAATGAATAAAGGCCACCTTAACAACGCTGCTTGAAATGTAGATCAAACGTTTAAGCACAAATTCTCCGGGTGAACGCCAAAAAAGCGAAAGAGTGCGAATCTGTTAATATTTTTCGAGTATTCTTGTCAACCAACTTGCCTCCTTCAAGATGTAATATTGTACAGCCAAAGGCCCTCGTTAAATCTTCAACTTTGTTGTCCGTGTAGCATTTGTAGCTTGCAAAGACGGAGCGACCGGAAGTCGCTTGGGACGTAAGTGGCAGTTCATGTTTGTAAACAGCAAAACGTTCTATACCAAATGATTGACGAAAGAAAAGTAAATGCACTATTCCAAAGTTTCTTTATATGTGAAAGACTTCGTACGCTGCCGTTGCCGCGGCAGCGTATGCAACTGCAATCTTTACCGCGAAACGCATGCGGGGAGCGCTTGACGTCGCTCCACACTTCGCACTCTTTCGTTGCCGCGACTGCCCATGCAACCGCAATCTTTACCGAGAAATGCATGCGGGAAGCTTTACGTACTTATCGTCTATCACGTGGTTTCCACACTTGTTTTGTGGTTTTCTTATTGAAACAACTGTCAAAACCACAGTAAAAGGGATAAGGCGCGCGCGATGGTTTTATGCCGACTAGTCTGTCGACTACCGTTCTGTTGACGGACACGAAAAAACTTGACCAACGAGTCATATACAGCTTCGCTGTAAAAGGGTCCCCTAAAACCGTAGTCGAAAATCTTCCTCCGGAGTATTATGTGACTGATTGAATCAAAAGCTTTTGAAACGTTTAAAAACAGCGCGCACGCATACTTGTCGCTATCAAATGTTGCATGTAATAAATCTACGAACTCTTCAAGCACCGAATAAGTGCAACGCCCAGATAAAGCTGCGCTGAGACGGGGATAAAAGAGCAAACTTCCGAAAGAACGCGGTCATTATTGTTTTAATGTTTTTTTCAAGTACTAAGGCTAAACACCGAAGAATTGATATAGGCCTGTAACTTTCAGCACTATCACGCGCACCACCTTTATAAAGAAGTCTGACTATTGCATTTTGCAACCCTGAACGAATTAATATATATATTTTTATATATATGTATAGAAATATTTTGTTTCATAATGTCGCCGAGGATCGCTGAGGCAAATATTATCTGATCCTGGTGATTTATTTCGCTTAAGGCTAAATAAAAACAAGCGTGAATCTTTGAAAGTCACGTTTTGAGAGAACGCGGAGGCCGAGCAATAATTGTCTAAATTAGTGGGAACGATAAATTCATCTTGCGACGTACCCGAAACAGATGCAAAGAGTAAATTAGAAGTGTCAGCAATTGCAGGAATTTAGATCCAAATTTTTTTCGTATCACGTCATCGATGGTTGATCCGGCGGAACCTCCCATAACTTCGTTTACTAATGCCCAAGTCTTCGCAACATGAAAATGTGAAACAAAAAACTCTTTTGAAAGTGTTGTCGTTTAATGGAACGAATTACGTTGACCTGATTTCTATGACTTCAATATTGCAATCTAAATTCTTCGTTTTCGGAAAAACGACTACATCTTGCGCATAAATCATATTTTTCATTTATCAAAGAAAAGACATTTGAGGTAAGCCAAGGTTGATTTTCATGCGTTTTTTTTTTTTACGTTAATGGTTTTGTATTTATGACTCTCAAGTTCGAAATGGTATCGACTAGCTTTAAGTATGCTTCTTGATAATCAATATTTTCAAATAATTCATCCCAATTATGAACAGCAATTAATCTATCAAAATTACCGATATTCACGATCTTTACTTGTTTTTGGTTGTTCTAATATATCCTACGAAATTATGCCAAAGCTTATTCGACATGCCACAAAGCAGTGATCCGCTAACTTGTGTTGAATAACCACAGGAATTACAGGTACCCCCACGTTTCTGATGTTAATACGGTTGATACACGATATAATCAGGTTATCGGACAAGTATTCTTCTCTAGTAGGTGCATTAATTACGCTTTTTGTACGACAATTAGCACAAATATTTAAGTAATCGCACACAATAAATTTTGAAGGCGCAAGAAGATCAAAATTCAAGTCACCCACTGTGCAAATTTTATCTCTAGGGACCATGTTTTTTTTTCGTTTTGTTTTTTACGATTGAGTTTAACTTAACTAGAAAAGCAGATACCATTGCTAAGGGGGACCTATAGAATGCCAAAAGGGATATTTCAAAATTGCTATTGGAAAGTTTTAACGATAGACACTCTGCATATTTAAAAGTTACATCTAAACTTACTACATGCCAATTTTTCTTTACATATAGGGCAATACCTCCTCCTCTTTCTGCATCACGTGTCAAAAATATATTTCTAGATCGGGAAAAGAGAACGTCCTTGCGAAACACCCGCGTCCCGAACGTTCATTTCTGGTATTACAAGAAGGTCGACAAGAGTTTCTGCCGATCGCACAATTATTTTTAATTCATTCCAATATTACTTAATACTTCCTATGGTAGCATGCAGCACCGTGATTGCACTAGCAATAGGCGGAAGGCGATCAATAAACGAAGGGAACTCAGAAAGTACTAATGTTTTTTTCCATTATAATACTTTTTTTAAGTATTCTTATTAAGTATTATTCCTAAGTATTTTTCTTGCCTGCCAGCGATGCGCACCGGTGCTTAATTCTCGTCCTTTTTTTTGCAAATATATAGTGGCGTTCTTAACCCACACTGCCCTGTAAAACTTTTCTGTTCCTTTCATTCGCGCCTGCCAAAACAAGTCCTTTTTGGTTCTTGTTAGGTTGTCATTAGAATATATTTTTGGTTGATTCGATGACCTAGTGAGTGCGGACAGTTTCTTGCGTGCGCTCATCCTAAGCTCCTTGAGAGATACTAGGCTGAACTGGATTAAAATTGGGGGAATTCTCTCGCGCCTAGAGCGAAGGCGATGGAAGGATACCGAATCTGCAGAATTGAAGTCCGCGATCTTCCGCTTGACTGCAAGGTCATTAACAGTGACCTTCATGTCTTTATCAGTCTCATGAGGAATGCCATGTATTTCAATGTTACATCTACGGCTGTACTGTTCAGTTTAATTTAGGTTTGTTTGCATTTATTCGAGCATCAGCGCTCGGAGACTGTACTCTGCAATGGTCATACCTCGGATCTGAGCAGCATTCCTTTTTTGTCATTTGCCTAAGCAAGCTTCATGACAGATTCATACTTCTTTACTGATTCCTGTAGACTCTTCATTGTCTCTTTCGTATAATTTTGCAGAAAGATCACATAGCCGGTCCACATTCGCTTTCAGAGAGTGAAGCAACTCTAGCTTGGTGTTTAAGCCAGCCTGCTGCATAGAAACCTCATCTTCAGCTGGTGACGAAGCCTCAGTGACACCACGCACATTTAATCTACTTTCACGAGTTCTACACGTGCGGCAGATCCATTTATCGCGTTTCGCAGCTCCCATTGACCTTTATGTTTTGTCCGATGCCGGAGCATGCCTCTAGATGGTACACATGATTACAAGAACCGCACTTGTTAAATCTTCCGTCAGAATAGTGGGGCATGGACCAGATATGACTTATTCAAAACTCAAAGTGTTTTAAGGCACAAAAAAGATTTAAAAAAAAAAAACTTTCAAAATGCACTTGTTGCAGTCGACGGCGAAAATGGTAACAAAACTATAAAAACATCATAGTGAATGTAAACGCTAACTTGCCGAAAATGACAAAGTTATTTGCACGCCGAAGACGGGCCGCCGACTCCTCCAAGGGATGCCATGGAAGCCATTTTCTTAGCGTCAACTCCGGTTGCCCGGATGACGATCCTCCATGTGGCCCTAGCGTAGTCGATGATAGCAGCGTCAGTTCCATTTCATCTGGAAGCGGACGGGCACGATGGTGACGCGCCCAGGAACCAGAAAACAGCAGATGTGCCGAAAATGGCAAAGTTTGATATATAACTTGCCCTTTCATAACTTAGAAAATTCAGTCTTCCTTGTGTTGTTTAAAGTCCGAGCAGTGTAGAAAACAAGCTTGGGGCATAGATGGCGAGTTCCCGCCAGTATGTACGTGCGTTCTTGCTAGGGTGACCAGACGTCCCGTTTTCGCCGGGACAGTCCCGTTTCTGAGGTCCGCTTTTGCCGTCCCGTCTTTTTGTCCCAATAAAGAATCATGTCCCGTTTTCGCAGGAGTGCATAGTTTTGAAATTGGCACCAAGCGAGTTGAAGCAAACCAAAACTATGGCTACTCGTTACAAGTATTGTTTACGAAAATTACCGTAGGTACTTTAATATATTTACCCAGAGAGTAAAATTTAGAACTGTTCTTGCCCACAAACACCTTCTAAATGGGTCCATGGTACTGAACTGTGAGTGTAACTGTTCCAGAGCTTGGTGCAATATGGTAAAGTTTTGAAATAGGACCAGTTATTTAATTAAATTTGTTCTCCCAATCTCAATCTTTAGTACCCCCCCCCCGCTGGGATGTCCCGTTTTCTACCTTGAGGAATACGGTCACCCTAGTTCTTGCGCCACGTAAAGTTTGCAGCAATGACAAAAAAAAAAAAAGGTATGATGTAGAAACCGCGTTGCATCTTCATTATTGTTTGCAAGAATTTCATGCGCAGTCCTTCTTTTAATGACAGGTCACCCTGTCTCAACTGGACACTGCGAACAAAGCCTGTTTTTTATGATCGTCCTAATTTGGTCGCAATGGACCTTTTTGAAAAGTAGCGCGCGCCCTCAAGCGGCGCCCGTGAGGCATTATGGGAACAGCGAGGGTCGCTGTTCCGTCTTCCGCTGCTACCGTCGAACCGCCCGCGAGAACCACGCTGCCTACGTTTTCTCGTTGGGTCCCTGTGCACGGCAGACGAAAATCTTTGCAGCGCCCTCTGCGGCGCTGCGTTGCCCAGAAGAGGTGAGAAACCCTCAATCACAGCACGTCTGTCTGCGCCCTTTTTTGGATGGACAATCATCCTGGATGGGCCACCTTTTGCTTTATTGGGCCAGCGCGCTTGAGCCACGCGACAAAGGAGCGAGGTATCTCTCGTGCATCCAACGTGTTTTTCTTTTTTCCTTCGCTAATCAGTTGAAATAGTTGGTACGTTTTATTTTCCTTCACCAATAAAAGAAACGCAGCTCATTTCGACAACGTTTGAAGACCGCTAGATCCCTAGAATGCACGAATTAATTAAGAATTGTGCTGCAGTTCGGGCGGTAACGGGCGTCACCTAGCATGCAAAAGCTTTAGTAGGCTAGACTTGACTTGGCTAAAGGGCGCTACGCCCTCACAGTTCCCATAATGCCTCGAAACGCTCACTGGTGGCACTGGCGTTTCCAGAAAGGTCCAGAGTAAGAGTATCTTAAATTATGTATTATAATCTTGTTTTGTTCTGGCCTGTACGATCCTTTTACTATTTTCACTTCACGCCTTGCCCACTTTTCAGAGCGTGTGGCCGAACATGTAGACTCGGCGTCGTCGCATTTTGCTTTCTTATTGTTACGAGACAAAAAAAGACCGTCTCATTCTTATCCCCCAAACGCTTTCCCAAAACAGGACGGAACAAAAACAGATCACCGACGACGACGAGACGACGACGACGAGACAGCAAAAGGACCATCCGCTTTCCTCCAGCGCTCTCCACGCTGCACCCATCTCTTCATTTTTCTCCGTCCCTTCGACCCGACAACGTCACGTTCGCATCTCCATCCTCCCCCGTTTCTCCTCCTCCTCTTTCCCCCTGCTCTCTTTTACTCCCCCATTTTCATCCCTCGGATCGATTGTGTTCACTGTCCGGCTACGGAATGAGAGCAAGGTCTCGCGGAGATTGATAACGAGCACTAACCCGACGAAAGGGCGCTGAGCAACCAACAAATATGGCCGAATCAAAGGGCGAAAGAAAACAGCAAAATAAAACGGTTCCGAGAAAAATATAAAGCTGACCTGGCAGTCTTTTTTTTTTTCCGCTTTGTTATTTTCTTTTTGATTTGTTTGTTCCAGCAATGGAACTACTACCACGCGACAGTATAGTGTCGTCTGTTTTCCTCGCGTCAAGTTTTGCTATGTGTATAACGTTACGCAGATAATGGAATAGACTGGCATTCCATACTGATATCTGTGAACGCGTCTCTGTACTTCGTTCCACCCCTAAGCTGACAGTGCGGTGGGAACTACCCTTCTCGCCGGGCCAATCAGCCGCCTTCCTTTCACCACACGGCACCGCTCTCCGCACATGAGTGTGGGCGGTAGAAGGTCACGTGACGTAAGATAGACGTCTGATTGTTCTAGCGAGCAGGCAGCTTTCCCCGCACTGTCAGCTTAGGAGCGAGCGGAGTAAGTAGTCCACGGAGCGCGTCCGGTTTCCGCTTGGTTGTTTTGCCTCGCTGTCGGATTCGCCTTTCTCTGTGTTTTTCACTGATGGATGGCACAGTAGCATACCGTGTCCCTTGTTAACGTGTTTCCTTCGCGCGTGTCACAGCGCGAGTGTGTGTTTGTGTACGCTAGGAGGCAGGCTCGGATTTCTCTTTGCCTATTTGGGAAGTTCGGTGTGTGTCTCTCTGCTCGTCTGTTTGAAAAGCAGGGGGGCTGGAGCTTGCCGGAATAAGAGGAAAGGAAGGTCATAGCCCTTTCTCCGACATCGAGGTTGGTCGGAGCGCTTGAAGAGGCTTTCAAGAAAGATGTTACAGGAGCGTTCCAGGAGCTGCGCTCGACGCAGCTGGAGCGAGAGGCGTGTCACACGCGACGCAAAGCGTGGCCTTGACGAGACGCCACGACGCAGCTGGATTGATAGGCGAAATCAACTTGGCTGCAGGTGAACTCTTCGGCAACCGCCCTTATCGAACCGCAGACAGGGCTTTAATTTGTTAACGCCTCCCCGGTGACGGCCCTTCGTTACACTTGAGCGCAATGCGCTTCGCGTCAAATTCAGCCCACAAACTCAATCTGTGTTAAAAACGTGTTTTTTTTTTTTTTCAGTTGTATCTAAGATTATCTTCAGTTCAGCTTTCAAACGTGTGTGTGTGTGTGCGTGCGTGCGTGCGTGTGTGCGTGCGTGCGTGCGTGCGTGCGTGTGTTATTCATCATCGATATCGGAAATGCAACAATGGCTTCATTTAGAATTAAAGGTCGTATCCTCAAAAGCAAACGCTCTCGCCTTTGTGATCGTAGCATGATAACCCAGATAGTAATGACCCGCGCCAACGAGGGCTCTTTGCAAGCCGTCGAGGTGATCGATAAAAATAAAAATTCAGATTATCTATGGTGCATCCAAGCCCCGGAGGACATGCGCTCTTATCAGCCTTACCTTTTTATCGACGCGCAATTCAAACCCCTCTAAAAAAAACTTTAACTACGTGCGAGATGGTACATTATCAGACGTTACAATTCTAAGCCGAACAAGGTACCGAAAGAGTGTTCGATAAACGCTAAAAAATGTCTTCATTTGGACCTCAAATATAAAGTAGCTGCTTTAAAGGGACACTGAACCTAGTGGGAAATATATCGTTCTACCTGGTAAGGAGAGTGCATCACGATCATCTGGTGGGCTAGTTGGTTGAGCATTACGTGGTTACGTAATGGTTAAGAGGGGCCTGTCTCAAAATAAATGTCTGTAGAACAGAAATTATTTTGGCCAATATCTATGCTACAGTGCGAAGTTTTCGATTTGCGGGCGAAACCGAAACTGCACTCCTGTGGCATGATGATGATAGCACTTGTATCCAAGTAGTGTGCGCTCTGAGGCGACACTAAGGTCGAGCGAACTCGGAGCACACACTATAGTTGGGTACAAACGCTATCATCATCATCCCACAGGGGCACAGTTTCAGTTTCGCCCGGAAATTGAAAAACAAAATCGTATTAAAACATATGTATTGGGCAAACATTGTCTCTTTCTTTTTTTCGACAAACATTAGTTTTGAGGCATGCCTCTCCCAACTGAAAAGAGAACAAAGATTGCTTAGGTTTAGTGTCAGTTTAATGATGGCATAAAGGCTGGTTCAGACGTTGGCGTTTTGTGTACCACCAATGGCATTAAGACCGCTTGTGACTGCTTGTGATGAGATGATACTACGTCTTCACTTCGTTTCATTTTAATTAAAGGGACAATCAAGTGCTTTTTGTAGAAGCTTGTTTTTGATGGCATATTGTTTGTTAAGCTTTAGTCAATAAAATTACCTGTTTTAGATGGCAAGAAGTCCTAGCAAACAACAGCAACACAAAAACTATTCTTTCTTTTTTTTATTTCTTTTTTTTTTTGGGGGGGGGGGGGGGCGAAGGCATTCTTTGGTCCCTACCACCTCCATAACATTTGACTAATAGAAACAGTTAGTTACCTGTAGATTCCGAACGTTACTATTATTGCTCCTTTTAGGCGCGTTGTGGATTATATTTTGACAAAAAGGTCAAATATTTGGGTATAGAAGACGGAATACTGCAATTTGTTTTTGAAAACGCCGTCTGACGGCGCGGGGTCTGCACCAAGGCACAAAAAGAGGGGCGATGTCACGGTCTTCAATTAGATTTTTAACAGAAAAATCTCCCGCCCATGAGTGTAATTTCGTTGTTTTGTTAGGAGACTTTGAGCACGCAGATTAAGTTAACAGCAAAAAAAAAAAAAAAA
Source organism: Ixodes persulcatus (assembly GCA_013358835.2). Taxonomy (NCBI): domain Eukaryota; kingdom Metazoa; phylum Arthropoda; class Arachnida; order Ixodida; family Ixodidae; genus Ixodes; species Ixodes persulcatus. Next base: position 225,585 of record JABSTQ010009679.1, on the reverse strand, counting down.
AAAAGACGGTCTCAGAATCCGATTGAGTGCCCCTTTAAGTCCAGACGCAGCCGACGCTACGAGCTCATAGGACCAATCATACGGGTCTATATCATCATCAAAAGCGTCTTTTGATGATGATATAGACAATTTCTTTATTTCTTCTGGGAGCTTTTATGTTCGGGAAAATGTATTAACGAATTGTTTGTTTTCTTCAATTTTCCAAGAAGCGTGAACTTTTCTAGTGTGAACTACCATCTGTGCGATTTCTTTATGTCGTTCCCCCGAGAAGTTCGACCTTTTTCATTTTCTATCGTCTGTGAACGTTAATGAATTGTATCTCTTGGATTTTCTATCTTGTGCTACCACATCAAAAGACCGCGAGGTTCTTCTGGGGCACGAAGAAAATATAGAATTATTGTAATGGTGTTCGTCATGTGTTTGTTCGTGTTCTATCATCGCTGAACCGATCCTGAACAAAAAGGTTCCAGTGACTCGCGCTTTCGACATTGCTTGCTAGGTCAAATCAGCTCGTAGCGTTGGCTGCGTCTGGACGCATTGTGCGTAGACGCACAGTGCGTCTTCATGAAACGCAACGTAACGCAGCACGACGCAACGCAAACGTCTAAACCGCTCTTAAAAGTTGAGGCCACCATAGTCGCTGAGAGGATGACAACGGAAGAAAGGGCCGTTGATTGTCCGCCTTCAGCGCGAGCGTTCTACCTTTGATAACACCTTAGTGCCACGTGAGGCCCGCATGTACTCGCGCAGCCAAAGCACCAAGGAAGGCAGTGTTCGCGTGCTGCTGGAAGCAGGGATTCGGAAAGACACTCCCTGCCGTTCTCTTCCTGCCAGTGAAAGTCATTTTTTCTATTGTTAGTTTTTTTTTAAGTGTATTAATTGTGTTCAGAACAGGCTGAACTTAAAGACTATTAATTATCCAGATCCCGTTATTTACTTGTTATGTGTCTACTAATTTCCGCGTTTCTTCGTTAAACCACTTAACCCTTTGAAAGTGGTCGCCATATATATGCACGGCGGCGATTAGACATTTCAAAGTACCCACCTTAACGCTAAACCACGCGCACCGCTAAAGTTGCTGCTATTTCTTATGTCTTCGGTGGACTATATAGGCGTTATATTCGCGCAGTGTTTCGCTTAGATGGGGCTATTTATGCTTCTAAAATTAGACGCTCCCCGCACGTGATACACGTGAGGTGGCCGCTTCGCATGTACGACTAGTTTCACGGTAACTCCATTCACCCTTAAGATCAGACTAGAAGCTCCGGCTTCAGCGCGAGCTTTCTGCCCTTGCTAACACATGTGTAAACGCGCAAGCACGCGCAACCAAAGCACTCTGCAAACGAGCGAGCTCGCGCTGAAGCCGGCACTTCTAGTCTCAACTTAAGGGTAAAAATGTTTATTTTTTATTTAGGTTTTTATCGTAAATCAAAATTGAATTTAGAGGGTAAAAGCTTACCATCCAATGGAAAAGTTCCGTGAAGTACCTCCAGCTGGAACTATAAGAGAGCTAGAATATTGCAGAAGTGGACGCGCCAAAATAAAACCGAATAGAGGATAGGTTACAACTTTTTACCTTCAATATTTCATTTGATGCTTCTAAACCTAAGCAGCTTGAAAACTCTGTTGGTGATTCCGCTACGTAATTAAGAAAAAAAACTTGTGCATTGACCCTTTCTGTATACTATACCTTTTTAAACAAACCTCAACACCTAAGAATCATATTTGTGGGGAAAAAAAGCTCGACCGTCAAAGAGTTAAGCGAAAGAAATGCTACAACATCTAGTGATTGTATCTCTAACCTTGAACGTTTTCCTTCTCATTCTGTTACGTTATTTTGCGGAACTTCAGGAGTATTTTTATTAATTCAGCGGGCGCGTTAAACATGTGAAAAGTTTGTGGCTTATGTATACAGATTTAGTTAACTAACAGAAGAACTTTTAACCTTAAAAACATTAACTAAAATTATTTCTGGCGCAGCTTCATGAACGAAGCGAAGCGAACACGCTTTCTTGAGCAGTCTGCCACAAGAACGCGTTTCATTACTAAAAAATGTAACGCTTCATAACGGAGCCTCCGAACTCCCAGAAATGTGTTCCTCCGTTCGTTCGCTATCCCTCCCGTCCTGTGTGTTTGAGCACGCCCCATGGGTGCTTAAATAAAGTGATGTACACAAGCACATGTTCGGAAGTTTAACTAATATACTCATCCCTTACCAGCAATCGAACCCATAACCTCCCTGGTACGCAGCCCGATGTTCCACCCCTACGACAGCTGGACTACTTTCTGCATGCACCGGCTAAGCGGTATGCACTACAGTTACCACACGCCAATACTCTCCCTGGCCCACGATGATGTTTTGAGCGGAATGATGGCAATCATAGTCGCTGAAAGGACTAGAATGGCAAGGAGGTCTTCACTTGTTCCGCATTCCAGCACGATCTTTCCCACCTTCGGAAAGAGACGCCCTGCATTTCTTATCCTGTCAGTCGCTATGACAAAAAATATGTTAAATTTCACTCATCAAAACGAATATCTAACACGGAGATGGAAAACTTCTGCTGGTGACCCCAGACGTCTTGGGTTCTGTCCTCGCCCCCACCATTCTCCACACAAACGGCACTGTTGTTTTTTTGTTGTTTTTTTTTCAGCGTGAGATTGCGTTTTGTTGCGTGACACACTTCAAAGAACTCAGGTTAGAAATCGCACTATACATGCTAAGTTTTTCTCTGGAGCAGAGAAACGAGTCACTTCATTTTTGACAGGCAGGACTCATTTCCGAGATTTTGGTACATTCCGCCCCTCAGCAAAAAAGCTGCCAGAAGTAGATTTCGGTCGAACTGTCAACGTTGTTATATTTTTACGGAGATGTATAGCTGGACTGCAAGATGCTCTAGTTAGTTGTATATCGGAAGAGTACTAAAAGTGAAAAGAAACACGGGATATAAAAGAAAAGAACTATGCGCTACTAACAAAGGAGCTTTAATATAAAGCATCTAGATGCATTTCCATTGTTTTCACAATAGTGACGCGATATATTCTAATACCTTTTAATATATAAGTGTAAGGTCGAAGCACTGATGAGTTTTGTTTCACTGGCAAGGTGGATATTGAAAGCCTCGAGAACCTTTGTTGGAGTTGCGTTTATTGAAACAGCCATACCACAATATTAATTATTGCTAATTAGAACCTCGCGAACATGTATATTTATGCCTATGCCCAACGTCTATTTTCGTGTTAAGTCATATGAACAACCTTTACAAAATCGTGAATTTAAGCCCGCCATAATAAAAGCCTAAATATGAACAAAAATAATAATACTGTTAGTCTCATCGGATACGTCGAGCGTAAATTGTTATCGTCTCTATAAGACTCTTTTATTCCTAAAAAAACGACGAAAAAAGGCCCACAATCTTGCACAAAACATTTACGCTGTCTACATACCCACATAAAGGGTTTCTCCTTGAGACCACTCCTGAACCTTTTGAAACCGTCTTAAGATCCAAGCAGAAGTAAACATTTAATGTCTCGCGCTAGGCCAGATGCACAAAGATGTTTTTTTGGGTGATCTTCGTAGTCGTCAGTGACCGAAACAAAATGCAATCAAGAGGGAATGTTGCCTTGTTAGGTTCTTAACGTGACTTTCTTTCTTCACGCTTAAACCCGCAGTTCTATAGCATAAAAGCCTAATTCGCTAGGTTTTGAAGATGCAATAACATTGAAAATAGAAGGGTTTACGTGCAACGTTGCAAAGAGAATCAAGATCGATCACTTGAAAGAAAGCAACCAGCCTTGTTTTTGTTGTTTACTTTGCCATCCCTTTTGCTTAGGATGTGAAAGGTGTGGGCGCACGATCCTTCTTACCTCTCAGTGTGTGACACACTAAGGAAGGAAGTGGACGCGAAGCAAAGAATGCTGTTTCAAGTTGAACGGTGAGTCAGTCCGTGCTTTGCGGTTACATTTCGCGATGTGAGACTTTTATTGTCAACACGCTCGTCCCGATTTCAATGTTAGCGTAAGCTGGCAATTAAATGAATCAAAATCAATTTTGAAAATCACCGATCACGGTGGTATCGGTACTAAAACAATAAGAATTCTCATTGATCATTTGAGTGATTGTGTTATAAAGAGTAAAAATCGGGACAATAGAAGTAGTTTATTGTCACGCAATCATGACAGTAGAAGTAGTTTACTTTCATGCAATCATGACAATAGAGGTAGGGTTCAGTTACGCCATCATGACAGAAGTAGCGCACATTTACGTAGTCATGTCAATAGAGGAATCGTACAGTTATGCCATCATGAAAATAAAAGTGCCGTACATATAGGCAATCATGACAATAGAGTATTGTACAGTAACGCAATCTAGACCATAAAAGTAGCGGACATTTATGCAATCGTGACAATATAGGTATCGTACAGTTATGCCATCATGGAAATAAAAGTAGTGCACATTTACACAACCATGACAATAGAGGTATCGTAGACTTATGCCCTCGTGTAAATAAAAGTAGCGTACATTTACGCAATCATTACAATGGAAGTACCGTACAGTTACGCAATTATGACAATAGAAGTGACGTACGTTTACGCAGTCATGACAATAGAGGTATCGTACAGTTATGCTATCATGAAAATAAAAGTAGTGTGTATTTACGCAACCATGACAATAGAGGTATCGTACAGTAACGCAATCATGACCAATTATGACAATAGAAGTAGCACACATTTATGCAATCATGACAACAAAGGTATCGTACGGTAACGCAACATGACGATAGAAGTTGCGTACGTTTACACAATCATGACAATAGAGATATCGTATACAGTTACGCAATCATGACAATAAAAGTAGCGTACAGTTACGCAATCATGACAATAAAAGTAGCGCACAGTTACGCAATCATGATTGATTAGAGACTCCAGCGTCCTGAATTGTCTTCGTATTGAACGGTCCAAACTAACCCCAGCTCCGAGGCCCAATCCGTATCAAAACAAACATAAATAGTTTGTTATGCTTCTGCTAAAATAATCAGAACTTTGCGCAAGCTTCTATTTACAATGTGGATAATCCTCGAGCTTGCGACGCAACTTGAGTGCGACTTGGAGTTTTCGAAATACCACTTACGTTCCTCAGACAAAACCCTAATTAAATTCGCTGGAACAAAACGGATACTTTTAAGTCTAGCATATGTATACTGAGCTGATGTATATCGTCCATTTCATTCACTTCATGCCTCCGGCCACACTGGTATAGATATATTATATTTGTTTGTTTGTTTTTGTATTGTTCTGTTTGGTTGCTAGTCTGTTTACTTGTTCATATTTTATTATTAATGCGCCTGACATTTCTTTTGCATATTCGAAAAACCTTTTCTGTATTGGAATGTGGAACATTACAATGTTTGAGTCCTTCGTCATGTTATTTTATTTCTCTCTCAATCGCCGAAAAAAATATATAATTTGTCAAGTCTGCTCTCAAATGTTCCTTTTGCAAGCATGCTTCATATATCCCAAGAAAAGCTCCGTGTGTGTACCACGACTACTGTTGCTGTGGCTGTATAATCATCAGGCGACTGACACAGGCTTCGCAAGGTTCGTGACTTTCTTGGGTTCACCGTGTCTCCCAAACGTGTGTTTTATTGCTCGTTTCAAATTACTTCGTGTCTGTATCCTCTATTATATGATCGCGAAGAGTTCGTTGAAACTCAAAAGATAAACATTATATCCCTGTGGGGCAAACACCCACAGGGTGTTTCGTTCCGCCCACGTTACTGCCACCAGGACACTAGCCTTGCGTGGTTGTACGCTGCTGTGTCGAGCCACGGGGTGACACGTGCCTAGAAATACCCTCCGCAAGTGAGACAGTTTTGCTCTGTACTGAACTTTTAATGCGGCTAGTTAACCCGATAAATGTTTGTAGATAAAAATTAATCAAAGCGGTGAAACCTATAAAGTACAGAAAACATTTTCCTTCCCTTGATTTCAGGTTCTACACTCTTAAGCTTTCTACAATCGAGAAGCGAAAGCGATTCTTCACTTCTGGTCATTCAACATCTTTTTTTTTTTTTGATCTCAATGAAGCACTTTTATTTTTCAACGGAAAGCATTATAACGAGTAGAACATAAGCAATATAATGTCGGTCGTCCCTTCATCGACTGACCTTATCTTGAAGCGCTGAGCAATGTCAATAAACGAAGAGGTGATGACAAGAGCACTATTAACACAAAAAATACACGAGAAAGTACTGCCAGCAAAAGATCACGAATTCCAGAAGGGTCCAAAAAAGATAAAGGTGGAAAAGATCCAAAGGGAGAACGGAGGAAAAATAAAAGTCATGCAGGAAGGGGTGTGAGGAATACCGTGTATTATCTTCATCCAGTCCGGCACTTCACAAACTAGATGAGAAAAAACGTACATAAAACAACGACAAAAAAAAACAACTCTGATTTGTTATTTTAATTTATAACAGAGATACGAAACCCACGCTTGCGACGCCTAGTTCTACAAAACGTAGGGTATACGGTTCTAAAACAATTAACCACTGGAGTTTTAGAAACGGATGATATGCGATGACGGAGCACCCCGCGTGCTTGGAATGTCGCGGCGACAGCCCGCCCCTACTTCGTTGCTGTGGAACGCTAATTATGAACCTAGAAGCGAGCCAAAGTTTAATAATACGTTTTCTCCTCAGAACCAGCCGGAGTGTCCTCTCGAGTGACGAAAACAAATATATCTCCCGGGTACAATAAACTTCTAAGCACAGTTCACTCAGTGGTGGTCCTGTAAGACAAGGCAACCCCAGTCACAATTTGGCCGCTGTACGATTCCTCGACAACTTTCTGCATATGTCTTACTTCTATGTGTGTATATAATTTACCGTTTTATCTATTACCCTTTTTTTTTTTGCTCTCTGTCTCTCCGTCTATCTTCTCTTTTCTGGGCCTGCCACCCGCCATCCGTGAAGTGTTCGGCTCGCCCGTTCAAACATACGCTGGGTGGAAAAGTAACGCGCGAAGGTTGACTCATTGTAAACAGGAAGTGAGCCTATAAGCGCCCGTCGCTCCGTCGCAATTTTCATCTTGTTTCTTTTCCTTCCTTTTATTTGAAATACTTCATATTTTCTTCCTCAGTTGTTTCTGGGTTTCGTTACATTCTGAACCTTAAAAATATGTTATATTTTTAACTGCTGAAGTTCAAACAGCGTGGATCTTTGATGTTAGGTTTCCAGCACCGCGGCAACTAAGCTGTCTCATTTAAAGTCGTCGTTATCGTGAAAACGCAGTGGCTTGTTAGCCGCCGCTCTCACAGTAATCCTGCCCTTAGTTTCGTATTATGCTGAACACAGACATCTTAGCGCTATTATTCCGCGCTGCTTGACACGTTCTTCCAGGCTGATAGGCATCTATATTTTGAGTCGAAGGCTTAATTCTGCCTAAGCCGATTTTGTTCTTCTCTTAGTTTTCAAAGACACTGAAAACTCCTTTGCTCGACTTATATGGCGGTTATCTGAAAACAAAAATGAGGCCAATTATTATAGCCTCTTATCTTTATATTTGTCCTTTTGAATGTTCCTTGCTCGAAACGACTACATTTATTAATCTTTTTCCGGGGAAAAAAAATTGCGCCGCTTGAAAAAAAAAAAAAAAAAAAAGAAAAGGCTGGACGGAAAACTTTTAGCACCGATCGAGAGATTAAATTTCGGAGTGTTCAGTAGTACACTACAAGTCAAGCAATGTACAGTCGGGAGCAAAAGTTTGCGGGGCACGGGAGCGCGTGCCGAAATAAAGCCCCTTGATAAAGGCGTTTTTTACAAGTACCGCCAACCATTGTTGTGGAAACGCGCGTGACACGTGCCACGAGCGGGTGCTCTGCCGCCATTCGCTTCCAGGGGCCGCTCATTTCAGTGCTGCGCCGCCATGTGCTTCCAAGGGCCGCTCGAGACACGGGTCACGTGCGCTCGCGCATTTGACGCTACTTGCAAGACAAACGCAAACATATCGAGGGGCTTTATGCCGAAATGCATCGCCGCGCCGTCCGACGGCGCGCCGCCGCATTAGGGAGCCGCACTTTGCGCATGCGCGCCTTTCGTGCTCGCTATCATGTCTCTTTCGCCCGTTTCTTTCCGACGCACTCCTGATAACAGAAATCGGCGCCAGGGGCGCAAGTTAGCGCTTCGCTGGCTGTCACTCTGCGCGTCTGCTTCAGCCGCCTCAGCCACCGCGTGGGTAATTCTGAAGAGGACGCGAGGCATGACAGTCAGCGAAACGGCAACTTGCGCCCCTGGCGCCGACTCCGGTTATCAGGAGTGAGTCGGACAGAAACGAGCGAAAGAGACATGACTGCCAGCACGAAGGACAGCGTATGCGCAAAGCGCGGCTTTTTAATGCGGCGGCACGCCGTTGCACGGCGCAGCGATGCATTTCGGCACGCGCTCCCGTGCCTCGCAAACTTTTGCTCCCGACTGTACAGTACCTAATAGGCAGACGACGAGGGTCGGAGAGACTGCTCCCCATAGACTTTTACAAATGTCGCCTTCTGCGTGCTGCCATCTTCGTCTGCTAGGCTGTGGAGGGCGCTCTGAGCATGAGCTGTTGCTCTGGTGTGAGGTATATCAGACGCTGCGCAGGCGTCTGCAGCTCCGTGACTCAGCATTTTTCGCCCGGGTGTTAAGCGGTGAAAAGGTATATTCTTACACCCCTTTCTTAATCCTATCAATGCAATATATGCCTTTACAGGGCGTTTCTTTTGAGCTTTAGAAGATTTTTTTTTTTTAAAGCTGTGAAAGTTACACTATTGCAGTTTGTGCAAGTGAGTTAATGACCAGGGGGGGGGGGGGGGGGGCGGGAGGTACATAATACAGTGGAATAATCATCAGGGTAAGTAGCCTAATTCACTAAAACTAGCTCATAAACTTTACTTAGTGAAAATTAGCGTATGGTTTCAATTACAAACTTGCTGAGCGTCACTTGAAACCACTAGATGAGAGAATTTTAGGCACATTTGAAACGCGTGGGAAATGCATTGGTGAGGTTAAGTTACCACTCTAGCATCAGAAGCAAGTCTGCACATTGGGATAGGCACACGCACGGTTTTATTTATGTTCATAAGGTAAAAAGTTAATAAAATAACGTTTACTTAATTACTTTACTTATCGCGAAAGCTAGCCCCCATATTATGTCCCCCCTGAGCGTATAACTCATATGCACAAATCGCAGTAGTCTTTTCACGGTTCTCTTCTTTTTAGGAAATCTGTAAAGCTTAAAAAAAGATACTATATATATATATATATATATATATATATATATATATATATATATATATATATATATATATATATATATATATATATATATATATATGCTGTAAACGACACAAATTTTCGCGGGGACCTAATTTTCGCGAATCGCCTACAATTCGCGAAAAATACGTCCCGCGAACAATTCGGGCAATATGTGAACGCTACGGAAGCTACACTCGATTCGCGAAAATTAGAACCCGCGAATAATTTCAAATTTTCAGCGATTCGCAAAAACTTCAGCCCGCAAAAAATAAGTTATTTACAGTATATATATATATATATATATATATATATATATATATATATATATATATATATATATATATATATATATATATATATATATATATATATATATATAATACCGGGTGTTCATTTTTAATTCGAACAGATTTATTACAAAAAAATCCGTAAAAGATGCACTAGTACGGTTTGTTCAAGTGAGTTATACGGCTAGAGGGACAATATGTGGGTGGCTAATCCTTGCGAGAAGTTGACCAATTAATTAAAATTCGTTAATTAACTTTTTAATTAATGAAAATAGACATATGGTTCCAATTAGAAACTTACTCAGCGTCATCGAAAACCCCTAATTCAGTCATTTTCAGAAAGACTTTGAGCGCGTGAGAAGCGTAGTAGTGCACTAAAGTTACCACTCGTGGAGCAGGTACAAGGCTGGGGCTAGATAAGAGACGGAAAAATCGCACGGGCGCCTTATCGCACCCTCTAGCTTTGTACCTGCTCCACGAGCCGGTCAACTTCAGTTCACTACTACGCTTCTCACGCGCTCAAGTCTTTCTGAAAATGACTGATTTAGGAGTTTTCGATGATGCTGAGCAATTTCTATTGGAAACCAATGTCTATTTCATTAATTAAAAAATAATTAACGAAATTTAAATAATTAGCAAACTTCTCGCAAGGATTAGCCACCCACATAATGTCCCCCTAGCCGTATAACTCACTCGAACAAACCGTACTAGTGCATCTTTTACGGATTTTTTGTAATAAATCTGTTCGAATTAAAAATGAACACCCGGTGTATATATATCTATATACATATATTATTTTCGAATAATACCTCCAAAGTTAAGGGACTCAAGTTTCTTCTCAGTGAAATGAAATCATGTGTCCAGGGCAGCCGAAAAATCTAGTTTGAAAAAAGTCATCCAAGTCTGAAGGAGGTCACATTTTTATGTACCGAGCTACTTTCGATCTAGCTTTTATCTACTTCAACGCAATCTCACTATACTCAGCTTCTAGCTACTTGATAATTCACAATTACTAATCATGTTTATAGGTCACAAACCCCTTTTTACCTCTTCATATAAGTAGTTCCAGGGCACCGTTAAAGGGTCTATTTAAGAAAATAACATTATTCTATTCCGATTACCGTTCTAACATGGCATCGTATACTTTCAGGCCTGTAACCGGGATTGTAGGTTAATTAGCTAAAATAACCCTTTCCTACCGTCACTGCTATATGGATATCACGCTGTAATACCGCATTATCTGAATTATTGGCCTCAGAAGCAAATCTCGAGTAAAAAATTTGAAAACAATTTTCGATACTCCATTTCCACTTCATGGTTCGTACTAGGTACTTACTTTACCCATGTCTTATTCCTGTGGGAACTGATAAGTCGCTCGTTCGCCGACAAATAAAGAATTTGTGCTGACTAATAAGATTACGAATGTCCTTTTCTTTCGTAGTTCTCATTGGTTTTATTTAGAATTTGTATAACCTTAAGAGAAGTCAAAATGAGAGTAAACGCCCTTCTTTGGAGGCATCGCGAACGTGAATCTTGAAAGACACCCCTTGTCGCATTTTTACTCGCGATAATCTTATAACCGCATGATAGGGTGTTTATGCCACCAAGATGAGGCTTGGTTCACAATGTGCTCCTGGTACTCCTGCGCGCCTTTACCCTGCACCTGACCGTCAGGGGAAATGAGGGCGAAAGCAACGCACTCACAGTCTCAGCTTTTCTTGTTCACTAATGCCGAGCGTGAAGCAGTGAAACAGGGTAATCTAGAGAAACGCTGTGGCGACGACCGCACTGTTAACTAGCAATTTCGAAAAGCAAATTTTTGTGTAGTGCGCATCTTTAGACACCCCGCACAGCGTAGAATATCTGATTTAGAACAAGTATAGTTCGAGGTCTCTAGACCGTAAAATAAGGTAACTGTTTCAAACACACATATGCCATGCGCTTTGTTATGTCTCGTAATAGACTGCCATGTGTATACATATCGCGAACAAACAATTGCGAATTTTCGCTCTCTTTTTAGCTTAACAGGTGCCATTGAAACAATTGGCGTGGTAGAAAGCCCTTCTTCAGGGTAAGTAACCCAAACGTTAAAGTGTCGATCCCGTCACTTTCCGTTTGAGTAGAATGCAGAAACACGCCGACGTTGTGCTCGACTTTGCAATCTTGGCTGTAGGGTCAAGTGCTATGGACAGCATCCATGCAATCTTTATTACGGTCTTTATGTCAGCTTTTCCATGTCTTAAAAGCAGACAATATCGAGTTTTAGCAGACCGTGTTTCCCCCTCCGCTAAGCCCCTCCGCTACCCGGAACTCTACAGCCAAGGCCGTCGGCACGCAGGCGCAGTGGCGGTTTCTTTGTAGCGGAGGGTTAGCGGAGGGGGAAACAAGGTATGCTAAAGCTCCCTAATATGTTTCTAAGTTACGTAGATTTTTTTTTTTTTTTAATAATCGGTGTTCATTGGAAGCTTTGCCTCTAGCACGCGCTCCATGCCTTACGCTTGGCTTTGACTGCGCGTGCGCCGAGGCCATATTAAATGCAGAAATATCGCGTTGGAGGCGAAACACCTACTGAATTCGAAACCCGTCACTGACTATTGGCGACGTGAGCGATCGGAAGCGTCGCTGTGGCCGGCCTGTCACGATTGGCCGAATGCTGACTGTGACGTCAGCAAAGGATTTCTCATCGACGGAAATCAGAGGAACGAAATAACTTCGATTTTCACGGTGGTGGCACTGTTGCTTTTAGAGCGCAATGATTTCAAGCTTCCACCATGCTAATTACAAGCACCATTCAACTTGTTCGCAAGGTCATGGCATCACGAGACGAGAAGCATGGGAGGGCGCCACCAAAACAATCTCGCCATCAATAGATGACTTCAAGCAGAGCATCTGGCCGCCACCATGTTTCTGTTCGTGCTTGCAATTGCAAGCTTGCCACAGCTAGGTTCACGCGCACGCTGCACATGCTTGCACGCGTGGGGCACCAATGAGGCGCCATGCTTGCAATTGTCAATAGACGCGTTGAACACGAGCCAGATCGAGCCGCTATGGGGGATCGGTGGCCGAGTGGGCTAGCGCACACCAGCTCGGAGCACGTGGAGCGAAAGCTCGCGCTGCAGAACCCAGGGATCCTGGGTTCAATCCCCACCCTTGCCCGTTTCGATCTGGATGAGCATCGTACCGGCGTGCGGTCGTGTATCACTACTGCGTGGTGCACGTTAAAGACCCCAGGCTAGCGGTAGTACTGCACTGGCTAAATTGCTCATCTGCAGCTGGAAGACTCGTCGCCCGTTGAGGCAGACCAAGTTCTAGGCTGTATAAACATACACACAACCCAATGTTGAGCCGCTATTGCCGACCTTCTCTTGTCCTGCCGAAATGCCGAGCCACTGATGCGGGCGCCGACGAGCCTCCACAAAGGCCTATGCTGGGGAGGAGGACACAGTGCCACCTAAAGCGGCAATCGCCTATCTTGTTGTGGCAATAATGAAGTAAAGCGCATAAAATAAGGGGAAACAAAAACTGAAGGTCGGCTATGGTGGCGGCCATGCACAGCTGCCTGAAAGTGTCTATGGTTATGAATCGTTTTTTTTTTTTTTTTTTAACTGATGTACACGTGTTCTCTGCTTTCTTGAGGCAGCTGTCATTTTGCGACTTATCGAACGTGGCAAAGCGCTATGTCTGTCTGTCGAGACATATCCCATACGTCGTTTCACGTTATGTGCGAGCGAAGCCAAAGCTAGAAGCGCGAGCCCTACGCTCTGAGCGTTCCTGCTTCGCACGTGCGCTCGTGCACTACAGGTGCTGTTACAAGCAGCATGCTCGCGCTGTAGCGTTGGCTTCGCTCGCACATAAGGTGAGACGAACTATAGAAAAACATGCCACGTCCACTCTCTCACGCACACATCACAAAGAAGGACTATGGCATTTAAAGGTAGGTACATGGAGCGTGTTGTAAGCAATACACACACAAAGAAAAGAAGAATAAGACACTTAAGAGGGACGAACAGAGACATACATCATTCTTTCAAAGAATGGTGTATGTATTTCAAGAGGCTCTCAGAAAGAGCCTCTTGAAGCTGCTAGAGGAAAAGGCACATAACATGCGTGTACTGCTAAAAGCGAGACACGTATTAGGCTTTGCCCGAACAGGCTAAACGTTTCGCTTGTATTTTGGCTTGCAATTTCCTAGAATGTTGGCGTTATGGAAAGCCTAACGCTTTCACGGCAGGCTGTTAGCACCGGCGTTCACCTTCCCGTTGTATACTAAAAACTAAAAAAAAAAAAAAAAATCCGCCAGTTTGGTTAAACGACACATATGTGTCATTTCATCTTTTTCCAATATAATTAATTTAGTCTGACTTCTATAATGCGAATGGAAAAGAAATCAGAACGAGGTTGTTTTTTTCTTCATATATATATATATACATATATATATATATATATATATATATATATATATATATATATTAATTGTTTCTAATCAGATAATTAATTACCCAGAATTCTAAGACAAATAGGTTCCTCTACCGTTTGTGGTCTACAAAACGAATCAAAAATTATTTTCCAACTTCTACCAGTTGTACTTCTGTAAATTGAATGTCGAGCAAATAGGGGTTCAATGTCTGAAACTTTCTGAGTCTCTGTACGTGCGCGGTTACATGTTCGCGGGTCTGTTTGAGAAGGTGCGTGTGCACGCCAGGAAAAAACAATACTTTTTCTAAAATTGATTAAGATTTAGACACTTCGGGATATTTATAGATCCAAACTGAACTCATAATATTTTTAACGTCAACTAAAATAACAAATATTTGTAATATAAAAAGAATTCTAAAAAATATTTCTTTGGTATATTTCTTATTTATGTTTTGCTTTTCATTTTGGGCAAAAGAGGAGCATACAGAAATCCGATTACTAAGAAGGACAAGGTAAAAAAGTAGCCTAAAATCAAGTCCTACAAAATAACTGTTATCGTAGTCTTTGTGGAATGTTGGTTTAAAACAATAACGAAAAGCCATCGGCTCGCCTTCCTAAATGCACTATTATAGAGTTTTACGCGCCGCATTTTAAGTTAAATAATATTATTCGAACCGCTCTATGTGTGTTATACCCTTATAGTCTATTTTCTAGTGGTAAACTCAAACAGATAGGTTCTGAGTTTCTAATACCTCGCTGATACTGCAACATAACCTTGAAAGCTTCTAGTCTTTATGACAGCATAGAAATTCAACACCCTTTAAAGCTGGCACCACGCATCATCACCGCGTACTGGGGAAAAGCAACGGCGACGACATTCGATTAGGTTTGAAACAAACTGTGAAATAGTTACGAACGTAAAAAGACTTTTAGGTATCTTAAATATTGAAGCCGTATATTATTGCTTGGTGCATGACTCCGTGTTTATAAAAAATAAATGATAGTCATTTTTATTTGAAAAGATCGGGGCAAAACAGCTCTGAACTGAAAACAATATTTGTGGATATAGTAGGAGTGACAGATAACTTCTTTGCGTGACAAGACTCGTTGTTTCAAGGATGCGTCTCAAGTTTACTTAAATTCTCTTCTAATTCATTCGAGAACTTGATTAAAACAATATTAAAAAAGCGCAGGGATTGCAGCGTCACAAATCCCTTTCGGTTTGCGATATTTTCAGCCTTTATTTTTCTGTAAAAGACTGTTGTGTTGTTGTTATCTTCCTAGCCATCCGGCAAAAAAAAATATATATATATATTAAATTTTTGCGGTAATGATATACATGGATACATAGACTCCTCTTTATGCTCCGGAATAATAACAGACCATCGGGAAAATAGAGAGGCGGAGGTGTGGACCCGGTGGGAATATTAAAAGCATGATGTTTGTCTCTAGTAGAATAAACAAAACTACCATTTTAATCCCACTCTGATTTTATATCAACCTAGTTTTATAGTATATATAACTAACCCCCCCCCCCCAAACCTTTTTTTTTCAACTCTGTCACGTGCACAGCTTGTTTTGAACGAAATTTGTTATTCCCTGAAATATTTATTCCAGGATTAAATGCGCAGTTCAATAGACGGCGTAAGGTGGAACCTCGTGCTTAAGGAACACTGTTCTCTTCTCGTCTTTCTTTTACAAATAATTAAGACTGTTTTTTTTTGGAATGAAAGGTGCCAATGTGTCTCATACTTCTTCTCAGTTTCTCATTGGAGTATACTTGTCCATTCTCAATCTCTCATTGGAGTATCATAATCCGCTATGTTGTACTCCATTATACTAGCAGCGTGAGAGAAGCTGAAGTGAAAGGAGCAATTTCTCCTTATTGAAAAGTCACATTTTGTATATAATTTGTTTAATAAACATTATTTTTAGTAATACTGCTCATCTCACAAGGAAATTTTAGGAGGGTGTATACAACATAAGAGATAGTATCAATTCACAAAGAACGATACCAGACAGAAGAACACTCTCTGTACAAAATTCGGGGAAAATTCAACCAGTTTAAAGAAGGCGCGTAATAAACATGTCTAGATGCTCCTGTTCAACCGTGTCACTAAGAAACCCGTTCCACTCCACCACCGTTCGTGGAAACCAAAAGAAATTTTAGAACAATTCTTGCAATACTTAAGTGGGACTATGAAGAATCTATGCCTTCGTCTCGTGCAATAGCCCTCAGAAAAAATGCTATATAATTATCGCGATTAATTTTATAACGGCCATGAATGATTTGGTGTAAGAATTTTAGTCTGCATACTCGATTTCTTTCCGCCAGTGATGGAAGGCCAGCTCTCTGGACTAGATCTGTAACATAACCATCTTACACGTTCACCTATGTTTAGTGGACTCAACAAGGGATTTTCTTTTCTCCCACTAGGGTGCTACGCTTCGAAGGTACCTACCGTGCACGCGGGCTCATTCAAATCAACATAATCCTGCTTCCAGTTTGATAGCTACTAATTAGATTAGATCATTGTTTTCTTCTCCTGTCCTAATATATTTTTGTTTCGCGACGGTTAGAACTTTATTACGTGAACATCCATTCATATTTACATAGAAACGTAAAAGAAAAAGAGGAAAAAAAAACACAACATGTTCACGCTGGTGCCAAACCTTGGGGCGGAAGCACATGGGAGAAGCCCCTTCGCTACAGGTGCCTAAGAAAGGGGAAGGGGGGAGGGGAGGGCAACAAAACGCCCCCGCCCGCCAAAACAGGTGTTGCCGTTTCTCCTGCATCCGAAACGCAGCAACGCGCCTCGCGATCGAACAACCTCGCAGACATATCTCCATATAGCCCTCGTCCCCCACACAGCTCGGTTTTCTCCGCTCGCGTTGGTGGTAGTCACAAAGAATTTTTTTTTTTTTCGCGACCAACCGCAGGCATTAAAGTGTTGAAGTTTTCTCACCTTCATGTCGGGGCAGTGCAGGTTCCGAGCCTCCGTAGGGCACTCGTTCACATTTGAACGTGCTGCTCGTGCGCTGCGGGAGCGCCCGTAGGAGCCCAGCTGCCATTGGCCGGGCCGGCGCGACCGCCTTCGCACGGAGCCCGGTGCAACACCGTCGACGTCGTCGCCGGGGAGCTGGGGGTTCGGGCTCCCGTCGGTCTCCGGTGCAAAGCTCTCTGTTGAACCGGGAGGAGCGGCGGCGCGGGCGCGGGGCACCACGGGATAGCGGGTGTGGGATTGTCAGCGGGTAGTGGAGGGAAGGGAGCGAGAAACAAAGAGGGAGGAGGAAGAAGGAAGTGAGCGCGCGCCGCCTCTCGGAGGACGAACGAAACTTGGTGGCGGCGGGAGATGCGAGATTGCGCCTCCCGTACTTTACCGATCGTGCCCGCGAGTCTAGTGTTTCTGTTTATTGGATGATGATGATGAAAACTTCCCTTAGTTACAGGAAAAATTTATGCAATTCGGTCCTCTTGACTAAAGTCATCCGGACCGGAGGTGGGGGGGAAGAGGGGGGGGGGGGTGGAAGGGGAGGGGAGGGGGTAGAAAGAGAGATGTGGAATGGGTGACTATATATACTGAGTAAGATTGGCCTCTCGCACGTAAGAAAGCAGAATCTAGGATCTGCTTGCGGTGGTCGGGAGGTTTAGTGGAGTGGGGGAATATCCACTCGTTGAAACTTCGAGGGCGTTTCTCCTATACGTGGTACAACGGCGGAGAATTCGAACAAGAAGGAATTTCGAGCAGTCTCATGTAAAGTGGGTGCATGTGGCCGCCACTCGACATTGTGTGAATTTTAAACTAGGACCGGTGTCACCTGGGGAGGTGGGTTTGTGGAATTTAACTAGCCAAACAGGAGCGATGGCCGACTGTGTTTGTAAGCGGCGAAGGCAGACCCGTTCCCATCTGGATTACCCAGAGGAGGGGGCCAGTCGTCACAGGGCAGCAGTGCAGCCAGGCGAGCCTTTCGGGTCTTCCTGGATACCTGCCCGGGCTCCTTTGTGTCCGGTGGAGTGGAATTGTTTGTTGGGACAGAAGGGTGAACGGAGACTTGTGAGGGTGTGATTGCGTATGGCAAATCCCTCGCGGCCCCGTCAGCCTTCTTGTTCCCCGAAATATCTGGATGGGCGAGGATTAGGGGCAGATTAAGAAAGGGAGGAGGGAGGGCGACGCCCTCCTCCCCCTCCCCCCCCCCCCTCTTTAAGTTCCCCAAGGTCAACTTTATTAATGAAAACATTGATGGGCACCTTCCAAAGGTTTAGATTTTGGTGGCATAGCAACTATTGCGTCAACAAAATATACCTGTGCAAAGTTTCGGACGTTACGTCATATATACACGAACTCAACTCTGAGACGTCACGGCTCGGTGCTGGTGCGTTGGGCGCACTTCCGGTCTGGGGCTGTTGGCAGAAGTCCCCATGCCAGACGTGTATTCCTGCGTTGTTTTGAAAGGAACCCGACAGAAACCTGCCGTCAAAACGCCGCGACTAGGGCCGTACCAAAAAAGTCGAGAAAGGTTTGAAGGTCAGTTTTCACGTGCTCGGTTCGTCCGAGAATCTGGATATGTGCCGTGAAAAGGGAAAAGCAGACGCCGTCGGACAACGATTGCTTGGGCGGGAAGCACTTTGGGGTAAATTCACGGATATCTGTGGTCATCCCATTTATTTGTTTTGTTCCAACATGAACGCCAGAAAACCGTCAAGTTGTGTGGACCACCTGCGGACTACGTTCAGTGCGTCTTCAAGTTCAAACGGCCGCCTGATCGTCCGAACTGTCGTCTGCTCTTTCAAACGTTTCTGCTTGTCGTCTGCTCTCTTAGACGACGCCGGCCCGTAGACCAAATGTTGGCCCGGTACTTGCGATGAGAAGTAAGTGCAGGCCTCAAAAGACTTAAGTTCGAAGGTTGGTAAGCAGGCTCGATGTAAACAGTAGATACAAAGTGTTACCAGTGACCATCACCGACTTGTTATGCCTAATTCACTTGGTCCGATTCTGCTTGCGATTTTTAGTATCGACGTCGACCATCTCAGCTACGGACGCTTTTGCAGCCCGAGCGGCGTCGCGACTGAAAATTGCAAGCGAAATCTCATCATGCGAATCAGACTTTAGCGTACATACTGCAGCATCCACGCGGAATGAATCGCCACATGTGACGCCGCTCGCTGAATCGCTGACGCCGCTCAAGTAGTCAGATATCGCCAGGAAGACGTTGAATCAACCATTCGAACGCGAAAAAGGGCAGGGAGACTCACACCGACGCCGACAACATTGCATTTCAATGGCTTGTTTATGGGCGACGGTGAGCCTCTTGCCCACACCCCCATCGCGCGTGCGCGGCGCCGGTGGCGTCCGCTAGGGGCGCTCCGGTTTGTTTGTAAACATGATTTGCTGTATAAGCAGACTACCCCCCCCCCCCCCCCCCCCCCGAGCCAGCTGAATGCCTTTTAAACCCCCTTCCCCCCTCCCCCACACCCCCCTTTAAGTTTGACCTGATTTCGATGTGCGCGTACGGTCTTAGCGAGTGCATTGATTTTCTGAACTATGTGATTGCGACTCGAACAATCACATTCCCGTATCGCCTCCACCGCGAATGGCCAAGAACTGTGCCGTTTTAGGGCTGGGAGTCAAGGGCGTCATTTGGCCCTCTGATCAATCTTCTCTAAGTGAATAAAATGCAATGGCGCAAACCCCGTATAAATCAAGTGCGGCATGTCTGTACAGGAGGAGATCTTGGGAATTCTCCTCCAAGGAAGCCATGTCTTAAAGGTGTTTCTTTGATGCGTATCGTCGATGTTGAGGGTGGTTTTGGCACTCCTGTTGTTGTTTTTTGGGGGGAGGGGGGTTAAATTTGTAACGGGGGTGTTTTTTCCGGTGGAGGTGGAGTGGCATTACTGGAGACTTCGAAAACATGTTCCCCTATCTGGTCTAAAATGATGTGTCCGGCCATCGCAGGTAGCACCAAACATTGTAGTAACGTTATTTTATTGTTGCGTGAGTTTAAATAACGTTATGTATTAACCTGAACATTACGGTAACGTTCAAGTTAAACATTATATTTTAGTTGTGTTTGAAACATTAGTATAACGTTCCAGTAAAACATATTATGTTATATGTTGTGTTATTAACGTTAATGTAATGTTACATATGTAACTGTCAAATAACGTTAAAAACAGAACATTCAAATAATGTTTTTGAAACATTTAGTACTAACATTATATCTGTGTTATTAATGAAACATTAATGTAACATCACATATGTAACTGTCAAATAACGTTAAAAATAAAACATTCAAATAATGATTTTGGAACATTTATTAATAACATTATTTCTGTGTTAATAATGAAGCGTTAATGTAACATCACATACGTAACTGTCAAATAACGTTAAAAATAGAACGTTCAAATAATGATTTTGGAACATTTATTACTATCGCTATTTCTG
Source organism: Ixodes persulcatus (assembly GCA_013358835.2). NCBI lineage: Eukaryota > Metazoa > Arthropoda > Arachnida > Ixodida > Ixodidae > Ixodes > Ixodes persulcatus. Next base: position 205,155 of record JABSTQ010009679.1, on the reverse strand, counting down.
TGTTAATAATAAAACGTTAATGCAACTTCATTTGTTTTGCAGGGAGGTAAAGGGAGAAGAATATTAAGTACGGGAGAGAACGAAAAGAAAAAAAAAGGAAACTATCTGAATTAATTATTTCAAGGCAAGGTGGCGCAAGCTACAGCCCGGTATAAAGGGAACAGCCAACATCCATCCATCCATCCATCCGCATTCCCAGCACTGCCGTTGCTAGTTTCGCCGGTTCGATTCTCTTCAAGCGAACTTTTGGGACAGTTTGAATAGCTTGAACTGGCTTATACTTTGAGTTACTTTGCTTTCGATTAAGTTACGTCCAGCAGCGTCCACAGTAGTGACTGCTGACTGATAAAGTGGACAACCGAACAGCCCCTGGACGGCGGGACTCGAGAACCGTAAGTAACCACCTTTTTTTATAACCACTTCGTGCACGTGCTTATTTTCTTGAAAACGATCTGACGTTAGCTGGTATCTTGTCATTCTCTTAGTTTCAAAAGTAACAAGAGGGGAGAAAATGAAGCAACAAAGAAAACCATTACATCGTCCGTGCAACCGGCAGAAAAGAAGGATTGCCGAGAACGTGCGACACCATCTTTGGGACATTTTTCTGAACTCGGCTTCTGTGATGGCGGATAGGGATTTGATGCTCGACAGAGCAGACGACAGCGGCAACGGAGCGAAAGAGGTTTTACGGTGCTACCCGACGGTCTCAGTGAACCTTGCGTGGACACAGATTCAGAGTCGGGTGGTACTGAAACCCGGTCGTCCAAGTTCAAGTGAAGGTCCTTTGAGCTTTGCAAGCGAGCTAGCGACGTGTGCCCAGCACTTTCTTTGCGATTTCGGAAATTCTTCGTGAAATTTCGGCAAATGCTAGTGAGAGGTCTGGTCCCACATGGGGACACGACTGTTTGTTTTGACTGTTGCAAAAGCTGAAAACGTCAGTCCGCAGAGGTATGCACAATGACAAGGAGGGTAGAATAACTTCTCAAATACCTTGTTTGACAACAGGTGCAACACGCACTAGCTTTTTCAACAAAAATGTTTGCAATTAGTTGACAACAACCCACATTATCTCTTCATCGTATTGAGTAGCACAGCTGCATATCTTTGACAAAGGGCTGAATATTGAACTAAGCGAAGTAAGTTCAGGAAGGCAGCTATGCTTCCTTTATAGCACCTTGTTGACAAGCTTGGGTGTTTTGCATTTAGTATTGTGTTGTTTTGTTTGCAGGCAAAGAAGTCCTAAGCATCATGTCCTAAGCAGGAAGTGCTGGTGTGAATCTCTGCTCTGGAAAGATGAGATTCGGTGTTTATTTTTCTTTTATCCTTTAAAAACACACTGTTTTTTATTCATTAGTATTTTCCACCGTTCAGTATGGCAATAATGTTTTTTTTGTTATATCTTGTTTTCATCTAGTCATCGGTTGTGGACATTTGTTTTAAAGCTTTTCCCTAATAATGCGTCCCAGACAGGTTTTTAAATTTTTTTATAACTCACTTTCTCACCTTTGAATTCGAACGTTTATAGCTGCTCGGCATGAGAATGCGGAGAGCTCAAACTCCTCTGAAACGCCCTTGCGGTTGGAGTAGGATGCGAAAGTTTGAGAACATTTAAAAAAAGGATAATAAAGAGAAACAATTTTTGTATGAACCAAGTTCACTGTAAAACCTTAAGCCAACATTTTAGTTCTTGTGGCATTTATTTCAATGAGAAAGTTTGTGAGCTGGAAAGATAATCATGCTTTCTTTCATGATGAAAAGCTTTTTCCACCAAAATTAGTGCTACATGCATTCCCGGTGCTATCTTTTTATGTACCGCAAATTAGGCTCAAGATGGACGTCAGCTCATAGATAAATTTAGCTTTTCTTAATTATCTTTTGGTCTATGTAATGTCGTGTTCTCAAACTTTTCAACCATACTCCATTCGCCAGGGCTACATTCCACCAGAGTTTGAGCTCGCTGTGCTGTCTAGTTTATTTTTGCGGTAGAGAAACACTGTTGAGTTTTTTCGCGCCTATCTTTAATTGTCTGAGCTTCATGAACCCAATTTACAGGCCTTGAAGCTTTTTCGAAAGTGTGACATTTTTTTTCATAATTGTTCACTTTTTTTAATTTTTGTTTAGAAGAAAAATAATTTTAACTGCATAGTCTAGCAATATTGTTGCTGCTCATGTACACTTCCATGGTTCAAATTTGGAGAGTCAATAAATGGATCCATAAACATGTATCAAACTGTTTTTTTTTTTCACAGCAGGGGTAGACTGTGATTAATCACCTGTATGGATGCTTGTTTGTGCTGTGCTAAATCTTGTGATAGTCATACCCCATACCTTTTACCAAAGGAACACTTTTTCTTCAATTAGTGGTGTGTCGAGTAGCATATGGCTAGGCTGACTAAATTAATTTCTATGATTATTCCTCTCCAGGAAAGTGTGAGGTGCACACAGCTGTTTATATTCTGAAGAAGTGTCTTTCTATATTAATGCTTACAGCTGTTGTCACAAAGAAGCTTTGTGATGGTTTAGTGGTCAATATTTTAAATGATTATGCCTCTCACAAACACTTCCTGTTAAATTTTTGGGACAACCAGTATACGGCCAATCAAATTTGACTGGTTTGGGAAAATGATAAACATCAGTGGCGTAGACGGAAAATATTTTCGTCGGGTGTTTCAACGTGCTGGTTCAATGACACACACAGTAAAAAAAAAGGTATATATATATATATATATATATATATATATATATATATATATATATATATATATATATATATATATATATATATATGTATATATAATAAGGTAAAATTTACGGGGTGTTCTGACACCTGAACACCCCCCTCCCCCCTGGCTGCGCGCCTGATAAACATGCATAGATCAACGTTTGTTTGGTTGTTTATCATTCGCTGCTTAGGCCCCACTTGAAACCTTGGATGAAGAGTGCAAAGATATTACAATAATCATAAATTAAAAGGCCACTTCAAGTAGAATCCTTTTCTCATATATATGTACAGACGTGGAAAGATTCAACGAAGCCACAGGAGCCTGCAGCCTCGGGATACTCGCGCGTGTCACGACCGCAGCGGAAAATACTAGTATCGATGGCTGCCAGCTAGCTGTGAAAATAGCTGCTGTCCGCATCCGGTTACACGACCTGCTCTGCCGCCCTGCTACCATACTAAGGATCATTCGCCTAGAGCGGCACTCTCTACACTGCGTCTCGATAAGGCTGGTGGCGATATAGCCAGAGTATTTCAGTTTAACGTGATTACGGTTATCTGTATCGAATAGGCTGATCGTGCCTACTTGGAATTGTGGGACGCAACAGTGTCTTTCCTTTTTGTTTTTGCTACAGTTCCAATGACGCACAATAAGCTTCTGTGATACACATCACGACAGCCACATTGAACCAAAAGCATGCATCGTTGAAAATAGTTCTTGAAAAGCGCATTGTCTGTTCAGCTGACTAAACATTGCAATGTCAGTGTACAGTGCGCCACCTTAGGCAAATGACTGTCAGTACGGCAGCAGGGCAGGTCATATAACTGGATGTTGATAGTCGCTAATCTCGCAACCTGCCAGTACTGGGAGGGGGTAGTTCCCCACGCCACCGGCATGACGCGCGCACGTAGTCCGAGGCCGCACGCTACTGCGCTACTGTGGCTTTTTTCACGACTGTACCAGCAAAAAGCGCAGCAAACTTGGTTAGTGTCCACGAAAAACAAAATGCTTTTATGGAAAAATGTTTGGAGGGACTTTTCAGAGCCATGGAGACAAACCATGCAGGCCTGTTTTATTTAGTCTTTTCACTGGTGTGGAAGATTTAAATGTTTTAGTTAATCTGCTGTCTTGAAAAGGCTTAATAATGGTCGTGCCTCACATTTTTGTGCTCAGCGCAAAGCATCTTCTGAGTAAACAATACTCAATAATAGGGTGTCATTGCTGTGTAGAATTGTTTTGGCTCACCATATACTGTTTCAAGGAGCGTTAATGATTGTGAAACTGAAGAGAAAGTTACTACACTGGTGAAATGTCTGCGAAGTTTGGAGGAACACTTCTGAACCATTAAAGGGATTGTCCGGTCGAAAACGGAAGTACTCAAGTTTTTGCGCTCGTTACGTCGAGGGAGCCTTCATGTACACAAACGTCATTTTTTTATATATATATGATCTCCAGTTATTAATTAAACCTTTCATGAGCGTATGTACGAAACTGCACCCCGAATTTGGCCAGTGTCAATGGCTGACATCCGTAGCTGCTGCGTGACGTAACAAAAATCAAAGGTTTGTCGGATGGTCGGGATAACGAACGTTGGTCGATGGATGTCTTGTATTTTGTTTCAAATTATATAGCCTCCTAGGCTGTACCCTACTGAAATACGGTTCTTTTAATGCAGTTCCCAAGCGTGTTAAAAAAAAAGTCACGCCTTTTAACAGGATATTACTCGAAAACAGCCATAAGCTTCGAGCAAACGTATGCTGTTTCACGCAAGCACAACTGCGACGGCCGTCGATGGAACTAGGAGCGCTGGCAAAGCAAACGATGCAGATTCCGCCTCTAAAGCGGCAACTAGGTACACGAAGCGGCGTCTGGGTACGCATTTTTGCAGATCCACTGGATCGCTGATGAGGCTGCGGGTCGTTCCCTCAGAGCCGATGTCTGCGGGTCGAAGGCAAAAGGCGAATCGTTCAAATGCATGTCGTCACTTGACTTGGACGAGCTTGGTGAATTGTAGCCACGCTCTATTTTCACATGCGGGTCAAACAGAATTTGACTGCACGCGTGCTAAATACAACTTCTGGTATTGTTTCCAGGCGGTCTAGCTGTTGGTTTCGGTTTCGCTGCATAATGAAACCGATTGATCGGATTTGGGCGAGGTGTGGATGGACGTAGTTTAATATCGTTGGCACAGCATCACGCCTCAACTTACGAGCCTTCTGTCCGCTTAGAGGTCAGCTCGTAGCTCTCTTCTGTGAGATCATTGCTGCATAAGCGGGATCTCAATCTTGACGGGATCCCAGTCCCTACGCACGGCGACGGTCTATTTTGCTCGTCACTGCACGTCTCGCGGAAAAGTGCGGAAGTCATGTCTCGGCTCGCATGTGCTGCCCGGTGGTTGTGGCACCCAACCGCGCAACACAAATCTCACCCAACCACAAAACAAGTCGAGCACAACAACAAAAACGAAGCACGCTGCGGCGTTCACTCGCAGGTAAACGACGAGACAGCAATGCTCGCTTTGTGTTGTGTGACGTCAAGAGCTCTAATGTTGCCACCGAAAGCAGCGTTTACGCTAGAGTGCGATTGGAGCAGTATAAATTTAATTACTCACGCAGAGGGGCATATAAAATTCAGATATTGCAAGCACGATGGGTCTCGAGGCAATAACAATGATATTCAATTGTTTTCTCGAATACAGAATTTGACCGGACAATCCCTTTAAGGCAAATATATACTGTGTGTCGGGCATATTTGAACTAACTCTACTCCAGATATTTTAATTTGACTGTGTTGCAGGGCTTGCACCTTGGTAAGACGACTGAGTTACCGTACGTGACAGGTGTTGCCATGGTAGTTCACCGTCTCTCGGCGACAGCCCTGGCAATGCAGTCAAACACAACTGTCTGAACCAGTCTTTTACAGTATATATTTGTCTTCATGGTTCAGAACGTTTATATAATATAATGCTTACAAAACGTAAAAATAATGTTCTGGTAAATGTTATATTAACATTCGTAAAACATGTTATTACCACACTAGCAAAATGTAAGCAAAATGCTCGGAGGAGCGTTCTGAACCGAACAATTGGGGGTTGTGTGGATATTTATACAGCGTGTAGTTGGTCAGCCATTTCAAAGATGCGACGAGTCACTTACTGTGGATGAACACTTTACCCAGACTCCCACGGCGACTAGGCAGAAGGAAGTGACGTCAACAACGCAGCAGACGCAGATTGGATGTTGATAAATGAGAGTCGTTGATGAAGAATTTCTGCAGAAGAAACATTCAATCTGCGTTTGCTGCGTTGTTGACGTCAGTTCCTTCTCCCTAGTCGCCGTGAGAGTCCAAAAAGCGCAACATAGGGTCCCTGTACCACCGCTAGCCTAGAGTACAATGCTCATCGTGCGGTCGTGTACCGCTACTGCGTGGTGCGCGTTAAAGACCCCAGGCTAGCGGTTGTACTGCACTGGCTAAATTGCTCATCTACAGCGAGTGACTTGTCGCATCTTTGAAATGGCGGACCAACTACACCCTGTATAAATATCCACACAACCCCCAATCATTTGGTTCAGAACGCTCCTGCGAACATTTTGCATACATTTTGCTAGTGTGGTAATTACTTGTTTTACGAATGTTAATATAACAATTACCAGAACATTCTTTTAATGTTTTGTAAACATTATATTTATGTTGTAATAATGCTGCATTTATTTATGTTTTACAAATGTTATTACAATGTTTACAGTAATGTTATGTTAATGTTTTCTAGACAGTATATTTATGTTGCAACATTGTTTTCCAAGTGTTCAAATAATGTTATCAAAACGTTATAAAAATGTTTTGCTAAACGTTTAAATAGCTTTATACAGGCGGACACTAAGAGCATTCCTCGAACGTTTAGGACGAATATGATGATATTCTTTATTGTAGAAGGGATGGCGCTATGGCCTCAGTGGGGAAGGGGGCTAGGGAAGCACAAGTTCACATTCTGCGGTCGACGCCAGTCGAGCGCGCAAACTTCCATAACGAGAGTAGTGTCTCTTTAGTGTGAGCGTCGTTTTTTGGGGTGACCCAGTCCTGGAGATTTTGGATGCTTGGGTTTAGGTACTCGGCTCTTTTTTCCCGTAAGCCGGTGCAGTCCCATAAGAGGTGCTGAATAGTGGGAAGAACGCCGGCAGAGCACGTAGTGCAAGTTACCGGCGCTTTTGATCCCGACGCTTCCTTGTTCTCCGGCGTCTGATCAGGTGGGCGGCCCCTCTGTGGCTTGTAGTCTCGCCATCTGGCAAGCACATCCTCTGTGAGCGCAGCGCCGGTGCGGGCTTTGTGTACCAGCACTTGCGCCCCCCTAGGCAGTCCCTTGGGTAACGGTGCGGGGTTGTGAGGTGTCTGTTCTCGCAGCCGACGGCGATCTTCTTGGCGGGCCACAGCTTTCCGTTCGAGGGGATCTGGGTCCGGCAATGCGAGCGGGACTGAGATTCCCAGGTTGGAGCGGTCTTCCCTGTGCTCGCTCGCCCACGTGTAGGCGGCTTCGTTACCGACGCCGCCTGCGTGTCCCGGGATCCAATCCACTCGTATTTCGATATTTTTAGCCGTTAACAAATCGGAGCACAGGCTCTTAATCCGCTGGCAGAGCGTGCCTTCGCGAGGGGTCTTTCCTAGGCGTGTGAGGGCCTCCCTGCAGTCCGTAAAGATTGTTATACGAGTAAGAACGTCTGCTCGGTCGCAAAGTTTTTGCATGCGAGAGAGCGCTAAATGTATGGCATCAAGTTCGAGACGACTCGTGCTGGGCTTCCTGTCATATTGGAGAGTCTGAGCGTAGCAGTTCCGACCGGTCGCATACGCTAGGGTGGCACGTTTTGTTTCTTCACACCACGCGGCCTTTGTGAAGACCGCGTGCGCCACAAGGTCCGTACGCGCTGCAAGTGCGGCCCTTACTTCAGGGTGGTCTTCAGGCCTCTCCTTGCGAGTGAGCGGTTTCGGTTGTCTCACCATAACGTCTTCCCAAGGTGGTATGCTTCTCAAAGGCGGGTTCTCTGCTACAAATGGCCGCCAACCCTGTAGTTCCAGGAGACACTGACCGGCCCTAGTCAAGGTTCGGCGCCTATGATGGCCGGCTACCCGGGTCTCAATAATGGCTTGCAAAGTAGGAAGGTCCGAGTATCGGTACAGCTCTTCCGGTCTGGTGTGTCTTGGAAGGCCTGTAATCGCACGCAGGCATTCTCGATGTAAGACTTCCAGCTGCTTGTGCTGTGCCTTGGTCAGGTCGAAGCACGTGGCCCCGTAACAGGCTTTCGATGTGAGGACTGCCTGAGTTAGCAAGCGGATGGTTTGCATGCCTGCGCCACCGAAGCGGTTGCCTATTCTTTTGATCTGGTGGAGTTGCCGTCGCCATGCGGGTTTTAGTTGCTTCATCCATTCCTGTGCGCCACCTTGCTCGTGCAGCGGGAGCCCCAGTACCCGAATCCAGCGTACAGGAGAGCGCTGAATGGGCTGACCGCCCAGTGTTAGGTGTATCTGACCTCTGGAGTGCTCAAGGCCGCCGACGATCAAGAACGCCGTCTTATCCGGGGAGGGCTGCATGCCTGTGGTCTGCAGGCACTGGTCGAGTGTGTCCAAGGCCGTCTGCATGGTGGCCAGCGTTTCCTGGGTGTCAAGCTTTGTGTTCCGAGGGTCCACCCAAAGGGTGATGTCGTCTGCATACGTTGTGTGTTGAAGGTGGGGGACGGCGCGCAACGCTCTCGTTATCTTTCTCATCACCAAGTTAAAAAGGGTAGGCGAGAGTATGGCTCCTTGAGGCACTCCACGGACGTTGCTGAAAGTGCGAGGTTGCTTGGCGCCCGAGCTGATCTCGAAGGTGCGATTCCTGAGGAAACTCCTAACGATGTTAACGGTGCGGGACGAATATGAAAATAATGTTATTCTAATGTTTTCGTGTTCCCTGGGATGGTATCGCGGAGACCAGGCCTCTGACGTAAGCGGGATTTCTTTGCAATTTTGCTTACTGTGTTAATTAAAGTGGCCTAATGAAGTCGTTCGAGTGGGTTAATGCTTGGGAGGCCGGTGATAATTACCAGGACCGACCGATTGAGAACTTCTATTTTAATTTTCGGGAGCTCGTTAACTTAAGATAGTTGCAGCTGTATACTGCCTTAGATACCAAGAGTTTGCTGACTAGTTGTCTTAACATTTTCTCCTGCCCCCCTCCCCCTCCCCCCCCCGCTCCAACCAAACTTTTGGTGGTGGTACGTTGGATAATACACATACCCTGTTTTCATTGAGCTTTAAGCGAACGGAGCAACTGTGAGCCCCATCGTCTCGATCGATAGCGAGCCCTAAGATTTTGATGCTTTCCCTTCGCTAGACTCGCACCCCATTAGCGAAAACTTGAAATGAGCTTCCTACATTACGCGCGAAACCCCGGCGGTTCGCGATTGTCTTTTACGTTGTTTAGTCGACAGATAGCGGCATGCCCTTCTCATTATAAAATTAGTTGTAATGTTCAGGGCATTTTGCAATGCGGCCTGATGTTCGGCTAAGAAGCCGGCAGCAGCCCAGAAGGTCACATCATCCGCATATTTAGTAAACCCAGCCCATCCACCTTTTGAAGTTGGAACGCAAGTTCGGCCATTGTCATTTTAAATAATTTGGGAGAAAGGACAACGCCCTGCGTAATCTGGAATGAGGGCCCCGGCACTGACATTCACCGTCACCTGCAGCTGCCGGAGGTAGACCACCTCCGAGGGTTGCAGTTGATAACTCCCTGGAGGTGGCAGAGTTGATCGTTGTGGGAAGAAGGTTCGGGCCGCTAACTTTGCCAGATCATCCCCTGTGATACCGTGCGCAGGGCGAGGATGCAGCCAGTGCTCCAGTATTTGGTCCCGGCCATGCCCTTTTATGTATGCCATGTACCTTCCGAAAAACGGGTTCCTCGTTCAAAGAATCGCGGTGTTCTTTCCATCCGGATTGGCTAAGGTACAATGCGTAGCGTTTGGACTTGGCGTGGCTATGTTCAGCTTAATTTTGAGTTGTCAGTTGCGCTTGGCTTTACGGTATCACTGTAAAGCTTGCAGTTGACTAGCTTATGAGTTCAGAAGGTGAAGATAAAGTCTAGGTGCGTCCCGTTTGACTTGATTGGCTGTTTGGGCCTGGCGGGTGGCTCTTTAGATACGCTAAGTGAGATCGAGGGTGGTGAGGGTATTAACAGCATCGCAGTAGGTATCCCATTGAATAAACCGGGATCCTTGCGTGGTGTGCAGCCTATATACAGAGTAATGAGAATGGGGATATGGCCACTGCCCATGGGATCTTTCTGGGTGTGCCAGTTTGTTTTAAGACTCATGGAGGCTTCGAAGCGTGCGACAATACAGTGGCGCCACGGTGCGGCGCCTAGCAGGAGCTTTTTTGCATCCAAAATAATCGGACTAGTATAGATATTGTTTGAATCAGCCAATTTTGTTTCTAGTGAAAATCAGTATACTTGAGCACTGAGCTGTAGAAAACGTTCGGGTCTCACTCGGCGCCATCTTTTTTTTTTTTTTTTTTTTACACAAGAAGTGGAAATTGAGAACACAAATCCCTTCCTTGCTCTGGTGAAACCCACCGCGATCATCTATACCCAGTACGTCTACTCGATCCTCCTGCCAGACAAAAGCAATGTTAGAAGAGCAAAACATATTTATTATGTAGATTTTATCAATTACTGGCACTGGTGATTGACATCCCGCAGTGATATACGGACCGTTTAACGCATAAGCGATCTGTAGAGGCATCTTCCAGCGCAAATCAATGAAAAACGTGGCAGTGTGTTCCCGTCGCTGGCGCTTACAACTGCGAGACACACGATTAAACTTGAGCTCTGATGCAACTCTTGCGGATCGAATGACATGAAGACACATTGACAGCGGCGTTAGACGAGGGTAGGTTTTCAAATTTCAAGGTACTTAATCTCTACTTCGGAGCGGGATCGAGAAACACGGCCGTTGGAAGTTGCAAACGCGGCCAAGACGCTGCTGGCCAATAGAAGAGTGATATCACAATTTTAGCCTTTTAGAAATGTGTATTTGTGTATCTTTCTTAACTTGTTTTTGTTGGCGCCGGTATATATATTGAGTGACAACGAAAATAAATTTCAGTTGTAAGTAGCCCTGTGTCTGTGTCTCCCTTTCTGTCCGTTGTCCTGTCGCGCATTTTAACCATTAAAAACCACCAACTCGCCCAACTCCCCACCCTCGTCAATAGAAGAGGTCTGATGGGGTAGCGCTTCACTATGCCACGCAACGTGGACGCTTTGGTTGGTGGCGCTGCTAACCAGCTTCCAAGGCAAAGCGGCGAGTCCCCTTTAAGTGTGGCACGCCCCCAATAGTCGCTGACAGGGTTAGGACGGTGGCGAGGTCCTTCAGTTATCCCGCCCCCAGCGCGATCTTCTTGCCTTTGATAGTGCATTGGCATTTCCTAGCCTCAAACGTCCACGCGCGGCTGAAGCACAGCGGAAGGCAACAAGCAAGGCAAATCATCCGCATGGAGAAACTCTGCCGTTGTCATCTAGTCAGTAACTATATAGTTTATTTATATTATCGTTTCTTTCTTTCATCCCTGGCAGCACACGGTTCTGCCGAGATCCTCAGGACGACCTTGGATTTCATGGATGTGGATATTTATGGGACATTTCTGCCACCTGGGAATATTTTATTCCACCCCTTGGCCGCACCTCACTCAAGTCGACTCATCCCTAGTGCAAGCGAACACGAAACGCTAGAAAACTTTCTATAGAGGGTCTATAAAAATTTCGTTTATAGCCTGATCTTGAACAGGGGCCAGCCTAATCCATGAGTGCAAGGGGTCCAAATAAAATGTCCCTCCGGTTATATTCCTAGGTGGAAGACTTTCTAGTGTTTATTCATAAAAAACAACTTGACGAACGTCATTTGGTGTTTATATTTAAAAAAGAAGTTGGTGTATACAAAATTTATGTTTTTCCTAAAGAAGCTACAAAAACTATTATTACCGCTGGCGAAAAAATCTCATGAAAAGGTAAGAGTTCAAAATTATTTTACAGTATCTAGGCGCCCTTTTTCTGCACCCATGTGCACGTGGTGCGTATCGTCAGAGAGGAAGGGGAAGGCTATACTTCGTATCAGGATAAATTGGTAAAAAAACGGATGCTACGGCACCTTCTAGCCGATCAGAGCGATCAAGTAAAGCCCGTGACCTGCATCGCAAGAGTAATGCACTCCGACGATACGTTATCACTTGTCTCGCTCGGACGCTGTGACTGGCTTTGACATCGGTGGTCACAAGAAAAATCACGAGAAATGGAGCGACAGAAGAGAATAAAAAGATAGCCGACAAAAAGTTAGACGTATCGGTTTTGCCGCGACGCGTTGAAGTTCCTCGAGCGCTTCTCAACTTTATTTATTTTTATACAATAAGCGATTCCGGAGTTTTCCTAACAGAGTAATCTAGAAAAGAACTATGTACAGACCTTGCAGGTGATATATTGCTGCTCCTTTGTGTACATTGTGTACATTAAGGCATCGCCAGCGATATGGGCCCGTCGGGACCACCCACTGGGACCACTCATGTCCGCGCCTATGAGGAGAGCACGTTCGTCTGCTTCTTTTGCAGGAGTTGTGGTGACGTCAGAACGTCGAGCTCTGATTGGCTCTGATTCAAGGATAGTGGGTAGGCCTTAAATTGAAGGACAGTGGGTAGACCTCAAGGCATTTTGCCTTGATGTCTAGCCACTATCCTTCAATCAGAGCCAATCAGACCTCGGAGTTCTGACGTCACGACAACCCCTGCAAAAGAGGCAGACGAACTAGCGCTCCACATAGGGAGTATTCAGTGCGCTGTTCACCGCGCATACTCAGAATAAGCTCACATTTATAAACCGCGAACACCGGCAATCTTAATAATGTTAAATGCACATTGCAAACAAAAAACAAAAAAAAAAACGTTGGAAGCTTCTTTTTAGCACGCTTTCGGCACCCGGGAACTGAGCTATGGCCGTTAGTGAATACACCTTATGGCCCAGGGCCGTGAACAGGAGGCGCCTCGGTCCGCCACTATCAGTGCGGCTGGTGGCCAAAATGGGCAACTTCTAGAAGTCCTAACCATCGAACAAATGGAAGCGATCTCTGCGTCAAAGTTCGGCAGGGCACTCGGACGCTCGAGCTCGAGATTGGGTCCAATAATTGCGGGCACGAGCCGTCTCAAAGTTTAAAAAATTCCGCATAAGATGGCGCCACCTGTCGAACCAAACTCCATTGCCCAGGGGGAATAAACCACCGTTTCGAAGTAGCCGGAACGCATGCAAATGCAAGGAAAAATTCCTGTAGACTAATATACTAACTGTATGTTTTCTCTAGGTCAAAACAAATGTTCAGCCTCGTCATTCGACCACCATCTTCAGCAGATTAGGGGGATCGGTTGCCGAATGGGCTAGCACACACCAGCTCGTAGCACGTGGAGCGAAAGCTCGCGCTGCAGAACCCAGGGATCATGGCTTCAATGGACCTCTTGGCGAATATGTGCTGCCACCTAGACACGCGAATCGGTTCGAGACTAGGTGACTGGAAAACAACGCGCGCCCAAGGCCTCTCCCACCCGTTCCACACCCAAAACGTCAGCTACATCCTGTTCACCCATTGAGGCGATGTGACCTAGATACGGCTCCCCCAAGCTCACCTTTGTCCCCATCGTGCGTGATCTTCCGCCCCGAGGTCGACACAACGAAACCGCTCAAAGGCGAGAAATGCAAGATGGCGGATTGTTTGGAACTAGATACTCTCGAACCCAGGCGCATGAAATACTCCGCGCATGCGCACCGCGTATTTCTACAAAAGGTCCATTCCCACCCCTGCCCGTTTCAATCTAGATGAATATCGTACCGGCGTGCGGTCGTGTATCACTACTGCATGGTGCACGTTAAAAACCCCAGGCCAGCGGTTTTACCGCACTGGTTAAATTGGTCATCTAGAGTTGACAGACCAGTCGCCCTTAGGCTGACGCAAGAAGCTCCGCCTTCAGCGCGAACTCGCTAGCTTCCACAGTGCTTTGGTTGCTCGTGTCTGCGCGTTCACAGTTGTGTTAACAAGGTCAGAAAGCTCGTACTGAAGGTGGACCTTCTAGTCTCAGCTTCAAGGTGCCCTGAAAAGGTTTCTGAGATCGCCTAAATATGGCTATAACTCACTCTGCGGGCTCTAGGCATCCTAAAAAATTATAAATCATAACGACGCGTGACCGATTTCCCTATTAAAGAAACAATCAAAGATAGAAATTATCTCCAGCGATGGGAGGAGCATTGTGCCGGCAGCCAGGACGGAATAAGATCAATGAAAATGCGACAGTTCGTTGAGACTGCAAACACTGCTATCACAAAATGTGTATGTTTTTTGTTGATAATAGAAGCGAGTAAGAGTAGTCAAAAAATGTAAATTTTAAGCGGTGAGGGAATATAACACTGCAATAATCGTCGTCTAAAACAACAAACCATAGGGACATGATGTAGAATACCCGAGACTGTGTTAAAAGCTGGGAAACTTGGTCGAAGAAAAAAGACGGGGGAAAAGAATGGGACTTTCTTTTCCCCTGTCTTTTTTCTTCGACCAAGTTTCCCAGCTTTTACCACAGTCTCGGGTATTCTACATTATGTTCAACTTCCACCAGCTCGCCTGAGCACTCACTGTTTTTCTTCTTTTTTTTTTTTCATACCATAGGGGTTTGTTTGTTGTTGTTTTTTCGCGGGAGTGTAGTTCTGTTGCCAGCTCTCGACCGCTCAAGCGACGCTGGGTTGAATCGTAGTCCGGGCTTCACGGGCAACGAGCCAAGCGCATTCGAGATATCACTCCACGGTTCCACCGGTCGGAGGCGCGAGGATCCGTCGCTTGCTATTGGCTGACAGTGGTCCTTGTTTCGAAACAGGCTCCACCCATCGCCGGAAATGAAATCGGTGTGTTGATATCTTTGATTTCTTTTTTTTTTTTTTAATGGGGAAATTGATCGTGTATTGTCATGATTTATGAATTTCTAGGATGCTTGGAGCCAGAAGAGTGAGTTATCGCCATATTAAGGCGATCTCAGGAACCTACTCAGGGCACATTTAATGGTGAACGGAGTATAAGTTCGGGCAGCCTAAACATACACACACCAATATGTTTCTTCCGTAGTTTGCAGTGATTTGATCTCCAAAGTGCTTTGTGAGAAAGCAGACGTTCCAGATTTCTTACAGTGCTGCCAGTTGGTTCGTGCGAAGCACCAGGTGACGAACCACGAAAGGTTAGAAACAAAGAAGAGAAAGGAAAACGCAAGAATTAGGATAACTTTGTGCGAAAAATTGAGTTTTCGGAGACGTGGCCAGAAAGTATTCAAAGACGGTCAGGTAGGAGACCCAAGTGTATGAAGGGCTGTCCAAACAGGACACTTCAGGAACGAGTGAAGCGGCACTTCTCTGCCTTGTGAAATGCAATGTTTGAGGGGTGTTATATGAAATTTGTCCAAGAAGACGTTAATACGTTTTACTATGAGCTTTACGAATAGTGTGTTTATGCTCTTTAGAACTGATACGGCTCTATAATTTTCAAGGTCGTTAATATTACTATTACCGACCTTAAAAATAGGACGAACTTATGTCATTATTTTTGAATCCGGATGTAACCCAGTTTTTAAAGAGTGGTTAAACATATGCTGTAGTGGAATGCACATTATGTCTATATTTAAGTTTAGCACTTTAATTAAAATTTCACTAGATCCCGCAGATTTTAGTAGGCATCTGATAAAGAATATCTCCTATTTCTGCAATAGTTGTATTTTCAAAAATTCAAGTATTTGATAAAGGCGTGCTGTGGGAGCATTGGAGTGCTGTTCGAACTAATATTATTTGCAAGCTGTGGACAGATGTTAGTGAAGAAGCTAATTCATCCGTTGACCGTGTAGTTATCTCTTTTATCGGAAGCTGTCTTCGCTTTTTTCTTGGTCCCTGCTGAATGACGGTGTTGATTACATTCCAGGTATGTTTCGAGTCCAGACAATTGTTAGAAGTAAGATTATTGTAGTATTCCTTTTTACGTGTTTTATAAGGGCTACAGACAAGTTACAATAGAGTTCATTCGGCTGAGATAAAAAGTACTATTTTATGCTGTTTTAGTTTTTGCTGCCACGTGTCGTAGTCCTTTAGTTCACAAAGAATGCGCTGGGTCATCCAAGGCCGGATAGGATTTGAGTAACGTCGTTGGATCAACTCGCTCAAACAGTTTGTTCGAGCGAGTCGAACAAATTGTTGCGGCTTTTTTATATTTTTATCACCTCTGCCAGTTGACTACATTCAGTATTAACATGTGAAGTATAAAAGGTACTGAAATCGAATTTCATAACTGGATTGCGCAAGGTTTCATAATTTATGTGCCATGATAACATACGAAGCGGTTCGTTAGATGGGCCACTATTTACGGGAGCAAGTATGAATATGGGGTAGTGATGTGCGATGTTATATTCGTAAACACCAGCGTTTTCAGTTTCAATATTAGTAAGAATGTGAGCAATGAGCGTTGATGAAACAGGAGTGACTCTGGTTGCCTCAGTGATAACATTCCTAAAGGTGAAGGACTGTATGAGATGAATATAGTCCACGTGCACATTTTTGAAAATATCATCTTTGAAATGATATAATATTGGATAATATCATATCATAAATATCGCATAATCCACACGCGGTTTTTCCACACACATTTGTTTCCACACACATAATCCACACGCGGTTTTTCTAACCTACTTTGTATTTTGTTTGTTTTCTTCACTGGTGCGTAGTCGTGTTGAATATGTCACAGTTGTCTGGAACTGTGTTGGAGTGACAAATTCAGGTGTAATTGAGAGTGTTCAACGTAGATTCGTTCGTGTATTGAATGATCGTTATTTTCAACCGAATTTTTCTGTAGTTATGAGAGGATTTGTGAACTCGTGAAGTTAGACTCGTTGCACAACAGGAGAACAATTCGTGGACTGACATATTTGGATAAGATTGTAAATGGTATAATTGATTCACCAGAGCTACTCAGTCACATCTACTTGCACGTTCTTCCTAGGTCTAGTAGACTTTATACTTTGATTTACCCTTCCGATTTTTACTATGCTGCACCCACGACAAGCCTGCAACTGACGTATAACCATTGGAACAGATTTGTGGAAATGTTAGTCATTATATTTTTGATGAAGAGCGTAAATTTCGAAAGTGTGTTGAAACTATTATTTTGTCCTTACATTTCGTTTTTATCCTCTTTAAACTTTTACTACTCATTGACAAGTGTACCACTGCGGAGGCGTTAAGCTGTTGGTGGGTCACTCAAAATAAAAACAAAACAAATAATAGCTATTTTATTGCTAACAATCAGTGACGTAACTCAGTCTTCTATTTGGTTAAGGAAGGATGGCAGGCACGAGTCCGGTGGCCTATATGGGGCACCCACCACAACGCCACAATTTAACTCCAGAAATAAAGCTTCTAAAGAGCTAGAAGAACATGAAGTAAAAGAGGAGTTCGCTAAATGTCAAGCCTGATTTTACGAACAGAGCTACGCCACCCCCTCCATTTTTAGCTGTTCTTGACAGAGACTCCATTACATACCCGGGGATATTGACATTTTTATTTTCCCTCAACCACGCTTCGGGTATTTCTATAATATCATATGAAAATACATAAAAAAAGAAGGCAAGTAATAAAATCTAAATTTTTATGAATACTTCCCACGCTAAATTGTACCACTAAGAGAACTTCTTTTCTTGGGCACAACTTATTCCCGGATGTTACTGAAAACAATCAAACACTAAACGAAAACCAAAAAAAAAAAACGATAAGGTAACACAAAAACAGGAGGTGAGGGGGTGGAGTAGGATGAGATTACACAATCTGAGCAAAGTCTTTCTCGCAGGTTATCTGAATTACTTTCGACTTTTCTATTTTTCGCATAAGGCTCTTTCCTTGCGAGACCCACGCAAACCTCCAGCTTTTCTCCCACTTGGTCTGAATTCCCTTTCTGGGCAAGAGTTTATTTTCAGGACAAAGAAGTCTGTTGATAAATACTGGGTCATTTGTGCTGAAACCGAAGTCAGCTGTGTTTAATATTTGCTGGCTCAAGCACCTTGTCACGGACAATCCTTGCAAAGACCTTGAGAATAACATTCGCTTTCGTCTTACCTTTCGACCGTACTCGGTGTATGGCGTCAACATTTTTAGTGCTGATCTCCGTGTGAATGTGTTCCCCAACGTGCTTGATGAGCGTATCAAGTCATTTGGGTAGCTTATGAGGCACGCTCTAGATTTCTAGGGTACTACGTTTGCCGTGCTGTTTCAGCTCTGTTCCCTTTCGGTTTCATCGAGCTGACATGCTTAGTCATTGCATGCTTTTCGAGGTCTCTCTTGTTCACATTTTATCGAGGTTACTTCGGTTCTCAGTTCTTTGATCGTTCCCTTGAATTTTTCAAAATTTTCGTTTCTAAGAAAACATCTAACTTTTGACTCAACGAGTTCTTCTTGAAATGCTGTATGCGATTTGTTCACACTGCTTAGATAGCTTTTTTATTTTAGAACTGTTTGTTTCAATCTTAACACAAAGATCTGCCAAATGTTTGGCTAGCTATTTTACAGTTGATGGCTCCTTATCTCCCATTCGCGGGAGAGTTTGGAAAACACACGACAAACAGTGCAAGAGCGATCCAGGCACTACTCAAATCGCTATATTAATATTACGGTATTCAACTGCAGCATACCGGTAATGACGAAATAGATTTGTAGATGGGTGGATAGACTGCCGTTGCCTGGATCACTCTAGTAGTGAAGCTTTGGTTGGCGTAGCTGGTGTTTTATAGTTAGGATTCCATGTTTTCGGAGTTTATTTTTCGTGAATTTCGGATAATGTTTTCCGCAGTTGTACCATTAATTTAACAAAATTTACAAAAGGAAAGCACAATATGTGACATTTATACAACGATCCTTAAGTTTCCTCAAAACATTGGGGCAAGGAATTAACAAATTCGTTAGATTCTAAACAACTCATTTAAAGTTGTGTGGCCCAAGTCGGGTCGCTCTCCGAAATAGGTAGTTGAAAAGTAATTGCATTCCTTTTTAAAAGTAAGTTGTAATTGTAATGAACTACTTTGAACATAGTAGTAATTGTAATTGTAGTTAAACTACTTTTGGAAAACATTAATTGTAATTATAATTAAATTACATTTTGGAAGTAATTTACCCATCTGTGCCAGAGAGCAGACATGAACAAATTACTCAACAAAAATAATTAAGTAAAGTTACTGAGTATTGACCTCAAAATTAATTTTAGGAAAGTAGAATTTACTCAAATAGAAAGTAATTGAGTAAATTTCGAACTGCGGTGAAAAAGTAGCAAATTACTTTTGAAGTTTATTTTATATTTTTTTGTTATGGTAACGAGAAAGTTGTAGGTTTTGATCCATTAGCGAAATTCTGCTAGCCAAATACAAAGCGGGTTTTTGTTTCCACAGAAATGCTTTAATAGCTGCTGCTTCTGCGTGCCTAATTGTTTTGTAGTTTTTTTTTTTCTTTTCGTCAATGATGCATTGCGGATGCATCATTCCTTCTTTGAGGTTAGCACTGCCTAAGCTTGATTTTGAAGACAGTGTTTGCTTGTTTATAGTGTTGCGTAAAATACATCTAAAAAGTACTTGAAGTAAAGTACAAAGTAAATTAGAGGTTATGTACTTCAAGTAAAGCAATAACTACACCAAGTGCATGGTAAAGTGAAATACTATAAATAAAATGTACTTTACCTATACAGTGTTTTCTTAACTGGTATGCCTTGCTCCAGGAATAATCGGAGGTGCATCAGCATTTTCGAAAATAACAGCAAATATTGGGTAAAGTCAAATCGCCACACAGTAGTTGTTTTACTCTCTCTAACGAACTATTTAACACAATTATTTTATAAGTCAATTATTTGTATCGGTCTTATAGCCGCCTTTACTTCACTCAGAGAAATGACCAGATGACGTCTCGAAAGACGATAGCGTGTTTGCACATGACGATACGCCATTTTTTGCTTTCAAATTTGGGGAATACACTTTAAAGTCGGAATTTATACTTTCTTCGGGAAGTGCCAGAAAAAAATAATTTAGTAAAGTACAAGTACATGCTCAGAGAATGTACTTCAAATAAAGTACAAGTTTTCTAAACCTACTTAAAGTAGCACTTTAGGTGTCATATACTGAAAATACCTCCCAACACTGCTTGTTTATAATTTTTTATGTAAAAACGTTGGGGGAATTCCTAAGGTTTCTCGAAACAACTTTGAACCTTGGAATACCTGTATATTTTAAGTTTTGGGAGGAAAGGCAATGCAAAGAGGTCACCTTTCGTTGCCCTTTTAGCACGCTATCCTTCAAGTACAGCACAAACTACGGGAGCACCAGATGAGCTTCAGAGCGGGTGCTGCACTTTGTTGCCTTCTTTGAGTGAGGAGGCAGTGTGTACACCTCCTGTAGTGGGCGAGAGTTTCAACGTTGGGGAGAAGCGGGGACAAGCCCTTTCTTCAAATGCGCCGTCTCCTTGAGCTTCGGGACACAAAGACGCTAATCCTGCAGTTATTCGGCCTCACTTGCGACGTGCCTGTCCGCTCCTCGCGCCTCGTAGCAGGGTTGCTGCAGTTGGGGGCTTGTGAAAATTATAGGGGGTTTCGGACCCTCCGAACTACTCCCTCCCCCCCCCCCTCTCCTGCTTATGCCACATGCTCCGCCCACCCCTTTGCAAATATCAGCTGATCTTCCAACATCTTATCTCTTTTTGTGCAGGAACATTTGTTGATAAACAAACCTACCGTTAAAAATCGAAAGTAATTTGTAATCTTAGTAGAAGTTACTCGGAAAAGTAATTAAAGTAAACTACTAATTACCAAAATAAAAATGTAATTGAAAGTTACTAAAGGACTCAGAAAAGTAGTTAAACCACAGTAACTTGAGTAGAGTAGTTGAACTATGTACCAGTCTGCCAGAGAGGAGGGAGGGGGCGCAATTAAGGCGCGGGACACCGGGATGCCTCGCGCACCCTCTCCTCAGGCATTCCAGGTCCAAACACGTGACGCTCGTGTTTGGAGCCGCCGTGACTCAGAGGCGCAGAGTAGCTCTGAGCGCACCACTGTACATATTAAACATAGAGTTAAATTTGTTGTGCTTGCAACTCAGTACATCATAATATTAAACTTTCAGACACTCTCATCCTTTATTTTGTGTATTTCTCTTGTCCAATGAGTTGTTTAATATTGTGATACTTGATTCATTCACGCAACAAATAAGCTCACTTCTCTATTTATCTAACATTAATTATTGTAGAATGGGAAAAGACTAGTTTCTTCGCTTAAATTCCGTGAAGAATAAAATACGTGCGTGAATGCATTAACATTAAAAGTGAAGCCATTCCATAACGTAGACCCTACGAATGCACGAGATAACATCTGGATAATATGTGAACTAGTTCCGCTAGGTACATAACAGCTGCCTCGTGGAACGGGTGAGGACCAAACGATGAAGTTCACAAAAACGAGCTTACACCATTTCAGTGTTTTGAAATTCACAGCCTAGTCCTTCGTGTTTGTAGCCTCGGAAAGCAGGCGAATCGCGCGCATATACGCACGCTCGAACGCTGAAAATGGTACCGGCTAGGGTGCCTTCATGAGCGCTTTGCTTAGGGTGGAGACATCTCGCCATTTTGTCCCACACCTTATTTTTTTTTATTTTTTGTTCATAAGCGCGTGAAAGAGTGTGCCCCTGCACGCGTTTGTGGCGCTGACTTTGCTATGGCGACCTTTTGTTTTCGTCAATTTCTTTGTGTTTTACCCGTGAGCGCGTGCTGTCGGTATCGGGTACTACAAAGGGTGGCATCACCCTAAAGAGAAGGACATTGAGGCACCCTATACTCTGTTTCACCTTATGATGTACCGCAGGGGAGGCTACAAGTGCGAGCTCCTTGCTCTAGGGCACGTCTCGGCGGCAAGCTCTCGTGCACTAAGGGCTGCTGCCAACGCTATTAGCTCGTGCTTCTAGCCTTCGCTGTGGTACAACATAAGGTGAAACGGAGTATAGCACCGGCCGGAAGCTCGGCTTGCGCACGAGCGAAGAGAGCACTCGCCCCGAGCTCGTAGTTTGACTGCATGTAACGGCGCACGTGCTCTCGTAATGCTCGATGCATAGAGTTATTATAATGTACGCTAGAGGTTTAACTGGCGCTAGTGTGCTGTTGCAAATTGAAGCAGACAGCAAGCAGTCGGAAATTGACTTCCGGTAATGCATTTCTATGGAAAAAAGCGAGTGCATTTCCTCTCTGCGCTCGATTATAAGAGCAAATATCACGAATAATTCGTACGTACTAGGCACTTTGGAACATTTCCCAGTCACGCAGACGAAATAATTGGTCAGTTACGGCGTTTTTATTTTAAAATATTGACACGAAAAACGGTGCTAAAACCGCTTCGTACATGCATTTATGTGCACTGTCGGACACTGTTAGCGCGAACACGGCGTCGAAGCTTTCCAGCATGGGTGATACAGTATAGAACTTTGTCCGGAAGTGCTCTTTTC
The DNA here is from genome assembly GCA_013358835.2 of Ixodes persulcatus. Taxonomy (NCBI): domain Eukaryota; kingdom Metazoa; phylum Arthropoda; class Arachnida; order Ixodida; family Ixodidae; genus Ixodes; species Ixodes persulcatus. The sequence goes on along the minus strand of JABSTQ010009679.1, from coordinate 182,842 downwards.
AGCCTCGACCGCAAGGAGCAAACGCGAACAATAATCTCGAACCCAGGCGCTCACGGGAGGGGGGGGGGGGGGGGGGGGGGGGGGGGCTGCGTTTGCCTGCGCTGCTGCTACCCGCCGCAGGCTTCTTCGCTGGTGTGCCGACTGCCGCAACTGCCGCTTCGCCGGCATCGGTCCTCTTTACCACAGTATGTGAGTATAGTGCCCGTAATGTGAGAGCCGTTTGTCCATACGCCACTTTTCCGTTGTTGGTTTCCATCTAGCCGAGCCATAAAACATCTCGCGACGAGTTGACCGCGCCGCGAGTGACGAAGAAAAAGCAAACATGGCGACGGTTTGTACGATTGATTTGGTGGCTCCGGTTTTGCGTGTCTGCAACGTCCTCGTGAGAAGATTCCCCTGCCCTTCGAAGTTATTGCAAGCACCACGAGTGGCACGAAAGATGTGGAATCATCGTCTCAACTACAAATAAGCATGCCTTCACGAGCAAGACGATGCCGAGCAAGCGCTCGGCACCGTTGTGTCGTCAGATGTTCTGCAACGCCGAAGTATTTTCATTTATCATTTGGAATGGCTTCAAGAGTGGGAAATTAATCTATTTCGCGGATTGTTAACGCCGGGGTTGAGTGCCCTCCATTGCAGTGCCGTTGTCGCGCAAAGTGCAGAGAAAACCGGGTGGCGATGGCGGCGGTGCTCTTTGATCTTGCGCCGTTGGGTTCATGGAGTCCGGAGTAAACGTAAGTACGTGCGTCTGCTGGATCGGTGTTTTGGACTGCCTCAAAACTCTTTCTCACGCGCATTTTCCTTGTGAAGCTTAGTAGCTCATTACACCTCGTCGTCGACTGCGCTCATTTTACTGCGACGCACGAGCCTGCGTGATGTGAATTTCACTGCCTAAGATGTTTGGTGTGCTGTAACGAGGGATAATAAAATATCACCGCGAACTTCTGAACAAACGAGTCGCCTGTCACAATATTAATCAGTAGCGTTCCTAGACCCCGCTCCCAATTGCCTAAGAAGCGAGTGCGGATGCGACGTCTACGGCTTCCACAAGTTTCCGTCCCATGCAGCTTCTCGGCAAGAATGGGCAGCCGCACTCAGAAGAAAAAACTTTACTCCGAGCAAGAACTCAAGAGTGAGTGGCAGTGTAGCAACAATTTTTTTCTATGCGTACGTTTGACGTGCGTCATGGATACAACAGAGGTGGTCACTTCTCCGTGATCAGTCGGCAGGTCGTTTACGTCGTGTACGTACGCTAGCTGCGAATGGTACCTTCGTTTCGGTTTCGGTTTAGGCTCGGCGGAGCCGCGCTGCCGCAGAAAGGCAAGTAGATCGCGAAAATCGGTCTCAAACGTGCCACGAATGTAATGTCGTATACAAGAAGCCAACAATCAAGCATTTGAAAGCTACAAGAAAGCGGTAGCGAAATATTTACTACGCAATGAACCCGGACTGAAAAGCGGATGTCAAGGGTCAGCAGACACCGAGAACATCTAAGACAAGAAATGTTTTCCCCTTGTTTTCTTGATCGAGATTGGTTCTCGAATGTTCACGACATCTTCCCTGTGGAAGAACGGGCCACGGAGGCTTCTGGTGAAGACATCTTTCACGATGTGTCGGTGCATTCGAACAGCTTGCCGCATCCAGCTCCTCAAAGCAACGCCGCCAACGCAGCCCCCCCGCCCCGCCCCCCCCCCCCCCCCCCCCTCCTGCCTGCCAGTTCTTTCCGCGTGGTGGCGCGAGCGTAGATAAACATGGCGGCGCCCTGGAATTGGCGCGGACACTGGTCTATACGAGCCAAACGAACGAAGGACATGTGGAAAACCAAGAGAGACGACAGGAACTACGAAGTAACACTGGATAAGTAACTCCTTGTGCTTGCAGACGATCAAAATAAATTGAAAGTCACGTAATATAGTCCGATTTGCAATAAATAAGTACTGCTTTATTCTTTCTGCTCATGAATATGTGCGAAGATGCTTAATTGTCCTGGGTTCAAATCATCACCCGCACGCTTCAAATCTTTGCAAATAAGGAGAAGCCAGGGAACAGGTGCCCGATAAAAACTGCCCGACAAAGGAAATAATAAGAAAACACACCTTTAGTAGTTCAAGTACTTTATCCTTTACGTTTCGAACGTTTTTAACCACTCGTAAAGATGCACGACGGGGTCATTTTCATATAGTGACAGAACGTGCATATTAGCAATATATAAGCACCAGCGGAATGCTGGCGAACTTTGAACACACTCTACATTCCTTTCGACTGTTATTTTGCTTAGAATCGTCGCTCGTTTCTATATACCTGGCATGGAACAGAGGTTTGGGCCTGAAATATAGCGAAGTTTAACATCGTTCAGTGGTAAATAAAAAATGCTGTAACTCAAGCAATTACACTTCCGCAATATTAATAAAGGTACATACTATCCCGTACAACCGAAATAACAAAAGTTATTGATGTTATTTTCCGGCGAAGAGACAAAATTCACGCGCTTTTTCCCATAGGAATACACAGGAAGACTGGAAAAGTAGACTGCATGCTGTCTGCTTCAATTTGCAACCGGAAGTCCCGTAGACAATAGCGCCAGCTGAGCCTCTAGTGTGTATTGTAATAACTCTATGGGTGAAACGAAGTATAGTGTCCCACGCGTGTCCCAGGGTCATTCACTGTATGGGTCATGTTGTATTGGCGGCAGTTTCGATTTAAGGCTAGACGAATTTAAATACTTGTAGGAGTGTGAATCGGCTTCGAGATTTTCAATTTTGATAGATACAACTTACATTATTCATAAAATGGTTAATTAAAAAACAGAACGCATTAACTGAGACCCTGAGACTGCAGCCAATGCCACAAGCACGAGGCCGCCGTCTTGAAAAGTTCGTCCACAAAGCGAGCACGCTCGCTAGAAATGCACGTATCAAAGCTGGCGCGTTCAGTAGCGGTCTAGTTCACTGTAGTAGCGGCTCCCTTAGCTCCGGCCGGAGTCACTCGAGTTGGAGTCATCGGAGCGCCTACTGAACGGCAAAAATAGCCGCGGCTCCAAACCATAGAGTTATTATAATGTACGCTAGAGGTTCAACTGGCGCTAGGGCGCTAGTGTGCTGTTGCAAATTGAAGCAGACAGCAAGCAGTCGGAAATTGACTTCCGGTAATGCATTTCTATGGAAAAAAGCGAGTGCATTTCCTCTCTGCGCTCGGTTATAAGAGCAAATATCACGAATAATTCGTACGTACTAGGACTTTGGAACATTTCCCAGTCACGCAGACGAAATAATTGGTCAGTTACGGCGTTTTTATTTTAAAATCTTGACATGAAAAACGGTGCTAAAACCGCTTCGTACATGCATTTATGTGCACTGTCGGACACTGTTAGCGCGAACACGGCGTCGAAGCTTTCCAGCATGGGTGATATACGTGCCAAACGAACGGAGGACATGTGGAAAACTAAGAGAGACGGCAGGAACTACGAAGTAACACTGGATAAGTAACTCCTTGTGCATGCAGACGATCAAAATAAATTGAAAGTCACGTAATATAGTCCGATTTGCAATAAATAAGTACTGATTTATTCTTTCTGTTCATGAATATGTGCGAAAATGCTTAATTGTTCTGGGTTCAAATCATCACCGGCACGCTTCAGGGAACAGGTGCCCGATAAAAACTGCCCGACAAAGGAAATAATAAGAAAAAACACCTTTAGTAGTTCACGTACTTTATCCTTTACGTTTCGAACGTTTTTTTAACCACTCGTAAAGATGCACGACGGGGTCATTTTCATATAGTGACAGAACGGGCATATTAGCAATATATAAGCACCAGCGGAATGCTGGCGAACTTTGAACACACTCTACATTCCTTTCGATCGTTATTTTGCTTAGAATCGTCCCTCGTTTCTATATACCTGCCATGGAACGGAGGTTTGGGCCTGAAATATAGCGAAGTTTAACATCGTTCAGTGGTAAAGAAAAAATGCTGTAACTAAAGCAATTACACTTCCACAATATTAATAAAGGTACATACTATTAGGTACAACCGAAATAACAAAAGTTATTCATGTTATTTTCCGGCGAAGAGACAAAATTCAAGCGCTTTTTCCCATAGGAATACACAGGAAGACTGTAAAAGTAGACTGCATGCTGTCTGCTTCAATTTGCAACCGGAAGTCCCGTAGATACTAGCGCCAGCTGAGCCTCTAGCGTGTATTGTAATAACTCTATGGCTCGATGTTTTTGCTTCCACGTGTTCACGCGCTGCGTTCACTGTGTCTTGACTTGTGGTGAAACAAAGTCTAGAGAAGTATATTCTTTCACGCGGTCGCGTCTTCTGCGAGAGAGATATTCGAGCTGAATAATTAAATTGAGGCAACAAACGACGCCGATGTTTTAAAAGTTGACTGGCAACAAAAAGAATAAAACAAACTCGGCACTAGGGACGACGAACATTTCTTTCAAATGGCAACATCATGAATGAGCCCAAAATCACTCCCTGCGATTCAGAACCGTCAAGAAAAAAATGAGAGAAAGGGTGTGAGTGTATTATGTGCGTGTTTGCCACTTATAGCGAACATGACCTATTGAGCCAAACAGCGGCGGATGTAACCGGAGACGCCGGGAGGGAAGGGCCAGGCGGCGAGCAACGGAGAAGCACGAGACGCCTGGAAGCAACAGACTGGGCGCGGACCAGACAGAAAAAGAGATAAATGCCGCGCAGTGCGCGTCTACGTAAAATGAAGAAAGAAAAGATCTCGCTCATTGCAGTTGCAGTGCAAGCGAACATCGACGCAATAAACATAAATATAATTACTTGAGTTACGCGGACGATTTGATGTCGATGAACCGGCGCTCCCGGCCGTTTGGAAACATAGGCTGCCAAGGCTGAAACAGGCGTGCCCATGCCGCCGCTCTGTACGTTCAGTACCAAACGGGCTCCGGAGAGCCGTTTGGTTTAACCGATGCAGTGTGCCGGTCACCGGTCACATGATTGTGCAACATGGTAACCCGTTTGAACAAACGTGCGACAAGTTTGCCGAAACGAGTGACCCATTCGCCCAGACGAGTGACCCGTTTGCCCAGACGAGTGACCTAGCTGTTTACCTAAACGGGTTACTGTTATGGCTGCTACGGGTGAACCGTTTGAGCCATACGGGCAACCCCTTTGACAAACGGGTGACCGGTATGGCTAAACTGTTACCGGTATGGACCCGTTTACTTTCATATAGACGCCAAATGTTTTCTTTTTTGTTTTGTTTTTCCAGAGGGGAAGTCACGTGAAAATGATTTCCCCGCTAAATTGAGCGGGAAATGCACGCGCGGACGGACGGACGGACGGGCAAAATTTTGCGAGTGGCAGGTAAGGTTATAAAGCATTTCATGCTTTAACACAAAATTTGTGCGTTTAATTTTCTGAAAAACACGGAGACGAGACAGTCAGCAATAGCGAATTTAGCGGAAAATCAGTATCGAGCACCTCACTCTTCCTCTCACACCCGTCAACCAATCAGTGTCAATTCTCGCGGCCACGCATCCAGGCTTCATTTTTGGGTGTCACGAAATTTCGAAGACCTGCCCAAAGAACGCCTCACATTAAAGGGATACTGAACCAAAGAATTTAGAGCCCATAATAAGTGGCGCACGTTCTTTCCACGAGCCAGCAGCCGCCGTTGTGCGCGAGCACACGCAACGAAAATGACGTCAAAGACCTCCATTCGCGCTTAAGAGGACATTGAGATGCATGGGCTTCGGGCCAAAGGAGAATAAAGACAGGCTTTTCATCTCTACAAGTGAAAGCTACGTGATTGTTAGGCCAATTAATCGCTTACCTTTTACACCAGACACGACTGTGTAGATGAAAAACTTGTCTTTATTCTCCTTTGGCCCGAAGCCCATACATTTCACTGTCATCTTAACCACGAATGGAGGCCTTTGACGTCATTTTTGTTGCGTCTGCTCGCGCACACCGGCGGCTGCTGGCTCGTGGAAAGAATGTGCGCCACTTATTATGGACACTAAATTCCTTGGTTCAGTATCCCTTTAAAAACAGTTTGGGTTGTGAGAATGTGGTAGCACTGCTAGCCTATTTTTCGCGAATTTCTGGACGCGAGAAATAGATCACGCAAATTATTTACTCTATGGTAAAAAATAGGCTCGCTCAATTTATCTGCACCTCCTGCACCGGTGCAGGAATAGCAGGTAAGTCGAACGAGCCACTAAGCATACCCCTCCCAATCGCGAAACATTGTGCCAACCAAATATCCCCGATAGCCCCACTTCGTAAAATTTGCGAAATGTCGAGGCCGCGAAAATAAAGCTAACAGCATTTGCTTTCAATATTTCCCAAAGGCCTAAGAGGAGGGAACGTCGCGTCGAAGACTGCCACTGCAGCCGAAGCAAACGTTCTCTACTGCTGCTGCCAAAGACGCGATAAGGGAGGCGATCGTGCAAACGTTGGCAGCGATGGAGTGACAAACAACTCAATCGTCGAATGTAAACCGAATAGCCAACGAAGACGCCAAAGCATTGCCGATGTGGACAGCATCGCCAACAAAAATGCAACAATCTATACTCAATCGCCGATGTAAGAATCAAGCCGCGAAAACAAAGTCGCCGTTTCGTGTGAAGGTGCCTCCACGTAACTTTCCGTCACAAACTTGAACTGCGCCTCCAGTTTTGGCTGCTCGTCTTGTGGGCGACATTGTTTTCATTTACTTTATCCGTAGTGTACCGATTTGGAATGGCAACTAATTGAGCTCCTGGTCCGCGATAGCGAATCGGGACCAGCGGCTGTGGTGCTACGGTACTCGCGATCACGTGCACATACCGCATAATGGGAGCGCCTTGCCCGATAAGTGTCCAGCCGCACTTTCGAGCGCCGTCAAGGCAGCGGCTCATTGTTGCCAAGAGCGATTTCGGAGAGGATCTATATTCCTACTTTTGTGTGTTTCTCCCATAGACTTCGTGTATTGCCTGGGGGAAAGCAATGGCCGTCTGTGGTGCCACCGACGGGCTCCCGATCCGCTATTCAGCCTAATACAATAGAGAGCGCTCAAGCCAGCCAAACGAGAAAATCCCAAGTGAAAGCGAAACTAGAGGTTACGGTCGGTGTAAACGCCCCCAAGATTGACCAAAACAGCTTTAGGCGTGAAATCATCTCTCCTTTTCGTCCAATAGCGTATTTTGGTTCCGGTCATCTTGGGGGGGGGGGGGGGAGGAGGGGGGGACGTGCCTTTCTAAACTGGAAGTCTTCCCCGCCTTTACCCCTGGTGGCTATGTCGCCTCCAGAAGCTTCCTACCTCCATGCGCGGCAGCTTCCGGCATCGTCTGCTATTCCACCACCTTTCTATCGTCGTCTGCAACGCCTGTGAGGTGCTGTCATGAAAGTCGCACGTCGGCGTCCGTTTTCGCCTTCGTCCGTTTGCTTTTCCGTTCCCGTCTTGAAACGTATGTAGCGCTCGCAAGACGTGACCATGAAAGCGGCGTTCTAGCGTTCCATGATGCACAACCCACGGTCCAATAGAAGCATCTGTCAGCGTCTGTCGATGTTCGGTAAAAAAACAACCGAGAGGACTAAAAAAATCTCCAAATAAATTAGCAGTCCTTTCAGCTTTTCTGTTCTTGTTGTTGTTGTTGCTTTTTCGCATGACACCCGCGAGCAATGTGGGTGAACGTCATGACACACAATTAAAACGCGACCTTGTATAGTCGCTTAGGCAGGCCTGGTGCGCTGCAAAACTTAAAGAGCTACTTTCCTTTCGAAGCGAAATGACGGGGACATACCTGGACAAACTCGATGCGAGCCCAACGCCCGATTGCCTCCAGCTAGATGGCTCGGAAACTCTTACCTGTGCAGGAATCTTCTCGGTATTGAAACCATGATTGCAATTACGACGGTTGCACAATTCACAGAGCAGCGGGGCCGCTGTTGCGGGAACCAACTTTTTTATTCAGCATCAACACGCGCAAACGAACAAATCAAGCCAGATCACGCAAACTAGTTGACGTGGGACGCTAGGCTTAGTCCAGTCCCGCTACGAACACAAGCCCCCCACAGCACTTATGGAGGCGCGTCCCTGTGACCGTGGTTTGCTGCAAACAAGGTCAGTTGACGGGATCTTGCTCTAAACACCTCTGCGAACGCAGAACAACTCGTACTGATAGAAATAAACCAGCTTAACGAGTTACGCTCGTTTAGAACGCCGCAAACGCCGGCAGCCATGAATGTTATCGTTTATACCTAAGCGGAAAAGGCAATGCGAGGGTAATTTTGAGAACAATATGACTCTATCTAGATTATTTGTTTCTCAAACATAAAAATATTGCCCATAAAAAGACTATTACGGCACAGAGACAAAATTTTACAACAAACATTTCACCCGTCTATCATCTCTCCAAAAAATGAGAGCCGAGAAACGGTGCTTAGATCGTTATGCACGTATCGTCATGGCCAGCAGGGGTTGACCCCTAAATTGAGCACGGCTTTCTTAGTTTTGTTCCATAGGGTGTGTACATCTTTAGTTGTTTGTCTTTTTGAATGTATGTGTATGTTTTCTTTCCACTCCTGCAATGACCTCATTGAGGTCGCAGAATTTTGAGATAAATAAATAGATAAATAAGTGGTAGCTGTGCTCCAAACAAACCGCTGCTAAGGCCGTTGTTATGGACAAATGCATTGGGGCTTGAAATGACGTAAGAATTTGTCTGGTAATAAAGTACATAATTTATCGTAAGCATTGTGTCTTCTAAATATTTAATCATAAAGAGTTTTTTCATCGTCTCAGTGTCATAAAGCGATGATAATTAGTATACTGTAATCTAGTTTCACAACCGGCTTTTCTTTGCTAGCACACGACACGATGACTTTTCGGGTTCGGTGCTTCTTTCTGAGGGGATACGCAACTGCGTTCAAGTTGGTTACGAGCGACGAAACTTCTATTCTCGGGGTCGACTTTCACTGGGATTTTGTACGCGAAGAGTTCCCGTGCACAGCTTTGATCAACGCTCGAGGTGCGTGAGCAAGCGAGCACCTACCAGTGGAGGCTTCCGCAAGATTTTAGTAGCTTGAAAACATTATGAAGCCGAATCACAACGACGACGACGGCGTGAAGTTTATCGACGTCGAAGTGCAGGCCAGCACACGTTTCAAGGAGTTCTGACAGCGCAGAAGTTGCTTCAGTGCACATATGTGTGATCAAACTAATTATCCGTAGCAGATATATAGGGTGACTCAAATCACAAGGCTCGATCTAAAATGGACCGTAAAAATCGACGTTTACACGTAGCAAAGTAAACTTTTCGTCAAAGGTGTATTTCACATGTCAGTTCTTTCTAGTAAAGTTACAAAGCGTAGCGATTCCCTTTCTGTAAAAAATAGGGCAGAGAAACTTGCCAGGGTCTACGGCGGGCGGCGACGCAGACGACTTAGTCGAGTTGCGGGGCGCGTTTGGCGCGCGTATTGATAGATGGCGTCGGGAGCAGCGTCGGAAGGTGCAGCCGACCAGCGAAAGAAAGCACCACGACACGCAGACGAAATCCGTTGGCAGCAAAAGCGCCGTCGTTATGCAGACACGTTGTTGTTGTTGTTGTTTTTTCTTACTTTGAGTTTTGCTTTTATTGTCCGCATTTGTTGTTTAACCAAAAGTTTATTACAAAAAGTCTATGTTCATTTTAATAGAGCACGGTTACTAGCACGGTGGTCGCGAGCCGTCTCGATTAGAGCTCCTATATAGGCTCCCTACGCAAGCCCGAGTTGCGAGTCTGTTTTCCACGTGCCGCGCGCCGTTATTCGCCGAGATCCGATCATGTGAGGAGGAAAATCCAAGTACCATGCAGGAAGGCCACCGATGCGGCCGCTTCGCCGACGTTGCCAACGCCCCGGCGTATGTTCTCTTGCTTTTGCCTCCTCCTCCTTCACTGTTTTCCAGGAAAGGAGGAGAAAGTGCGCGCCAACCGCCGCCAACGCGCGGCGCCACTATTCGTCGAATTCAGTCACATCACGTGCAGGAAAGCCGGCGCTACGGGGATGAACGCGCAACTCTGGCTCACGTAGAGAGCCTATAGACCAACTTATATTTACAAACAAACCGGAGCGTCACTAACGGACGCCATCGGCGCCGCGCATGCGCGATTGAGTGTGGGCAAGAAGCTCGCCGTTGTCCATACACAAATCATTGAAATGCGATGTTGTCGGCGTCGGTATGAATCCCCGTGCTCTTTTTTGCGTTGGAATTGTTGATTCTACGTCTCCCTGGCAATTACCGAGGCTCGTTACACCGCAAAACTTCGCGTGAATGTGACATGCGGTGATTCATTCCGCGTGGACGCCGCAGAATAGACGGTAAAGCCTTATTCGCATGATGAGACTCCGCTTGCAATTTTAAGTCGCGACGTCACTCGGGCTGCAAAAGCGTGAACCGTAGCTGAGGTGATCGACGTCGATACTAAAAATCGCAAGCAGAATCGGACCAAATGAATCAAGAATAACAAGTCGATGATTGCCACTGGTAACAATGATCAACATCTTCTGTTTACACCGAGCCTGCTTACCCCAACCAACCTTCAAACCTTAAAGTCTTTTGAGGCCTGCACTTTTTTTCTTATCAGAATTACCGGGTCAACGTTTGGTATACGGGCCGGTGTTGTCTGAAAGAGCAGACGACAAGCAGAAACGTTTAAAAGAGCGGACGACAGTTCGAACAATCAGGTGGCGTTTGAACCTGAAGACACACTGTACGTAGTCCGCAGGTGGTCCCTACAAGTTGACGCTTTTCCCGCGTTCATGTTGGAACAAAACAAATAAATCGGATGACCACAAGTATCCGTGAATTCAACTCAAAGCGCTTCCCGCCCAAGCAATCGTGGTCCGACGGCGTCTGGTTTTCCCTTTTCATGGCACATATTCACGTCCTCGGACGAACCGAGCATATGAAAACTGAACTTCAAACCTTTCTCGGCTCTTTTGGTACAGCCCCAGTCACGGCGTTTTGACGAGAAGGCAGGTTTTTGTCTGGTTTCTTTCGCAGGAATGCACGTCTCGAAGGGTAACTTCCGCCCACAACCCCAGACCGGAAGTGCGCTCGAGGCGCCACCACCGCGCCGCGACGTAACATAGTTGAGTTTGCGTATACAGGAACTCAGTCTCGATAAGGAGGTAGCGCCATCTATCAATACGAGCGCCAAGCGCGCCCCTCCACTCGACTCGGTCGTCTGCGTCGCCGTCCGCCGTTGACCCTGGCAAGTTTCTTGGCCCTAGTTTTTACAGAAAGGGAGAAAGTCCAAATGAACGCCCCTAGCAACGGTTTGTTTGCAGGAGTGACGTCACACTTACGGGGTCAATTGCATCTGACGGCGTAAATATTGCTCCATTTTTATTTTTCGTGGAAATATTTACAAGAAAGAAATAATGTCTTATTTAGGCCCTTTAGATATATTTGTTTTGTTTTATTGTGGTTTTTTTTTGTCGAAATAGAAAGAGGGAAAAGAAAAGACCGCGCAGAAAAGGATCAAGATAAAGAAATAATAAAAAACTGGCGCAACTAGAGAACCTCTTACTCGGTACTTCTGTTACATTTGTATGCACCAACTCGATTGAAGTGGTGCCAAAGTGCCCAAGCCGCGGTCAAACTGCTTGAGCGCATCGTACAAACGTCAGTCTGCAGTCACTGTCTGGGGCGTGGTTCTTTGTCGGGTCCTGTCACAGGGTTCCTACAAAAACTGTCTGTTCAAAGCATACATATATTTATCAGGAAAACATACTTCAAACATGCTTGTTGAGGCGTGTCCTCGGATGATTCTGCCATCATATCTGCACATTGTGTCTTTTGTATGATCTACTGTAAAGAGTATGACTGTGGCTTTACAACTGTCTACCATGCTCATGTGTTACAGAGCAAGCTTTTTTTTAATATATTTTAACTTTTTTTCCTCGTTTCTTTTTCTTGCTGAAGTTTTGCACATGCATGAGCGTGGTGAATGCCCCCAAGTGTGTAGCCTAACACTTCCTTTTCGTCCTTTTTTTTCTTTTTTTTTTTTGCGATTATATAATTACTTTTGAAGAGCATCGGCGGCGCACATCCGGCGGCGAATTGTTTTCCAGTTGCACCTCTGTCTGTGTACTTTCCAGCGAGCTCGCGATTGCTGTCCTTGCGGCCGATATCGCACTGCCGGAACAAAACCTTATTTCGATTGTCCCGGGACTGCTAGCGCCGCCAAGATCGACTAATCCACAAGAATGTCTTCCGAGTTACTTTCTCTGGTGTTTTCCTTTCGCCTTTGTCACGGCCGCTAAGCTCTGGCTCTCGCTCCACTGGGAACTTCAGAACCGGTAAATGCAAAGCGCTTTGAGTATCGGCATTCCATTCCCCGATATGAACGTGGACGCCGCCATTTCGGTGATTAGTGCAGAGCGGGCGACCCTTTTCAGTGTATACCTGTACCTGCACCGCTTGCAAAGCGGAATATCGCAACGGTCTGCGTTTTTATTTTTACTTTAAAGGGCCACTGAAAAGTGAAAAAAAAATTGTTTTAACAGTCTGGTTATGTCACGCGTCCGAGAAAAAAATTAATTTTACGCGAAAAAAAAATATTTTAGAGCATGTATTAATGACACGGAATTTATTTTAAATTCTGCGCGCAAAGTTCAGGACGTCACGGAATGGTCATACAAAATTATTGGGGATGTGTGGATATTTATACAGCGTGTAGGTGGTCAGCCATTTCAAAGTTGCGACGAGTTACTCGCTGTAGATGAGCAATTTAGCCAGTGCAGTACAACAACAGGCCTGGGGTCTTTAACGTGCACCACGCAGTAGTGGTACGCGACCGCACGCCGGTACGATTCTCATCCAGATCGAAACGGGCAGGGGTGGGGATTGAACCCAGGATCCCTGGGTTCTGCAGCAGGAGCTTTCGCTCCACGTGCTCCGAGCTGGTGTGCGCTATAAGCCCACTCGGCCACCGATCCCCCAATGGCCATACACTCTCTCCACCTCAACGCGATGGCCAAGACGATCCACTTCTCCACGCCCCCAAAATTCCGAAAGACCAAACAAGTGGAAAGGAGGTGGCTACCGACTAATCGCGTCTCGCGCCATCAATATTGCACTAAAAAAAAAATCATGTAAAATATAGATTTTAACACGTGTGTCCCAAACAAACTGTTAAAAATAAATCTTTCTTTGCTTTTCAGTTTTTTTTTTAAGTATTGCGGGGAAGCGAACGTCGCCCTTGTAGGAGACTTGTACTAGCGCGGTTCAACGCGCGTGCGTCATGGGTGCCGGATCCCTCGGAAGCGCGCGTCCACGCGCCTCGTGTCGTCTGCTTGCTCACGGCCGTATTGAAACTGCACTCGCATTATAAAAAGAACGCAATTCCATATATCTAAGCGGCACACGCAGTGTCCGAACGTTCAAGAAGCTTCCCGCTCGTCCTACTTCAGTGCAAGGTCTACATTTCGCGAGCGCAAAGCGAAGCATATAGGCCCGTTCACACTCTTGCGACCGAGTACGAATAAGAGAGACGAGATCTCTTAAAACTTCTTAAATTTTTTTAGAACGAGGAAACACACTGGCATTGTGGCGCCATCTATGTGGTAACCCTGGAACTGCATTTCACAAGAGCGAAGGTTTTGAGGGATTTCTGAGGTCAAATGTGCGTAATACCAATAGAAAGGCTCGTTTATAACATTGATAAAAGTTTTTCGAGCCAAAAAAGAAAGGATACTGCGCGAGAGAAATAAAAAAAAAATATGCCGGACCACCGAGTTTACACTGCTACCCAATAGATGGCGCTAATGTGTCCTCTGGTTTAAGAACTTTTAAGGAACCCAGGTTTAAGAGGTCGCAAGAGTGTGAACGGGCCTTATATGTCCCGCCCTAAACCCAGAGCCGTATATACAGAGAGTTTGGCCATTCATTGGGAAGTATAGGAGTCAAATGAAGAGGCGCCATTGGCCGAAAGTGTGCTGGGCGTGTTCCAGGGCGTCTTCACAAATTCGATCGTGAACAACCAGAAGCCAGAAATAATACCCTGGCGGTGGTCGCGAGAAACAAAATTAATAAGTGCGTCGGAATAACTCTCGGGGACTGAAAATATGGTGCACGTGATGCTTTAATCACGGTCATTCAAAATCATGGTGGATGAACGCGACTAGCGGGAAGATCGATGTAATGCTCACGCCAGGCGCCGTGGTTTGGGAATCTGCCATCCGAGCGGTCACACTCTGTCCGAGCAAAATAGATTTCGAGTGGCACATTCGTTTCTTACATCTTTCTGCATGATCATAATCGAAACATCACGTGTACCCTATTTTCAACCATGAAGGGTTACTACATTTAACTCTTACGCGCTTATTAAAACTTAAAACCGCGTATCCATGATGAAAACTGTTTCTCGCTACCACCACTAGGGGATTCTTTTGGGCTTCTGATTGGACAAGAGAGCATGTCAAGCTCTCTTTCTGCTTCTGGTGCACGCCCTGGCTCTGCGCGTTCCTCCCATTTACCAAAATCTCTATACACCTTTCCAAATAACGCTCCTAGGTCGCCGCCATGTTGCTGATGCTGATGCGGCTGGTGCGACTCTCGCACCCCCTATCAGCTAGAACTTTTCTGCCACTCTCTTGGACTGTGGAAATCCGCTCAGCGCGATTCTCTACCTATGTTTTGCGGTTTTGCATTCGACGTTTTCTGGCCCCTCTTGAAAGTTTCCACTTAATTTTTCTGATGCATGCGGCGTATCCTTTTTGTGTTATCTTCTACTGTGAGAAATAGGGCTGGAAAGTGCCTGGCCATTCAAGCCTTCCTACTCGACATTCAGGGGAAACAAAGGAGGGGAACATCGAAGGGACCTCGACGCGATTTTGCGAATAGTGACAATTGTCCTCCCCCCTCCCAGAGATAATCCGCGTAGAGTCCTCAGACATCTCCAAAAGTAGTTGTCCGAATTGGAGTGGAAAACTGGTCAGTCGCGTTCGTTCCTTTATGTTTACAAACATGAACTGCCTCCTGCGTCCCAAGCAACTTCTGGTCGCTCCGTCTTTGAAAGTATGTCGAGCTTGCCTATGTCGCCAGTGCTAGAAAGCATAAACGCTACACGCACATCAAAGTTGGAGATTTAACGAGGGCCCTCGGCTGGTCAATTTAAAGTCTTGGAGGAGGCAAGTTGGTTTACAAGAGTATTCGAAAATATTTATCATATCTGGGGGTTCTGCGTTCTTTTGGCGTTCACCTGGAGAATTGGTGGTTAAACGTTTCATCAACATTTCAAACAGCGGTGTTAGGGTGGGCTTTGTTCATACTTTTTATGAACCGGAAGTTCTCTGGGACGTCAAAGACTAGAACAACTCCTGGTGGCGTTTGCCATGAAAAGGGTCTATTGTGAAAAAAGGTAGCTCTCCCCAAAGCGTGCCCCAAAACGAAATCATCTTGGATTCCGTCCGATCGTCAACTGTGGCTCTGTTATTTGAGATCTTTATCAAATAAATTATTTTCAGATAACGCTGCATTGTGTGGTACGTACAATATAGTGTACGAATGTTAACACTTTCTAAATTGTATGTCCGTGTCCTCTCCATCGGTAAACACGTTATTTGTGAGCGTGAAAAACGCGTGCCTTTCGGCTATCTTCTGCTGTAAATTATTTTCAACAGCTAAGCGCTTTGTCGTTTGACACGCGGCTAATCGGGCGGCGCCGTCAAAACTTATCGTTAAAAAAAAACGACAACTAACACTTCAGTTGCATTTGTTCTGTCATGCGCGTACCCAACGAAAATAGTTTACAGATTGTATTGTTTTTTGTTTTGTTTTTTGTTTTTTTAATGTGGTACAATGTTTTCTCAATGTCCTCGGCAAAATACATGCACGATGACACACAAAATACAGCTGGAAAAGACGAGAATATAGCCGCCAGCAGCGATTGACACTGCGCCTACGCAGGCTGAACCCATCAAAATCACAATCCCCTCGGTTAGGGTTAGCAGGGACGCCGGTGAGAGTCTAACCTCAAACCCAGTGACTGGGCTCGCAAATGGTTCGGTGCCCCTGGGGGCGAGTGTTTCTTGGAAAGGTGTATACACAGCTCTGCCTAAATCCAGAGCAGTATATGCAGAGAGTTTGGCCATTCGTTGGGAAGTATAGGAGACAAATGAGGATGCGCCATTGGCCGAAAGCGGGCTGGGCGTGTTCCAGGGCATCTTCACAAATTCGAATGTGGCCAACCAGAAGCCGGAAACAATACCCTGGCGATGGTCGCGAGAAACAAACCTAATAAGCGCGTCGGAGTAACTCTCGGTGACTGAAAATATGGTCCACGTGATGTTTCAATAACGGTCATCCAAAATCATGGTGGAAGAGTGCGACTAGCGAAACGATCGACATAATCCGTACGCCAAGCGCCGAGGGCCGGGAATCTGCCGTACGAGCGGTCACACTCTGTCAGAGCAAAACAGAGTTGAGCGGCGTATTCGTTTCTTACATCTTTCTGCATGATCATAATCGAAACATCACGTGTACCCTATTTTCATTTCAACCATGAAGGGGTACTACACTTCACTCTTACGCGCTTATTAAAACCATATACCAACATATACCTTTGATTAAAACAGTCTCTCGCTAGCAACGCTAGGGGATTCTATTTGGCTTCTGGTTGGCCAAGAAAGCATGTCAAGCCCACTTTCTGCGCCTGGTGCACGCCCTGGCTCTGCCCGCGCATCCCATTGACCGAACTCTCTGTATACACGGCTCTGCCTAAACCCGGCTCTCCGCAAAGCGGCTTCTCGGCAAGCGAGATAAAAAAAAAAAATCAAATTTGGCGCATGTGATCTTTTTTTTTTTTTGCCAATAAGGAGTTGGCGGCGAAAGGAAAAGGAGGGCGATACACTTACTCCGCCTTTTAGTTACTCTATAATTTTTAGTTACTCTATAGACATTTTTCGTGTACTCTCGTCCCCAACCGCCTAATAGGCATATCCTGTATGGGCGACGAAAAAATAATAAAACGTTTCAACCTGCAAAAGGTAAAAAAATAGAGAGGAGGCAAAACGAAAACGTGCGACGGTTACGCTTATATCCTAAATGCTTTCTCTTGGCGTGGCGACGGCAAAACAACGTTTTCGCCCATACTGGAAGTGACGTCAATTCAAGATGGCGGCGCCCTTGTGAAAAAGGTCTATACTCTATACTAGCTGCTGCGCCAATAAGCCGAGTCCGCCGCCCAAGTGCGCATGCGCGGAGCCTGGACGTCTATTGGACACGAGGGCTGCGTCAGCGTTCGACGAGGATTTGAAACCTGTCAGACGCTTTGTACCTATTGGATGGATGCATGGATGGATGGATGTTATAGGCTATACCCTTCGTAACGGGCGGTAGCTTGTGCCACCTAGCCTGAATGTAAAGAGACCGAGAAATGGCGGCCGCCAACGTTGCCTGGTGAGGCTTTTGAAAAGGGCCTATATTGGCGATTCAGAAATGCGTCTTCCGACAGCTTTGTAAATGCGGTATCAGCGAGCTCAGGCGATATTGCTCAGCTCTGTCGGGGAATGTCTCTACTGGGGAATGAAAAATCGTTTCCTTAGATTATGGATGTAAGGCTTCGATAACTGGCAATCATGCATGCTTTAAGCACCAAGCTAGCTGAAGTGACGCTACTCTAAAGCACGCTGCTAATATATTATACAAAAGACAGTGTACAGACACTGTCCTTTGTATGGTGTGTGAGCAGAGTGGATCCAGGGAAAATAGTGCCAAGCTCCTCGTTTTGGTCTCCCCTTTTGGTCTATGTAATGAATTGCTTTTTTTTTTCTAACTCTCTGTTTCTGGTGAGCCGATCTAAGTTCGCGGTTACAGGTTGCTTTATAAAGACATTGATTTTATACTAAAGTTTTGATATCACCTCGGCAAAACAAGCGCACATCTTCGCACTGCCTACACACGCGACGTCGGTGGAGTTGAAAAATCATTTTCTTGTCTTGAAATACGCAAGAGGAGCAATATAGTTTTAGGAGGTTTGAGAAGATGAGCACGATTGATGGGTTGATTGCATAGACAGTGCCAGGGACGCTCATATTGGTTAAGAACGCTTTCAGTACAATGAAGCTCCATAGCGATCTTAGCGCAGCTGGTTCAGGATGACCCTTTCGAAGCTTCAAAAATTTGAAAGAACCGAAACGGCAATTTTTATGGCAACAGAGAACAATCAGCCAATGGCCTTGCAAGGTTTTGGTCGTCTGTATGTAAGTATCTCTTTCTGCCGAGCTAGCAGGCATGAAAGGCAATGACGCTACTTTCCCAGATACAGTGACTTTAATTCGCACAGGAGCGTTAAAGGGGTCAAGAAACGATTTTTCTACTTCTTCCCCCTTAGCTTTAATCCTCAACTCAAATGCGAATGGTGAAATCACGTCGTCGTGACATTCTGCGGCACCGGTGCGATGACTCCTAGCTTCCACGGTGCTTTTTATGGACACCATAGAACTTGTCATTCCCCAGTGACGATAAGTTCCGTCAGGGCACTCATTGGCCACGAACGCGAATCCGAATATTCATCGACGGATTTATTGTTGACGAGCGCATACGTCCGAGTGACGCAGTTCTCGTTTCCAATGCATGAGCTGGGCTCGGCTGACGTCAGTTTGGCACCGCTGACGCGCTTTGGGAACCACGGATGTATCATCGTGAAAAGGCGGAGAGCTTTCGAAGGAAAGAAGGTACAAAATAGTCCGCTATATTTTCAAATGTTTGTACCGAAAAGCTGGCTGTTGACTTTCTACCCTCTTTCTTTTGGCCAGCTAAACGATATGCCATTAGTAAAGTCCCAATTTAAAATCATTTATCCCAGCCCAAAATTCATTTCATGACCCCTTTAAAGGAGCGATGCAACAAATTTTGTACTTTGCGCAAATACCGCTTAAAACGGATCCCTGACGTTAGTGACCTATGAAACACGCGTTCGTTTTTGACCCCACGCAATAGAAGTTCCAGAAAAAAATTAAAGAAAAGGAGCACCGTTCACCCCCTCAACTCGCAGCCAGAACAAGCGGCCACGTGATCTGGAGCCGATTATATGCCGCCAATGTTGATCATAGCCACGCGCTGAGGTTGGCAAAGCACAGGACACGCGCTGAGTTCCAGACATTGTTATGGCTCGGCTATTGTCGTCGTTGCAGCGATTGGACACGGTCCACTACCCGATTGCATGTCGAGGCATCGATTGTCACGAGCCCAGATCGAATGCGTACGCAGTCTTCGCGTCCACTGTGTGAGCAGCATTTGAATATCGTCACAGCTGGGATTGCAAAGCTTGATGACGCATTCCCGGGGATCGTACTGTTGCCATTGTCCCCACAGCTCCGTCATCAAATTTCGCAAAGGAGAGACTGAAAGAAAAGCTCAGCTTTCATCCTTTCAATTTCGCCGCGACAAAGACGCTTCTTGGTCAGTGGTGTTGCGTTCGAGTATCAGCGGGGGGACTCCTGTTGTTGCAGCACCTTGGGTCTAGATGATCCGGGATAAGCTCCAGGCTTATACGGCACAAAGATGCAGCAACCCACCGTCAAGATAGAAGTGGGAGAGGTGGGAATGGGAAAAGTGGCGAGAAAGACTTTCTATACTCTGCCGAACACCTTTTAGTAGGTCGGGCTTTAACACAGCACCGTTTACTTGCGTTCTCTATACGTTACGTAGAAGTCACCGAAACATTCATGTATTGAACGTCGCGTGCCAGCCTATCTCATTGTAATGGTAGCCACGTTTAATAAAAAAACACAGATGTCCCGCTGACTTGTGGCGTAACCAGACGTAAGGTTTCGTAATGTAACGCAACGTAACGTAAGAAAACGGGTCTGCGTATCTGCGTAAACCAGCTTTTACGTTATGAGTCACAGGACACGCGTGTATTGTATGTCGCCAGCAAAGCTACTCCTTGTATTGGTTGCCGCGCTTCATACGAATCACGGATGTCCCGGTAACTTCGGACGTAAGGGGAGCTCCTGTAACATACCTGAACGTAAACAAACGATACACTGTGAACAGGGCATTCAGAGCTGCCCAACGAGCTACGCTTTGGAGTAACGCCACTTCAGCCCTCTTTTAAACTCATTGTTGTCAGCTATCTGGAGCTCTATTTGAGATCGCAGGAAACAGTCCAGCGTCCTCCTGAAATGCTAGATGTTCTCCCATGATCATCTTTCCTTTCAGGCGGTCCTCTACTCCCAGTTTCTCAGTTCCTGTTCGTACAGGGTGAGAATAGGTACGTCTTACCTTTTCACTGTTTTACTTCTACTTGGTTGTTGTTTATGTTCAAAACGAATGCTCGGAACTCGTGCTCAGGCCAAGTTACAAATCATCGCGTCCTGGGAAGGATGATCTTACAAGTTTCGGGTGCCTTATGAACGATGTAGTCCCTACATGATCGGAGAGGGTCCTTGAGTTGTCCCGACTCCCTGCTTATACGATACCTCTTCGGGGCCTCGTGGACCCTGAGCGTGCACGCACAGCTACCGCACGACGGAAAGCAACGCGCTTCTTGGACTTTGAAAGGAGACCTCCTGCTACTCTAATCCATGTTTGAATACGTTGCGTTACTTTTGGCGACGTGCAAAATCAAAATGATCGGTGTGGCCGGTACTTCCACGGTTGTACAAACGAACACTGTGACGTCTTAAGTGGGATCAATTTCGCTTTAATCGAGGGGTATAAGTGAACTATCAGACTGTCAACTTGGACGGTGTCGGCTTAGGAACGCAATGACGCCAAGCTTCCACATTGCTTTTTGCACGAGCCATTGAACTTTTCGCTCGACGCTGATTTTCCTAGTCTCGAGTTAACGAATAAAAACCATAAAAGGGCTCCACAAAAAAAAAAAAAAAAAAAAAAAAAGAAAGTTCGCCAGACCTGGTAGCACTGAGGGAAGGTTCAGAAACAAAGTCACTAAAGCCCCTCGATAAAATCCGGGACTCGCTTTCCGGATCTGCTATAGGGGACAGCGGGGCTTGGGCCTAAAATACCTCGATAAAATTCACCCTTACACGTGTCGCCAACCATTGTTGTGGAAGCGTGCAAGATACGTACGTGTCACGAGCGTGTGCTCCACCGCCATTCGCTTCCAAGGGCCGCTCATTTCAGTGCTGTGCCGCCATTTTCTTCCAAGGACCGCTCGAGACACGGACGTTGTGTACTGGCGCATTCGACGCTACTTGCAAGACAAACGCAAACCATAGGCTCCTCTGTACAGACAGTAGAGAAGGCTATGCGCAAACACATCGAGGGGCTTAACTTGGGCCACCGGCGGGGCGCCATGTACAGGTGGGTTACGTGGGTTGATATTTTTAATGAGACATGCGGAAACTGTCACCCGGAAGCAGCGTAAATGGGGGGGGGGGGGGGGGATTTAATACGCGCCCCAGTGATACACCCGCCGACGCCCACTGCGCCTCCGAAAATGGCGACCCATAAAGACCATGGCTTCGCTTTCCTTCGAGGTGCCGCCGACCATTGCCATGCAAACCATTCGCTTCCAACGGTCTATCATTTCAGTGCTGCGCCATCATTTGCTTCCAAAGACCGCACGAGGCACGGGCCTCGAGCTTTCGCGTATTTGACCCCACCATAGCCTCCTCTGTACTCACAAAGCCTGGCAGTTCGACGACGGAGCCATAGAATGCCCGGTTGCAGATTTGGAGCGCGAGGATCTGGTAGGACAGAGCATCAAAGAGCCATTTCTCGGGGAACCTGGACGTCAGCGCACAAATTTTGCAGCGGCGAGGACCCGAAACACACTTGTTCGCTCGGGAGAAGTGTGTTTCGGCGTCTCGCCGCAGCGGGGCGCGAGTCACGTGGCTCTTCTCTCATCCGTTATCTGCCGTTCCACTTTTTTCCATTTCGGCGGCCGCTTCTCGTGGCGATCTGCCAGGCCTTGTCAGTATATAGGAGGCTATGGCTTCAAACATATGTCTCCTTCTACATGTCTGCAGACGGTTTTCGCATCACCGATGTGACCGTCATACAGGCAAGGAACAAGCCTGAGACAGTACGTCTTGCAGACTGCCCCTCGTATGACGTATTCGCAGTGTGGCCGCGGCGCAGAAGGATCACTCGCCGCGATTTATTGATCGAGCTTGATGAATGACGAGAAGTTTCGATCTAAAACTCAAGTTTACGATGGGATACACTGAACTTCCATCTTCTAAGACTTCGTGCTCGGTATCACGTCAATGTCTACGCTTTTCTGGCGTGTACACGCTCCGATTTCTCTATGTATAATTTGAAGCAGTTGACTCTTCGAGTGCTGTGCGAAGAAGATAGAGGCGGGCAAATATTTCTGGAGTTCAAAATACACCTCTCTGTTTCTTTTTTTATTTGTTATCAAACAGTGTTGGCTCTGAAGCATATTGACTACGAATACAAGGCTATCGACCTATACAACAACGAACATGTGAGTAACGGCAGCCCATGCAGAAACGTGTTTCGTTGAAACGTACCTGGCGTATATAGACCTTTTTTGTGGACTCTCGTCCCCAGCCACCTAATAGGCGTGTCCGGTATGGGCGACGAAAAAAATAGTAAAACGTTTCAGCCTGCAACTAGTAAAAAAATAATGGGGAGGCAAAACGAGAATGTGTGACGGTTACGCTTATATCCTAAGTGTCTTCTACTGGCGTGGCGACGGCAAAACTGTTTTCGCCCATACTGGAAGTGACGACAATTCAAGATGGCGGCACCCTTGAAGAAAGGGTCTATAGTAGGGCATAGTCACATCGAACCATGTGCTTACCCGATTAGCGTAAGAAAATCAGAAAGCCGGCTAAAGATTAGCGCGCAAATCACCGAGGCGCGTCTACCAAAGCAACCCCCCCCCCCCCCTTTCTCCTCGCTATCTCCACGTAAACCACGCGATGTGACGTTCATGAAATGCTTGTGGAGTACAGTCGGGGACAAAAGTCTCCAGGACACGCGAGCTGCGACTGAAACGCATTGCTCCGCCATCTGCCGGCGGGTCGCCTGGTTTCGAGATCACAGAAAGGCGCATGCGCGTCCTACTGTGCCTGCCAACATGTGCGTTTTCCCGCTCTTCTGAGGCGCGGCGCCTAACTCGGAATCGGGCGCGTGGCACCGCCTCGGAGATAGCGCTTACTGACATGGCACCTATAAAGCAAGAAGTCACGGCAGCTCAACTGAGCGATAAGATGAATTGGTTATAAAGCAAGGTGCGCTGACACGGCGAAATCCGGCGCAATGTCCCAGGCGATATCTCAAGTTTCGGAATGTGTAGCAGACGCCGCCAGCGCTATCTCCGAGGCGGTACCACGTGCACGATTCCTAGTTAGGTGCTGTGCCGCAGAAGAGCGGCAAAACACACATGTTTGCAGGCAGAGTAGGACGCGCATGCGCTTTTGTGTGATCTCGAAACCAGGTGACCCGCCGGCAGATGGCAGAGCAATGCGCTTCAGCCGCAGCTCGCACGTCCTGGGGACTTTTGTCCCCGACTGTACGTCAACAGGCCAATTTCGGTACTTTGATTAAACCCGCCGATAAAGTGCCGAACTTATTTTGTCGACTTTCTCCCAAGGACTCACACCGCAACCGTAACCGAAACCAAAAAGCGCTTAGGAACGAAATGTTTTCAGTAACCGGAACCGGAACCAAACCGTTATTTGAAATTTGTTAAAACCATAACCGTAACCGTAACCTTAAATTATTTACCTGTAACCGATATATTAACCGATATTAACCAGAAAATCAAAATATTATTTTTTCTCAAGAATGACCTTGAGGAGAGATCCTGAAATGACGTAACCATTTGAGAGAGTTACCGTCAGCGAACGGTGCATCTTTTAATACACTTTCGTTCAATCGAAATTCCGAATTAAGAATACTCAGTTGTAATCAGTGGTCAACCTTATAATAAAAAGCATATTTTTAAAACTCCCACACTCCTAAACTCGCCACATGTATTAAGTAAGTGTGCCCTTCAGGGTATTAACTAATAGGTTAGAATTCTAAAATGTCCACCGAACTCGGTTCTTTCAAAACCACCGACGTTACTGAGCTGCAGTAGCTAGTATGAAGAAACGAGGTAAATTAGCCATCATTCAGAGCTGGCGGAAAACAAAACCTGCTATTAATTTCGTCTGTGACTCTGTCGTTCGTCCTTCAAGTATTTGTCGGTTGGTAGCTCTAAACTTTACCGCCGACGTAAAGCCTCGGTTTTCTACAGGAAATATAATCATCTTAGCCCCCCCCCCCTCCCCCAATCGTCCAGTCACCCCATAAACGGGGGGGGGGGGGGGGGGGGGAAAGGGGGGGGGGATGATACGACCTATACTCGTTTTCACCTCAAGCAAAAATGAAGTTTTGCGCATTCTTCATACGCCGCGCGAAGTAGTTCTTACAATATTTGCTTGTGAGAGGAAGAAGCGATACTTTTGGCGTTTGAAACGTGTACGTCTTGATAAGATAACATATATCTAATCAAAAATGCACTTACACATATCTTAATTCTTTATATAAAGGGGAAAATTAGTAGTGTTCCGCGAGAAGCCGGACTTTTTTTACTGCCGTTTTTGAGGTGGAAACGAGTATAGGCAGTGAAATTTGAAGAGGGTATGGAAGAGGACGTACTGAGCGAAAAGTGAGAGCGCAAAGTGTTGTACCACGCTCCGCCGATTTTTTAGCTATCTAATTCAAATGCATCATTTGAATGCGGATTGCTTTCTGAATCCAAAATGCTATCTCGTTTTTCTAGGCTCGCTCTAGTTAATTTAAAAAATTATATTTTGTTCGCTGCCAAAATCAATACATCCTTCTCCTCAGTTTTTTTTTTTTTTTTTTCCCAAGTTTTCCTCACTATCCAAACATGACGTCACCGGCGGGCAGCGAGACGCCCGGCCAGCATTTGGGTACGCTCTCGCCCCGCTTTCTCGCGTCAAAAAGCGTGAAAACAAAGCACTATTATCAACTGAAGTTGATAATAACCTATAGTTGTGCAAAGTGTGACTTTGGCCTACGTATGAAAAAGGGTGAAAAAAACGGAAGCAATTGCGATTTTGAGAAAACCGTTTTTGCAACTCGGTACGCTCAAGCCGCGGCTCGCTATTTGCGTGAAATCGCTAGCAAATCCGTTCTCCTTCCCTCAAAAGCTGGCAGTAACGCTGGCGAAGAAAGGTCGAAGAATCACGCAATACATTTTTCGACAAATCATCCGAGCACCACGGAGAATGCACGAAATGGGGGTACAGCTGCCACACACGCTCGTGTTACCTGAAGGAACGTGCCATTTTCTTTAGATTTTCTTTAGAAAAGTTACTTTTGCAGATGTCAGCCCGTGTAACTGCTTTTGTAGCGTGCAAAAGCTCCTTGGTGCTTACGTTATTTAGCAAAATATCTATAGCCCATTCCAGAAAAGCACTCTGGTCTGGTCGGTGTCATTTTCAGCGATCGTGCGTGTGGTGCGTGCTTTTTTCGCCTTCCAAAGCGGTGAACATGCGCGTGCTGGGTTTCGACCTTACACACGTGGACTGTGGTTCTCGTAAACACTGAAATGTATAAAATAGAATGAACTGCATTCGTGTAGGCCAGGGGGCAAGTTACTGTTTATGAAGATGGTGCTAAACTGAGAATTAAAATAACTCCACAAGCACCAAGCCAACTATCAAGGTGCAATGAATGGCGTATAAAATACACACATACACTATTTAACTTCAAATATATATTGGCTTAAAGATACTATAGTGAGTAAAGTGAAGAAATGCATCATAAATGTTTTAATTCAAAATACGTTTGCAAAAGTTGCTAAAACAAAATTTGTACCCATGCTTCTCTTTTTTTTTGACTGTGTAGTAGATTCCAACGCGTTCAAACTCTGATCCACGAGTGCGTATGGAAAGAAGGTAATTCTATATAAGATTTTTTTTAATTAAGTTTTGGTTTTGCGCAGTTTTTATCAGCTGCAAATTTGCATGCCTCCCCTCAACGACATTAATATTTTTATGTTTTTAAAATCCTTTCAGTCCCACCTTTCTCCTTAATAAAATAAAATAAGGACGTTTTCACCTCCTCTTCCGCGAGAGGATATTGCACGCCAAGCATTTGACAATCCAGGCAACGGCTCTATCGTAAAATAATGTAGCTCAACACCTGCTTTATAAAGCTTTGTAATGCCAGACACAAATAGTAATGAGTCGAAAGTCATGTCTAAATTCAGAGTTGAACTTTGTTTAGATGTTTCACTTCTCGTCTTCAACAGATTGGCCGCGTGAGTGGAATTCCGAGAGTAGCCTGAGCTAGATTCGATGTCGAAAACAAATGCAATGTTTTTGAAAAAAAAAAAAAAAGAAACGAAGCAATTGTGAGCAACAAATCTGACTGCGCCAAATGTCGACAATAGTGCTAGAATGTGCACTATTTTTCTCGATATTATTAGCACTCCTCTTTGGACGAATATCGTATGTACCCACAGCCGGCTTGAGTCAGCGCTTGCCGCTCTTGAAGTGGTTTCAGATGTAGAAGGATACCGAGCAGAAATGACCATGTTACAAGTGACACTAGTTCTCTCGGCACACAGTTTGCGTAAAAGCACCTTGACTTGGCCGGCCTCCATTGCAGCATGGGAGCGATTTTTTTTTTTCTTACGAGAACAATTGGATTTTAAAAAAAAGCTTTTCCCGGCACTGTTTCTGCAATCTACCTCGGAGCACAGATTGCTACCCATCCCAAAAACTCTTCAGACCTTGAATCTGTGAAAAAAAAAAATAATCTTGATTACTGGCGCCCAGAAAGCCTCTCGCCACTGCCCGGGTCACTCGTCCGTCTGCCCGCCGGTGACGAACGCGGCTAGGGAAAAGTAGGGAAGGTTAAGAAAACAATTTATTTGTTATAAAATATTTTGGCTATCAGTTGAGGAAGGGTTATTGATGCGGTCTGCCAATTTCCAGCCAAACCGAAGGCTATCAATAAACAAATCGGCAGGAGTTCCCGTTTAATGCCTTTTATGTGCTGCAACTAGGAATGTCGCGAACCGGTTGAGGTTCGAGTTTGACCGGGTTCGACTTTTTTTTACTTTTATTGGAAAGTTGGAGAGTTCGAGTAGGGTTCGTCTATTATTCGCATGCGCGAAGGGCTGTCTCAGTTGACTTTAGATTGGACGGTGATGGCCAAATGATCAAGTCAAAAATAACATTCTACTTTTAGTAAGGGTAGGACTGTTTGGTTGTTTTGGTAATATAGCAAGAATAAATTATGATATTAACTTTTATGTTATTACAAATATGTTCCGTCGATTGTAACTACTCATAAAATAAAACAAGCTATTCCCTAAAAACATTTTTCTAAACCTAGAAATGCTTGTATCACAGTCTAACCACACTGTCCACAAAGTCGAACCTTTTAGAACGTGGTTAATGTTCGAAGGTTTGTCGAACCAGTCGAGCCTTGAGGTTGATGTAAAAATCCGGTTCGACAAAAGTTCGTGACATTCCTTGCAGCAACATATCTGTAGGAGAAGCTCCGCCTTGAAACCCCGGAGGAAAATGGCGCTACTATATAAATGCACATTTTTTTCCAGCATCACAGAATCGGACACCGAGAAACGTGCGTTTCTATAACCACATGCATTTGCTTGGGAATTTCAAACATGACGTAGGAGTAACCGCGCACAAGAACGAAGACTATGGAAAGGAACGAACAACGCAGGACAGATTTGTACAGCTTTCTGTGTCGCTCGTTCCTCTCCTAAGCCTCAATTGTTTTGCACTATTGCCTTTACATTATGTTTGAGTGTCACCAACTAGCCCAGCTCACAATTTCGGTACTTTATTCCGCTTAGCACTATTCTACTAGTGGAGGGCTATAATTATGCTCCCTCTTTCAGTGTGGGCGAAGCGTCTTCTGCATATCGTAGGTTGCAATAAACTATAGCGACGAAAAGGTAAGAATGGTTCTTCCAGCACCCAGTGGGAACTTTCTGAGGATTGTTTACAAACGTAAACAACAAATACTTTGTTATTTACGAATAACAAAGTAGCAATGTTTTTTTATTATTATTATATAGAATGCGATGATCCCCGAGTAGCGGGGGTAACATATGTGCTTAGGTATCAAACTAAGTAACGCAATTGGATGTAGTAAACAAGTGTTGGAGCTGGAAACGTGTGCAACTTTTGACCAATTAGAAGTACTAAGACTTTTTTTAGTTCATGTTATTGTAAACGTCCCGTTGTTGGATATTTGGGACTACTTTAAACCGTTCAATATAAAACGGCTATCTAGCATTTCAATAAAACAAATTTCTGGAGAAACAAAAAAAAAACGGTTTTTAGCAAAGTGTAATTGGTAACCGAAACCGTAAAAATTAAAAACGTAAAAAACCAAAATGAAACCGATAACAATAGAAAACGGTAACCGTAACCGTAAGCGAAACGTCATAGTTGTCGGTTGTAGTCCCTACTTTCTCCACAATATTTCTTCGAATACTCTTTCACCCGGTGCCCGCAACTTAACAGAAGCGATGAGGCAGACTTAGCATTCTGCCGACCTATATATCGTTTCGAAGCCTCTGTACAACGTTGTCAAAGGTTTCTGGCGCAAGCCTGCGTCTTGATTTAGCGTTTGATTTGCACGCCCTTTTATGCAAATGAGACGTTAGATGAAGCCACGTGTTCGCGCCGGTTGCTTTTCAACACGCGAGAAAATACTGAAAAACGCACGAAAATCAGAACTTAAAAATTACAGTTCCATACCTTTTCTTTCTCACGAGGTGAACCACACGAGGGGGTTTGCTGTACGCAACTTTTGAATGTGTTTCTAACAAACCCATCTTTGAAGTTTGCATGCTGTAATATATGTACTTTTTTTTTATTTTATGAATGTGCATATTTGTTTGAATTATGTATCCTCACGCCTCTTTTCCCCTTTTCCGTAATGCCTTCGGGCTTTGAAGGAAACCTCGAATAAATAAAAAGAAGTGCTTAAAACAATTTTCGCATATTCCGATTTTCTTCCGATTTTCGCGTGACTTTTCGCGCGTGTTCCAGCATTTACTCTTAAAAACCAGTGCACAGCATAACAAGGAGTTGCTGTTTTGAGCAGGTTAAGACGTTCCTGTGTACAACCATATCTCTGTTGATGACGTCGCTGTCTTCGTTCACCCGCAGCACTCCCCGGAATTTATGAGCCTGAACTACATGGCCCAGGTCCCCGTGCTCGACATCGACGACGAACAGCTACCACAATCGGTATAATGTCCCACTCATTTAAGGCTGGTTCACACACTTGCGGTTGAATGCGTGAACCTGCTCACACATTTGCATTTGAGTGTGGAATGCCAACCGCTCGGTTGAACGAATACGCTTGCTAATAGACGTGGTGAATAACTTCTTTCAAAGATCGCCATCATCGAGTATTTGGACGAGAAATACCCGGAGCCGAAATTGCTGCCGAAGGACCTCATTCTAAGTCAAAAATTGAGTTTATGAAAAAAAAAATGAATTATGAGGGAATATGTTTTACGGCATTGTAGGTTCGGCGTCGTTCAGGACACGATCGGATTAGCTAAGCTCGGATAATGTATCACAAGAAAGTTAATTGACTCCGATAATATTAAAGAGTCAGAAATCCTGAGACCGGCCCGGAATGAGCCCGTAATCTCACATTTTCACTATATGTGTATTCTAGTGGTGCTTTCTTTTTTTTTTTTTGGCAATTTCAATGCGTAGGTTTTGTTTGTTTGTTTGTTGTTTGTTTTTATCGGGGTCACGTGGTGTATAGGCCTTTGCGATACGAGCTACGAGTAGGTGACGAACGTATTGGTCGCCTGTGAAGCGTCCCCGCCTTCCGCCTGCTTTCCTCTTGGCGACCTTGAAGACGCAGTTCGCGCGCACTTGAGACCAATATTCGCCGGAGGCGTCCGCCAGTAAATTGCAAACGCTCTCTATGGTTTGCGATGGACCCTCTCTACAACCAAGCTCTCTATCGTCGCTAAAGCCTGGTTCACATGTTACGAATTTGCTTGCGATTTTGCAATTGCAAAATCGCTCGTGCGGCAAAAAAAAAAAAGTGCGTGGTGAAGGCTGCGGGGCTTGACGCCGCAGCTGCGAAATCACAAGTAAAGTCGCACTATCTTAGTTAGGCTTAACTCAGTCGTCTGCGAACACGTCCGCCTTTGACCATAGCATGTTTGGTAACCTCGTTTTTTTCACAGGAAGGAACCTACGCCTTGAAATTTCATCGGGGAAATCACACCACTGAATTACACCTTTGGCAGTGATGTGATTGCTGCGCCATTTGCGCCAAACTGCGCCAAAGTGCTTACCCTGCGACATCCTGCTACATTTTACCAAAATGTGAGAAATTCAGGCCAACGTTGCGCCAAATTTAGTTTTGGCGCAACGTTGCACTTTAATGATACTGAAAATATTATAGCTCAGGCCTCGCTGCTCGGCCGGGCCGTTACCATAGGCTCAAGCGAATTCTCAGAACTTTTGGCTATCGTCTGAAATAAAATACTATTCGATTGCATTTCGTATAAAAGGCTGACAGTACTCGGAAGTTTCGCAATAATTCTCATGTTCGTCGTCTGTTCTGCTGGAGGATTAGTTAGTCTTGTTGAGTGCGCTTCTCACAGCGCACTAGTGTACTGCAGAGAAGCGAAAACCGCAATGGAAGCATTGCGATTTTGAGTGTTTTGCTTTGCCGCAGCGCACTATTGTGCTGAGGGGAAAGCACTCCTCCAGAGCGAGACGCGACACAGTTCCTGAATATAACTTTGGCTCGTATGTATATATGATAGACTACGATATCCCGGCGGTACCTGTTTCCATATCGAGATTCAGCGAGGATACTCCGGTAGTGCAAGAACATTTATATGCGCTCTTTCGTATGTTTATTTATTTATTTGTGCCAACTAATTTGTTTAGCTATTACCTTCATATTGATGTGAGTAAATTAGAACTAAGTTGGCAGGAACAGTGAATGGAAGCTTGGGAACAACCTTAATGAGTTCGGCCGGATTGTTTCTTAAGTTTTGTTCACATACCGTTTTTGTTATGAAGTTCTACACATAAAATATAATTGACGTTCATAATCAAATGACAAGTGCTTTTTTTTGTCTGAATTATGAATTGCTGTTTTGTTACAACCTTTAGAACTCGAAGGAACCCTTAATTTATGGGCTCTATATTATTGTATTATTTCAGTGAGATTCAGTACCTAAAATAACCATTCACAGCAGTTTGTGCTGTCCTTCTTCACTCACCTTCTCACCGTGTCTGGTGCTTCTCCACGCAACTAAACGCTAGTTTTGCGTTTGAGGGACTCACTCCTGCTGTCCAATTGATGCGAACTAAGGATTGCACGTAAGTGAGAAGGCAATATAGACATAGCCTTTTAGTTGGACGTGCCCACACATTAATCTTCACAATGTCTGCATTGGTATGAATAAGAATGATGCTACAAAAGTTATTTTTGCTGCTCCAAAATTGACTTTTGGCTGCTCCAAGAGCTGCTCCAAAATGATTCGGACCAAACACATCACTGCTTTGGTGAAAGTTTGAGATTGCGCCGATTTTAGATCTAGACTCGGGGTTTCTGACTATTTAACAAACAGTCATACATTACATCCAGAATGATCGCGTGCACTCTATCAGCACATGTCGATCACGACATCGAACGCGTACAGCTCGTAACGGGCTATAAATCAATTTCCGGCCCGCGCCATTGCGGAACTGATCGTGTCGGGAATTCATCCGCTGCAGAACAAGAGTCTACTCTTTCGGTTGGATGAAGAGAAGCGAAGTGACTGGGCACTCCACTACATCAACAAAGGATTTCGAGGTACAGAACGATTTGTGCACCGAAAACTTTCTGGGCAGTGGTTCCCAGACTGAGGAGGGAGGAAAGACGGACAGGCGGGGAAGGGGGGGGGGGGGGGGGGGGGGGGGGGGTCGAGAGATTTTTTATTTGTGCTGCGTTGAAAGTTGGGCTAGTTGGTAGTGGTCTGTCATGAAATAAAAAGCGCACAAAAAGCCCGGGAAAACAAAGAGGACACGTACGACAGAGTAGCGCTTGCTCACAACTGGAAGTTTAATAGGACACCAGAAAAAATACCTAAACGCTAGAACCTGTGTTTTTATTGGATTTTTTTTTTTAAGTTCACAGGGCTTCGTTTTGCCATCCCTAAATGGGTAACGGGTTTGGCGAGAGAGCTGGGTTTTGCTGGCGAGGATGGAAGGGAGAAACAAAGGGTTATATAAAAAGTGAAACCATTTACAACTCCCTGTAACGCCGAATTAGAGGGCAGCTCTTGAGGAGGAGGAGGGAAGGGTACTGGGGGGGGGGGGGGGGGTCAGTGACCTCGGGAGGGGGGGGGGTCACGTGACCTGGGGAGTCACGTGACCTCGGGGGGGGGGGGGGGGGGTCACGTGACCTGGGGGGTCACGTGACGATGACGATGCCGATGACGTCATCAGCGACATCACTGATAACGTCATCAGTGACGATGACGATGCGGATGCCGATGACGTCATCAGTGATGATGACAATGACGATGCGGATGCTGATGACGTCATCAGTGACGATGACGATGCCGATGACGTCATCAGTGACGTCACGCGTCCCATAATGCACCGCGCGGTTACGTCGACGCCGACACCGCTGAAACCGGAAACGGGCGCCTAAGAGCTGCGCTCTAAAAACGATTAGCCCTCTCCCTTGCTGCACATGCACCAGAGGGGAAGGAGGGGGGGGCACTACAAGTGTGCCTACCCCCCCCCCCCCCCCCGGTTCGGGATAACAATGCTCTCTAAGTATCTGTCAAAGCAAGTGACGGGTGGCCTATGCAGCCATCCCCAAAAGTTTTAGTATCAACAGCCTCTAAGGCCTCCCGCGCTCTCTGGTCTTTAAATCTTCCTAAGATATTTATATTTCAAACACAGGAACGCACTCCCACCCTACTGCAGGGGACTGCTAATGGCCAGACGTAGTAGTACGAAGAGAGTTTCAGTGCTCCCTCAGTCTGTCATTAATACAACGTCCCGTTTGGCCCACATAAGCCTTACCACAAGACAGTGGAATGCAGTACACAACACACTACAGCGCACTACTGCAAAAGTACACTCGCACCGTACACTCACTCCTTACACACCAAAAAGGAAGAAAAAATCAGACGAACCGCGCTGTTCGTTTGATTTTTTCTTTCTTTTAGGTGCGTAAGGGGTGAGTGTACGGTGTGACTGTATTTTTGCAGTAGTGCGCTGTAGTGTGTGTTAATATGAGCAACCAACTTGTCCAAGCTGCTACGTTAGTAGTACACGACGCCCACACGGCAGTGGACAAAATGATTTACATGTTTCTTCCCCCATGAGGAAACGCACCTTTCCTTTCCTGACAAGCGGACCTTCTTGCACGACTGCAGCAATTTGCTGGGAGCACTGAAAACAACCGGAACATCGTAACGCACAGTGACATTTTTAACTATAGGAACTGGGGTGGTTCCAAACCAAGCCGCAAAAACGGGTCCCGGAGAAATCCAGGAAGGAGGAGTGATATCAACGGTGACGTCAACGTGACGTTGAATATACTGAACTTTTTCCGGGCCCAGCAAGCCACTCAGCCGATCAGGAGAAAACGGCCCACCCTCCTCGACAACCTTGAGCGGGGTGGAATTGATCCCCTCCCCCCCCCCCCCCCCCCCCCCCCTCTCTCCAATCCACTAAAAAATCCCACAAAGGGTGCCTTTTTCCCCTCTCCCGCCCGTGATGTGCGTTTTTCTCTTTCTCGCTCAACCTTCCCGTCTCCTGCGCGCTGGCTGTCCTGTTCGTCCAAACACTTGCACACGCTTTTAATAATAATGTTTATTTTCCATGAATTATGGTCGAGCAAAAAGGGAAAAAGCCTCAGCGGAGGCTTGACCAGCCCTCAGTCCCATACAATGCATTACGGCAACACAAGAAAGAGAAAAAAAAAAGAAATAAACACACACACACACACACACGCAAAATAAATAACAGAAAAAATGTACCTTATCAAACTCATTTTAAAAAGCCATTATATTGCAAAAAAAAAAGACAGTCACTAGTGCAAATGAAATGAACGCAACTCCTTGTTGGAAATAGAATCTATAGTAATCTTATTTTGTCTTAGGAAATTTAACATTCTAGGTACGATATAATGTAGCATTTGCGTACCATAATTCCTCCATATTTCACATTTAGAGTTAAGATATGCTCGTTGGGTATTAGTTCCGCTGGATTTGATAGAAATGTAGAATGTTTACGTTTTTCTAGCTTTAAACTGATACTTAATCTATATTCATAAAGGTTACCTATTTTTAGTATTTTAAGATCATAAACAAACTCTGAGTGCGAATTATAAGATATGTTACATATTATTCTTACCATTTTTTTTCTGCAACAAACATACTTTTTGTAGGTTCGTAACTGCATGTGGTGTTACCTCATACGAGATCGCAGTAGTTTAATTGGGATTGAAATAAGGAATTATAGGTTTACAAGTTGCACATTAAATAGTAGTGCGTCTCCTTTGTGGTATGTGTCCCATAACACTAGACAGTTTTGTAAACGGTTAATAGGACTGTCCCACGACAATCGTTCAGGGAAATATAACACCGAGATTTTTAAAAGTACTAACGATTTCAATTGGGGTGGAGTCAAGTACGATGTTTCTATAGTATCAAAAAACACTAATTGTTTGCACGAAAAGTTTTGGCTTTTGTTTTATCAGTATTAATTTTTAGGTAATTATCTTTTGCCCAAGCAGAAAGTTTGATCAGGGCAATATGGCAATGTTAACAAGATCATCGCAATTATTTGAAGAAAAGAAAATGGCGCTGCCGTCCACATATATTATAAATCTCGCGGGACTTCTGTTTATAATGTCATTTATGTAGATATTAAAATGGTACGGCCCAAGGATGCTACCTTATAGGACGCGTATGTGAATGGGCTTAATATTGGAAGAATATTGTCTAATAGAAACAAATTGATTCCGATGTTGCAAGTAGGACTTAAAAAGCTGTAGGGGTAAGCCACGGATACCGTAACATTCGATGTTAAGAAGTAATACATCATGATTAATAAAATCAAAGGCTTTTATGAAATCAATAAATACACCCAGCACCAACTTATTTTCCTCTAGATTATATATATATATATATATATATATATATTCTTTTTTGTTCTAGTAGTGCTAATTCAGTAGACCGTTGTCTTCTTTTTTTTTTTCTAAATCCAAATTGTCTGGAGGTCAGCAAGTTATGCTTGTCGGAAAATTGTACTAAACGAGTCTGTGTTTTTTTGTTTTTTTTTTTAGGCCTTTTGGGAATAACGGTTCAATAGAAAGGATTCCAAAGTTACTGAGAATATTTGTACCTCGTTTCTTATGCAGAACTGTTACTTTTGCCTTCTGCATCCTTTTGAGGAGCGCGCCTGGATTTCAAGATAGATTGAAAGTGCGACATAGACAGGGTGTTATTATGTCAAGTACGCACTTAATACGTCGAATTTTCCGAATCATCAGAGCCACAGATACTGCTTTTCTTCAATTGCATAAAAATAAAAATAAGATACCTCGAAATTTGTGACGGGTTAAAAAAAAAGGAATGGTTATTTCTATATTCTAAGCAATTGCTAGACGTGTCATTTTGACTGCAGTCACTGCCTAAGCTCGCAAAGTAAACAGGGTAGCTAGGGAGCCACCAGCCGAAGACAGTCCTTTATGAATAATTTTCTCGACAGGTTGCCGATTTCGACTACAATTTAAAACTGAGTTTTAAGTTTTTCCAAATAACATTCGTACGTCTAGATTGTGTCTGAAAAACGTGAGTATAATAAACTGATTTTTGCATTACGCAGTAGCTTTGTTAATTGATTTCGTTAAAATTTGAAACTTAAAAGCTGAGAATGATCTTTTGTTATGAGAAATTTCTGGTATATGTTTATGTTAATATTTTGCAAATGTCCGGGCGTGACCCATAGCTTACGGATCTTTTTTGGCACTTTCACAGCGTCATAAGAAACTGGAGCTTGTAAACAGTGGGAAATTCACTAAGACACATCATAAGCTAAATTGACGTCTTCTAAGAAAATAGTGGATCCCAATTAATTTCAAAAACATCTGATTTGAAAGCATTTAAGCTATCAGTTATATGTTGAAATAAAAATGTTTCATTATTTTTACTTTTCTTTGTGTGTGGCTTCATGTTAGGCACAAGAATTTTGGAAAGTGAGCGCTAATATCATAATGGTTTTCGTTAATGTCATAAGAAAACCGCTCACAAAACAAACAAAAAATCACCAGTATGGCCATCTGGTGATCTGGTGGTCGTTATAGCACTTATAACAGTTTTCCCTGTTTTTACCGAAAGCACTTCGTAGTCCTGGGTAACACAGCTAAAACGGCTGGCGGAAGTTGTATGTATATATATATATATATATATATATATATATATATATATATATATATATATATATATATATATATATATATATATATATATATATATAAACGGGTCCCGCCTGCCGCAATATTGCGGGACCCGTTTGGCCTTGTGGTTTGTACCGCCCTCTACCGTGTTCTGCGCACCGCACTACCGTGCTTGTAAGCGCGCGCCCCGCGGTCACAGTATTACTCGGGCGCGCGCTTAAAAGCATACTTCAAAGACCTCAGTTGTGCGGTAAGCGGAACACGGCAACGGTTCGCTTAAAGTCCCTATTATGGGAAACAGAGTTGAGGTACGCAAGCACTACCGGAAGCACAACAGGCAGTCTGCAGACACTGTCTGTCTTTGTTCCAAATCTTACCCAAAATGAATCCGAGTTACTCCGGCGGGTCGTGTCACGTGACAGCACAGATTGAAGAGCGCTGGACGCGGATAGGTTTTGGAACGCCAAGGTACCGAATCCTTACCCTAGTCTAAGAGTGAGCAAAATTTGAAACACGACCTCTGAGACGTGTTTCAACCTTGTGCGATGGTCTGTAGGCATTTACAAAAGCCGTCTGCAGATAGGTTCGAAGCATACGTATGTATACGAAGCAAGCTTCAAACTTGCGTGAGGCGTGCCCGCAAGTAATCCTGTCATCGTATCTGTAGCGAACACCGTGTCCTTTGTACGAGCATGTGACTGCTGTGGCTTTCGGTGTTCACCTGTCTAAGGGTGTTGCTGTAACACTTGTAAGGTGTGTCGGCGTGTTCACTTATTTTAGGGTGTTGCTGTAACACCCCTAAGGTGTGTCTTTGGGTGTTCACCAACTATCTAAGGGTGTTGCTGTCACACCCTTATATAGTTTGTCTTGCAGCTACGCCCTAAGGGTGTTGCACTAACACCCTTAGGGCGTTAGCCTCGAGACAAGCTGATTTACCTCCTTAAGGGTGCAACATTTTTACTGCGTAATGCGAAAGGTGGCAGCTACGGCACTGAAAAAAAAAATAAACGTGGAAAAATTAGATTAGTTTACTAATTCAATAATTTACGTTTTTTTTCTCCTCTTTCTCGCTTTGCACCAGCCTTGGAAGCTGTGCTTGCCAAGACAGCCGGCCAATACTGCGTGGGTGACAGCCTCACCATCGCCGACGTCTGCCTAGTGCCCATGGTGTACCAGGCCAAGCGCCTCGGCGTGGACATGGCGCCGTACCCCGTCGTCGAGAAGTTAAACCGCTCTCTCGAAGAACTGCCCTCGTTTAGGCTTGGCCACCCACGGTGCCAACCGGACACGCCCGAGGACATGAGGGAGGAAGAGCCATCCAAGCGCTGCTGAAGTGCGCGCCGGTTATTCCCGCCATGACGCCGTCGTCTTCAAACACGAAAAGCCTGGAAGACGAGGCCTTGCCGCTGCCAGTGCGTCTCGCAGCGTCTCGCAAGCGCCACGCTGGCACTCGGCGACGCAAAGACAGACGCGATCTTCTCTCGTCGAGCTTTGCCGCTTGGTGCGGGTCGGGGACCCACCAACGATGACGTCATGCGCGGGCCTTAAACGAAGTGCACTTCAAAAACGTATACCCAACTAAACCCCACAAAGCGTTTCAAAGAGTCGCAATCATGCGAGAGTGATACTGAATTGATGGACACCATAACATAAAATAGTCCCGGGAAATGGCAACACATAAGCCTTTGCAACGTACCGAAACAGTTCGTCATTTAAAACGATATCCAACAGCTGGTGTGACTTGCTTCGCGTTTCAAATAGGTGTTAATGATTAATGGTGACTTTCAGACTTGTTGAGAAAATGCATTTCCTTCTGGTAAAATAAAGAAAGACAATTAGAAACAAGTAAATCTGTCCAATAATGAAAGAACGGCAGCAAAGTGAACGTATCAAATCAATCAGACATGTATGCGATTTGAAACGTTCCATCTGAAAACATGCACTGCACACCGAATGCAAATAAGCGTACGAACCGCCGCCACGTGACACTAACGCGACATCTTTTTTTGTGACCGCAGCGATTCTTGCAGAATGCTGAGTACGGAAAGGAGGCAACAGTGGTTTATTCACATACACGAAGCAAAGTTATCCGAAGACCGCACAATCCGTGGTTTCAGTCCACCTAAGGTTATATACAGAGTAGACCATGTCCTGTGTTGAAGCAGATCATGGACAGATTGGCAAAAACGATTTGTCTAAATAATTGCGTCCGACGAAGATATTTTAGCCACCGACGGTCGCACGCCTTCAACACACTTCGGGGAGCGACATATTTAAGCAAGCACATACGTTTTATTTTTTATTTTTTCGTGTAGTGCTGGCCAAAACAAAATGCTAAAATGACAATCGCTGGATTGAGTCCGATTCAGAAAAGGTGATACTTTATGTCGCTTGAGATTAAAATCCAACCTGGACAGTAACGCCGTAAAAGTGGGGCGGACTTGTTATGAAGAGGACTTTACATTTTCTCTGAACACAAAAGTGGTGAAACAGTCGATATTGACCAATTTCACGATCTTTTTTACTACTATAATTCAAGCTATAGTTAATATTTGTGAAACTTAATTACTTAACGAGACCGCGTTTGACGAAATCGGGTTGAGTGAAACGGCGTTTGATGAAACGGCTTCGATGAGACTGCGTTCGATGCAAAGTCTGGAACCACATTACCGGATACACGCATCTATCTGATAATTGTGGGTACCAAGTTACGAAAAAATGCAGTTGATGTGTACGAAGCAACTCCCGTAAGATACCGAGTCATTGCCATGCCCCCGTCTTCAAAATTAAAAAAAAAAAAGAAGTGGGTTGGATGATGTTTAAATGGGTAAACAGAGAAAAAACTAATATGTTTTTGCAAGGATTTAGCGCGGCAGCAGAGGAAATATTCTGGGCTCCAGACTCAAATTATTTATTTGCACAGAGAACGCTCCTGGAAAATACATTTTACTATTGGGCAAAGTCCCGCACAGTGGGAATGCTTCTTTAGCAAAATGACTTTGAGAACAACGATTGATCTGACAATAGTTTAGTTAAAATAACAGACAAAAATTATTAAGGCGACCGAAACACAAAGTCGTATTCATACTCCGCAATCTAGTGGTGGTGAGCGAAGCTACGAGGCGGCAAAGGCGACGCCGGGGAAGCGGGAAACGGAAAGTCGGGCGATTGCACGGCAGGCAAACAACACGTGCGATGGCGGAGTTGCTGCGCGGAGTGGGTGACAGCCCGAAAACAACCGTTTTGCGCGGCATTCGCGCAAAACTTTATTTACCCATTGGTCCGGTTTTCGGTTACCTTATTTTTGAGGAGAAGGCGGAGTTGCTTTTATCTATGAGAAAAAAGTAAGCTTCGCTCTTTTATCTGTTTCTTTCCGCTGCAGCTATCAACCTTCCTAGACCTTACGTTCCGCGGGACCACGGGAACACTCCTGAAGTTTGGATGCTCCGCGACCTCGAGGCTCGTGAATAAGTTGCTGCCTGTTTGTAAACTTTTTTTTTTTTTTTGAACACAGCAAAGCTTTTTTTTTTTTTTGTATCTCCATCGTTATCTTTCACACAAACGTCCTTCGTCCTTAAGGTCCTGGAAATCAGGGATGAAACGTGAACAAAGTATCTCTTTCTTTCCGACTTTTTTTTGTTTGTCACGGAAGTCTTCTGACCACCGTACGGTCCGTGCCACCATAATCTGACTTGGGGAGAATCCGGTCGCGAGCCCCGTAGTCTGGGTATTCCTAGGGAAGGGCGATAACTCCCCGTTCTTGGGGAAAATAATATATTGCCCTGACGTGGGGTAAGTAAAGACTCAAGATATTAAAGTACGTCATGAAAAGAAAATATATATTCATATTTATATATAGAGGTGATTTGTGGTGTTCAAAACTTTGAATTATCAAAATGTCAAACGTCGAAATGCTGGATAATCGAAATGTTCAAACGTTAAACGCCGAACAATGAAGTCGCTAAATGTGCCAAAGCGGCGGAAGGCAACTCTGAGCGTGCAACAATATTTATTTACTTCGACTTCGAAACATATTTTTCTAGGGAGGAACTGGTATGGGGGAAGAAAGCAGAGAGGGTGGAAGGGCCGGGAGGGGTAGGAGAGTTGTGGAGGCTAGTGCGAAGGGAATATTCCAAGGGCTGACCGGTTCACGTCAAGCTGAGGAAATGGCTGCGAAACGTTCCTGGCTTCTTCCGAGATACGCTGATGGAAGGGGTTCCAAAGTTGTCTTCGCAGAGAAGCATGGCAAACGCCTCAGCGATCGCGAGTCCTTTCAAAACCCGGAACACCTAACCGCGGTTCCCTTGCTGTGACGTATTTGGAAGGTTGCACTTTTTTTAGAGGAAAAGCCATCTTTGGTTAGTGTGTCTTGTTATAGTTAGACCATCGCGATGCTCGTAGGATCCATCAGCGCAAAGTTCTACCTTTATTTCCCATTTGGCTCTCGTAGAACCGCCGAGCTCGTCGAAATAAGCGGTGGGAGCGTTCGCACTTCTGCGGCAGCATCGCCTCGTCTGAAAAAGGCTCCCTCAATAGGTTTAGAAGTATCCTTTTGTAAGCTATATGAATTTAATAAACCTTATGTGAATATGTCACGACGTTTCACGTGTCAAGACGTGCAGCAAGTGAAAATGTACGATGGCATACTTAGTACGTTCGTTACTTTCGTAAGATCGAGGCAGCTGGTATCCTAATCTTTCCTCGTACTTATTTCTTTTGGGCATTATGGCTGTTATGGTGCTGGGCACTCTAGAATTTGAACGTAGGCTCAGATGAAGGAGAAATCAGTTGAAATCAGCAAAGAATAATTGAGACGGTATCAAAGTGAGCGTATATTGATTAGAAATGCGACTTGGAACATTTCATCTGAACACGAAGTGCACAGCGCTGCAATAGCTATAGTCAGCTCGCAAAACGCCGCCACAGGCAACGCTATCGAAACGTCTCTTTAGACGGCAGCGATTCTTGCAAAGCACCGAGTACAGAAAAGGTACAAGATATATTTATTCACATACACGAAGCAAGTTACCTAAAGACCGCACAATCCGTGACTTCAGTCCGCGTAAGGTTATCAACAGAGTCCACATGAAACACACTTTGGGGACCAAACAATAGTTACGTTGCTGCCAGAAATCTTGAATTAGCGTGTAGTATTGACCATATTAAAGTGCCAAACGTACTGTCAATTGCTCTCCGCAAAGTACGATTCAGAAAAGGCGCTGCTGTATTGAGGTAAAATCCGAAGCTATAAAAAGAAGCGTCTAAAAAAAGGGACCAGCATTTTGATTTTACTGTTCAGAAATAACATGTGACAGGTATCTTATAACTCCAAAGAGGCATTGTCTACGCCAAAAATCAGTAATGTTTACAACCGCCCATTTAAATTGGGGTGCGATCAATACATGCGACTTCCTTAGTTGGCAACATTTTTTTTTTTTCTTTTCAATGGCCCTTTAAGGCTGGTCGCTTAGGGTGGAGCGTCTTCTGAATAATAAACTGTCACCGACTACAATAACGTCGGGCATCAAGTCGTGGTGTAACATGACGTCACGTGACATCGCGATGAAACGTGTCAAGTACGCTTCTTACCAGCTCAAGAGAAGCCTTCTCAACGCCTTCCGCTCACGGTCGTTCTCGGTCGACGTTCGTGTCCGGAGTAGCCTTTGGTTTTCCTCGCCGATATCCCTCCAAGTCTACAGTTCACGATGTTCTCTCTTCGAGTCACTACTTGTGAGAAACAGACGTGCATCACATACCACCGTCGGAGAGGTGAGGAGCCGACTGAGTTCGCTCAAGGAGGGCAACCAACTCACGGGAAAGTGGGAGCCAGAAACAGAGGGAGGAGGAAAACGGAAAGAGCGAGTGATCAGTCTTGGCATGTGGCCCGGCAGTCGCTAAATGGCAGGGTGCGTATACAACAGTACCGCGTTCCTTGGCACCAGCCAACGACCCGGTCAATGGGTGGGAATGTGAACCACTAATTGCAACTGGCGCCACGCCATGTTGTGCTTTCTAGTCTAACAATAAGGTCCGAGCAAACTTTCACGCGAACAAAAAGGAATAAAAAAAAGGTCAGTAGCCGTGGGAAAATAGTGTTTTCTTCAAATTGAGCAATTCGGCGTTACCCAAAAAGGAGTGGGAAAAATAAAGATGTCCTTCTGTAGCCTGATCGGCGAACTATAGGCACAGATAGGTTTAAAAAAAAAAAAACGCGGAGCGTGACGAGTTTTGAGCATCTAATTATCGCTCCGCAAGCAATATGGTTGCGGCGTTAGTTAATAATAACGCCAAAGAACCAACCACGGACATTTCCGCGGACATAATCAGTCCCGGGTTTATGTAGATGTGAGTGGCTATAGCCTTGTTTCTAAGGAATTTGAAAGTATAAATGATGTTTTTCATCTTTGTTGGGACGCTTACTTTCTTCTGGGATACATTCCAACCAAAAGTAAACAAAGATTTTTTGTTACGCAATGTTTGTCACGGTGAAGTCTTTGAATATGGAAGCAAAAGATTGCATTCCTTATCATCCGTTAATATTGACAGCATCGTTTAG
Source organism: Ixodes persulcatus (assembly GCA_013358835.2). Classification (NCBI taxonomy): domain Eukaryota; kingdom Metazoa; phylum Arthropoda; class Arachnida; order Ixodida; family Ixodidae; genus Ixodes; species Ixodes persulcatus. The sequence goes on along the minus strand of JABSTQ010009679.1, from coordinate 139,871 downwards.
CATTTGGCGATGCCACACGACGGCGAGGCACACGAAACCAAAGGATAAGAAATCTACTTCCGCAATAACGAACAGGTATCTAAGTTTGTGCGTTGTTTTTCAAGCAGAGCCCATGGGTGGACGGGTGTAATAGACACCCTTCTCTAAATAAAAAAAGAAATGAATAAAATAAATTGTCCCATTCCTTACTCTGTTTCCCCCACTATGTTACCAGCAGTGATAACACACAATGTGATGCTGCGTCGAGCTATAGATGTGATCGCAGCACCATAGTTTCTGGCGCCGCGCCAGCGCCGGCGCCATAACTCCCGGAGCGAGACGCGCAATTAAACGGAAAAGATGAAAGACTCGCCCCACTCTAAAGGCCGATTCACACGAAGGACTGATCCGCGGACGGATTGATCACGTGATGACATGTCCGCGGTTCGCCCGTCTCCCAAGCGCATCCACAAGAGAGAGACGACGAGCAGGCGCCAGCGAGGACGGACCGAGCCTGTTCGCCACCCCACAGTGCTGCGAAACTCCAACATCGCACCGTGGCACCGTTGTCCAAGAGAGGAATCGACGTTTGCTACCGCGATAAAGAATCGTACGCCGCTGTTACTTACAGATCGAGACAAAACACCGGGATAGGCTTCGCGCGAAGCGCCACTAACTTTACTAACCCAATGCATGAAAGTGACACAGGCATGGTCCTGCTCGAGAAGGCTTCGGCGTAGAAGCAACAAAGTTCTGGGCTCGCGGAGGGGCGGTTGGAGATGCCTTCACGCACTCCGCGCTCGTGCACAACACTCAAGCACACCACATTCACAAGAGAGGTCTTGCTCGGTGAAATCCTGATTGGACGTGCAAGAAGTATCGCGGCGTGCTAGACCAGTTTTGACGGGAGCTTCTTGACACGGACCCCGAGGAGTACCGGAACCTGCGTCGCGTCGCGTCAGTTTCTGGAGTTTCTTTCACGCGTGGAACCAAGACTCGCGCAACAAAATGATCAACGAACGCACAAAACAACGATGCGCCATTTTGGTTTTAATCGTCCAGAAACAAAAAAGCCAACAAAACGATGTACCGTTGCCAGTCTAAACGCTTTTCAAAAGCGTTTAGACTGGCAAAAATCCGGGAGTGAAAAAGGCGGTCGACTTTATCAGTCCGCGCGTCCGCGGACGAGGCGCAGATAGCAGGAATCGGTGACGTGCCGGTCACGTGGTACACGGTCCGCGGACGAAAATCGCGATTCGGTCCGTCGTGTGAATCGACTATAAAAATAAACGGCCGGAGCGCCGGCGGGAGTGAGGGGCCCGACATGGTTGAAAGCAGAGCGTAGAACACTTTTAAATGGGAGGTATGGAGCGCGCCGCTACGCCTATGTTTCTTCGCGCGATATGACCCGCATTATAGACTGTAGCTCGCATCTACTCAGCAAGACACGCGGCTGGCACTTGCGTCCAATCAGTGAAGAGACGAACGCTGTGTCATCGTTCGGCAGGCATTCGCGTTTTCTAGATCCGCCTCAAGAGCACGGACCTGAACGCACACGGGGAAGAAATCCCTTTCTTTGCTCCGCGGGATGCGCATCACGTGGTGAGAACGTCACGCTTTGGCGCCGAGCCGCACTAACGTAGACATCCCAGGGAGTTGGGGGCGCAGTTTATCGTACAGTTTGCCCACTGTAGAATAAGCCTGTGGCAATCGCAAACCACGTGATCGAGGGCCTTGTGTGAATAAAAGTACATTGTAGAACTAAACTCTTAATATATTATTCACATAATATAAGTTATATTGATAACCAAATAATTCAAAAAGAACGAAAGTTCTTCAAACAATTATTTAAACTCGTAAAAGCGCCCTCTCACCACGGATGAGGTAACTAACCACTTTGTATGTTCCGTTTTTATTGTTTTGCTTTTCGAAATGGCGGCCCCCATGGCATTTTGTTTACCGGCTTCTCGCGTCCGCTCGCGTTGCATTTTCGCTTTATTGTGACGTGCTCACCACAGGACTACAATCACAGGTAATTCATTCACACAAGAGTTATTTCAAGCAGGCCACTGTTCATTTTCGCTCTACACAGTACAATTGATGCAAAAACGTTACAAACAGCACATGCAATGATGCGGTTGTTGACGGGTATTAGCGAACAGACACGGTAGTACAAAGAGTTTGAATGTTAGCCTTCACAAGCTATGTGCAGAAAAAAATGATAAACCGAAGATCAATAAACATAGTCTAAACAGGTAGAGGTAAAGTCGCGGTAAAGGCATTTCAAGACAGCTATTCATAAACCATGCAAAAAAAACTGCACAGACGCGACATTGCGTTACATAACGAGTGCGATTACAAACCAGTTGCTTTAATAGTAACTACAGGCTATTGTGGTTAAGAATAAAGCTGTGTTTGTAGGAGCATTTGATCTGCCCGTCCTTTTCCCCCCAAGATGAATGTTCAACACACCTGGGGGGGGGGGGGGGGGGCTATGGTCGACAAATGTTTCGTTTCTCCTAAAAAGAAACTGAAGTGATGGAAGTGACGATATTGCGTTTGATTGGTTAGAGGCTCAAATGACGAAAGTTCCCTCTTTCGTCATTTGAGCCTCTAACCAATCAGACGCGATATCGTCACTTCCATCACTTCCGTTTCTTTATAGGAGAAACAAGGCATTTGTCGAACATAGCCCCCCTGGTCAGTTTTCTATGAGATATGTTGGATCTAGCCAGTCAATTTCTTCAGAACAATGTTTAGAGGTTAGGTTCGATGACGGCGCACCTTTACAACTCTCCGTCTCCTGATCTGCCTAACTGGACTACTCCCTTCGATAGAAATATCACCTATCATCGACAAACCGCAAGCACCTAGAATGCCACTTTCTGACTGCAGCATCACCATCGAACATTGTCGTCCATGGAAGCAGCCTCCTGGCTGAGCATTCTTCACTCGTCACCCTCGCCAATAACCTCACCTAATCCCGTTATTGCTGATCACTGGTGACGTACCTTCAAACTGCGGCTACGGTCCCACCGGCCGCTGCTGTTCCCGGTCTTCGTTCGACAATGTCGCCACTCTCCAATGCGACGTTTGTGATTTGTGGTTCCACCATAAATGCGAAGATGCATCTCTCGCTTTGTATAGACGCCTCTCCTCATTATCAACTGAGCGGCTCTGTGCGGCGTGTCAGCTCCCACCCCTGGCCGATGACCTCTTTCCATCCCCTAAGCAGCACGGAGCCCCTGCGTACCCCAACATCATCTTCAGCTCTACCAAGTAGTTCTCCGACCCGCCTCCGGCAAGCGACAACATCGGCAGCGTTCATCGCTCACACGACAACTCCGCGTTTGACATAGTTGTCGTGCGAAAAGTGCGCGATTGGAGTCTACAGAGTCCAATCACGTTTGGTTTTTCAACGTTTGCTTACTAAAGAACAACCTTCCTGACTTTAAAGCGCTGAAGCAATCTTTCCCGAACGCAATATTCGCTGTGTGCGAGACATGGCTGGACGCCTGTCTTCGGTGGGCAATTAATCAATCTCGCACAATTCTTTGTATTCCAGCAAGACCGTCCCTCCTTGGGGCGAACGCATCCGTCCTCGCCATGCCAAAATACCTGCCCTGCCAACGTCTCGACCACCTCACCCTTCCGGGTCTAGAAGCCATCTTTGTCGAGGTATTTTGCAAACATGAAAAGCTTCTTCTGGTGTCTACCTGCTGCCCGCCCTCCCTCCGTGAACAATCGTACGCCCTCCTCCAAGAGAGCCTACACCGCGTCGACCCCATCAGGTTCTCTGCACTGTTCATCTGATCCACTCGATGACATGCTGTTAGACGTACTGGAAACTGCTGGCCTCACCCAACTTCATGACGCCCTATTCTATATTTCTCAAAACAGCAACGCTATATTCCTCGACCTCGTCCGCACCAATAATCCCACCTTATCTTACCGCTGCGCAGTGAAATCCAGCCTACCAGGCCGTGATCACAGTGCTCTCCTCACCAATATCCATTGATGAGCCCCTAAGCGAGGTCATCAAGCCAAGAAGTTCCAGCAGTTCTAAAAAAACGATTTCCCTCATCTCAATCAGCTCATCCACCTCGCTCCCTGATCCATCGTGATCGGCTGACGAGGCTGACGACCTCTCGCTCGACATATCAGCAATTCGGCACAAATGTGTTCACCTTAAGGATCAACAGGAGGCACGGCAGCCTTCCATGGATGAAAAAGAGATTGCAGTTTTAATCAAACGTAAACACTGGCAATTCAAAGAAGCGCAAAAAAAACTCTAAATCCCATTCATCTTAACCAAGCCCACCAAGCACGTACCGAAGTCAAGCATCTCATCCATATCCCCCATAACGATTACCTAGAGCAACTAGGAGCAAAAGCAACCTGCCAGCCCAAACTCTTGGGCATGTTTTCACTATAAAAAAATGTTCCATGCGCAGGTCTTCACACATCACGGCAGGCCCTATTCCAATCTTGACGGCATAGCAGAGCTCTTCTCTTACCACTTTTCTCAGGCTGCAGCATTGCTTGACCCTACCGCACCTAACCTTTGTCCCACCCAACCCACAACTCTGCCAGTCGAGGCCACACCAGCAACCACACTCTCTTCCATAGTCATTCTTCAAAGTGAAACCTACGAAGCCCTTGCCCGTGTCAACTCCTCTCAACGCCCTGGACCAGACAGCCTCCACCCCGTATTGCTTAAATCTTGTGCCTGGCCGTGCCACCCCCGTCCTCACTCGCCTCTTCAACGGTTTTCTCTCCCACAGCTCTGTTCCTAAATCCTGGAAAGTTGTTTCAGTAACGCCTCTCGAAAAGGGACACGGTGGCCCCTCAAGTCTGACATCCACTCATACCGATCAATCTCCATAACCTCCATCGTTTACCAAACAATGAAGAGAGTCCTTAACAAGCGACTCTTAGCCCAACTTGAGCTATCGAACTTCCTTAGCCCCCACCAATACGGTTTCCGCCTTAGCAGGAGCTGCGAATCGGCCTTTGCAGCTTTCACCCATGCACTCAGCACCAGCCTCGACAACCGAACTCCGTGCGAAATCATCCAGTTAGACTTTAGAAAGGCTTTTAACAGCGCAGACCACAGCTTGCTCCTATGCAAACTCCAACAGATGAGAATCTCCGGTATGAGGAATTAAAAATTTACTTTTTCACAGTACTACCTTATTTTTCAAGGGCTCTTTTCGTGATTTAGCACAAACTGGGAACACTGTTAACAGGTAGGGTGTTCACTGAGCTAGGTTATGTGTGCCATTGCGTGTCAAAGGGGCTTTGAGAAAACTAATTAAAGAACACTTTGTCCAAGCTCAAGAGAGAAAAAGTCTTGTTCTTGACCACTGGCTAACACAACATGATGGCAGCAACTGGTTATTGTTGTTTTCTTCCGGTGACTTCAGAACGTGGTCTACTGGCACAACAACCAGCTGTTGTTGTCGTGCTGATGGAAACAGTTCCAGTATTCAGGAGCTTAAAGTTCCAGTTGCCAGAACTGCTCCACAGCTTGCATGCCAATTGCTCAGACCACTCGTACAAAGCAGGACTTGATCTAAGTCGTCCTCACAGTTTGCAATCTGGTTTGCAGGTTGCAACTGCATAAGGTTTTCCTTCTCAAGTGTCTCATAGATACCGGAAATTACTATGCGTCAGCGGTATCCCAGAAACTCTCTATGAGACTAATGACTTGGAAGGGGTTTTCAAGACAGTCCTCCCCGAGACAGGTGGTGATGAGGAAGAGAGCCCTCCCAGCCACTGTTGTTTCCCAGATATGCAGAACTGCCGCTACTGCACTTACCCAACCATTTACGCAGTTTGTCATATGACAAGTTGCAGATTATTGTCAAGTGATCACTTGTGGCTGCGACATTCATAATTGCATAAGAGATCATAGGATAGATGCCAAAACCCTCATGAGGAATGTTATGCCGCAATGTCAATTTCGGTGGCCACACTACAGCTGTAATTTGTTTCAGCCTAATTTTACAAAGAAAAAACGCTGCCGCCCTGGGGAGCTAGTCAGAGCAACGAAGCAAATTTTGTGAGAGCTCTCCGTAGGAGGAGTATACTCCCACAATATGTTGTCCCGTCCCTCAGCCAAATGTTCCGGTTGTCTCGCTGGTGCCGTAGCTTTGGTAACGCCTTGTACGCTGCAGAAGGATGAGTCGACCTAGTTCCAGTAACAGTTCACCCCACGTACGAATATGACCAGAAAATGCTCATGCCACCCAAGGATGAAGGTCGACAAATTTCCCAGCATATGGTGTCTGATTTTCTTTTTGCGGCCCAGATGATGAGTTGCCTCTTGAGTTTCCTCACTTTATCCCCCTGGTTACTGATGGTCCTTGTCTCGGGTGTATGGCCCCTGCAGCTTGTCTCCATACGTCTGTCGCCCTCGCGGTATTCTCCGAGGAACCATTGTACTGGAACAAGAGAGTAACAGCATGCAGTGAATGGACGAAGTGAGACACACCTTATACTTCTAAATTTGAAGTACTGTGGGTCTTACTGCATGACATGCAAAGCGGAGATAGATTATGTCTGGACCTTGACGGGGGGGGGGGGGGGGGGGGGTCTCTACGCATGCTGAACGACAGGTGCTGCCAGATGCTGCCATACCCACAGGGTATCCTGAGGAGAGAGAGAATACAGGTGTGAGTCCAGGAAACTGGCATGTTTGAGCAACGCTTTTTTTAGAGGTGCCTTCCTGTTAATTGTTTCAAGGGACATCCATCTGACTAGTCATTTCGAAATTATATTCAATGTACCCAGTCAACTTGCTTAGCCAGTTTGCAAATATATAACAACTGGTAAATTCACTTTTTATAATGTTCCGTGTTTGTTTTGTTTTGTTTTTTATATGTTATACTGTGATGCCAACTTCTCTTTTGTGATTTTACAGATTAGCAAATCCCAGGTTCGGTCCTGATTCGCGTCATTTGCCATGATATTTATATTTTTTTTCCAGTAAAGTGGTGTGAAAGCTTCGATACGTGGAGGTTGCGAAATCATTAAGCGTGATCGAACAAGCAATTCGTTACGTTCGACCGTTTTACAAGTCACGTCCGACGTACATAAGCCTAGGAAATTAACCGAGTCACATACACTAAGGATAGCAAGAGCACTTCATGGAGTGTTTGCACTCACCAGCAACGAACTTGAAGCGGAATCCCGGAATCTCGAACGGCGAAGTGAGTCCCCGGCTTTTTGGCTTCTTGCCTGAGCAGGCCCATTTAGAACACATTCATAGCGTGATTCGGCAAATCACGTGACATTAAAACGCCAAGCGAGGATCCAACCGAAAAGGAGATGTACTAGGAAAGAGAAATTCGCAGAACAGCAACACCGACAACGCCGACAACGCGACCGGCGACGTTTAAAATCATGGCTTCGGTTAAGGCACTAAACTTTGAAAGCTAACGGCCACTGCTCGATTTTTTTCTTTTCATATTGGTTTATCATTATAACCTAGCTTATTGTGTTTTCTAAAAATATTAACATTAACGCACTCAACTTAGTTTAATGCGATTCTTTTTAACCCTGTTTTTTTTTGTTTTTTTTTTACGCTTTCAGTTCTCGCCATCCGGCTTGAGGAGCGCTGTTTATGCGCGATTACCGGAAGTGGCCTGAAGTGTGACCACTGGTTATGATTTCACTGTGATGGGGGGAACTTCTGCTCGGGCTGCACATACGCTCCCCGCCTTGGCGTGAGATCTTTTTGCAATAGGTCGATCTCAACCGGCCAGTTTGAGTACTCCATCGCTGCCGGAATGCATCGAGGGAACCTTATTAGTCTTTCTGCACGTGCGACAACGTCCCACTGGAGCTCTGCCCGTGTGGAGCACGAGACGGCACGAGCTTACGCGTGCACGGCCGTCTTCCTCCAGTGAACTAAGGTTATGGCGGCGTCACGCATGCGCCGAACGCTAAGTGAGATTGGTCCATTGGCGATATATGTTGTTCGTGTGTCTGGCAACTCTATAGATTTCTCTCAGCGAGATACCGGCAGTGGGATCGATCGCCTAACTTGTGGCTTGCGCTGTTGCTCGTGTCGTTCGAGGCAACGTTACTAGATGTAAGAACGTTGGTCCGAGGCACCCGAAAGATTCCTCGGTACTCATCAATGGCGTCCTCAAGTCGCTCCACATGCAACTGGTTTTTGATTCCCCTTCATTTGCGTTGCCGATGCATCTACCCACTCAAGAAGCATCTTTCTTTTAGCATGAAGCAGTTCGTCGTCTTCTGCATCTAACTGCGCTGCTGCTATAATCGCGTATCGCCGTTTCATGTACCCATCCATTCCCGTCAGCGTGCACCGAGCCCTGTCGTAGAAAGTGCGACAGGGCTAAATGCGTCTGATAACACCGACGTCTCTCTCGGCTCTCCGCCGTTCGTTTGGATGCTCGAGTCGGGGAGGGAGTCCCGCTGGTTATGCCGATCACTGACGCCACGCGCATCCCTTTCCCGAAAAGCATCGCCCGTGTAAGTACCCCTTTAGTGGCCAGCCACATAACACCTTCTGTGTAGAAAGTTTTCTGCTGGATGACGTTAACGTTAGAACTGGCCCCATGGACAAGATGCAAGATATATCGGGGCAAAATGTCTTTAGAATTACCCATTATATTTTATCTTGGTAAGCTGTTCGAGAATAAAAATGTGATCTAAATAGAACAAACTTTGCACGTACCGAAGCTTACTTTATTAAGTTATCAAGTAAAAAATAAAAAAACAAACATCCGGTGGCAGATTGTGTTAGCGCACAACGCAGAGCTCGGAGCGGGTAGAGCGAATGCCCGCGCTGCAAAATTCATGAACCCTGTCCTCAATCCCCACCCCTGCGTGTTTTAATATAGATAATCATTGTACCTGCATGCATTCGTCTTTTATTACTACGTGGTGCACCCGGTGAATTACGCACTGCCCTGGCTAGATTTCTCATCTGCCGCAGAAGGATCAAACGCTCCTCGTGGTAGGCTAACTTCCGAGTGTCTGGACACTCATACCATCAATTACTTACTACGTTAGCTAGGTAATTCGTTAGAGTGCTTCAAACGCCGCACATCGATATTTTGCTTTCGCTTTCACATAGAATGTACATCTGGACGCTACTTGTCTAGAGACACAACGGCACATGAATGCTGGAATGAAGCAGACACAGCCGCAGTAGCGGCAGTGATGCGACCAAGTGGAAACAAATTGTCTATAGACATGGTAAGTTCTGTGGCTTGACGCTGTAAACCTTCTTGGACGTTTAATTTCTGAAGTGATCTTACGATAAAAAGAATGGCTCTTAGAGCCTTTCTATCGCTCTCAAAGGTGCACCGAATTCAAACCCTGTTGTATAGAACGTTACGCTGAGGTGTGTGTACCAAAGATATATGCAAATTATACATTACCTTACTTTGCACGTTGTCGATTCAATCACCACCCTTGCCTGTTTCGATCTGGATGAGAATTGTACCGGCGTGCGGTCGTGTATCACTACTGTGTGGTGCACGTTAAAGACCCCAGGCTAGCGGTTGTATTGCACTGGCTAATTGCTCATCTATAGCAAGTGACTCGTCGCAACTTTGAAATGGCTGACCATCTACACGCTGTATAAGTATCCACACAACCCCAATTGCACGTTGTCTGATCTATTATATTTTAAGTCATTTACATCTTCCTTTTACTACGAAAGATACCACGCTTTCAAAGAATATAATACATTGTAATTCATCTAAGCTCATTCGCACATGACGATAGAGTAGAAAACTGTGTCCTATACTTCGTTTCACCTGGAGTCACCTTAATGTATTATTGTGTACCACCGGTAATTCATTTAGCTGTTGGTAAACATCTTCAACTCAAGAATAAATAATTCAAAAAATAAAATTCCAGGCGCAGCTGAGGCTACGAGCTGATGGGAACAATCAGACAGTGTCAAAAGAGCACCATCATGGCGTACGTCATGTTTTTGAACGTGTTTTATTATCGCTGAACAAATAATAAACATTAAAGACCTAAGGACTTGCGCTTTTGACGCTGCTTGATTTGTCGCATATGCTCGTAGCGTCGGCTGCTTTTGGGTTAAATTTGAATCGAAGTATAGTGTCCCGTTTTTAAAATATGAAATGTGCAAATTTTATGATTAATGTAACTCCATCGCGCATTATAAAGAAGTTATGATTTTTGTTTGTGCTAAATAATTTAGTGATCTAATTTCTGAGCCATATGCACCGAGCCGCACCAAAACGCTCCCGCACTACATTCAGCTACATTCCAATGAAATCTGAAGAATTTGTGCCAGCTCTTGCATATGTACCAAAAGTATATTTTTATTTATCTAAACAAAAATATTTTAAACAAAAACAGATCAGGTTACATTGCTTGGTCGTTTATGTAAGCTTACGAGAATTTCTAAAATGCTATATGATATCATAGAGCGTACTATCGGATTCAACCTCCATAACCAACTCTAACAGTACTTGTGTTTGGAGAAGTTGGTAAGCTCCATTGAGTGCGCTTCTTGCTGTGCACTTGAGTACTGCGGAGAAGCGACACCTTGAAGGGGATGCCGAAATTTCAGTGTGGTGGAAAAGAAGTCCTCACTTTGGGATTGCTGCATTTGCGCGCTGTTAGAAAACAGAACTTGAACAGAAAACAGAACAGAACTGCTGATAATATGCAATATTATATGTGAGACCGTGATGTACCCTCACTTTCCCTCTAAGTCTATTCTACAACGCCTACACACACCCAGACACACACACACACACCCGTCAAGTTGTGTGCATCAATGATCTTGATATAGTTTATATTCCAGAGCAAAGGGTATTGGGAAATAGCGGTGATATTTCTAAATCCCCTCAACTAGGCATAGCTGACTGCAATAAAAGTTTAATTCGATTAATGTATTCATTATTTACTTACCAGCTTTAACAAGCTCTTCAAATTCTTGAGAGCTGAACCAATAAAACATATTTTAATAAAATTATGTTAGCATTATAAGTCAATGAATCGAAGCTTGGGCCTAAACGTAACAAGTTCAACTGAATTTTTATTAGAGTACATACCTACAAAAATAACTGTTGGGCTAGTTGGCTATACATTGAGGGAACAAATAAGCACTGCAAAAAGTGACCAATTAGAAATGTTTTTCACTGCCAAAACCCACAAAGGAATTGCCCTTTTCGGGTAGTTGTAACTGAACGACGATCTTGGCAGGGAACTATGTCCAGATTTCTTTAACGCCACCTGAACAACCTTCAATTGAATGACCCTTTCCTAATTCCAAACTCAGAATCTTTGATAGACTACCTAAAATCAAGTGCCTCGAGAGTAAAGTTTGGACTTTCCTTTGACGTGGAGGACTTTCTCTACTCGGTCCCTCACGCAAGAATGTTTGAAGCAATCAGCGACTGCATAGAGGCTAATGGTACTGTGTCGTTTCAAAATCAATGTGGGATATCATCAGCATCTTTCATGGAACTCCTTAGGTTCTACCTCACATTTATACTCTGTTTCATACTTAGCGTGCAACGTTGTCAAAGCTGCTGGCGCGAGCGTGGGGCTTGATCTCGTTGATCATTTGCACGCGTTCTCGCGCAAACAAAACCATGGATGAAGCCACGCACTCGCGCCAGTAGCCTTGACAGCGTTGCACGCTAAGTATGAAACAGAGTATACCTTTGTGACTTTCAGCGGCAATACTTACATCTAAAAGAAACGGGTTTGCATAGGCTCCTGTGTAGCACCTGTTTTATGCGATATTTTCCTATCCCAATGTGACAGGGGCATAGCCCAGAACCTCCCCCAAACCTGGTTACACGTATTTTTATATACGTGAATGACTATGTCGTTCTACTTTGCATCAGACCTGACGAATACGATTCTACTACATTCAACATCATAAGCAACACTTTCATGACACAAGCTCAAGGACTCAAGTTCACGCATGAGTTACCAACTAAGTGCAAGCTTCAATTTTTAGATCTCCAACTGTCCTTTGAAGAGTCACACACGTGTTGGACCTACTCGCCACGGTCCAAAAAAAAAAAAACTCCTACCTTTTGATTCTGCCCACTCAAAGATAATCAAAAGAGGAATAGTACAAAGTTGCTTCAAAGCGGCCCTGCAGAAGTCCTGTGAACACACGGCCAAGTGTAGTTTCCAAGCACAAGCGCAAAGACTGCAGGATTCCGGATACACTAATTCATTAATGTTTGATGTAGCAGAATGCCTGACAACTCCTAAGGGAAGAGGAAAAGTAAGTTATGAGAAGAAAACGCGGCCGGCTACGATACCCTACATCCACAACATATCTCACAACTTGAAACGAATAGCCTCAAACTACAAAGTACCCGTGGTATTATCAGCACCGAATGAACGAAAAAAATTGTGTCCCAAGGTTAATTCGCTAAATGAAAATAATAAACAATGCACCGTCAATCATACACTTAAGCACGTCATCTGCAACACCAATGTAGTGTATGAAATTCCGTTCACATGTGGGAAAGTGTACGTTGGACAATCTGGCCGCTGTGTGAATGTGAGACTTCGAGAGCATCACCTTTCTCTTAATTCATCACCATCGGGGCATCTCGCCATACACGTCCGCGACTGGCACTGCAAACCTATATTCCAAAAGACTAAAGTCCTTAAGCGTTACCATAGAGAGAAATCCAGAGAACTCTATGAGGCAAAAACCAGCAAAAACCATCTTGTCTCAAGGGGAAGCTTGCATAAGCACACCATCAATAGCGTTGTCTGAGAATAAGATAGGGTACCTCAACCTTTTTTCTTAACCCGGGTCGCTTTAATGTTTTCTAACTTTATCCTTGACCTGGTTTCTTTTGTTTATATGTCTAAATTTTGTTTTTGTATAGCGCTCTGTTTGTCTCTTCATCCTTGCTAGTGTAAAGGCGTAAAGGCATATTTAATTTTAATTTCTTTAATGCATCTATAATCTATAACATTAATTTTCCTCCTCTTTCTACCTTTACATGTAAAGTTTCTTCTTTAATGTCTTCCTCGGGAAATGCATCAAACACTCAGTTGGAGTAAGTGCTCTGTCCTGTACCCTATTTTTTTTTAGTGTTTGCGCTTTTGATATTTAGCAACATACCTACCGCCGGCATGCTGGTTTTCCATTGCCTTGTGGGCATTATGCGAATTGCACGGTGTCCATAGGTAAACGATGAATGTTTTGCTTTGTTTCTAGATGCTCCAGCAAGCGCACCAAAACAAAAACATGAAACTAATGACATTACTGATATAGCAAAATACTGAAGTTACGCGTAATACAAGGCAGAGTGCGATATATGAATTAATTTAATGAAAAAATTTTCTGTTTGTTTTCCTCCAAAGAGTTTCTTGTGTTGTGCCGGAAGAAACGACAACATCGCAGATTTTGCGTTGAGGTGCAAAGTTTTCTGATCTCTTCAATTATCTATGGTACAGTGACTGGGAGCTTAACAAACGCAGGTCGTGCCGACTCTCAATGGTCTCATTATGGCTTCAAACTCCATTAGGTTAAGGCACTGGCCGATAAGAGCGCCAAGGAGCAAATTTCGAACCCCGATGCGTGACGTAATATACCATATCCTGCCTCTCTCAAGTTACAGTATATAGCTAAAGTTAACTATAGCTATAGTTAAATATAGTCACCACGGTACTGCAAAATAACAGGGCACCCCGAGTGCTCGGCGTGCATTGGACACACAGGCACATCTTATAGCGCAATAAATTAGTTAAAACAACTTTTTAGAGCGCAGCTCTTAGGCGCCCGTTTCTAGCTTGAGCGGCGTCGGCGTCACCGTCGCCGTCGGCGTAACCGCGTGGTGCATCATGGGTAAATTTCCCCGCTAAATTTAGCGGAAAATTTTCCCCGCTAAATTTAGCAGAAAGTTTTCCCCGCTAAATTTAGGGGAAAATTTTCCCCGCTAAATTTAGCGGAAAAGATTCCCCGCTAAAGTTAGCGGAAAATTTTCTCCGCCCCCCCCCCCTCGAGGTCACGTGACCCCCAGGCCACATGACCCCTCCCCCCTCGAGGTCACGTGACCCCCTTGAGGTCACGTGACCCCCCCTGTGCCTTCCCCTCCTCCTCAGGAGCTGCGCTCTAATTCGGCGTTACAGGGAGTTGTAAACGGCTTGCATTTTTTTTCTTATTTTGAAAGTTTTTTTTTTTTTTTTTTACGTAGTACAATTTGAGTAAACGAGAGAGGGGTTGGACGGAGGATCCTTTAAGCCGGTGATTCTGGATGTTTTTCTTCCTCGCGCGTGGTAGCTATATATTTACCTGGATCGCTCAACAACACACTGTTGTTTCGTCCTGAGCAACCTCAGAGGGTTACTAACATCTAAGTCTATTACTAAAAAAAAAATCAATAAGGCTTTTTTTTTTATTTTTAAGCGTATGAAACCGTTGCACTAAGCTGTTTTTCTCTATGCACTTCTTCTTAGGCAGACAAAAAGCCGAGAATCTCATGGTCTATAGACGGATGCGCGGTGTCTGATGGTCCCCAGAAGCAGAACTACCGCGCATGCTCAGAACGCGTTCCACTGCTCAGTAAGCAAAGATGGCGGCGCGCAAAAGGCGAATATTGGAAAAACTGTATAAGTCACCGAAAAGTTAAAGGGCCCCTGAAAGAAAAAACATGTTTCTTTTTTAGCAGTCTGGGTGAGACACGCGTGTCAAAGAACTAATTTTTTTAAACTTTTTAAAAGAATATTGACGGCGCGAGACGCGATTTAGTCGGAAGTCACCTCTTGTCCACTGGCTTTCTTTCTCGGCATTTCGGGCGCGTGGAGGAGAGGTGGATCGGCTTCGCCTCCACGACCAAGATGGTCATTCCGGAATGACCCGTCACGTCATGGACTCCGCCCGCAGAATTTCAAATAAATCTCCCGCCGTCAATATTGCTAAAAAAAAATTTTTTTTGTCGCGTAAATTTTATTTTTTGACACGCGTGTCCCAGTTAGACTGCTTAAAAACAAACTTTTTTTTTTTTCAGGGGCCCTTTAAGAAACAGGGGCACGACAAGGATTTGCTTCGCCGCGATTGGCAAGATTTGCACTGCCTCGCCGTGATTCGCAGGATTTGCCTCGCCGTGAACCGGCGATTGGGCATACATTATAGCAATACAGGAAGCAATTGTTTTCGCCAATCGCGAAGTTCGACCACAGCGACGCTCTTGGTCGCGCACGTCGTTAATACTCGTTACCACAGCAAGAAAAAAAAGGAATGTTTGCACATAATTCATGCGCCGCGCGAAGTAGTATTTACAATACTTTGTTGTCGAAGAAAGAAACGATGATTTTTTTTCGTCGTTTAGATCTTGATAAAATAATATAAATCTAACCTAAGAAACACTTACATATAGCTTAAATGGGCCGAGAAATGTATTTTGGGCTGGGATGAATGATTTTAGATTCGGACTTTACTAATGGCATATAGTTTAGAGCAGTGATTCTCAAATGGGGGTCCGCGGACCTTTTGGGGTCCGCGAAGGCATTCTAGGGGTCCGCGAAGCTCCGCCTCATCAGTCAAGCCCGGCAATAAAAGATGCACTTTTTTCTTTAGATTGAGATAAAACGTTCCATTTTTTGGGTCAGTTTTCTCGTGTGTATGTTAATAAGGGAAGTCTACTTCACTCTAGCCCTTAGTTATCGCTATTTATTAAACCATTATCATAATTAACCTATACTTCTCCCTTCCCCTCACCACGAACGGGGTCCTTCCTCATCTCCGCCGATCCAGAAGGGGTCCGCGAAACATCAATGGTTGAGAACCACTGGTTTAGAGGGCGAAAAGAAAGAGGGTAGGAAGACAAAAGCCAGCTTTTGTTACGAACGTTTGAAAATATAGCGGACTATTTCTTACCTCCTTTGCTTCGAAAGATCTCCGCCTTTTCACTGTGGTGCATCCGCGGTACGCAAAGCACGTCAGCAGACGCAGCTCACGCACTGGACACGAGAACTGCGTCACTCAGACGTAGGCGCTCCTCAACGATAAACCCGTCGACAAATAATTCAATTCGTGTTCATGGCCAATGAGTGCCCGGCGGAACTTATCATCACTTGCGAATGACGAGCTGTATGGTATGCTTCAAAAGCACGGTGGAAGCTTAGAGTCATCGCGCCGGTACCCAAGCATGTCACGACCACGTGATTTTTTCATTCGCTTTTCAGTTGAGGATTAAAGCTAAGAAGGAACAAGTTGGAAAAAAAATCATTTCATGACCCCTTTAATTCAAAATATGAAGAAGGAAACTAATAAGGCTCCACGAAGAGCCGGACTTCTTCTTACTACGGTACTTGAGGTGAATATATGAGCATAGTTCTACGTCAGCGTTCTGTTGGGACTGGTGTTCGGTAAATAGAGTGTTTTAGGGAACCGTTTTTGCACATTTGACACGGTACGATGGTCCCTACGGTACGAAATGCGCATGTGCTGCCGCAGAAGACTCGCACATGCGCAGTTTGCACAGGAGGGCCCATTGTGCAGTATCGGATGTTCAAAAACGGTTCCCTAATAAAGGTCTCTAATGAGAACACGACTCCCAACCGAATAAGGAGGCAGCTCCCGTCTCCAATCACGGCACGCTGGTTGGTAACATAGAAAATCCGGCGCTACTTACTTGTTGTCCGTAAGGTGTTGCTGCGCCCCGCAGGCGCTTGAATTCCAATTGCGCATGTAGCCTTTTCACCGCCATTGAGAGGATGATACTTTGGCTGGGCCGTTCAGTCACTCAGCTAGCAGCATCAGCTCGCGCTCGACGAACGAGACGGTCGATAGAGTCGCTGCCCTCTCTGGAAACTGGCCACCACTGCGAGCGGCAGGGGCGTTTCCGCGGCAAAAGCCCCCGATTAGCAGTTCTCGACGGATGCACAATGGTATACTAATTGTCTTGTCCTTATTTTAGATCTAGTTTTTGTTTTCAGAATTAGGGTTTCGTGTAGTGCCCCCGGGTTGAACATGCAGCGAGGCGATGTTCCCCAAGAAATTGTATAATTAAACGACGAAACGTCGTTGTTTAGTACATTACCGAGTGCGCTTGTTTGTTGGAACCTGTAGAACTTGAACGAAGTATGTCATTTTCTAGATAAAATGAATAAGAGAAGCAGGAAAAGCTCCTCCTCTACTTTCTCCACTTTAGAAGAGTGAAGACTGGAGAGGAAGTCAAAGGAGGTGAGGAGGAACTCTCCTCCTCTCCAGCATTCGTTCCGCAAAAACTGGAAAGGGTGAAGGAGGAGCTTCTCCCGTTTTCTTCACTTCCAACGGACTATAGAGTAATACTATTTGGTTCACCTTTCATTCAATACATAATGGTTTGATATAATCAAACATGCTCACAGCACGTACTAAATAAAGCAATGCGTGCTTCACAAGCGACTACTACATAGAGGTTTTTTGGTCAAAAGGAATGGCCGCTAGCTCTCCTAACACCAGTACTATTGCTGTGTATGGTGTTTTTAAGCGCTACAAAATGGTTAGTTGATAGCTTGGGGCGAATTTAATTGCTCCTTCTATAGTGAATATTGCCGTGTGCATGGCCGAGAGGAAACGCTACTCCATACTTCTAGAAGACTCGCGTCTCCTCTTACCCCAAATGTTCGACGCTCGAACATTCTAGGCCGGATATTCGAGATACCGAGTGTGATAGATCTGAAGGCGAACGTGACCTTGCCGAATCAGTCTCCAGACTGTTCGATGCTCTAAACTTCTAGGCCCAATGTTCGAGATACCGAGTGTAGAACTAGATAAGGAGCCCAGCGTGGCCTTGCTGACTCACTCTCTCACTCTCACGCTAACCAACTGTCACGCCGACACCGCCACGCTCGTTGCTGTCACGCCGACACCTCCACGCTTGCTGCTGTCACGCCGACACCTCCACGCTCATTGCTGTCACGCCGACACCTCCACGCTCGTTGCTGCCGCCTTCGACGCCCGCTGCTGTTTTCTCGACACTCGCTGTTTTTTGTTGTTGTTTCTTGTAGGAGTTCGCCTATTATTTATTTATTTATTCATATTACCCCTAAAGGCCCTCGTGAGAGGGTATTACATAGGGGGGTTACATAAATCGTTCCAATAAGAACTAGTGCACAATGTACAACATATGAGAATACTAGAAAACAATCAATACACTTAATAATAAAAAGAAAATAAAGGATACACTCAAAAACGAATAAAAAACATACACTCACTCATCACACTGCAATAAAGCTGAGTCAAGGTAAAAACAAAATAGTACACATTTGCTCTGCACGTTCCGGAAAGAGGAAACAACAATGTAAAACAGCAAAAGTTAGATGGCATCAGTATTTTGAATTTGTTCTTGAAACTTCGTGATGTCTTTTTCTGAGGCAATGTGCGATGGTAGATTATTCCAATCGATTGTGGTACGTGGAATGAATGACCGGGAAAAAGCAGATGACTTACAGGTTACGCGTTTAACTTTGTAGGGGTGATCGCGGCGTGGAAAAATAACGGCAGGTGGCTCGAAGAAATCACCGTGAAGTGACGCGTGGTGGTAAAGTTTATGGAAAAGTGATAGGCGTGAAAGTTTGCGACGATGGAGTAGTTCGGGTAGCTCTGCTCGGCGTTTTAGTGCTGTGACGCTGGAATGACGCGAATATTCTGAAAATATGAAGCGAGCGGCACGATTTTGCAGTGATTCAATGTCGTTTATGATGTAAGCATGTTCGGGATCTCAAATGGCTGATGCATATTCTAATTTCGGACGTATTAGTGTGGAAAAGGCAAGTTTGCGTATGTTAGGAGGAGCCTGTTTAAGGTTACGCTTGAGAAATCCGAAAGAGCGGTTAGCAGCCGCCAGGGTGAGCTTTATATGGTAGTGCCATGACAGATCAGGTTGCAAATGAATTCCAAGATATTTATAAGTGGAGACGAGGTCAACAGTATTATTATTTAACACATAGGAGGTAGGAATCCGGGGTACGTGTTTCAGTAAAAGACATAGACTTTGTTTTAGAGCAATTTAGGGTCATTAGCCAGGAAGAGCACCATGCATTAATAGCATTTAGATCAGATTGCAAAGCTTTCTGGTCATTGACAGAGGAAATTATTCGGTAAATTACACAATCGTCAGCAAAAAATTCTAATTCGGGATGAGACACAGGATGGCAAGTCATTAATGTAGACTAGAAACAGTAGTGGACCTTCTAGACGAAAGGAAATCTTTTACCCATGCCAAGACCTTTATTCTCAGTTTTACGCTTGTCAATCTTTTTCTATGCGCTAAAATATTAATGAATGGTTGCACAGATGGGGAAAAACAAAGGAGACATTCCTCCTTTGTTAGATTGGACAATGTATGATCTTTAGCCTACTATTTGCAGTATAGCGAATGAGAACAAAGTATCTTGTGAATCAAAATGGACTACTGGCTCCTCTGTAAAATGTCTCTGACTGTTCATCTTCAAACTTCATTTATTCGCCATTAGGAGGACAGCTTGGACGATTGTGTTGCGTATTTCTGAAGCAATTTTGCCAGATTATGGACGAAGTACGCATGCTAAGTTACAAATAAAAGTTTATAGATTTCAAAAGTTCCCGAAAAATTCCACTTGGTATTGGACTCAACATGAAGGCGTGGAAATGTGTTTAAGAGGGGACATGGGAAGAGGGATGTTATCGTGGCTAGTACCATATCTATTTGGCCTGTTTCACTATACTTCGTCTCATCCTACGATGGACTAAAGGCCTAAGCTACGGCCCGCCAGGTCCAATCACGTTCCACGCTAAACTATGACATGCTTAACATTGATTAAGGATGGACGAATAATGCTCTTAGTCAAAATGCGCTGCATCATTTTTATAGCTTCGACACTGCTATGTGTCGTGGCTTTCTTTGCAGTGTAAAATTGATGAGTCACTCAGTAACGTTCATCGAAGCGAAATACCAGTCAATTTTCTAAGTGGCTCGTGATTGGTTCTGGTGGTTCGTAGCTTTTGCCTTTAGTCCATCGTAGGGTGAGACGAAGTATAGTATTCCTTTTGAAAGGAAAAACAAAACAATCCTTTGGCGAAAAAAAATATTGTTGAGACGTGCGTGTTTGCCTCCCTAGTTGTCGTCCGTTTTATTTCCGGTTTACATAATGGTAATTTCTTTTATGATTTCTCCAATAAACATCTCTGATCGTATTCAAATATTAAAACTCGTATATTGCGGGTGGTTGTACCATCTGAAATGTCCTTTTCTGTTTATTGAACGCAATAATATCATGTGTTCACCAGTGTTCTGACACCGCAAAGCCACGCCTCGGACGGATAACATCATCGGCAGCTCCAGGATAACACCATCCTAAACTATCCATCGTCACGGCTGAATCTAACGTCAAGTGAAAACTAAAAAGTCACTTGAATACCTTTAGGACGAAGCCGTGACACCGTGCATAAGAAAATGTCTCGGCGATTTGACAGCACCCAAGAATTACCTTTACGAACCTTGACATCAAACCCAACTTTTGTTTCGTTTTGTACCTTCTCTTTTAATCTTCCCTCGTTTTTTCTATTTCTACTTTTGTAGTATTTCTGTTTCCTGACTTTCTTTGGAAGCGGGATTCCTATCGAGGCTGTCATCGATGGAAACTTTGAAAGGACAGGCGCGTAAAAAGAAACTATACGCACAATCGACGCATCCTCGGGCACTTCTGGGCACCGTTTTTCTTTTCTTTTTACGGTGTTTTTTTTTTTTTTTACATTTTTATTGGAGATCGAAGAGCGAAGGCAATATATTGTGAAGCCCGATGACTAGAGTCCAGAATATTTATTAAACAACTTTTTCTCAAGTTTCAAAAAATTTAAAAAAAAAGATTTAAACCGAAATGTCTTTTATGAAGATGACAGCTTCATGAAAGAAATAAATTTGCGCAGTAAACTGTTTTAAGTAAATATTTACTTTTTGTTTATTGGCAAGAGAAAAAACAGTAATTAAATAACCAATGCTTTATAGTTAGGGTTCCGTGTTTCGGGTAAATAAAAAAAAAACTCTGAAAAACACATGCTGGTAAAAATTTGGTCCATTGCGATTTATCTGAAAAATTCCGAATTTTGATGTCACAATATAAAAAAAGAACTATTTTACAAATAAGCTTTATCAGTGTAAGGGTTCAGTGGCCCTCAGGAGAGGTCTCTTTAGCTTCCTTTCAAATCTCGCACTATTGACTAAAGGCGGTTCACTATTCTCGTCAAGTTTTGTTCGAGACAGTGGGTCATCTAATTTTGGGTCACGGCCAAAGCCGCTTTTCTAGTTTTCAGTTTGAACTTCTTAGTGGAAGATGGGTTTCTGTTTTATAACATTGAAATCTATGATAATAAATGGGAGAGGGGTAGCTACAGGCTCTATCTCAACACTCCAATAACTTCCCCTAGCGCAGCCGCAGGGTGAAGCGCTGATATAGGGTGGGGCAGAGCCGTATATTGGGAGAGTTTGGCCAATGGGCGGAGCAAATCTGTTTTAAATTTGTTTTAATTATTATACGTCATCTGAAAGCCTGTCATGAGTGCTGCGTTATATACTGTAAATGATTTAATTTTTGCGAATTTTTCGAATCGCCTAGAATTCGCGAAAAATAGGTCCCGCGAACAATCTCTTACAATGTAATCACATAGGAATCTATATTGACATCTCACCGCGTCGCGAAAATGAGGACCCGCGAATTCTTCCAAAACTTCAGCTTTGACCTAAATCGCGAAATATTGAACCCGCGAAAAAAAAGTCGTTTACAAAAAATCAGGAGGATGAAACCAAGAATAAAGTCTACTATACCTACGAGGAACGCGCAAGTAGACGTGACTTAGTAGCGCTGATGAATTAATTATACCATTCACGATCTCATACAGAATTATCAATCAAGTAATTTTACCATTTACGATCTTTCACAAAAACGTCGATCTACAGATCGTTCTTCTGTTGTGCAACGGGTTAAATTTTGCGAAGTCACGAATGTTTTATGTAGAAATAATTCGATTGAAAACGACTTTTAAAGAATACACTAATGAATTTACGTTGAACACGTTCAATTACACTTAAATTAGTCACTCCAATACAGTTCCATACAGTTGAGGCACATTCAACACGGCTGCGCACTACTAAAAAAAACGTAAAAGACAAAAACAAATTAGGAAAAACTGCGTATCATTCGCGTAATTGGCTCCCCAAAACTCTAATGACTGTTTTATCAAAATACAGTTTTAGATTAAAAATTTGATTGATTTGAAAGTGCACAACAAAAACTCTGGAAAATTAATGTTTTCCAGATTTTTTCACAGATTCTTTACTAAACCTATTTTTTGATCCAGAAGACCATCTCGAGTCGTGCTCCTTGGGGCTATTGGGCAGGATGATCGAACTATAGGCGACGCTTAATCGAGCATGTTGCCCCCACAGCCCGGTGTTTGCTAACACAGCATAAAAAAGAAATTTAACCTCGCCTAGCATGGTCTGGGCACGAACACTCCTCTCTGACCAGTACTTTAGTCGCATGAAGAGTGGCCTTCGAAACGTCACCTTCGATTTCTCTGATCAAAGACAAACACGAAAATTCGGTTTGTTATCCCCACAGCTGAAACGTACCACTAGAGGCGTGACTGTTCCATCGATCTTCTCCCAGATCGCGCAGTGGGGTTACATTGGCTCACTTTTAGAAAATAATACTTCATTCAAACTTCGCTCGTTTGTTGTCTTCACAAGCTACATATATATGAGTAAAGTATGTCGTTTTAGACCGAACGCATTTTGGGTTTCACTTTGAAAACTGTATATTTTGCAAAATTGAAATACTGGAAATAAACAATCCCCCCCCAATACACACACACACACACACAAACAGAATTCACGCAACATCCCCAGCATTCCTGGACATGGTCTCCTTGCGCCCTCTCTTGGTATAGATATCCGGGGGAACTTAAGGATTTCTGCAGTAGTTTGGCTGAGATTATAATTTTACTGCGGTTTGCTGAGAATATATAAAGGGCACTAATACACTCTAATTTAATACCTACTTGAACCTCACGATTGTATACTTTTTATTCCTGGGCCCGATATAATATTGTTGCATTGGGTCGTATGGGCCACTTTGAAAAAATTTTATATTTCTTCTCACTGAAATGAAGAATCGTGAAGTTCCCGAGGAATATAATAGCTGCCGACTCATAGCACACACCGCAGTTAAAATTTAGATATTTTAATTAATACTTTTTATTACTCGAGACTTCCACATTCGGCCCGCTTTTGCCCATGTAAAGTTAGCACACCGCCGTGCACCAAGAAGCTTCCGACCAAGCTACCTTTACATAGGCTTATCGAAAAAAAGATTTGTACGATGCGTTTGTGACAGCATATTGACTAAGAGTGTGGCGGTTATATTATGACTATATAATAATTAGTTGCCTACAATCAAAAGTTTTGCCCTGGATTTCAAATATAAGCAATTGTTATGTAGGGTCAGAAACACTTGCATTGTATATATTGTGACAGTAGGGCATTGAGGTGCAACGAGCGGGACAAAAAGGAGGGAAAGAAAAAGAAGTGAGTCGTAGACGGTAGAAGGACGAAGTGGCAGCAACGAAAAAAGCGATCTGTAACATTTTGGTACAGTGTTCTAGGGAGTTGTAGTGGCAAGAGGCTTAAATAAAGAAGAACGAAGCGCCGGCGACACACGCGCTTCATGTCTAGAGCCCAGCGGACATGGCCTCGTCTCGTCCTTCCTATAGGAAGTATTCACTGGCGGCCATAGCTGTGTGCACGACTGCTGAGCGCGTGCTGATGGCGAGCTTCCACAGTTGTTTTGTAGCGTGCATTCCGCACCCTAAAGATTGCCGGTCTTAGCAGCCTATTAATGTGGGCTCGTTCAGAGCATGCGCTCTAGAAATCACCCACAAATATGGCGCCCAGTGAATACTCCTTATAGGGGGTATTCACTGGCCGCCATATTTGAGGTCACTGTTTAGAGCGCATGCTCAGAACGAGCTCGCATTAATAGGCTGCCAAGACCGGCAATCTTGATGGTGCGGGGTGCACGTTGCAAAATAACTGTGGAAGCTCGCCATCAGCACGTGCTCAGCATTAGCGCACACAGATATGGCCGCCAGTGAATACACCCTATAAACCTTTCCAAAAACGAGCTTGTGGCCGGTGCCATTTTGAGCGTTCGTGCGTATGGCGCGTGCTTTGCTCGCTTTCCGAAGCGACGAACACGCACGTGCTGGGCTGTGAAGATCGCACGCTGGACTGTGATTTTGTAAACATTGGAAAGGTCTATACTCTGTTTCACCTTATGATGTACCGCAGGAAAGGCTACAAGCGCCAGCTCCTTGCTCTGGGGCACATCTCGGCGGCACAAGCTCTCGTGACCTAAGAGCGGCTGCCAACGCTGAGCTCGTGCTTCTAGCCTTCGCTGCGGTACAACATAAGGTGAAACGAAGTATAGATATTTCTACAGGAACGTTCCCCCGTCAGCCTCGTCGTCGGCGCTGCTCGGCGTGTACTACTATGGTTCGACTGGAGCTTTTCGCGACGCAGAACAAGTGCTAATGTGAAATATTGTAAGTTTTCCTTTGCACCAATGCCTCTAAAGTGTGTGCTATCCTTTACTTTTATTATTCGCGTGTTTTTGATGGAGATCATTTGATTAATACCGACCCCGCCCCCCTTCTCAGTACTGACAGGTCGTTCAGCAACGCTATCACTTGGGCTGCACGCTTAATAGCTACGAAAGAAACCATGCGATACTGATACAAGGAAAAATAGAAAAATAAATCTCAATAAATTTCTCACTTTTTAATGGTGAGAGGAACAATAAACTGGTGCATTGTTTTTGGTCATCGTGTTGCTGATGCGGGGACCAGCGTTTGTAAGGTGCAAGGCGGAGCGCGTTTGGGAACGGCCAAGGTGCCACTGTAACTGGCGAACATATAGCAAATTGTCTTTTGTGGAAGGCAGTCTATGAAGAAAAATACCTCGATTGGGAGTACATGAAGCATTAAAATACGATAAGAGCACAAACTTCAACAACCCCTAATATGAAAAAACAATTTATTCTCAGCTCACTGCTTTATGACTTCTCAAAAGTGGTAATGCATTTCATCGACATACACAGCAAGCACATGCCAGATATCCAGCAACATAGTTCGCAAAAAAGACTACAAAATAGTTATAATATATTGCGGCATAGAATCCTAACCTCTTTGCTATTGACGATGTGCACATAGTCCCGAAGGATAAGGCGCGGTTCAAAATGTCTCTCGCACACCGCTGATGTCTCGGCGGGGCGTTTATCTTCTCGATTAAGATTTTCTTCCCCACTGTAGTCTGCGCGACTTCTCCTTTGGCGCACGAAACAGCGACGGCTTACGATCGCTGGTGGCAGCCCTTGTTGACCGGGTAGCCCGACTTGCATCCCGGCGCGTCCGTCTTTTTGCTTGCATTTATGCCCGAGACGGCAACAGAACGAGGAAGACTCTCCACCAGTGTTGCGGAATGGGCACCCCCATTCCATTCCAATTCCATTCCGGGGAATTAGAGTTTTCGCTAATTCCATTCCTTTCAACTCCTAGGAATGGGGAAACTGGGCCCATTCCCACTCTGGGAATGGCTGAATCGTTCCATTCCATTCCTCTAATTCCTAAACATAAAAAAGGCACTTCACAGCGACATGTGTTGCAAGGTTGGGCAGAAATACTCAAAAATGTATTTGGAAAACAAATACTGGGACAGGTGAAAGTAGTAGCTAAAATACTGATACTCAGATGTATTTGTAAAAATGCATCGCGATCCGTGTCGGAAATATATTTTAAAGAGAGGCAAAACGTCGTTGGAAATACAAATACAGGAATACATTTTAGGGGGGGCAGAAATACAAATACTGATAATGCAATAAAATTTTCAAATTTCTTGGAGACGCAAACTGAGATGAGGCTTTAAGAGGGCGCGGTACCTCTATTTATTCGTCCGTTTCAACCACCAGATGGCGCGCGGCTCGTGACGTGGTTAAACGCGCGACTTCTAGATGGCGCCAGTATCGAAGTGTGAAAAGGCCCGCGTTCTCCGCTGGGTGAAATAGATCCCCAAAATGTGCCGTGTTCTCCCGGCGGAGGAAGTTTCTCCCTCCCTCGCGCGCGCTTGGTATGTCTGGTCAGTCAGTTCAGTGTGAATTGCATCCGACGTCAGTGAATATGCGCGGTGGCCGAGTCCGGCCTCTGCGCTGTGTGATGCAGTGGGTGGCGCTCGTTTCTGTACGGAGGTAGGAATAAAAATGTCGGTTCCCTTTTTTACGACGCTCGTTTCTATAGCTTGGGTTTTTATCTCAAGTGACGTACAGTACCGCCTTTTCGAAATCGTACTTTGCCGTGAGCGATTGAGAGTTAGGTTAGCATTTTGTTTTTGTCAGCACTATACACGTTCGATAAAGACCTCGGGCGGCGATGTAAATATGTGTTGCTCCCCAAAGTGTGTCCAAGGTGCGCAGTGGCATTTGGAAATGGCATTGAAGGCGCGCGACCGTCGGTTGGTAAAATACGTGCGTTAGATTCACTTATTCAGTCTAATAATTTTAGCCAACGTCTTTTATCTGTTTCGACAAATGACATGGTCGAGTCTATTGATAACCTTAGGCAGACTGAACGTACGGAGTGTACGGGCTTTAAATAAATTTGCTTCGTTTATGTGAATGAATAACTGTTTTCTCTTCCGTGCACGGTGCTATGCAAAAATCGCTTAGATGTTATGGTAGCGTAATGTGGCGGCGTTTTGCACGCTGACACGCTATTGCATTCGCTGTGCACAATATGTGTTCAGATGGAATGTGTCAAATCGTATTTACGATCGATATGATGTATTTACTTTGCTACAGTGTTAATTATATTCTCCTGATTTAAACTGGTTCGTTCCTGATCTGAACCCAAGTTCAAATTCGAAGGTGCAGACAGACTTAGCGTCGTAACAGCCGTAATGCGCAGAAAGAAATTAGTACCATGAAAGAAAAACAAAAGGACGAGGCGGCGCGGTGTTATAGAGTAATAAGTGTACGAAGGATGCCATCGTGCGTTTTTTTTCTTGTTGAACGCTCCGCATTGCTGGGAAACGCTCAAGGTACGAGCAAAGACAACGAGCTGGCGTGAAATTTCCATCAAGCGGAAAACGAGCGTCACTTTCATCATGCGCTTTCATTTCGATATGGCGCAATATGCGCGCGAAATAGTAACAGGTAAGGCAACAAATTTTAGATGTTAGGTCTGGAACACCGCCAGACTCAGCCGTGTTGGGGGCATCTCTCGCGAGTCAATACGTCAAAGGTATTGCGCGTCGAACTGTACGTGTGAATTATCTGTTTCGGCGAAACCTTGATTTCGGAAAACTATTGTGCGTTAGAGATATGCATTGTGTTAATCAGCTATGATTAACTATCTCACTATAGTAAGTTACAGGTTAAGAAGGCAGCGGCAAATGCCCCTCAAAGGGAATCATATATCCCTCCGCCACCTCCGCATCCAATAGCGTCCCATTGTTTCCGTGACGTCGCGGCCCACGCGCGAGGAGGGTCTTGCCTTTCTGTACATATTTGCTTTATCTTTCGACTTTGACTTAGCATTGTGGAAGCCACGAGAGGGAGATTAGAGTTTTCCCCCTCCGATGGAAACAAAGACGACTTTCGGGGATTAGCTTCCCCCTCCGATGGATACAAAGGCTGCTTTCAGGGGCTCGGTTCCTCCTCCAATGAATACAAAGGTCGCTTTCTTAAAAAGTGGGGGTCGAAGACAAGTTGGCACCACTCTGTGGCCATTATCTATCCATTGAAGCGGAACAAGGAGCGTTTCAAGTGAACTCTTCTTTCGACTGCGGAGGGATTTGAGACGGGCGCATCACGCTTGTGGGAGGAGCTTCTCCTACCTTCTTTACTTGTAACCGCCTATAGTTGCGCGCAATACTTGGAAGCCACGAGCGAGAAACAAATGACAGTTGATTTTGTAGGACAATCGCGACGTGGAAACCCATAAAATTGTTCCGATAAGAAGAGAGCTTCCCCTTCTCTTCAAGTACATGGGTTGCGCTCTCAATCCTGCACCTGTGGTAATATTGCAGGCTCCTAAAATCGTCTTCCCTGAAGAACACAGTAGCCTTCGGAATTAAGGGGTGCTACGCGAAAGCGAGCGACATGTCACGGGAACGAAGGCGAGGTGCTCCGGGCTTTGAAAACGCTCCTGATCGCAACAATAACTTTTTTGTGTCTGCTTTTTGTCGAGGCACAATTTCTTTTTTTTTTTTTTTTCTTTTCGTCTATCTTGATACCCCATCAGCGCAAAAACTACCACAAACTAAAAAAAAAAAAAAAGATAGTGGGCATACAACGACAACGCATCCACTGGGACCCGAGTCAAGGCAAGAACAACTAACCACTAAAAGGAAAAAAAAAATCATGTTCGCTTACACAGACAGAACGCCTCCATCGAAAGAAATGAATCATTCGCTTGTTCTGCCAGTCTCACTGTGCGTCTGTCAAAAGCCACAAAGGAGGGAGGCAATCAGCGCCTACACCCCCCCTTCCCCTAAAAAAAGAAGAAAAGAAAGGTCTTTTGGGCGCCCACGGTCACCCAAGCGATGACCTTGGAAAGGTATGCGATTGTAGCACGTTTGTCCCCCGGCTGTTCCCCTGTCTCTAACGCCCACGGTCCGTTTCCCCCAAGTACCAAAGTCCCCGTCTTATCTTCCCCGAGTATCAACTCCGCAGTTATTCTGAGTCATTCCGATGCTTCCAAAACGTTGCAAAACTGTTAGACGAATATTTACACACAAGTATACGCCGTTCGCAGAACTATCTACACTCTACAGTGCTCAAATTCAAAAGCGCTGTGTTGGATTCGGGAACTCGTGTAGGTTAGAATTAGATCATTGTTGGAACATTCTTATTCGCTCGATGAACTCCACAAAACTTGTAAATATTAAAATGAACTTTCCAGAGAACGATATTAGTTGTTGGGATCCCAGGCGACCGGACACGTCGCAATTATTGGTCGATTGAACATTTTATTTCATAATCACAATCGTATCATCAAGGGATTCGAAACATCATTTCCTCATCACTTCTACGAACGGAGTTGCTGTATTCGTAGCACACGTCGACAGAAACGGTTGAAACTGTGCTCAAATAATACCTTCTTTTGGTAGGTACTGCGCAACGATTACAAACAATGCTTCTAACATAAACATGCTGCTCTACATGTTTATTCACAAGACGCAATACATCGTTTTCCCAACTTCGTTGAAATGGGCATGAAAGCGCGTAACTGTCACTTGGTTGAAGTTCTACTAAGAGGTTATGTGTTTACCGTAAAACATCGTTAATTATTTATTTTTTTCCGTTTCACTACAAAACTCGATTCACTTCAAATTTTTTTTTTTTTTCATGTCGTCTCTACAGCGCTTTTACTTCGGTACTTTCATGTTAGAGGACATCACATAATGTGCTAAAAAAACAAAAAACGGTACGATCGATGCTGCATAGCCTCTTTTTTGTGGACATTAAAAAAAAAGTAGAATTGTCTTCACTTCGCACTGCATGTTTTAGCACGGAAGTTCCTATATATATATATATATTTGGTTATGATGTGTTTACTTTCTTAAAACATATATACAGTAATTTAAATTACCGAATCACGAAAACGTCGAAATTGCATAATTGCTTTTCGTTGGGACGCCGTGACGACAGCGACACTCGTGTTCGCTCGTGGTTTTCGCCAGCATTTCTACGATGAATCGCGAGGATCGCGAGATGCAACAGCGTGACACTCCATCTTTTGTGACGTCATTTGTTCCCACTTGGGGACCACTTCTGATGTATGGGCAGATAGGACGCTAAACACACCAGTCGGAGACGCGATCCAGGCGCCATAGTACTGCTCCTAAAAGTAGCTGTCTCGTGCTTTGCTCCGCGACTGTGATTCCCTCACAGCAGCTCTGACTGAGGATTGCCAAATTACGGTGAAACGGAGTATAGACAAAACAGACAGCAAACGAGCTGCCAGCACACGCTAGTCAAACTTCCAACAAAAAGGATTAGTTTCTCCCCAAGCTGGACGACATTTATCAGGCTTCTTTAGAGCTGCGAAGCTCAAAATCACGCGTACTCATAAGATTTCTTTCTCTCGCGTGTTTGTGATTTTTGCAATGTCCTGCAAGCAAAAAAAACAACAAAAAACATGGTGAAGTCACTCCGAGGGGGTACCGATAACTGCGAGCCACGAACATGAAGGATTCGCTAACATTCGTCAGGAGTGTGAACGGTAAATCGTCACGCAAACATATTATCACAAGCTGCAAATATTTATTTGGCTTATCAAGTAGAATTTACTAGCGACATGTGATTTTTATATACAAGATACCATTTCTCGGTTCTTCAAGACCATTTCCCTAGTCTGAACGGTCGCGCTACGGACCGCGGCTAGCCGTCCCTCGATAGACTACGGAGCTGCGTTGTGTCGTCTGCTACTGTACCGCCAACAGGAGAGCGATAGCTCTGTGTGTTTCACAGATACGTGCTGCGGTATGATTCTGTACGTCTGTCCTGAAAAGGATAGGCTCTGTGACCCCCTCCTAAGCTAGCTAAAACAAACAGAAGTACACTGGTTTGGATTAAAAGGTTTCCGAAATAGTGGCCAGACATTGGAAAAGCATATGTCACAGAGCGTGGTTTGTGAAATGGCCTTATTTGTTCGAGCAAGAAATCACCTGCTCACCACTGGGACGACGAAATCTTCACTATTTATTGCGTCAGGTGTATTTGCGCTCATAAAAAAAAAAAAAAAATCTGAACACATCCTTCTCCCAACATCCTATGTCGAATAACAGACACTAGAGTGCCTCAATGTCCTTCTGTTTAGGGTGATGCCACCCTTTGTAGTACCCGATGCCGACAGCACGCGCTCACAGGGAAAATACAAAGAAATCGCGGGAAACAAAATGTCGCCATTGCACAGTCAGCGCCAGGAGCGCGTGCAGGGACACGCTCTTTCACGCGCTTCAGAATAAAATATAAAAACAAGCGCTGGGAACAAAATGGCCAGATGTCATGACCCCACGCAAAGCGCACGTGAAGGCACCCTAACAGACACTTTTTTAAACATGTATGCACAAATAACTGATTTATTGCTACACTTTTTTATACACGTGCATCAAACGACGTCAAACCGCATTTGGGATTAGATCTTGATGTCTATACCAACTACATTCATATTTCTTTAGGGCTTTATTGAACGATAAATTTAACAATAGTTAATGGAAGACGATGGCTCGATCTCACCAAAAGCCTCAACGTGCGAAGCTTCCACAGACGGTCGCTTGCGAGTATTTTCAATGTGAGACTTCGAAGCTTTCGCTTGCCATAGGGAGCTTGCTTTCGACTACAGCACTGCACGGGCCCGGGAAGCGCGGAGCGCGCTGCTGTGGGGAGAGGTTGACTTACAAGATGACGTGTTACGTGATCACGTAAGATGACGCGTCGCGTGATCACGTAAGATGACGTGATTTCGTTTAACGTGATCAAGTAAGAAGACGTAATTTCGTGTAACGTGATCACGTAAGATGATGTCAATTCGCATGAAGTGATCACGTAAGAGGACGTTTTCGTGTCACGTTATCACGTACGATTACATGATTTCGTGCTACGTGACACGAAGGGGGTGAGGAAGAACTAACGCTCACGCATTTCCATCGGATAAATCCCATTGATCGCTCCACTCCAATTTTTTTTCGTTTTTGGGGTGTTTTTGATTTTGCTTACGCGGTTGGGAGCGATTGAAGGCTGGTTCACACATTTTCGTTTGAGTGCGACTGCAACCACTTGCGCCGGCTTACAACCAGAGGTTGCTATGGCTACAGTTGCGTCGAGCATAGACATGCCTAAGCTTGAAAGGTACGCGTCGTACTCGAGCGGAACCAAACGCAACTGTGTGAACCAGCCTATAGAGTCCGATTTGCATTTTATTCTGGTGCAGCGATACACGCTGATTCAAGATTTCGGGTCGGTGTGGTTCTTGGAAGACAACGTCAACAACATTAGTGTCGTCCGGAAGCATTGACCTTAGAAACGCGCCTCTTCGCTTGGGGAACTGAGATGCGTTGATTGCAGTGTGTCGAACCGAAAAAAATACGGGTTCGGTTACGGTTCAGGTTCAGGTAAATTAATTTTGTTCCGGTTCAGTTCTGGTTCGATTAATTCGATCCGCGAACCGGTTCGCGAACCGGTTCGGGGCGCTGAACCGGTTCGCGAACCGGTTCGGAAATTATAAATGACAAATTGCAACATCAAAATAAATTACAAATAAAACATCTGAAATCAGCACATACGAAACGGGATACATCGTAGTGTAAGGCTCAGGGATTTCTACCAGGAATGGTTTCTTTATGTGCACTCAAAGGTTACCTCACCGACGTTTACGCATTCGGACTTCATCTAATTGGGTCCGACGCAGTAGCTGTAAAATCCGCGACCTCCTTACAAACCCACTTACAAGTAGAACTCGCTAACTATCCCGCCACCTCGGCGTGTAAGCAATTGAAGGAACAGTGGGGAGAAAATACAGCTTTCTTTATTTGAACTAGCCTTCGGTAACTCAAATTAGACCCTTAAAGAAGTTTTCATTAAACAAGATACGGAATATGAAAAACACTTCACCGAACGCAACGCCAGAAGGACGTAATAGGATAAATATTAAAAAAGAAGAGTTCGCTGTCTCACAAATATGTTAGCTTCTAAGTGCCTATACGAAACCGGATGCATCGTGGTGCTGGCTTTCGTCAGCGGCCGCCACTCGCACAAAACTAACTACACCGCACACTATATTACCTGGACGTCTAAAGGGATGCGGGAGAAGGTAACAACTTCTGTTCCAGTGACCACGTGGTTACTATGAGGTGCTGCTTTATGACGTACGTTATTCTCTCGCAAAAAAAAAAGAACTTGCCACTGATTGATCTTTTTTCAAAAATAAATGTATAATTGTATTTAAGTGGCGTTAAAATTGATATCATTGTTATTGGTATAAAGCCGTTTTTTTTTTTTTTCAACTACCAGCTTGTTTTTGTTTTCGCTTCGCTTCTCCGCGAGCGACTAGGGTTTGTATCCCTGTATTTTTTCCCCGCATTTATCGAGTTTCCGGTACGAAAAAATACGGCATGTAAATCTTGACACTTCATAGCGCGAAGAGCAGATATAATTCATGAATGCTCATTTCAACTGTAAATAAAATTTCTTTCTCTCCCTCAAACATTATCAAACTCCACAGCCTTTTCTTTTCTCATTCCGATGGAAGCAAGCTTCAAGAACTCGCGCGTTCTAGAAACGTGTTATGAAATGAGCACACAGCAGCATTTAGGATTTACGAGATTGTAGAAAAATAAAATCCCGTGACGCGATTTTTTTTTTTTTTTTTTTTTTGCACAGCCTTCCAATTCTTTTTCTTCCGTGCAAGCCGCGACCAGCACAATAATGGTTCCTATGTCAAGATTCATGGATGCAGCGTTTGTCAAGATTCATGGATGCAGCGTTTATATTCCTAAGACTGAGTGGAGAAGAAAAATATGTAAGCGAGGTGTGTGTCAGTTGACGGCACTTAAAAAACAAATGGCATTGATAGCACATTCATTGTCAACAGCGCGTGGCCGAACCGTTTTGAAATGGGCCGGTAACCGTTATTTTTTTTCCGGTTCAGTTCCGGTTCGGGTTCATCGCGATAACAATATAACGGTTCGGGTTCGGGTTCAGTTCCGGAAAAAATACCGGTTCGGTTCCGGTTTTCGGTTCGGTTCGGTTCCGGTTCGACACCCTGGTTGATTGTTATTATTTTTTTTTTTTTGCCTACTACAGACCATTCAAAAACTCGCCCTCTGGGTGCCACCAACTTCGTCTACTGGGCTGTGAAGCACGTTCGAGCCTGCGCAATAGCTCTCTAGGCCAAAAGATTGTACAGTGCGTATGCGTTCACACCTCAATGACTTAGGCATTTTTCGTCGGGATAGATGCTCCCACGAGAAGAGCGTATGAGATATGTGAATAGAATCGGAAACTTGAAATGTTTTTGTCAAATCGCATTTTTCGTCCTCGGTTATCAACGCTTTTTAGCGTCATCACGAGACGTTCAACCATAATACACTGGTGTTTAAAAAATGAGCACCGAAAAACATGCACCGATTTTTCCTCAAAAATAAACACCGGAAAAAGCATACCCTAATCATTACCCATGTCACCTTTTTGGGCAATATGTGAATTTCCAGAAGAACAGCGAGTTATCACCCTCCCCTAGGAATACCCTGACTACAGAGCAGGCGACCCGTTTTTCACCGCGTCAGATTGCGGTGACCACGAACCGTACGGAGGTCACAGGACATCCGTGAAAAATATAAAGGAGGCAAAAAACGACCTACTCTGTGCACGTTTCATCCCCGATTTCCACGACCCCAAGGCCGAAGGACGTTTGTGTGAAAGATAACGATAAAATAAAACGTTGCGTAAAAAAAAAAAAAAAAAAAAACGTTTTAAAAGACAAAAAAAAGCACAAACAAGCACAACGCATTGACGGACCGCGAGGTTGTGGAACACCTCGCGGTCCGCTTGCCATAAAACGGTTGTCTTCGACTCATAGCTCCAAGGTGAATTTGCCCCGTGCGAAAACACGGAGACCTACCCACCGAGAACCAGGAAAGCGAGACACGCACACTGACGCCTCGGCGTGCAGAATGAAACAGGATACGGGCGCGGAAGAATACCTTGCGCAGTGCCACCGATCCGGCCGATCGCCGAACGGACGATTTCGCATTTCGTGGACAGCGAGCGCCACCTCACGGGAGAGAGAGGTACCTTAAAAACAATGAAAACAAGCAGCGACACCTTGGTTCTTTATATTCGCTGTAGTTACGGAACAGATTGACTTACATGAATAATTTTGATATTATTCGACTCCGTAATCAATTTAGAAGACATTAAGCGAAATACTTTTTCTGTTTTCATTTAGATAATTTTGTAAATTCGCTCCGAACGCAAGAGTGCCGAATTAGCCGATTTTGACCATTTTCATGATTTTTTTAAGAATATAATTAAATTTATAATAAAACATCTGTTCCGCTTAATGTCTCGATAATGCCTCAATGTCTTTAAACCGAAATTTTTAAGAAGATCCGCGCAGCCGTTATTATGTGAGAATATTTCTAAGTTGGCGAAAAACCTCATGTATTCTCTATGGGGCTCTGAGGTGCGCCCCATAGTTTTTGGAAGTTTTTTATCCCAAAATTACTATCCCGCAGGCTTGGCATTTCGCCTTGAAGCTAGTGGTTCCGGACGGGGAGGAGTCTTCAATGGGTTCAAAAAAACGTTCCATCAAGGATTGACCGCGGTCCCTTCCCTGGCGTCCTGTCTGTCTGACGAGTGACGCGAAAAGACTTCGACCTCTAAATGCATTCCATCAAAACATCACCACTCCCCTGTCAACACTGTTCACATGACGTCACGGGGAATGAACTAGTATTCTTGTATCTGTAGGTGTTGCATTGAACATGAAACTTTCCCCACGCTGCTGTATGAAAGGACAACACGTACCTTCGTTGTAGGCCCCCTCGTTGAAGATCATGCAGGCAGTTGCACTTAGAATTTTCGAGAATACTGGATCACCTGAAGCACCCTAGAGCACATGTCTTATCTTCTATTACGGTTGAAAAATCGCTACGGTGGCATCCCTGTTGTGACGGTCCTTCGTGCCGACCCTCCGCCTCCAACGCATGAATGGCAGTCCCCAAGTTTCGCCTAGCATCATCCAAACTGAGACCTCGTGTATTGCGACCTGAGATGGCCGGCACAGGTGCGAGCTCTCCGAGAAACAGCGTGCTCGAGACGAGTCGCAGGTGTACCAAGTCTGGGTCGGCACAGCGAGGCCAAGTCTGGCCTCCTTCCTGGTTATCGGATCACCAGAGCAGCGGGTCACGTTCACGTCGACTGATGACGTACCCTTGACCAGTGCAATATTACATGCGCAGACGCATTCGGATATCTGCTGAATTTCACTGCGTCAGTCATCCTACTCCTTTCAAGTCCATCACCGCCAGACTCGTGTTGCAACGGACTGTGACTTAGCCACTCGGCCACAGGCCAAGCAACACTTCCTTTGATTTCCTGTTTCTCAAGACTCTAACTAACTAGCAGCGGACATTGGATGCCAGTAAACCATGACTCATGAAATCCCTACCTAGGGACCTGCGGTAAAAGATGCTCCGACTCAACTCCTGGCACGCGCTACCTGTTTCGACTCCCGACTACGCAAATATTTCTCAGAAGTAATTTGGAAAATCAGAAGGAACCTTGCTCAGCATAGTAACAATGAACCAAAATCTCCTTGATCCTAACGCCCTCAGAAATAAAAAAAAGCAAAAAAAGCGTTCGGACTTCTATTTTGTTTCTCGGGGGGGGGGGGGGGGGGGGGGTATTTCTCAAGAAATGTAAAGAAATAAATTTCATCCTGATTGTATCGCGATAAAACGAAACATTCCACGTATTATTATTATTATTATTATTATTATTATTATTATTATTATTATTATTATTATTGCTATTTGATACAGAAATAGAGATACTGGTGAAAAAATGTATTGCGATAAAGAAATACAGATACAAGAAATACAGATCGCAAGGCGAAACAAAGTATGCAGAGACTAGTCAAAGGAAATGAGCGGGAATCCGCTAGCTTGCTTGTAACCCTAACCCACCTGAATGTAAAACATATAACACAGAAAACAAGCATCGGAACGAAGACCAAGTAAAATGCAGTATAAAAAAACAAGCGTCAGAGCAAAGCGCAAGAGGAGAAGAGAGAAGTGAATCTCGCTCTGTTTTAATGCCGAAGCAAACCAACATTTCGCACTTCAAAGGAGTGCGCCCGAATGAACGTGGAAGGCAGCAGGGTTGGAAACCTGCTAAACAGCGCTCTTCGAACTATAAGAAAACAATAACTGATCATCTTTCGGTGGCGCGCGAGTCAACGAGTTATCGGAGCTCTGCGAGTTATGAGTCGCCCCCAGCTCCCAGATCTCAGTCCTTGCGCGCGCATGCTTTCTCCATGCCGTCGAAAAAAAAAAAGCAAGAGAGGAAGACAACGAGGAGCCGTGCATGGCGGTTTCTTTCACCGCACCCTTCGTTTCTTTTGCTTGGTACTTGGTTTCTTGTTTCGCTCGCGTGTAACAACAGTGAAACCCGTCGCCAGCGCGTCCGTAAAATGTGCCACCGCCACCCCCTCTGCTCTTTGCTTTGACTCTTGTTTTTTGTATTCATTTTATTTCTGAACAACTGACTCACTGACTGGCTCGGTATAGCTAAACGTATCCCCCCCCCCCCAAAAAAAAAAAAAAGATATATATAATAATAAATTAATTTAAAAAAAAATAAAGAACCGGGCCCATTCCATTCCCATTCCATTCCCATTCCATTCCCATTCCATTCCCATTCCATTCCATTCCGGGCAAAAGGCCTCTAATTCCATTCCCATTCCATTCCCCTGAACGTTGCCGCCAATCCATTCCCATTCCATTCCGGGGTCGCGAAAATGCAGAATGATTCCGGAATCATTCCAACTCCGGAGTGGCAACTCCGCAACACTGCTCCCCACCACTACACCACAAAGAAAAGTGCTACGGTACTATACTCTGTTTCATACTTAGCGTGCAACGCTGTCAAAGCTACTGGCGCGAGCGCGTGGCTTCATCTATGGTTTTGTTTGCGCGAGAACGCGTGCAAATGATCAACGAGATCAATACCCACGCTCGAGCCAGTAGCTTTGACAGCGTTGCACGCCAAGTATGAAACCGAGTATACGTTCGGGAGAAGCGGACCGCCTCAGCTTCGTCGTCTTCTTCGCTCATCGCACATCTTCCATCTGCCACAAATTCTCCTAGGGCACGGAACTCCAGCGCCACTCGCGGCATCTACGTTGGCCGTCTTCACGCGGCCCATTGTAAGCGGGCGCCGCTCTTGCCACTACACCCTCTAGAACACTGTAATTTTGGTGTCAGAATTGGGATCTGCGAAAACAAATGCCCGTTACACTACAACAAGCCCGGTCTGGCGAACCTTCTCCTTCTCCCGAGGACACCAGCAACACTGAAGGTCCAGTTACCTACGCCCAACTGAGGGATCTGTTCGCGGAGCAGAGACAGGGCTTCGAATCAACGATGGCGGCTATGGTCCAGGCGCGGCTGCAAACCGTTACATCTGCGCAAGAAGACCTTCGACAAAGAATCATAGCGCTAGAGGAAAGGAGAGACTCGGAGAATCGGACCGACTCAGCAACGGTACGCACATTTTCGGCCACCTCGAATACCCTTCGTTTGAAACTGAAGCCTTTCGATGGTAACGGGCCACTTGACCTTTACCTCGAGCAAGCTAATATTGTTGCTCAAGCGAACCAATGGTCCGAAGATGAAAGAACTTACGCTCTTGCGGCACAACTACAGGGACCAGCCATCGCGATATTGGCCCAACTTCAAGGAAGAGCTCTAACCTACCAAACATTGGTAACGGCACTTGAAGACCGCTTTGGCGGCAAACATCTACAACACGTCCGCTATGGCGAGTTACGTTGCCTTCGACAACAGCCGGGGGAAACACTCCAAGTCCTGGCAACAGAAGTTGAGTGCCTAGCGCAAAAATCATTTGTGGGAGTTGCCGCCGACACTTTGCACCTTCTCAGCACTACTGCCTTCGTCGATGCCATTGCGGACACTGAAGTTCAAAAATTTGTTCGACTTGGAGGGCCAAAGACTGTTAGAGAGGCTTTGGCTAAGGCGTTGGAGATCTCAGCCATCCAGAAGGCAACAGCAAACGCCCAGGCTTCTTGCCCGGCACAGTTACAGCCAACTACTCATCTGGAGACGCCTGGAGCACGCCAGCAACCTGAAGGTCACCAACGAGGTAACACTAAGAGGCGCTGTTTTCAATGCGGGCGACAAGGACACTTGGCTGCAGAGTGTTACAGCGCGTCAGGAAACGGATATCCCGGTTCACAGGGGCGGGATCGGGTATAGACCTTTTCTGTTTCCTGTCGTTCTCAGTCACGTGGGTTCCGTATCTGGTATGCGGGGCGAAAAAATATTAAAACGTTTGAACCTGGAATATGCGAGAAAATATAGGTGAGGCAAATCAAGAATGTGTGACAATCACGCATTTTTCGTAAACACCTTCCAGCTTCGGGGAGAGATCAAAAAGATGTTTTACCGCATACCAGAAGTGACGATATTCAAGATGGCTGCACGCTTGTGGAAAAGGTGTATAGAAGACCTAGTCCCCCTCGTCTCTCTTTCAAGGAATTTTACTGGTCTTCCAACTACCAAAGTGAATATTCAAGGAATTGGGATACAAGAAAGCCTTCTCGATACTGGAGCAGCGGTTAACATAGTCGACGCGACGCTTGTACCGGCTGATTGCAATGTTTCCCGGATTGCTCCACAACTTTTCACAGCCAATGGCGTCAAAGTTCACACCGGTGGACAAGTGAAGTTACCGGTCACTGCGCTCGGTGAGACGTCGTTAGTGGACTTCGTAATTTTGTCGAGTTCCGTCTCTCCGATCATTCTGGGTTATGAGTGGTGCCAGAAAAACTGATTTTTTAAGTTGAACCCCGAACAGAACAAGGCCACCAAAACCCCGCATTCACCCATGAAAACGTTACACGCCAGCATTCCACGATGCGAAAGTATTTTTGTGTGGCTTGTGTAAATCGTTCGCTCATTGTCCCTCGTCGCCATGGAAAAGTGGCACCTATTTCTAAAGTTTTTCTCCCAATATACCAACATCATATGTGCTCAAGTGCAGCTATCGGATGACTTAAACGTATGCGTTAAAGACTCTTCTACAATACCTGCCGAGACTGCTTCAATGATACGCCTGACTGTAAACAACAAAAAGGTTTACGGTGAAGCTGTTTTCGACTCGTGGCTCTGTGCTAATGCAGGGAAAGAACTAGCTGCACCCCGGACACTCGTGGCTTGTACCAATGGAGAATTTGTCGCTCTTGTCGTTAATCTAGGTACCAACGACATCACTCTCAATCCAGGGAAACAGATTGATGTTCTCCAACCGTTGGCAAAGGACAAGATCTCAATACTTGCGAGTATTTCTCTAGGGTCAGATAACGAGTGCCGCTTTTACAGTCAGGATAATTCTTTACCGTGGGAACAATTTAAGTTTGGACCAGAATTGATTTGCGAGCAGAAAACGAAAATCATGAGGGTATTGTTGTCACATCGACACTGCATCGCCCTGAGTCCGGACGAACTTGGATGCACACCGTATGTAACACATACCATTGACACCGGTGACAGCCGACCAATACATCAGCCACTACGCGAGCGTGAAACCATCAAACAACAAGTGACTGAGATGCTCGACCACGGTGTGGTGAGTCCATCAACGAGCCCATGGTCATCACCAGTGGTGTTAGTGAGAAAGAAAGATGGCACTGTGCGGTTTTGTGTAGATTACAGGAAGCTTAATAGTACCACCAAGCTCGATGTGTACCCTCTTCCACGTCTTGATGACACCCTTGACCGACTACAGGGAGCGGAATACTTCACAACATTGGATTTGATGTCGGGATACTGGCAGGTACCACTCGATAAAAGGGACGCTGAAAAGTCAGCCTTCATCACACCAGATGGTCTCTACCAATTCAACCGTCTTCCCTTTGGTTTTTGCAATGCCCCAGCGACATTTCAAAGACTCATGGACCGAGTTTTGGGCAATCTGAAGTGGACAATGGCGCTGGTGTATTTGGACGACGTTGTAATCTACGCAAACACTTTTGAAGAACCTCTTCGAAGGCTCTCACTCGTACTTGACGCCATAGGTGATGCCAACCTTCGTCTGAAGCCCCAAAAGTGTTTTTTCGGCTTCAAAGAGATCACATACTTGGGACATGTGGTAAACAAAAACGGCGTTAAACCTGATCCCTCCAAGCTTGAGGCTTTGTTTTAATATCCGACGCCAACAACTATCAAAGACGTCAGAAGTTTTTTGGGATTTGCGTCATATTTCCGCCGTTTTATTGTTAACTTTACTACCCGCGCTGCCCCCTTGAATTACTTACTCCGGAAGAACGTACCATCGCGATGGGGCAACGAAGAGCAGTCCTAGTTTCAAGACCTAAAGATGGCCCTTCTAAACGCCCCAGTGCTTGCTCACTTCGACCCGTCCTTGTCAAAGACAATTCTCCACACGGATGCTAGCGGGCAAGGACTTGGAGCTGTACTACTTCAAGAATTTCCAGACGGTACTCAAAGAGTAATTTCGTAGGCAAGTCGCCGGCTTCCACAACAAGAAGAGAGGAATCATTCATCTGAATTAGAATGTCTGGCCCTTGTCTGGTCGGTGCAGAAATTTCGCCCTTACCTTTATGGTCGCCATTTTACTGTTGTGACATATAATTCAGCATTGACCTGGCTTCAGAGCAAACGAGACTTGACGGCAAAACTGGCATGCTGGGCGATTCTACTACAAGAGTATGATTTTGAAGTCATACATCGTAGCGGACGTAGTCATCAGGACGCTGACTTTCTATCTCGCAACCCACTAGACAAGATCCATGAGGCCCCGGAGTGTGACACTTGTTTTTGTGGTGCGACTTTCGACCTACGTCACAGTCAATGTCAAGATAACGAAGTACAAGATATCGTACAGCGCCTCGCATTATCCGGTTCGACAGACATTTTACGGCGACTGCGTCGAGCATACCAAGTGGAAAATGGCCTTCTCTGTCACCGAAATCCCGGTCAACAACAATGGCAACCGGTGATTCCAGCTTCTCTGAGGGCTACCGTGTTGAATCTCTGCTATGATGACACCACGGCGGGTCACCTCGGTTGAGGTAAGACTCTGGCCAAACTTTCCGAACGCTATTGGTGGCACGGATTCCGGAAAGATGTTTCCAGGTATGTCGCGTCCTGTGAATCATGTCGAAGGAGGAAATTGCCCGGTATTTCACCTTTCACCGAGATTCATCCGACTCAACCACCGCAAGCTGCTTTCGAACTTACTGAACTTGATCATTTAGGTCCATTTCCGAAATCACAAAAGGGCAACCGTTTCATTATTGTTGCTGTTGACCTCCTTACAAAGTGGATTGAGCTACGTGCCGTGCCTACAACGTCAGCTAATCACATTGTGGAGTTTCTACGTGAGCAAATAGTACTTCGCCACGGCGTGCCCCGCACCGTACTTACTAAAGGGGAACTCCATTCAGCTCTCGTATTTTTAAACACGAGATGGTAACTCATGGAATACACCACGCCCAGTCAGCACCCTACCATCCCCAAACCAACGGACTCGTCGAGCGTGCTAATCGAACTATCGCCGATATATTGTACGCTTATGTTAATGCTTCACATGACAATTGGGATGTGTACGTACCATACGCATCATTTGCTTTGAACACGTCGCAACAAGCAAGTACCACGACGACCCCTTTTAAACTGGTGTACGGTAGAACTCCGATTCTGCCACAGGAATCAACGTTATCCACTACGTGGAACCAAAAAAGGCAAGAAATGAACGATCATTTTGAGGACAGGCTCAATGAGGCTCGCCGCCGGGCTCGCGTTGCAATAACCAGAGCCCAGCAGCGGACGCTAACCAATCACCGACAGGACGACCGAATGTCCCCCATCGTGCCTGGGGATCTTGTTCTTGTACGCCGTCCCGTTAGAAGGAAAGGAAAAGCAACCAAGCTACTTCCAAAATACAGAGGACCCTGTGAAGTGCTTCGACAAACCGGACCCGTGAGCTACTGGCTACGAGACCTCAATGCACCCCGAGAAGCATCCCGGACTTTCCCGGCTCACCGCAGTCAACTGAAGCTCTACGTATCAAGACAGACATTCAGTCAAGACCAGCACGGGACACAGACCGCCGAGGACGGACAGTCAACCAGGACGGGGCAAAATGTGACAGTAGGGCATTGAGGTGCAACGAGCGGGACAAAAAGGAGGTAAAGAAAAAGAAGAAGTGAGTCGTAGACGGGAGAAGGACGAAGTGGCAGCAACGAAAAAAGCGATCTGTAACAATATTTTGCTTTGAATTTGCCTGTGTACTTAAAGTTTTAGCTCGGTTACAGACACAAACTGAACAAAATTCTTTCAGGCGTGTATAACTAGAAATAACTAGAAATATAGCTAGAACGGCGCGCCGCTGGCCGTTCGATTGTGTGTCTTTTTATCTGTCTTATTTTATTTATACATATATAGGCGTATAAATAGAGAACACAACGACGACGACGTTGAGAGGATGACACAAATGGCGACGGCGATGCCTCAATCTGAGCCCTGGTTCCTCGGAAGCGGCAGCTTCTACTTTGACTGGGCCTCCTTGGTGCTTGATGCTTCGACCCCAAATGACCCCAGTAAGCAACTGCGCCATCATGTTCCTGGGGCTTCATGCACGGATCGAACGGCGTGCCAGATTCCCATGGCTCGCTGCTGACCCGCCCAACCCACCTCCACGAAATCTGAACTTCTGCGAATCGGACTGCCATCCTCCCCAATACCAACAATCCATGTCGTCGTCATCATGCATGTATATACTCATCACATTATCATGTTCACTAGACGCGGCACCGCGGGCCTCCATGGTACGGGCTGCTCCCTTTCCGCAGTGCCCCAAATAAATAAAGACTAAAAACTAAGGACTAAAGACAAAATGCCTTGCTGACCAACAGCCAGTAGCGCCTTAAAAGAGGGAACAATAGTGTTTCCTCGTTTAGAGGATACAAATTCCAAAACTACACCATACTAGTGGCGCACATCACTGAAATAACATACGCAATACAGAAAATAACAGATTGTCTCTTGAACGCAAAACGGCAAAATACACATAATTGGGAAGATTTATTGTTTCTAAAACCCAAATTCAGAAACCTAAACTAAACTAATCGTGTGCATCGTTTCGAAAAAGTATCAAACGAAAACACCACGCAACACATTTGACGTTGTATCACACCTCGAGACACTGGCTTGCACTGGCGCACCGACCGC
This sequence comes from Ixodes persulcatus, assembly GCA_013358835.2. NCBI lineage: Eukaryota > Metazoa > Arthropoda > Arachnida > Ixodida > Ixodidae > Ixodes > Ixodes persulcatus. The sequence goes on along the minus strand of JABSTQ010009679.1, from coordinate 95,811 downwards.
CGGCGTAACATAGCACGTAGTCGTAAAATGTCTGCGACTGATGATGATGATTATTTGCCAAAAAAAAAAAAGAAGACGGCGCGGACCTCCCCTCCGTCAGGGCTGAACTAGGCGCTGTAGTCGTTCTGTCTAATGCAAATGAGCGGAGTGGAATGTATTCCCCCTGCGTCTCACCTTAGCATGGACTAACTGCGAAGGCTGTTCAAGCGCGAGCGGGTTGCCTTGTCTACCTTGACGGGAGCACTCGCTGCACGAGCGCTCGTGCAGCCGCCGAGGCTTCATCCAAAGCGAATAGCTCGCGCTTTTAGCATGCGCGGCTAACAATAGTCTATGCTAATGTGTTGGCCAGACGCGAATGGCGAAAAGGGTGGGAGGCCGGAAAGATGCTCAGGAGAGAAGGTTCGGATAGGCGGCCGCGCGCTTCGAATTCTCCGTTTATCTTGTTCTAGGGTGCCTACATGTCTGTCTGTCTGAGGGTGAAGACATCTATTGTTGCCCTGAATGTGCCAGCGCGTGACGCTCTCCCGCACTCGGTGCGTGACTTGGGCGGTAAAATGGCGTCTATGCATTAGCCAAAGTTACGCGCTCGAGCTGAGTGACACCGGATTGCGCGCACTTCAAAATGCATAAAAAAAACGATTCGGCGGAAAAATGGCTCAGATGACACCACTCAAGCAAAAGCGCGCGTGTGTATGAAGGCACTCTATTTGCTCAAGGTTGATACGCCACGTGTCGTAAGAATCGGGAACTGAAACAGCGTGTCTCAGAAAGCTGGCCATGCAAACTTTGCTTCCAACATTGTAAAAGCCAAGACGTAGGACAAAAAAGAAAAGAAAAAAGGGGTCCCCTTTTTCTTCTCCTTTTTGTCCTACGTCTCGGGTTTTACAGTGTTGAAAGTTCACCAGCTCGCTCGCATCTTCTCTGTAATGTCTAAACTTTGCTTGTTTGTTGTGTGAATTCTAGACTAACTATAACCGTTGAGCACGTGTTTTAGACCGGCCATTTTTAGGAACCACTAATCATCCACGTTTCTCCACCGCTACATTTGCGCCTGCTGCACGAGTGGTAACTTTGGTGCAACCCCGCCTTTCCACCGTGCTTCAAGTCGTTCTAAAAGTGACTGATTTGGCGGTAAAGATGACGTTAGCGAGCTCCTAATTAAGACCACATGTTTATTTGCACAAAGTAAAATGATAAGTAACGAATTTTAGTTAATCACTCAAGAGACTGCGAACTCGAGAAGCACCTAGCGAAGACGGCATTCAGCTAGCAGCTTACATTCATTTTTTTTTTAAATTATGTTCTCATTAAAATATATTACCCGGTGTATATTATACACGCAAGTAATTGAATTTCGATGATCCGTATTTATTTTAAAAACATGGTACCGCATGGTACCATATCAAAATAGCCATTCTGATATGAATTGATATCAAATTTACCCATCACCCCATATCCTTTGTTTCAATCTGCAAACGAGCGAAGTAAAGTAGCACGAGCAGGGTAGCTTGCTGGGCTGGTTGGTTGAACAGGTTGAACGACATAGTGAAAAACAGCGCAAAAAAGACGGGACAGAAAGTAAAAGACGGACACAGGACAGCGTATGTTTTGTGTCCGTCTTCTACTTTGTGTCCCGTCTTTTTTGCGCTGTTTTTCACTATGTAGCGCGAGCACGTTATCCTGAACGGTGCTTGCACTTCGCGAGCGCGCGCGTGCTTGACAGGGGCGCTGAAAGACCAGGGGGGCTATGTTGCGCTTTTTGGACTCCCAGGAGACTAGGGAGAGGGAAGTGACGTCAACAACGCAGCAAATGCAGATTGGATGTTGATTTTGTTTTCTTCTGTCAACATCCAATCTGCGTTTCTCTAGTCGTTGACGTCACTTCCCTCTTCCAAGTCTCCTGGGAGTCCAAAAAGCGCAACATAGCACCCCAGAGCTCGCTCTTGTATGTCCATCATTGTGTTCTTATGATGCGTTGTCCAAACAGCGCACTTCAAGCACGCGTGAAGCGACACGCTTCTCCGCCATATAAAGTGCGGCGATAAGCTTCCGTCTGTCTCTTTTTTTTTGCCGGAAGGAATGCTTCCCCCCACCACGTCAGCTTCTGTTGAGGCCTAAAGCACGCTCATCACGTGGGATCGGACAGCCAATCACACGTTTTGTTGGCTGTCAGTAAATCGCTCAAGGCCTCCGCTGCTGTTCAAGTCCCGATAGCGGGAAAAGGAAGGATTCGAGGGCGCGGCAGAACAGATGGACAGGCAACAGGCACACATGCATTGGCCAGTGGCGTGACGTCAAGTCTGTCGAGCACCGAGGAGGTCACAGAAGAGCAGAGGAGACAAGGAGGAAAGCCGCGATGTTGGCCTGGTGCATGTCCAAACAGAAGACGGCTGGCAGACTTCAACCTTCACTGATCATATGGCTGAAAAGTGTCGTCTCACGCGTTCAAGACATGTCTGGCCACAGGCGGAAAGTTCTCCAAAATACCCCTTTGTAATGTTTGCGAATTGTTTGCACGCTCATTTTTCTCGTTACTTCGACTAAGCTACTAGCATGAGCCGCTGGACAGCCTCTGACAACCGGCGATATTCGCAATCAGCCAAGATATCAAGACAATATTATCGCTTGTTAAAGTGCCAGCTTAACGTTTTACGGACACACACACAGAGACGAACAAAAAAGGCAGACATGTCTCTGTGTGTGTGTCCTTAAAACGTTCAGCTGGCACCAGGGTGTCGAACCGAAATTTTTATCGGTTCAGTTCCGGTTCGGGTTCATGGCTTTCGGTTCAGCTCAGGTTCAGTTCCGGGGAGCAAAAATTAGCGGTTCGAACCGCAAAATTGAGAATATATTTTCTGCGTTTTTTTGGCAATAGGCACAATTTCAACAGTGAAGCGAGTATTTATATAAACCAACACACTGTTTACAAACAAGCCCGCTTTGCCCACAACAGGTGTGGGCACTGCGCATGCGCAGAAGCCACATTTGGGAGGAATGAAGCATTAGCGCATGCGCAGTACCGACAGCAGCGCCACCGCGGTCGTATGACGTCAGCAAGTTGAGTTGGTCTATAGCTTTTATCATTCGTAGAATTTACTTTTATTTTCAGGTTCAAAAATGAAGTGCATCATTTCATTTCAGTGAAACAGTAAAAGAAAAGCTAGATTAACATATATGACTCAAGATCTATTTTTTACGACAGGCGCGTACATTTTTCCTGAATCTAGATGTTATCAGTTTTATAGGTCGCCTAAAATACCGGTTAATGCTACAACTTTGCGTCGCAGTATTAAAAGTCGAATCTTGCCGTGCTCTTGAACATAGCTTGAACTTAGGAATTAATTACAGTACATAAAATCATAAAATGGGCACATCCTCGCCATATATATCCTGAACTCGTGTTAACAATATACGTTTTACAATATATATGATCACGTCATCACGACGCAACTGAGCTAAAAGCGAGAATATTTTCAAAATGCCAGGAAAGTTTTAGGACAAACCCTTTCAGTCTACCCTTTATAGAAACACTGAGCAGCAATCACAACGCTTGCTTTCCTGATCAATATTGTTTACACTCAGCACCGTGATGCAGGCGAATTCATGCAGAAAAGAGTGACCTTCGTACTCAGATCGGATTTGGCCTAGAATAGCGCGTACCGAAGTGAACATTTTCGACATGGCTTGGCGTTTGATGTTTGTTCTTGTCAAAATGCCGGTCAATTCAATTTGCAAATAAACATCACCCTCGCTACTTTTTTTATATTTTTTGTTAAATAGAATAAAGTAGTATTTTATACTCTTGTCGACATTACAGCTACTTAATTGGTCACTTCCTGACGGTCTTCGTGCGCAATCGTCATAGTTCCGCCACGCGCCACTGTGTACTTTGTTTTCGTTCAGCCCACCGACAAAGAAAATTCTTGTTCATCACATAAAAAAAAAGCAACAGACATCTATATGTTTGAGAAGTTGAATATGCGTCAGGAACACAAATTTTAGTTAAATCAGCTTCAAAATAAAACATTTGTTTAAGGGTCTCCGAAATCACTTAGACGTGCATATCGTGGATAAAAACGCCGGAAAAGATTAGCACATCATATTTCAGATAATTTGGGGGTGCATTTACTTACGATGTATACCTTTAGGCTGATTGGCCCTTTATTTATGTTCTCAAGGCAGCAATAAAATAATTTTTATTGTCATAAATAAATTTGACTCTGAAGTCCACATGACTGCTTGAGACCGACACGGGAGGATGATACTCGAGAATGCGCCATCAGTTGAGTCTGCGGAACGCGCCGTTTTGTTCGCTGTTCGGCAGTGTGAAACACCGGGTCGCGGGCTACGCCAAAAAGTACTGTGTGCTCACGTTATACATCTGAAGGCAAATACATGAAATGTGCAAAAAGAGAGATAATAACTGGTATTATTTTAAATATTCCCATACAGGACGCCTTACTGCAAAATTAAATGCATAGAGATGCAGGTTTTAAGCGTAAACACGTTTGACGGAACTCCGTCTGGTAGAGTAAACAATTTGAGAAATACGGACCTTCACAAATCGAGTCCTAAATATTTAGGAGCCCGACGTTTCAATAGGTCGGGCTCAATAGGTCGGCAGCCACTTAACCATGGGCGTATGTCAACGGACTAGGGCACTTGAAGAACAAAAAAATTTGAGGACACCTAAGCACTTCTGAGTTATGAAGGCGAAATCATTAATGTCGTTCTTCTGCTCCCTTAGTTCTGCGGCGTAGTGTCGTGGACGGCCCCGCTTCTTTGGCCGACTGCCGAGGGCGCGCGCTCTTGTAAAGTGGCCTCGCCGCGCTGAGCTCGGCCGTGCGACCTCTTCGGAGCTTGCCCGAGCGGGCTGTGCGGCCAGGCCCGCACTGCCGCACCACTTACCGGCGGCCAGGCCGCTGCGTGCGCTGCACCGCCATGGAGAGCGCTACTCTGGTGGCGTTTTTTGGAACTACGCCGCACGAGATCCAATGGGAGCCTCGTTCCTTGATGACGCGCGCCAGCCAATGGGAGCCTATCCATCAAATTTCTGCTACACACGACACTGGGACGGGGGAAGGCGCCGTTTGGCGCGGCTTCAAAGCTGCTGACGTCAGTTCGATCCATGGTACAGGTAATGTTTTGGCATTAAAATGAATGAAGCAAACGATACACCGTAATGGAAAAGACGCTGCAGCTCTCCACGATGAAAATACCGATGAAAATACCGAACCGAACCCCTGATGAAAATACCGAACCGGTTTTGAAACGTCGGACTCCTAACTGTCAGGACTTGGTTGGTTATGATCCGTATTTCTCTAATAAAGATGCGTGCATTTATGTTCCTAATTACACATAAATATCGGGAAGAACAGACACTACGTTTCTAATTTCAATCACATTTGGACATCGGATTGCACGAGCTCGAAACTTCGCAGAATACATTCTCGGGAGGCGAAAGTTATATTCGGTTCTACGTGCACTTGTTTTGGGGCCTCATATTACAACTCTGTGCTTTATCGGTCATACGCGCTCTAACATTTTATGAGGCTGCCGCATATCATCGCGAGACTGCTATATATACTGCACAACTTTACAGTTTGGACATCCCCTTTTGCTATACTTCGTTTCAGCTTAAAGGGGCATTGCAAAGGGACAAAAAAAACCGAACACTGCATCAAAAGGCGTGCCTATCGTTGTCATACACAAGCGTTCAGTGACGAAATTGGAGTCTAGAGCGTCACATAATGACAACATATAATTATAGAGGAAGGACTGGCTGAATAGGCGCAAGTGACCCCTTCTAAACCCTTCAAGCACGTGACTCTCACTCAAACTTTTGCTTGTTTGCTTGGAACACCCGTAAACTTGTGGGGCCTTAACATCTTCATAACTGGATGTTAATTTCCAACAATAGACCCTTTCCGAAATTCAGTGCCATCTGGTGGTTCGTAAAGCAGTTTAGGTTTTGCCGTTGGTTTTGCCATATCAATGGCGGAGATGAACTTGTATCGGCACCGTCACTTTCGCAAGTCAACGGCACGCGAGGATTTCTTCAGTTTGAGTTCTTTCGCGATCACTTTCAGTTCGACGGTGACCAAGAACCTGATGGTGACCAAGAACCCACTCAGATGCCTCGAGAAAAATCTATACACCAAAGGACTTTGAAGCCAATTGCGTGCCGTTCACAGATTGACTGAATCTAAATATTTAGAAATAAACGCGTACCTAGCTCTTGTGTTCCATTCCTACGTCACGTCGTGCTGACCCCCCGAATATACAGGCCTCGCATCATCCGCTTAGGAGCATCTTCAACGTCTTCCTTCATCAGTCACTAGAAGGCCGCCATTGGTATGGCACAGATGCCGTTCCAATGATGATGATAGTGATCAAAGTGGCCAGACTGAATTTCGGAAAGGGTCTATTAGGAAGATCGCACATGGTTGTTGCACGCTCTTGTCGTTTAGGTTCTCTATTGGCTCAGACCAATAACGTCGTCAGCAAAAGATGTGCTCGAAATTCTGAAATTATTTCACTTATTATGTTCAAAATAGTCCGATTTTTTCTATATTTTATGTTTAATGTGTTGCCAGAGTCACACTCAATAGTTAGAGCGATCGTTATGCAAATTAAAAACTAGCCAGAAGCGGCCAGAAGCGCTTTGAGGGCCCCTTCAAATCCAGACGCAGCCGATACTACAAGCGCGAGCATGTGGTCCTGGCCAGTGCCTGCAGTGCACGAGCGCGCGTGCTTGGCAAGAACGCTGAAAGCCCGGAGCTCGCTTTTTTAGCTTCTGCTACGCTCACACTTAAAGTGAAACCAAGTATTGTGTTGAGAACATCACATTAACCGGAAAACTAAACTGCTTAAAGAGATTATCCGGTCAAATTTCGTATTCATGAAAACATTTAGACCTCATTGTCAATGGCTGTAGGAGCATCTTCCACGACAAATCTGAATTTTGTGTGCTTCCCTGGAGGAGTAATAGACCCTTTTCAAAAGTCAGAGTCCTCTTGTGGCAGTCCAAAAAGCTCCAATATTGCCGGAGATCATGCGCGGCTAAATCAAGCGCCCTCGATTTCGTGCATCGAAGGTGACGCGAAACGGCCAACTTCTTTTCCTTTTTCTTCTCTATGCTTTCGAAGACGTTCGATTTTTCTGGTGTGGAGAAACAGTGTAGTTCAGCCATTAGAGCGTCGGGTCTGGCTTTGCACAGGGTGGGTAGACTGACTTTCGGAAAGGGTCAAACGGCGTTTTCCTCTTCCACCTTCAGGGAAGCGGAGTTTCTGAGGTAACATCAGGCAAAGAACGCGCCGAACTGAAGTGCACTTCGAATTTTGTCCTCCGCGTGAGCGGTACGACGTGGTTCACCCTCGCTGCTGCTCTAGATTTTTTTTTTTTTTTTTAGAATGAAAGGGTATTTTCGTTGTGCGGTTGTCACGCTCCACACTTCTCCGCGACATTTACAGTGGTGAGTAATATGGAATGCTGCGGTGCGTCGGGAGCACTGTGTTCCCACGGAGGAATGAGGCATAGGATATAACAATTGCAAGACTGGTGTGACGTCACGTCAGGCATGGGAGTGCAGCCGTGGATACTTGCGAAATTCGGCATGGAGTTTCGTTCAATTATCCGTCGTTGATTACACTAAATTGGGGTGTCGTTTAATGGAATAAAAATGGAATATGTTCATCATTAGGCTCCCACCAGGTAACCATCACGAAATCTTAAGAACTTCCGGTTTTCACCGGACAATCCCTTTAAAGGGGCGATGCAACGATATTCAATAGAAATGTTTTTTTCACTTTACACCAGCTTACTGGCACTAGTGGGACTCAAGGATATTCGCACGCAACGCCACTGACCAAGAAACTCCTCTGTTGCGGTGTAATTTCAGAGACAAAAGCGATCATTCTCATTCAATCTCTCCTTTGCAAAATTTGATGACGTAACGTGGGGATCGCAGTACACCCCAATGACGGTATTTGAATGAGATTCATGGATTGGGCCCGAGCATTGCGTGGGCACTCGGGTTGGGCTCGTGATAATTACTATCTCGAGAAGAATTCGGGTAGTGGCTTGTCCAATCGTTGCAACGAGGACAATAGCCGAACCATAACAATGTCTGGAACTCAGCGCTTTGCCAATCCCAGCGCGTGGTTATGGTCAACAGTGGCGGAATATAATCGGCTCCAGATCACGTGGCCGCTTGTTCTCGCTGCGAGTTGAGAGGGTGAACGCTGCTCGTTTTTGATTTTTTTTTTTTCTGGGACTTCTTTTGCGTGGGGTGAAATATGCAAAAAGAAGCGCCATCTAGTGTATTCGTGATCAATGATCAGATTTCCTCCATATTGGGGGGTTCCCGTACCGACGATTTCGCCCGAAAAACAATAGTCCCGGCAAAGTGTAAGTCGTAGAACTAAAATATGATCACCTGCAGCTAGTCCAGTACGAACCCTTCACAGGACATCTTCGAGAAATACCGTTCATTGACCTGGATGGCCCAGTTCACTGCTTGAGTGACGAGTCTTGCGACCTCGTTGCTGACAATTCCTTTTCCTGAATTTGGCGGCCGTCTTTCTTTTCTTTTTTGATCCGAAACTAACCAGCAACCCATTGAGTGTACAAATAAACTGCCCTAATATTATGAAAACCGAGTTAAATGTAGATGCACCTTGTCCACAACTGGAAGATGTGATAAACCCCCCAATATGGCGGCTCCTAATGGCATGATGATGATAGCTGGCAAGGATTTCGCATATGGCATATTGGCGACGTGAGCGATCGAAAGCGTCGCTGTGGTCGGCCCACCACAATTGGCCGAATGCTGACAATGACGTCAGCAAAGGATATCAAATCGACGCAAATAAGAGGAATGTAAGAACTTCAATTTTGACGGTGTGGGCAGTGTTACTTTGAGAGCGCTATGATTTCAGGCTTTCACCATGCTCACTAAAAACACCATTGAACTTGTTGTTCACAAGGTAATGACGTCACGAAAGGTAACGAAACGAGGGCGCCACCGAAACAACTCACCGCTAATACACGATTGCAAGCAAAGCGACTGGCCGCCGCCATTTCTCTGCTCGTGCGGGAAAGCTCATGCGATTTCAAGCTTGCCAAAGCTATCTTCACGCGCACGTTACACGTGCTTGCACGCCTGGGGCACCAGTCGTGATGCCATCAACCGCTATTTATTTGTACCCTTTTCCTCATAGATGGCGCAGAATTTTTCCGGAACAAACGAGTTGCATGTTCGCAGCTGCGCATGCAGGTCGGGCGCTCGGGGTGGGCTCGGGCCACGGGCTGTTCGCCGCCGACCTCGAGCTAGATCTTCTTCGCTCTGCGTCCGCCGCTGGAGGAAGCGACCAACAGGCGGCGCGATATACGAGCCAGTACATACGTATATTGCAGTGGCTTACAAAACGTAGAATAAGCTTTGATTTCCGAATGAATTCAAAGTTCCATCCACGTTCAAAATTATCGAAAGCACAAGACCACCACATTTAACACGCAAACGTTGTTTTGCAAAAAAAAAAAAAAAAAAGAGCTTAATTTAGAGCTAGAAAACAAAAAAAGAAATAAAGTGGCAGTTTTGCACTTCCTATGTCGTATATCGGCCTGCTCTTCGTCTGAATAGTGGTTTGCAAACCCGCTCTCAGGTTGTGTGGAGTAAAGCCCATCTATCCTGGGAAAAGTGGCGCCAATCATTTTTGTGGAAATGCTAGAGGCACGTGCCGCGCGCCACTTCTGGGAAGAACTAGAGCCACTAATTCAGCTGCGCTTAGAGTATCGGCACTCTGTTCCCCAACATTGTTGTGGGCGCCGGCATTTTGGTGCTTGTGCAGAGTACAGGGTGTCACAAAAGAAAATTTACACAGTCTTTTTTACCGCAAAAATAAACTAGGCATCGCCGAACGCTCATTCTCCGCCCAAAAGTAGAGCTAGAGGTCACAACCAGATGCCAAAGTTTCAGCCCGATCCGATAACTTAATCAAAAGTTATAAGTGATTTTCTGAAAATTTCAACGGGAAAATGGAGCCCATTTTTGCCCGTTTTCGGTTTCTGGTGCCATAGAGCCCCATGTGTTCGAAAACTCCGTCGGCCGCCATTTTCCCATTGAAATTTTCAGAAAATCAGTTATAACTTTTGATTAAATTATCGGATCGGGTTGAAACTTTGGCATCTGGTTGTGACCTCTAGCGCTACCTTTGGGCGGAGAATGAGCGTTCGGCAATTCCTAGTTTATTTTTGCGGTAAAAAAGACCGTGTAAATTTTCTTTTGTGACACCCTGTAGACGCAACTGCCGATCATCATGATTCAAAACTGCGACTTCCTCAGCATTAGATTCGGTGTTAGGAAGCTCATATAAAATTACTTTGCTCTGTCGCGAACTGTTTAAACATTTGTGGAGGACGGAAAAGCGTTTCCTACGATTTCAGTTAATTCTTCAGATAACTGGCAACCATGATTTTAAGCCACAATATGAACAAGTGTAGTTACTCTGAAGCGTAGCTTATTTAGTGGCACTATATACAGAAGAACATGGCGTCTGAAATCTAGCTCAGTGCTGCGCTGTTCCGCCATGATCTTCCCTAGTACCACTAAATAAGCTACGCTTCAGGGTAACGACACTTGCCCATATTGTGGCTTAAAATCATGGCTGCCAGTTATCTAAACATTTATCTGAAATCACAGGAAACGCTTTTACGTCCTCCACAAATGTTTAAACGCTTCGCGACAGAGCAAAGCAATATTACATGAGCTTCCTAACACCGAATAAAATGCCGAGGAAGTTGCAATTCTGAATCATGACGATCGGCAGTAGCGTCTGCTCTGTACAAGCACCAAGATGGCGGCGCCCACAGCAATACTTATTGGGAAACAGAGTGCCGACCCTAAGCATCGCTCATTTAGTGGCGAGGTCCACACTTCTGCACGTCCAGAGTTGTGGACCTCGTCGAAGAGGTCTTCACTTCTGCGCGTCGAGTCAAAAGCAACAAGAAGCAACCGTTTCCCACCTATAAACTGTACCAAGGAGTTCTCTGTCTAAGCAAGTGGCGCGGCTCTACTACTCGTCCACAATCACGCGCCAAGTGCACAGCAGCTGACAAGATTGGAAACGGGTATGGCAAGAAGGGCACTTTCCGTCTGTCTGCCTATCAGCGAAAAAGAACCACCCAAATACACAAAGCCATGTTGCACTCGAGTTATCCTCGTAAATTCCATAAGTTGAAGGCGCTGCCGGCAAGTGCAGACTAAATTCATTTGATAAAAATCACGCTTTCAAGTACCGCGAACCATTGTTGTGGAAACGCGCAAGACTGCCATTCACTTCCAAGGGCCGCTCATTTCAGTACTGCGCCGACAACTGCAGACTAAATTCATTTGATAAAATTCACGCTTTCAAGTACCGCCCACCATTGTTGCGGAAACGCGCAAGACACGTGCGAGGAGCGGGTGCTCCGCTGCCATTCGCTTCCAAGGGCCGCTCACTTCAGTACTGCGCCGACAACTGCTTCCAAGAGCCGCTCGAGACACGGGCCTCGTGTACTGGCGCATTTGACGCCACTTGCAAGACAAACGCAAACACATCGAAAGGCTTGAGTCCAGACAGATAAAGAGGTATCGGTGGACAAGTGCAATAAAGAAAAAAAAAAAGGATCGGTGGCCGAGTGGGCTAGAGCACACCAGCTAGGAGCAGAGCCGTTTATTGAGAGAGTTTGGCCATACATTGGTTTGAATAGGCGAGCATCTCGGGGCCAACCACAGGCCGCGAAACAGCCCCTAGCGGTGGTCGTGTGCTCTAAATTTGTGCCACGACTATACTTCGTTTCACCTTATGTGCGAGCGAAGGCAAAACTGGAAGCGCGAGCACGGAAGCTCCGTGCGTTCAGGCTTTGCTCGAGCGCGCGAGCTGGGGAGAAATGCAAAAGGCGCTGGTCTCGCGCTTCTAGCTTTGGCTTCGCTGGCAGATAAAGTGAAACGAAGTATAATTTGAGCCGTGCCGAGCGGAACTCCGCGTCTCAAGACGCTCGCGCACCCCACCCTTTGCACTGCTTTCTTTCAGCCAGTCTCAGGACGCTGTTCTAGCAGTGCAGACAAAGGCATGGGCACGAGCGCGTAGCTTTGGAAAGTGCCTCCTATGCACGAGGTCTCGTACAAACAAAAGCGTTTCGCTGAGCTAGGCTCACGCGCCTGTGCCTTTGTCTTCACTGCTGACATTTGTGAGATGGAGTAGAGGTCTCCTGATTGGTCGACGCTGTGTCACAAATTTAGTTTACGCTCTAAGCGTGGGGGGAATATTCGGCGCTGGCGGCGACCTTTGCTCCGCCTATTGTCCAAACTCTCCTAATATACGGCTCTGGCTAGGAGCACGTGGAGCGAAAGCTCGAGCTGTATAACACAGGGATCCTGGGTTCAATACCCACCCCTGCCCGTTTCAATCTAGATGAGCATCGCACCGGCGTGCGGTCGTGTATTATTACTATTGCGTGATGCACGTTAAAGACCCCAGGCTACCGGTTGTACTGCACTGGCTAAATTGATCACCTACAGCTGGGAGACAAGTCGCCCGTTGAGGCAGACTAGGTTCTAGGCTGTATAAACATATACACACCCCAATTTGTTTCCAGACAGGTAAGCTAGCATCGCTTCGTTCCACCGTGACATAGTAAGATTACTCTTGAAAGAGGTGTTCGTAACAAACAATAGCATAGTGAACTCCTGAGGTTACTTATGAAGACACTGAAGTTATTTAGAGGTTCATTTGATTTTGCCTAAAATTAGAAAGGTGGAGAGAAAAAAAAAAGAAACGTACGCCTCACCTTAGGTACAAAAGTATTTTCTACCTATTGATGGTCCTTTTGGTTTTCTTAGTAATCCGCAAAACGGGAAGTGTTAAATTTACAAAAACAATTGTTTTGGGCGCCAAAACGCTAACATCAAAATTCAATTTGCATCTCAGAGTAAGCACCTGTTTGTTGGTTAAGAAAATATATTGTAATTGTTCAAAATAATACAATTCATGCTCCTTTTTTGTTTTTCATATCCACTAGCCACCAAACAAGGTCTGCAGAGAATGAAAATATCTGAAATAATGTTTCATAATATAAATGTTGTTCGGAATAAGTATTTTAGCCTTCTTTGCAACTCATTCAACTATTTTTTTTTTTTTTTTAATTTCCAAATACATATTATAGTCGGATGCAACCTAAGAACAATCTTTTAGCTCCACCCACAAGCGCATTGCGCCCATCTGGAGTGCCTCCGCCGTCGAGAAAGTAGTTCGCTAGCAACGTTGCTTTTTCTTCCTCCAGTGAACGTGTCTTAAACTACTACAATATTTATTTAATTCATTCGGGACGTTTAAATAAGTTAGAATACGTTTTTGTCAACGAAATAGCTGTTTAGTAAAGAAAGAAAGTCATGTCCAATGTACCGTCTTCCCAATTCATTTTCTGTCCAAGATACTGTCTAACATACCGTCTTCCAGCGCCTTCGATTGAGGGAAAGCGGCGAAAACGAAACCAACCTTTCTCCCGCCAAAATTATAAATAACAAAGCACCTATATAGTTCCTGCAAATAATAAATATTTAGTGATTTACTTAGTTTTGTGGGCTTTGCGCACGAAATGTGTGCCTTTATTTTGTTGGATGAATAGAAAACAAGAATAATTATACTTTTCGGGTTTTGACAAATCGGCACCCTCCCAAGTCATCGACACCACCACCGCGCCCCGCTACGCCCCGCTCTCTTTGTCTTCCGTCATGGATCCCACTGAGGTGCACGGCAATCTCAGCTCACCCCGCGGAAACCACAGAGAATTGAAGCAGCGGTGCCGGTACTATGTTGAGTAGCAACGTGGGGCAGAGGCGACAGAAATCCAACGAAGCAGACGACGTCCGGCGTAGCTTCTCACCTCTCAGCAGTGCTAAGCCTCGCGCCCGCTTTGAAATTTTCGTTGGCGATAGCGTCGCTGGATTCTCACGTTGTCGCGCAAAAACTGCTGCAAACGCAAGCCGATACCATTAAGATTTCGTGGCGTAACCTTGGGCACGTAAAACACGGTGCAAAAAAGCAGAATAATTGTCACGAGAAACTAGCGTCGCGTTGCTAAGGCCAGCAGCCATGTTGAGCTTTTTTTTTTCAAAAGGATCGCGATTGGTCCACGGAATCGTGACGTCATGAAAACGATTGGCTGGCGTTTCTCGGCGTAGGAATACATTTTCCTCTGAGAGGCATTTCCGGTTTTTTCTTAGCTTGCAATCAACTATAGTAGGGTGCCTTCAGGTGCGCTTTGCTTAGTGTGGAGCACACCGTGGTGTGGAGCCATCTGGCCAATTTGTCCCACACTTTTATTTTTATTTTTTTGTTCAGAAGCGCGTGAAAGAGCGTGTCCCGGCACGGGCTTGTGGCGCTGACTGTGCTATGGCGACATTTTGTTTTCGTCGATTTATTTGTATTTTACTCGTGAGCGCGTGCTGTCGGCATCGGGTACTATACCTCATCTCACCTTAGCACGGACTAACTGCGAAGGCTGTGCAAGCGCGAGCGGCTAGCTTCGACTGCCTTGACTGGAGCACTCGCTGCACGAGCGCTCGTGCAGCCGCCGAGGCTTCATTCAAAGCAACTAGCTCGGGCTTTTGGCACGCGCGGCTAACAATAGTCCATGCTAAGGTGAGACGAAGTATACAAAGGGTGCCATCACCTGAAGCAGACGGACATTGAGGGACCCTACATATTAGGATATCTCTGTTCAACCCTGCACGATCATAGGGTGCTTACGAGCCACGCTTGTAGCGTATGCAAGCGTTTGACCACGCGCGCTAACATAGCACACACAAAAAATAGAATCAACAAAAGTATCGCCTTCACAGCCCTATCAGGCCTTTCGCTAGGAGTCTGATGATGACCATACCCTGTTTCACCTTGTGTTGTACCGCAGGAAAGGCTACAAGCGCGAGCTCCTTGCTCTAGGGCACATCTCGGCGGCACAAGCTCTCGTGCACCAAGGGCAGCTGCCAACGCTATGAGCTCGCGCTTCTAGCCTTCGCTGCGGTACAACATAAGGTGAAACGGAGCATACACTTCGTTTCACCTTATGTGCGAGCGAAGGCAAAACTGGAAGCGCGAGCACGGAAGCTCCGTGCGTTCAGGCTTTGCTCGAGCGCGCGAGCTGGGGAGAAATGCAAAAAGCGCTGGTTTCGCGCTTCTAGCTTTGGCTTCGCTCGCAGATAAAGTGAAACGAAGTATAGTACACTTTTTTTGCAACTTTCAAAAAGTGCCGACCAACGGAGCCATCAATTGTAATTCTGTTGTGTCTATGTTTATACAGCGGGAAGTTAGTCAGCTCTGAAGGCATCTGGTGTCTTCGTTGAAGATGAAAGTCAGTGCAGTATACCAATGCTTGTCTGACATCTTAAACGTGCATCACGCAATAGTGATACATGCAGACTTGTACCGTACGCATTACAAGTAATCAAATTACTTGTAATCGAATACTTTTTGAAGTAATTTTGTAATCAGTTGATTACTTTTATTAGGCAGTAATCACAAGAGTGATCTGATTACTTTTTGAAGTAATAAAAATTACTTCTAACCCCCTGCACACACCTTCTTTTTATAAAATGAAAAAATAAAATTTACTTCTTTTTTCGAACAGAAAAAATAATGATTTTTGCGGAGCTGTAGGAAACAAGGTCAGCCTCTTTGTATGTACAATTTTTGTGGAATGTTCGTTTTTTTTTTCCGCGCTGGGACTGGGACGGGGAAGCCCTAGGGAAGCCCCAGTGCGTAACAAAGGCCATTCAGGGCGAAGTTTGAGGGAGCAGAATGTAGCTTTGTAAGTCCTCCGTTCAAACTGGCCCCCTCACGCACACACACACAGAAATAATAAAAAAAAATCTTGCTTAAGGTACCTACACGCAGCCCGTAGGAGAACCAGAACCGAAAAATGTCTAAAGCGAATGCAAAATATAACAAAGCCATTTCAAATATTTCCCTATTTCCCCTACGTAGCCTTTGTGACAAGCAAAGTTTCGAGTTGAGAACTGGTCGGGGCGATCTCTTCCGCTAATTTATACTACACATGATCCGTTTCAAATCCTGGAGCTGCTGCTCTTTTGTATAACATGCGAGTTCATTCACACGTGAATAGTAAAATGAGCCACAATCGAGATCTAGAACCCCCTCCGTCTAAGGCCACGGGAATCTTTCTTTTCAGGTATCCCTGCCGTACACACTTCTAGTTTCATTTATCGTCAGATTAATAAACCATATTTAGTCCTTTCAGTGCTTCTATTCTCGGGGACAACTTTTATGAGACAGTTCAGCAACAACGGAAACATGTTTGGCTGCCTCAATGATCCGTACATGGAAAATGCTTCATGCAACAAGTTTTGTACTTTCAATGAATACCACTAAGAGCTAATCCTTGATGTTGATAGCCTGCAAAAACACCCATTAGTTTTTCTCTCCGCCCAATGGCAGACGCAGAAAAAATAAAAGAAAGAAATAGCTTTCTCCTCCTCAACTCGCTATTAGAAGAAGCGGTGATGTGATCTGACGCTAATTGTATACCGACGGTGTTAGAGTCCAGCTATTCTCATCTTTGATTGAACCCGAGCCTACACGAATGTTTGGCGATGCTGATTGTCAAGAACCCGAGCACTCGACTCGGGCTCATGACAATCGAGTACGTCACGATGTCACGTGACTCGCGGTGAGAAGTCATGATGACATGTGACGTCACGGTGTCAACAACGCTAATACATCTATAGTCCGTTGCAACTCAAGAAGGTAGGAAGAGGGAAAGGAAGTCCGGGGAGTAAGGAGCAGACGGAACGCTGGAGAAGAGAGGGCGAAACCTCCTCCTCTGTCCAAAGTTCCACCTGCTTCCTCCTTCTCGGCCTTCCTTTCCCTCGCCCTACCTTCTTGAGTTGCAACGGACTATCATAGTGACGTACTCAATTTATGTCGACTTGACGCGATGAGCCACGCGACTACGTCACAAGACCACGTGACGTGACATTATTTGACAGAATATCTTGACACTATGACGTCACGTGACCACGTGACACATGATTAATCGCAGTGCCATTACAAAAGCGCCACGAAAACCCACAATGTTTTATACATTGCAATTTGGTATATGACAATTTGATCACTACATAGAAATACAGCTGCCAGTTTTTACTTCTCGAACACTCAATTTGTAGTAAAAAAAATTGCTGTGAACCGTTTTGAACCGGTTACCGTTATATTTTTTTCCGGTTCAGTTCCGGTTCAGCTCCAAGATGGCGGCGAAGATTTCGGTTTGGTTCAGTTCCGGTTCGGCTAAAAATAACGGTTCGGTTCCGGTTTTCGGTTCGGTTCGGTTCCGGTTCGACACTCTGGCTGGCACTTTAACAAGCATGAACCAACTAGCTCAGCTTCAAGCCGTCACAATATTATCGCATTGTGCTGAGAACATTAGGAGAAACCTTCTAAACTAAAAAGCTTAATTTTTTTTTTCGCTTGAAAGAGACGTTTTAAACGTGTGTAATCCCCTGGATAACGTAGGATAAGCATGCTGACGGCATGATACCTAAATAAATGTCTGCTTTTGTGACCCTATAATTTATCTTTCATGGCAGTTGTGATCAAAAAATTCCGTGGTTGAAGCGCACTAACCTGAATCAATTATTTCAACGTTTGGGGAAAAAAAAATGGGACTTACAAAACGTATTATGTCGTCTACCTCCGTAGGGTGCAGGTCAGTATAAGGTACCACTGTCGTCATTCGCAACTACTTCCAATGGCTTTCGAAGGAATTTCCAGCAGTAGCCTTATCGTATTTGCTAATACTACGTAGGGTCTTTGAACATGACTGCGCGAATATTTAGAACAATTTATCCACTGGGCGCCAGCTATCGATATGTGCGGGCACCAAAGGGCACATATGAGATTAATCAGGTGCACCCAGAAGTTCCGGAGGCGATGGTACTTGCTCTTCAGAAGAGCTCAGGAGAGAAGGGGGGGGGAGGGGGGGCGGCAAGGGTTACCGAGCACCCCCGTAATCGGCGCCTATGTGTCTGGCGCGTTCCGAAGGCAAGCAATTCCGGATTCACATGACATCTCTCAAATACGAAAGTGCACAGTAGGTTTCAAGTCTCATCCCGCTGACATCGGACAGCAAAATGGCGGATCACGACATGCGAACAGGCCCTATGTGGACGACAAGGCTGTAGTACTGTACTTACTACGTCACCTTCTGGAGGCCAGCATGGGCCGCCGATTGGACACGAGAGATGCGCCAGAATTTGGCTGACACCACCGTGGCTGGGACTCGTGCGCTCGTTGATTTAGCACGAGTCTCAGCCAAACGATGACGCAGCACTCGTGTCTGATCTCTGATTCGCGCTGGCCTTGGGTGGCTGGTGACGTCGAAAAGCGAACATTGCAGCCTTGCTCACTGCAGTGAATGCGTGTATAGCCCCTCGATGAACGTGCGCTCTGAACTTATGGAAGGAACATCTGGTCTATCTCAAACACCATCAACAGAAAGGAGATATTAGAAGTTAAGTGAATTGCTTTCTAAAGGGAAAGGGGATAGGCCGCATTGGGTCACTTGGACATTTTATTTAGCATCGAAGAAAATTAGAGCAAATTTCAACTATCGGCCTTCCTTCGTTTCCCGGCGACATATTTTTACTTTTGTTTATATTAAAAACTTGATTTGGAGGGGTATTGAGAAGGCATTAACCTGAAACAATAAAAATAGACAGCACTTTGCGGAACATTGCACTAACATAAAATACGAGGTCCATTCCTACTATTATTTACTTATTTGACTGTTTAGATGTCCTAGGAAGTTCAAAGCCGCTTAATTGTTTTAATGAGATTATATTGCTACAGTAAAGTAGCTTTCTGACAGCCATTCTTAAGCGGTCGATCATCTCGAATCGAAATAAACCAGTTTCAGGGAAATGCTAGGCCGATACCTGGTTATATTTAGGCTGTAGACTTCCCTGTTTTAACCAACAAACACCGATGAACATATTTCTAGGTTATAAATACATAATCCGTTAAAATAGAAAAACGTGAAGAAGCATCCGTGTGCGTCAAAAACACGAAAACGGGTCAAACTGAAAAACGACGATTCCTTAAAATCGTTGCTCCAGCTAGAATTGTGTTTGTCAGTGTTGGGTAAAGTACATCTAAAAGGTACTTCAAGTAAAGTACAAAGTAAATTAGACGTGATGTACTTTAAGTGAAGTAGTAAGTACACTGGGTGCAATTACTTGAAGTACTATAAATACAATGTACTTTCAAAGTAAAGTACAAGTATTTTATTACAATCTTTCATGATGTCCTTTAATTCCCCTATACACGTTTGCAAGTCCGGCTTCAGGGCACTGCCATCTTGCTCGCTGGGGTGCGCTTGGACGCGTCCTAATCTAATTACGAAGCCTTGCTAAGGCGTCATAATCGGATTATGGCCGCGCCCAAGCGCACCCCAATGGGCAAGACGGCGGCACCCTGAGACCGCACTCGCAAACGTTTATACAGTGATTTTATAACTGGTATGCATTTCCCAGGGGTAATCAGGGTGCATGACCTATTTTCAAGAAGAGCGGCGTATATTTGATAAAGTCAAGTGGCCACAGAGTAGTTATTTTCAAGAATTGAGTAAAATTCAGAAGTCCCTCTTCTGAATTTGGCGCCGCTTGCACTGGATTTTTGCACCCAAGGGTGTTAAATATATACTAGGAGAGAGCATGACGTCAGTGAGTGTGCAAGCGAGCTGATGATAATTAATCATAATGTGGTACCTGAGATTGAAGTGTGAAAAAATTGAGGAACTTTCAAGTCGAAGGAAAAGAGAAAAGAGAATGTCTCAAAACATTGTGACGTTCTCCTCTGTTGTCTTTTTCTTCAACTTGAAAGTTTAATTGTTCCGCACCACAGTTTCAGGTGCTAGACTATGATTAATTTCGCCCTCATAATATTTTAAACCTCCTCACCTGCGCTGAACCACCGAGAAGTAGCGAGAGTTAAAAAAGCTACTGGAAAGCCGCCCCCAAAACAAGCGGAGCGATGCATCGTCTGCTGAGAGTAGAATATCCCTTTCAGTATTTCTTCGGAGTTGACAAAGCATCATTTCTTGATACAAATTTAACAAAACCAAATTTGGGGAATGTACTTTGAAGTTGGGAATTGTACTTTCCTCGAAAAGTACCAGAAAAATGTACTTTAAGTAAAGTACAAGTACATACTCAGAGAATGTACTTCAAGTAAAGTACAAGTTTCCTAAATCTACTTTAAGTAGTACTTTAAGTACAATGTACTTAAAGAACTTCCCAACACTGTTTTTTGTCGAAACCCCTCTTAGACTAGAATTCTTGGTTTTAAATAAGTTTCTGTCAGCGATAATCACGGTTTTAGCTTCTGTTCCAAGCAAAATGCAGAAATACAATGCTGTCTTTAAAAAAATAAAGTCCAAAACACATGCACGCATTTTCCTTATAATAAATACCGAAAAATCTACAGCGTAGCTATACGGCAATCACAGTAAAGTTATTATGCTTTCTTGCTTATTGTCCAAGCCAAAGCAAGGCAGAAGTATTAAACGTGAAAATTATACGGCTCTCCGCCAGATAAAAAGAAATAAAACCTCAATCCAAGAAATAAAGACTACATTAGGTTGTGTAAGAAAAAGTGCACGAAAGATAAATTACATCTGTCATCTGTCAGTCAGGCATCTATTGCTCCTTTATTATGCATTTATCTTGTGCTAAAAATGTCTTTATTAATACAATGAAATTTAAAGGTGCTACTTTATTAATACTATTAAAGGTGCTATGAATGTCATAACTTATGTACAGCTACAATCAATCTTAACGTGACCACAAACTGCGGAAACCGTTTGGTCACGGGGTGTCGGGTTGATCCAAGTGCGCAAGGAGAGTGCAACAGTTCCTAAAAAAAACACCGATTTTTTTTTCTCATACCTTTAGGTTATGTTTAATATTACAATAAAATTGTTTACCGGCAAATAAAGAAATAAAAATAAAATCCCTGTAATAATCAAGTTTGTTTTTCATCATGTCGTTTCCCGTGTGACTGACATTGCAACCAAACGGAACCTTCAATTTAACTGTCTGTATCATGGTTGTCAGCAAAATTCGATGCCAAATGCGGCAAATGCGATACTCGAGCTCAGGTGCTACGTACCGCACTGACCCCGCGTAAGGCCCTTTGATATCAAGGGCCACCTGGATGGGCCCAGGCTAGCGCTCCGAGAAAAAAAAAAAGAACGCGAGGGTGTGCACTCCAGTTTAGCTTGATTTCGACTGTGCAGATGCTGTTACGTGAAACGCGTTCACCAAAGAGGCAGCCCTTTGGGTACACGACGCAATATATCTGTTACGAACTACATTATAGCACGATGAATGAACGTTAAAAATTGTAGTCCTTGAACATTGAACGTTTAACGTACTTATATAGTCTTCCCACCACAAAAAAGAACGAAAACGTGAGTGTGTGTGTGTGTGTGCGTGTGTGTGTGTGTGTGTGCGTGTGTGTGCGCGCGTGTACGTGTGCGTGCGTGCGTGCGTGTCTGTGTGTGTGTTTGTGTGTGTGTGTGTGTGTGTGTGTGTGTGTGTGTGTGTGTGTGTGTGTGTGTGTGTGTGTGTGTGTGTGTGTGTGTGTGTGTGTGTGTGTGTGTGTGTGTGTGTGTGTGTGTGTGTGTGTGTGTGTGTGTGTGTGTGTGTGTGTGTTTAGCGCAAAAATAAATTATCCACGCTCATTCTCCGCCCAAATGTAGCGCTTAGTTCTGAAAGGTCGGCACCTTGTACGGACCCATGTCCGGACCGCTAGCGCTACGTTTGGGCGGAGAGTGAGCGCTCAGAGATGCAAAGTTTATTTTTGCGGCAAAAAAAAAAAGAAAAAAAAACATGTAATAACTTTTTGTATAAAAATTTTGTACAGTGAACGATAACACAAAAAAATCGGCGTATTTTTTTTTTCAGTCTCTTTCTTTTATATTTAGCATTAAAATGCGAAATACCGCCAAGTCGCATTTGCGCAACGAGGTTGCATTTGCTTACAATTCCGAAGATTTCGGGATAACGAGTGATTTCGAATTAAAAAGCCCTAGTAAAAGACACTACGTCGTTTGCTTCGCGGAAAATGGGATATATATTTTTAAATCTAATTTTAAACACGAGCGGAAATCGAAACCGAAACTTCGGCTCCGCCCGGCAACATTGGCCTCGGGCCGCCAAGTACATGCCCATCACGTGGTACGAGATGTCACGTGATCCTCGGCTCAACGACGGGCGGGATTGGGGCGGGCGTGTGGCAGGCGCGAGTGTCGTCTGCACCGCAGTCTTCGACACGTTTTGGTGTCTACGGCATTCGACGACGTCTGCGCAACTGCGGCATAAGTCTGCGCACGTGGTGTCCGTAGTGTGGACGAAACCCCGAGAGACAATAATCACAATCGGTGAGACGACGACGGCGGTAACGGCAGGACCACGGCGGGCGGCCGGACGGCTCCCAAGAAGCGCGCTGCGCAGGCGCGCTTCACGTGGACACCGCTGAGCGCCGAGAGGCAACGCTGCTGGCGTCATGCGCTACGCTCGCCCGGAGAAGTGAAAACAAGCAAAAGGGGGCCATGATAATGACGTTTAGCTCAATGTTGGCTCCGCCCATGCCGTAGCCTTGACTGCGCTGTTG
Organism: Ixodes persulcatus; assembly: GCA_013358835.2. NCBI lineage: Eukaryota > Metazoa > Arthropoda > Arachnida > Ixodida > Ixodidae > Ixodes > Ixodes persulcatus. The sequence continues at coordinate 73,084 of JABSTQ010009679.1, read as the reverse complement.
GTTGCGCCCAACGTTACTAGATTACCTCAGTTGTGGAACTCCCACTCAGTTGTGGAACTCTCACCCACCTCAATCCGCCTAGAGTCGTTCGAAGCGCCATCTATATTTCCGTTTCATAACTGTGCATTCTAAAGACCACAGCTGAAGCGCCAAATGGCGATTACAACGCCGCCATTTCTCCCGCAGCGGTCACTCGACGAACTGCACGTGACATCTATTTTTGGCTTCAATCGGGTTACAGGGGTTCCACCCTCATCTCACTTGCGGACGCGCCGCGAAATACCTCCACAGTTAAAATGCGCCTAGGTCGGGACGCGCTACCTGAAATCCCCGCTGAGGCATGGTTGTATAAAAACAATATTAATTGTGCTGCAAAACCTTGAAAACTAAAAATTTTAGAAAACATCACCCGCCCCCATTTTGTACTAATCTCCAATAAAAGTTACTACAAAAAGAGTTTCTTTCGTTGGTTTTTACGTTTCTATAGTAGGTTACAAGTCAAGAAGGTAGCGGCAAATGCCCCTCAAAGGGAATCATATATCCCTCCGCCACCTCCGCATCCAATAGCGTCCCATCGTTTCCGTGACGTTGCGGCCAACGCGCGAGGAGGGTCGTGCCTTTCTGTACATATTTGCTTTATCTCTCGACTTTGACTTAGCATTGTGAAAACCACGAGAGGGAGTCTTCCCCCTTCCGATGGAAACAAAGACGACTTTCGGGGATTAGCTTCCCCCTTCGATTGATACAAAGGCTGCTTTCAGGGGCTCGGTTCCTTCTCCGATGAATACAAAGGTCGCTCTCTTAAAAAGTGGGGGTCGGAGACAAGTTGGCACCACTCTGTGGCCATTATCTATCCATTGAAGAGGAACAAGGAGCGTTTCCAGTGAACTCTTCTTTCGATTGCGGAGGGATTTGAAACCGGCGCACCACGCTTGTGGGAGGAGCTTCTCCTACCTTCTTAACTACGTTGAAACGAACGTATCTCGATTCAGTTACCAAAGCAGCCGTTCGGCGGCGCGTCAAGCGAATCTGGGCGAGTCGTGGTGAGTGAGGGGGGGGGGGGGGGGGGGGGGTACTGTTCGTGCATGCAGCGTCTATGAACAGTTCCGTAACTGAGTTAATCTAGAGCACTATATAGCTCCTACGGAGCAGAGTAGCGCAATCCTTTGATCCGCGTGTTTTGCCGACAACATGGCCGACAGAGCAGCTCGGCGCGAGTCACGTGGTACTCAGGGTTCCAGGAGGCGGCCCGCCCTATGGGAGAATACATGGAGATCGACGCAACACGGCTAATTAAAAAATAAACGGCGAGTTCACACTTTTCAAAACTAGTCTGTCGTGAAGTTGGTAATGCACTAAACACTTTATCAAAGTTTTAATAATATCGGATGCGTGTGCAAATTTTGAGAAGGCAATTTCCAAGGCAATGGCGTTTGAAGCAGACGATTTTTGCACGCAGCGGAGATGGGCTCTTTGGGTTGGCCGGAGCGGGTCACGTGGACGCTGTGACGTCGCCGCGTCGTCTGCTGCATGATGCCGCTCGTGCAATTTTTAAAAACAAATTACGTCCTTACTTGGCACAAAACTAAGCGCAAATGATTCTAAAATGTTCCTTTATTATGTCAAAAACTATTGTCGTTCCGTACATCTCCACAACATTGAAGAAACAACGATTTTCTCACGTTCCCCATGCATTTCTGACCGGAGTTCGAACCTCCGGGCGTTCGCCGCTAGTCGCCGAGAGACGGCGTTCTAGATTGCGCTACTCTGCTCCGAAGGAGCTATATAGTGCTCTAAGTTAATCTAGTCAGCCGATTTCGGCAACTTGGCGAGTTGCAAAGTTTGCCGGACCGTTTAAGAAACATTTAGACAGAACTGCGTCGTAATATTTTCCGTGTGGTCTTCCTAGGCGATACTGAAGAGGACTGCATTGTTTTTTCAAAACCAAAAATGAAGTGGAGTTGCCCTTTAACTCTGTCAAGCAGTGTACATAGTACTACATACGTTCATAGATAGCTACACTTGGTTGCTACAGGGCACGTAAACATAAAAGCATGAGAATCCTGTATGTATGTTTCTTTTTATTGCTCCATATGATTCCAAAACTAGCGGGCACATTACAGAAGGTCGCGCTAGTGGGAAACATAACGTTCTAGCGGGTTTATGCTCCAATAAGACCACAACACTGATCTAAGTAATTTAAAGAAGACGAGCCAATCTCAATCCGAATCCAATAGTCACAAACAACATGGCCGGCGAGGTGCTTGTTGACGCTCTCCCTTACATCGATCAAGGATACGATGAACCCGGTATTCGAGAAGCCGTGAGTTGAGATCTGATGTAGTCGTTTTGCTGAAGCTAAACATCCTATTTCCTTTTTATCACACTGAAATGCTGGTTGACATTACTAACCATGCTGCAGCCAGCCATTTCGAACGCTCTATGTTTCGCCACCTACAGCGTGCTTCTCGCCGATTTCTCTTTCCTGTTAGGTCATGGCTATGGTCGAGGAAGAAACACGGCGGTACAGGCCGACGAAGAACTATCTGGAACACTTGCCGCAGCTGTCTCTGCATCAGTTCGAGGTAAGTCGTCCAACCTTGTCCATACCCGGCCCGGGCATGAATTACACGGGGTACCGTAGTAATTGCTATTGCATATTTATTCAAGTTCCTAAGGGTTCATCCATCCAGTCTGCATAAAGATGCATCTCAAAGCACTCAAAATATTTCTACGATTGAAACGATGCTGGATGACATGCCACAGAGGCACATCATTCGGTGGCCCGCCTCTGCGGCGTCTTCAAAGTTCTTTGACGGGGAAATTTCTCCCAGCAAATTGTCGTCGCAAGTTCCTGGTTGCCCGCGTTCACACGCAGTAACCAGTTGCTGCAATTTGCCGTCATCTTCAATAAATTTTATTTTTCTTGCACTATGTAGATACCCAGTTACCCGCTATAAACATGTTTTTATACCTTTAAATGGCGTTGAGAATACTAACTCATCTTTCTAAAACGGTTTATTTCCAAAAACGATCAATTTCAAACCAGAACCAAGTCTTTAGTTGTCATCATCACCCGCACGGGGTATCACGTGAAAATATTGCGTCCCTGATTGGCTGCTGCCGCTTCAAACATTTTCGAATTGCTCCGAGTTGCTCGCTTGTTTCGCGCCGGACCCGATCCCAGCGATTCGTGTCGATCTAGGGAAAGCTAGAAAACAACCCGCCAGAAACCCCAAAATTGCTGCGAAAGTTGCCCCGCCTGAAGCGGGCTTTAGCAACCAGACTAATGTGACGCATTAACTTCCTAGTAGGGAAGCATCGAAGCAGATAAGCAATTATATATATTTTTTTTTTTTTTTCGTGTGTGTTTCAGTTGTGTACGCAGTATGTCTTCAAACTCGAAAGAGTTACGCAGTGTGTCTTCAAACTCGAAAGAGTTTGACGATGCATTTACTAAAATATGTTCTTCAGATGAATTTAAATGTCATAAATAATGCTGCTAGATTTCTAAAAAAAAAGTTTAACAATTTTAGATTTGAAAGGAAACAGGGATTGTTGTAAGAAAATTATCTCACCAACACCTCTGTACTACTTTCCGTAGAAGGGAGCTGTTCGACATCTTTTTTTAGAATTAAATCAAGTATTGCTGTCCTATATTGTGTTCAACCCTAAGCTGACAGGATAATAAGAAGGGGCCCGCCGAGCCAATCAGCTGCCTGCCTCTCGTGACCTGACTTGCCTCTCCGCACGTGTGTATCGCCGGGAGCATAATCGTGTGTGCAAAAGATCCACATATGACTGGTCCAATGAGCTTGCAGCTTCCGCCGCCATGCCATTGTAGTGGTGGGTGGAATGTAGTTCCTGCTATCTCTTCCTCTGTCTGAGGTGTCAGTCTCTATTACTTAATCAGCTATGCGTTTCTTTGCAGTCTGAAACTATGAAGACAGAGTTTGAGCGCCTTCAGTCGAGGCTACCCATGGAGATGATGAGCATGAAGAGGTAAGGGGCACCCCTGCCACGCACGAATGCCGTTAAGCTTAGCATGACCCAAACTGTTGAGACTGGTGACAAAAGTATTCGGTCGGTGACTATGCAGACTTTTGCCGGTATGTCGGATTTTGTATTGTTCCTTTTTTCTCCTTATTTCTGGATTTTGCGCCACGTCGTTCCTAACCACCTTAGCTGTCCACTTCAGTCAGTTTTGAACCGAACATAGACATCCTTGTGGCTGCACAATTTCTTGTGTCCTCTTCTCACATCCAGAGCGAAAACAGAGTTGCGTTGAGTGGAGAAAATCGTCTTTGTGAGATTTCTATGTGCCTTAGTATCACGAGAGATTGAGTTACTGTATTAATGTTTGCGAGCCATTATTTTCGCTAACTGAAATTTTTGCAAAATTTAAGGGCACGCGAAAATTTCGATCCTTAAGAGTTTCAATGCAGGTGTCTCCAATGCGCGAAATTTAGCGGCCGCGATTATGTCCTTTGCGACCGATTCGCAAAAACTAGGGGCCGCGAAAATAAAAGGTTTCGCAGTATCCTTCCAAGCTCTAAAACTACAAACTCTTAGAGTATCGAGCGCGACACTGCCGTAGAATACCGAGCATGCACCCGTGCCGCATTGAGTGCCCACCCCTACTTTTGAAGCATTTGAAATATAGGCGAAGGACGTATCAATTGCCTACCTCGGCAAACTTCTGAGCCCACCGAGCTAACCCAGGTGTCCCTCCCTGTCAGCTGCTTCTCTGACAAGCTGTTGCAAGGTGGCGAAGCTTTACACGCATGCGCCGGTGCGGAGCATGGAAGTTTGAGGCGAGAGCGTCGGTGCATAGCAGCAGGCTTGAGGGGAGTGGCTGCTTTAGAATTTAGGGTACTGCTAGGGCATTCCACGGGGTTAAAGAAGGGCCGAACCCTACCATGTGCCCCTTGTGCTTGCCTGCTCTCAAACCTATCGACTACCCATCCCCCCCCCCCCCCCCCTTTTTTTTTTATTATCTTCATCTTTTTGGTGGGTGCTTGCTCTGTATTTTACGGCATCTGCATCACCCTCAAAAAAGAAAGAATGTCCATATTTTGGGTGCGACAAAAACCGGAGGACGTTACCTATCTTTCATGAGATGTGTTAGGAAGATTGTGCTTTACTGACTTCGTGTACATAGTCTTGTTAGTTTTCTTTTGCGAGGCATGGTGCTGCATCGAAGGGACGTACAAGTATATTGTCGCGTGCGAGATACTAGTACGCTATCAATGCTGAAATTTAATCCGGATGTTATGTGTCGGCCGCAAAAATGCCCATTTGATCAATCACCTTGGGCTAATACAAGCCGCATTCTCATCTTTAGTATCAGCTGATAGCACCAGAATACTATTGTGAGTAGTCACTTCTTATGTATCCAGTGCCTAGTTTTTTTTGTTTTTTTTATTATTAGTAGTATGCAGGGATTTTTTAACTATGCAATTTCTTTGAGAAATGTGGTTCCGACAGTGTTTCTGGAATCCTGCACATTTTGAAAATGGAAGGAAAACAACACCTCATAAAATGTCAGCAATTATGCGTGAGAAACGTCTGCAAGACTCTGTACAAAGTGTATAGCAAATCTGGTTGTGATATTCTTCCTTTGCCTACTTTTTGGCTACTATGTCCTAGCTTCATTTTGTTTTAGAATTTTGTTTTCTCAGGTTATCCAAAGTCAGTAGCCTCCAGTGAACCTCCTGACCTCTTTACAACTGTTCAGATGTTTGCTTCCCTGTCATTAGCCCAACTTCGCACCTGAGGTATTCTCAGAGTCATAAAAGACTTGGGCCACTTTCAAATTGAGAGCCTTCCTGTCTACACCACTGGCCAAGACAGGGGGATGAAAAAAAAAAGGTGGTCTGTTCCGTGAATCCTTGTGCTTCAACACAAATTGCTGGGATTGGCTCTGGAATCCAATGCAGTATTCCCACGTGACCCCCCCCCCCTCCGACGGTGGTAACGATCACTGTCCATGGAGTTTAACTTCATTCGGGTTTGCAGTGGTTCGTTTTCACGATTAAATGGTTTCGGGGAGACCGCTTAGTATCCTCAACATCCGCCAGCACGACGCGCCGGCTCCCACGACGTCATTTGTCGCCACTTAGGGACCGCTTTCATAGCGTGGGCAGTACGGGACACCAGACTCGCCGGTAGAACTTTTGCGACATGTGCAGCGGTGTCCGCAGCGCCGAAGGGAATGCTGGGCACGATAGGTGCAACCGGTCATAGCAGACGACAGGTTCAACACTTGAGGCGATTGCGAACGGGCAAGTGTGGGCGAGCAATTACACTACCCTCTCGACCTCTTCAGTGTTACGTCCATAGGCAAGGCGTGCGGCCTTTCGGGATTTTTGCGAAAGGTCCGTCGAAGGCACGTTCCAGGCACCATTAAGTTCGGAAGGCCCAGTGCTGCCGGCGTTGCGACGTCTAGATGCTGCGAAACATGGCCGCACCTGGAGCGGGCCCAATGCCGTTGCAGGTACGAGCTGCCACAGCCGGCGGCAGGCAAGACGACCGACGTGGCGTCGTGGAGCGAGTGCGTGGACAACTCGTGGGCCCAGCTGGAGCACCAGGCCACTCGCATCGCTAACCTGGAGCTCATGGCGCGCTACGGCTGCGAGGCCTGGAAGGCCTACAATGCCGCACTGGTTCGCATGCTGCACCAGCTGCAGAAGCAGCTGCAGGACCTCAGGTCAGATTGGCATGGCCGTCCGCTCATTACTTTTAATGCAGAATGTGTTATGTTGGCACAGATCACCACACCATGTCGCATAGTCGGCAAGCATTCGTTCGTGCGCTTGCCGACCTCCACCAGAGAAGTCGCCGCCGGCTGGTGACGAAACAATGAATAACTGAGACGTGGCACACTGGCGTCAATCAGGGTGTCTAGCGACTGGGAAAACCGGGAAAACCGAGAATTGTCAGGGAAATTTTAATTACCGGGAAAAAATCGGGGAATTGTCAGGGATATTGTCAAAAGGCAAACCCAGTCAGGAAAAATGAGCAGGAAATGCCATTTAGTGCCCTGAGCAAAGACTTGAGGACTTGGGGGCAGAAAAATGTGCAATAAATTCTGCTTAGAGCGCAGCGCAGGCTCTGCTCACCCAATGTAGAGTGTGCTGTCCGATGCAAAGGGAACAGCTGACAAATCCATTCCAAGCCTTGGATTGGATCGAGGGCACGACACTAGACTAGATCCAGCTAGAGTAACAGGACAGTAACAGGAGTAACCAGTTAGAGCTACTAGATCTAGTAAAAAATGGGAAAGCCGCAGACCCCAATCCAATCCAAGCCTTAAGCCAAAAGCATCCGAAAGTGTGCATCTGGTTGCCATGCTGCTATTCGGGTATTGATGCTCTCCTTCTCCCGTTCTCCTTCTCTTCCTTGTCATCGTCTGTCAATACCTCACTCTCGGGTTTTTCACTCAAATGTTTCATATGCACCAGCTCACTTGCGCCCTTACATTCTGCTCATTGATGTATGTGGTTGAGCGTCGTGTTTTCATCATGTTTCCAAAGGTGGCCTCTTCACTGACGATGTCGGCGGCAAGAAAGTGCTCGTTTAATCCGAACTGGACAAACCCGAATATTTCGGAATGTGCAAGTTGGATTAAGCCCGTGCAAAATGATTGTCAAAGTGCTCAATGCTCAATGCCTTGTGTTGTAATTATCTTATATATTTAACCGCCTCCACAGTGGTCAGGGGATTTCACCTGAAATTGTCAGGGAAAACCCTGAAAAGTCAGGGATTTTCAAAATAATAATTTGCTAGACACCCTGTCAATACGAAAGCACGACAAATGGCGTCATCGCGAGTGTTGATGTCGGCGTCACAGCAGATTCAAGTGCCGATGTGAAACCGATTTCGGTGCAGTGTGCTATGGCCGCCTCCGTATACACTTACTTTTTATGAAGGTACTAATCGAGAACATACAGTTAGTGACAAAAATGTGCTGGAACCTTCCAGGGAGACAAAGAGCAGCGAAACCAAAAACAGACTTAGCATGGTATGAACCCAGGTCACCCGCACCAGAGCCGCATATGTTGCAGACTGTGCAGTTGGTGTAATGGCTGACTTCAACTAACAGGACGAGAACGATGGGGCATTTCTCTCAGACAGCTGGCCTTGAGCATGCATACATTGCCTTCCGTCATACTTTGGCTGTGCGTGCTTGTTCAAAGCTCTCGGGATGCCCTAGTGTTATTGAAAGTAGAGAGCTCGTGCTGGAGGTGGTTCAACTGAAGAACCTGCCTACCATGCAGATTCTTCTAATCCTGTAATGCAGATTCTTCAAATATGCTCCTGTAATGCAGGATTGTTGTATGAGAATCCACTGGCCTGAAAAAGAACTGGAGAAAGTATAGAAGCGCTTAATTTTAAACCGGTGTTCTCTACGCAGGAAAAGCGAGCTCAAAATGTTGTCAGAAGGTAGCAAGCACTCGCACATGAAGCGTGAGAGTGTACAGGAGGTGCAGTGAAAGAGGACAGGCACATGCTTCGTGGGAAAAGGAGATGCATTGAGAGGCAGGGTCAAAGCTGAGATGTGCATTCGCGAGAGATGTGAACTTGGCATTCGACTCCCGCTCGAGCGCTAACTTTGTCGGGGCTTCCCTTCGTCGATGCTACGCGCCGGGACGTTCGTGCCGTCTAGGCCCAAAATGCGTACCAAGCTCCCCTCTGCAACATCACCATGAAGCAACACAATAGTTTCTTTGTTACCGCTGTCTTTGCCACGATAGTTTGGGGAATGCGTGAATATGTTTTATCTTGGGGCTGTTACAGTCGAATCTCGTTAATTCGAACTCGAGGGGGATCGAAAATATGTTCGAATTAAACGAAGTTCGAATTAACGAAAGCTCATTAAATGGAGTACTTACGTGCAGTGCTGCGTTGGGCGGCGCATGTGCACTGAGCTAACACATGAGTTACGAGTTCCAGGACATTCATTTTCACCGATCACAAAACAAAGTAATCCATGATGCGTGCCTGTGCGCGGTTCCTGAGTCGTGAATCAACAAAGATCGCTTAAAGCTTGGAGACCAGCTCTAATGCGGCATCCGCATTCTCCTGGCAAGAGAAGTAGCGCGCGGTGGTGTCCAGCGCTTCGAGTGCTCTTCGTGATGCTGTGTTTCTTCACTATTTCCGTCTTGGAAAGTGCGCCTTGGTCAACTTCTTGCAGTATCTTTACCTTTCTCTTGGTGTCCTTTGGTGGGCAGTACGTGCCCCGGCTCGCCATGACGCTTGGAATCGAGATAATGTCAGTTGCGCGCCCACCGAAAACACGCCAAACCGCAGCAACGTGCGAGTGCAAGGCAAGAAACGGAACTGTCGCACTCCCGCCGAAAACGCGCCGAAGAGCAGCGGCGCAGCAAACGTCAGTTCCGCGCCCACTGAAAAAACGTTGAACCGCAGCAACGCGCGAGTGCAAGGCCAGAAACGGAACTGTCGGGCTCCCGCCAAAAACACATTGAACCGCAGCAGTGTGCGAGTGCAAGGCAAGAAACGGAACTGTCGCACTCCCGCCGAAAACGCGCCAAAGAGCAGCGGCGCAGCACCGTCACCGTGCAAGAGAGCACCGCACCGCTCATCGCAGCATTCAAGGTCACCACGTGATCGGTTGTCATGGTTATTTGGAACTGGAGACGTTGAAGGCGCTGCCGCGTGAGTTAGCCCGTTCCTGAAGGCATGCTCGGTGGCGCGGGATGTTCGAATTAACCGGCGCGGGCTTTTAAGCGTTCGAATTACATATAGTGTAGTCCGGACCACAGCGTCAGTTCGAATAAACCGAAAGTTTGAATTAAGCGTGTTCGAATTAACGAGATTCGACTGTGCTTCATTGTTAGTTTTTTGGGGTTTTGATCATGCAAGAGAGCAAAGCCTCTGAAGCTTGTGAAAATGAAAAAACAAAGATGGAAGCACGGTTTTTTTGCTGCTGGTTTTTCATTCGATTTCCATTTCGGCGATGCCATCTAGGGCTCTTTCTTATTCTCCCTTATCGAAAAAGTGTGAGAGTTAAACAAATAATTGCTCGTTACTTGCAGCAGCTCTTTGTGGCACTACGGAGAAATCTCCCGTGATACCCATTTACTTGGACATCCTGATGCATTGAATAAGTTATACTCCGCACTGGCACACATGTGCATGTCTCACGCATACTTGGGAAGTAATCCGTCACTTATTCAAGTAATTTTGTAATTGCCACAGTACTTTGTTGCAGCAGTAATTTGTAGTGTATTTCGTTACCTATATTCGTAACAGATTACTTTAATTACCCTTTACTTTTTAAAAATATGAACATAACACAGAAACTGGAGCAATGTGATCAGGCAATTCAGCAGCTTAAAGATAGCAAGCTCAACAAAATAGAAAACATTGTGAAGAGGAAAATAACCGAAAAGAAAACACTATTTTTTGTATGACCAGTCACTAGAACCACATGGAAAACTTGCAAGGCATATACAAATATGCGAAAGACAAAGACCAAGAAAGACAACGCCGAGTAGGCTCTGCCTCTTTCCATCGCCTTCCATCGTGTTTTTCTTCTTCTGGGCAGGAGAAAGCTCTTTAATTTAATGCGAAAGCATTAACTGTCTCATGGAGCGAGCCAACGTCATCAGTTTGAAGCACGAAAACAGCACCTTAAATCCTTTCTCCAAGTGTAGCCAGCTCCCAACTATGAAACGATACAAAGAGCCTAGACACGGCACCTAATTTCCCCGATCCCAAAGGAGCGGAGTAAAGCTGATCAATTTTTGGCTTCGGTCCCATTGGCTGGCGCGCGTCGACAAGGCTCCCATTGGCCGTTGCGCGTCAGTTTGAACAATCGCTCACCCGATGGCGCTGAGTGTCCGCGAGGCAGCGGCTCCACCGTTCCACACCCAAGGTCAGCGCGCCGTACACCGCAGACGAGAGAAGGGAGCAAAGAGCGGCATGCGTGCTTTTGCATTCACAACTCATAAGAAGTGCTTAGGTGTATTTATTTGTTTCCTACTTCCACACAGTTTCACCCTTTCCAACTCTTTCGACGTCTCCCGCCACCTGCAGAGACATCAAACGCAGGTCCGTTCCCCCTCGATTCGCAAGCTCACAGCTTGCGTAACGGACGAGGTAGCCTCACGCGAAGGGGTCGAGGTTGCTTTTTTTTTGTCTTTGATGTGCGCTAGTGTATTCTAGTATTCTCTTGAGGCACGGATGAAGAGCGCCCGGCGTTTTGTAGATCGGTTCCTTAACTCTGAATCTCCTAGCAGAGGTAGACACTGTTACTGAGCATGCGCACCACTATAGTCAGTTACAGGTTAAGAAAAGTATTCGAGGGAAAGGAGGACTGGGGAGGAGGAATCAAATGGAATGCTGGAGAGAGAGAAGGAAACCTCCTCCTTTCTCCAGTGTTCCATTTGCTTCCTCCTCCTCAGCCTTCCTTTCCCTCAAAAACTTTTCTCAACCTGTAACTGACTATAGCTTTGTCTGCAGAGTTTCAGGGATTGTTTCTGGTCGGCTTAAAGGGATGCTGAACCTATATCTGAAGTTGCCGAAATAAGCCCCGCTGATTGAGCCAGAAGCGCCAGAAGCCTCCGATGCGCGCGAGGCCCTCTGGGATTACTAGCAACGGAACTGACGTCAACAAATTGAAACGGAACTGACGTGAACAAGTCGAGCTGCCGACGCGCCACAGCGTGGAAGAAAGTTGCGCTTTGAATAATAGTAGACGGATGCCCGTCGCGTTGGAAGTTTGCCAACTAATCCAGCCAAGTTAGCTGCGCACTACCTGCCAGCCACCCTGCACCCTGCCATCCCCAGTCCGCTTCTGCACCTGTCTCGTAGCGACGGCGGCGACTTTGGTCTCCGCTGTCGCTACGAGACAGGCTGTGGCTGTCTGTGGCTGTCGAAGTCTCCGACCACGGAGACTTCGACAGCGCTGATGTTTGATGCCGCCAAGATGCCGCTTGCTCGCGACGCTCGCTAGGCCGTTCGGCGCCGCATAGGTGTCGTGTCAAAAACGACATGATGAACACTGTTCGACAAATTGATCAGATAAAATTGGCTTTCTTTTAAAAATATATCTCATTGTTTCCGGACGGGGTTCGCACGTCGCATTTCCGTTTCGTCGCGCCACCACGCGGCGTGAGCGCACGCCGGAGCCAACGAGGTAGGTCGGAGCCAACCGAGCCAACTTTGATGGCTCACCATAGCCGCGTTCTGCGTACTACAAGTTTGTTGTCGTCACGAAACTAGATTTCAAAAAACTCACCACGTGCACCTTAGAATATTTATTTACATAAATCATATAATTTAGACTACTTTATTGTTTCAAGTACCGTCATTTAAGAGCCATTCGTGTGCTGTAAATATCAAAACGACAAAGAATTTAGATTCTGTTTTTCGGTTCAGCATCCCTTTAAGCTAGCGAGATGGCAGGTGTGGTTGCAGCTTTCGCTGCCTTGTCAGTTTACACGTGAACGGAGTGAACCTCCATTCTTTCTCTTAAACACAATATTTTATTTTTACGATCACTACCATAACACGGGCGTGTGAAAAATGCATAGTAGTGTTGCAGAACAATTTTGAATACGTCGAAATTGCTTCTATTGTTTTTTTTCTAAATGTACGGGAAAAGTGGCGTGAAGGTAATTTGCAACGTACCGAGTAAAATAATCAGTTACTTTCGAGCGAAAGTAATTTGTAACGATAATCTATTACATTTAAGGCTCGGTATTTTGTAATTGTAATTCGTTACATTTTTCAAGTAGTGGGCACAAGTTTGGTCTCACATCATAGCCAGTGATAGGGCAAAACACTTGGCGCTCAGTGTCGAAGTGCTTCGGAAATTTTCATTCGTCTTACGGCATAACTTTGACATTTCAGAAGGCTTCGGCGTGACATTACAATAATGTATGTGTGTCTTGCTTGAACAGTTTCAGTTGCGACGAAGTTAGAAGATTGGAGTACAAGCATCAAAGTTTTGGGAAATCAGGAGTCAACCGTATCAATCATAGCGGTAATGGAGAAACATGCGTGGAATTTCAAAACAACCGACTGCCTGCGGCGTTCAGGTTCGTCGTCCCGGCACTGAGTTTGATAGATGGCATGATCATTGTCTACCACGAGAATTGGCCATCAACACATTCAGAATTCTGCCTCCAAGAAGTCAAAATCTGGCAGTGAGAAATCCCTATCTAATCGTCCCTTCCTAGGTGAAGTCTGAAGCGAGTGATACTTCTGTCTACCGTCGAAGAAGCATTATGCTCAGGTTGTTTTGAGGTGGGAGGAGACTTACGTATCCAGTTTTGCTGAACTGTGCATCTTTCAGACATTCTACTATTTGAAATGTGACTGGAAGGACACCTTAGTGCAATGTGTTTATGTACCTAGAATAAATGCATCACCAAACACAGAGTGCTGTTTGGATTGGTCCACTGGTCATGACATAGCATGGTGCTTCGTTGCTTCTTGCCGTTTGGTCTAGTTCGCTTCCGTTTTGCCATCGCAAATGTTGGGATGTACCAGGTGTGTTTGGGAAATAAGAACAGTGTCTTTCAACCCACATAAATAAACTGCGCATTGCAGGAAGCTGAAACTCTGTGAGAATGTGATGCTGGCAGTTGGGATAGAAGACGAAACTTTGAGAACATGACGTTTCCTGGGTAAATTTTTATTATTATTATTTATGAATACTGTTCACCCCAAGTACGGGGCTTTAACAGAAGTGGGGTATATAGAAGAACACTCAAAAACACAACATCAGGACTACAACATAGTACACATTCAGCGACATCTGCTTAAAATAAGGGGGCTGAAATAGCACACACATTCAACATATTATCTAGCACTGAACAAAATGAATTCTCAGTACATGAAATCTACTACTTAGCAAAAATATTAGAACTACTATTTATCAGTCCAAGTCACACATATTCAGAAGGGCGCTCTCGAATTCATCTAAACAGTCCAATGACAAAATATTTTGTGGGAGACCATTCCAATCATTTACAGTTCTAGGGAAAAAAGAAGACTTATAAGCGTCAATGTTACATTTGGGCACTTCAAACTGATTAGTACTAACGTATCTAAGTTCTCTCGATGCGCGATGTGTTAATCTAGAATCCGGGTCAATATTATACAGGTGACGAGAAAACATAAAGAAAAACGGACGGAAAGTAAGGGGAGATTGAGGCTGTTCAGCATATCTGTGACAGAATCAAGTCGCTTGTATTTGGATAGAATAAATCGAGCCGCCTTCCTCTGAACTTTTTCGAGTTCGCCAATTTGATTTTTTCTATAGGGGTCCCACACTGATGCAGCGTACTCCAAGGTAGGCCTAATATACGTTGTGTAGGCCAACAAAAAAGAAAAAATATTGACATCTTGTAAACCCTGAGATAGGGAACAATAAAAAAACGGACGAACACAACGAAATCTCAAACGCAGCTGAAATTTATTGATATGAGCACACCATAATTGGAAAAGAGAAAGGGCAAAAAGAACTCAAATGCATAAACAAGACGACCAACGAGTTCGCCCCAGACAGCCCGAGCCACTCCCCGGCTCCAACACTTTCGGAAAGGGAGCCGACCACCCGAACAACAACAACCCAAAGGTCAACACACAAGGTGACCTCCAAAACACTAAAGCCTAATCTCCATTTCCTACTTCCAAGCAAACGCTTCCCGATTTTCTTCCCCCTCCCCCCCGCCCCCCTACAAGTTTACAAATTTCAGCTGCGTTTGAGATTTCGTTGTGTTCGTCCGTTTCCCCATCTCAGGGTTTACAAGATGTTGATTAATTACCAGATCGCCTGCACTCTATCACTGCTTAAAAAAATATATTTCTCTTGGAGCCTGCGTCCACCTAAGACTAATATCGTCATAACAAGAAATGACGTTCGGGTGCATTTAGGATTCATTTCACTGAAAACAACTTCTCAACAAGAAAGAAAACAGTATCCTCTTTCTTGTTGCCAAGTGCTTTTCACTTATATAAATGCAACATGTATCTGCATTTTCAGTTCTTGTTTTACAGTGATGGGATTGCTGCACCAAGGGCCTAACCCTGCTACATCCTGCTACATCGTGCTACATTTTGCCAAAATATGGGTAATCTGCGCCAAACCTGTGCCAAAGGACCGATTTCGGTCACCTTTCATGACTGAAACTAAACTGAGAACTGTAATTGAGCATGCGTGAGCTAGGTGGCGCAAGCGGCCGCCCGACTTAAAGTACCCTGCGTCAATCGTCCATCCGGTCCTTGCATGGCTTTTCTCGCCGTCTCGCGTTTTGCGCTCTCGTCGTCTCGAAGGTCTCGATCGTCTCGCATCTTTTTTAAATTTTTTTAACTGATAGACGTGGGCGTGCAGGGTTGCCAGGTTTGTCTACTTTGCGCCAGATTGGCTACTTTTGGAAGTCCATGGCTACTGAAAATTGAGGTTGGCTACTTTCTGGCTACCTTTTAACGCTGAAGCCTGAACCTCAGCCTGAATTTGCGATGCCATGACACTTTTACGTGAACCTTTTGAGTGTTTTGAAGAATATAAGTAGCAGTTGGCGGGAAGTTACTTCAGAACCACGGGTCGCAGTTAGTTCCACCCTGTGCAGAAAGGCAAAACCGTGTTATAGCTTCAGCCACTTCAGCCAATCTCATAAAGCTTGCGGAAACAAGAAAGCACCGTAACAGAGTAACACTTTGCGATCAGCAGCGGGAGGGTAATGTCGTCGAGTCTGCTACTCGACTGAAACAAAATACAAAAAAAGGTAGCTCTGAAGATTGCTCTATTCACCGCCTGCCACCTGCTCATGAGGTGCCTGTGTGAACTTTCGGAGCTACTGAACTTCATTTTTACTCATATATTTTGTGTACAACTTGCTGTAATGTACTCCTTTTTTTAGTTACAGTAGCAAAAAACGCGAAAGCAATGTTGCTCTCTTTTTTGCGCAATCCAAGAATAATACCCTACGTTTTTGCATTATATGCATGTGTTGGCTAGTGTTTGGCTAATAAAAAAAACATTGGCTCAAGTTGGCTACTTTTTTGGCTACTTTTGGCAATTTTTGGCTTGTTTTTTTTGTTGAAGACCTGGCAACCATGCGGGCATGTGCGGACGCTCCGACGCTGGTGTGCCGGATGCCAGCCATACAGTCATGCTGTCAAACAAAACCATGTTTTTGCGCAGTGAGAGTTACTTTGTGAGCTGAAGGACTTTAGATTTCTCTCTCTGGGCTTTCTTTCGAGAGGGACCTCGGTATGTGAAAAATCTGCCGCGAAACAAAGTCGGTGAAGAGAAGGGAGCTAAAGCAAAGAAGGCAATGTCTGCACAACGAAAAAGAAAAACTTTTAGAGCAATATATACGGCGCTATCCGAATTTGTAGTTGGCGCCCGCGATCGCCGCGGAAAAGTGGCCGCTATTTGTCACTTGACTGGCAGCTATTTGTCACGTGGTAATTGTGCTCTAACTTGAGCAGACGACATTGTACTAATTGTACTAACTTGAGCAGACGACATTCCAACGGGCAGAGGCATTCTTTATTGAACGTGCTATACTTATAGGCACTTGTCACGTGACATCAGTGACCGGGGTGCGCACAGCCGATGCGCCGTGGTGCGCCGTGACTTGCAGCGCCACGCTGCTACATTCCTTCCCCCTCACATCAGCTTCGGAAGTCCTCCGGTTTGTACCTGTCCGGTGGACGCCGCACTCGCGTACTTCTTCTGGAAGTCGGTGCCTCAGCACAAGGCTCCGGTGTCGTCACTGGCGCACTTGTGGAACTCGGTGGTGGAAGCGGCTGCTGACGCGTCCGGGTAGCTTGTTGACTGCCGGCTTGAGAGTCCGCTGGCACAGCAGAAGAAGCAACTTGTGGCACCATCGGCTGGGTTTCTCGAGGCACCGGAACATCTGGGAGCGTAGGCTCCTCCGGCGTAGGCGGTGCAGTAACGGACGTCGGGCTTGCAAAGCGGTCTCGGATGTGGTCGGCGTGTGTGAACCGCACAACCTGCGCCACTTTCACTAAATATGTCACAGGACTGACGACTTGAGTCACCACACCTTCTTCCCATGACACTTGCTCGCCTCGCACCGTTTTGACCAACACAGTATCCCCCACAACAAAAGACCGGTTAGCACCTCGCGACGCATCACTCTGTTCCTTCAGGTGCTGCTGTTTGTTTTGCATGGCTTTTACAAAATCGGGTTTAAGCAAAGAAAGTTTCACTCGTGGCTGTCGCTTCAAAAACAGCTCGGCTGGAGTGCGACCAGTGGTACTGTTTGGGGTGTTTCGATAGCTCAGTAAAAAGCTATCCAAACGCTCGAGCAAAGAGTGTTTCTTGCCACTCTGTTTCTCGTCTAACAATTGCTTCAGCAGAGTTTTTTTTGTGGTCTGCACGAGACGCTCTGCTGCGCCGTTGGAGGCAGCATGATAGGGTGGCGTCTTAACGTGCTTGATGCCATTCACCCTCATAAACTCAGAGAACTCATCTGAAACAAACTGAGGTCCGTTATCACTCACCAGTACCTCTGGTAGCCCATAAGCCGCAAATACACTTCGCAATTTGTCGAGTGTTTTACCAGTAGTGGTGGAAGACATGGACCACACTTCGATCCATTTCGAGAAAGCATCCACCAGTACTAGGAAGACATGGCCTTCTTTAGCAGCAAAATCCACGTGTACACGTTGCCACGGCTTAGTTGGATAGCTCCATGGCTGTAACGGTACAGGTGGAGCAGCGTTCTGAACAGCCCGACATACGCGACATTGTCGTACGTAGCTCTCGATTTCTAGGTCTAGCCCTGGCCACCATATAAAACTTCTGGCAAGCATTTTCATGCGGCTAGCACCTGGATGGTCCTCATGCAACAGTGCCAAAACCTGTGACTGCAGCTTTTCAGGTACAATCACCCTTGAGCCCCAGGTGACGCAGCCTTGCTCAATGACAACTCGTCACGTCGTACATGGTACGGTTTTAGCTCTTCGCTACTTTGGGCAGGCCATCCATTCAGAACGTAGTTAGCTACGCGAGACAAGGTCAAGTCACGTTTTGTAGCTCTAGCTACGTCTTCCGCGATCAAGGGAGTACTGTCAAACAACAAAAGACACTCAGCAGGGTCGTCAGCTGTTGTCATCGGTCGTGGGAGTCTAGACAGAGCATCAGCCACCTCGACATCTTTTCCTTTACGGTACTTGAGTTTGTACCTATAGGCTGCAAGAATCATTGCCCATCTTTGCATTCGAGCTGCAGCTAGCGTAGGTACAGGCTTATCGTGCCCCAGTATCCCAAGCAGTGGCTGATGGTCTGTATAGAGAGTGAACTCCCTACCATACAGGTAGCGATGGAACTTTTTCAGACCAAACATCAGAGCTAGCGCTTCTCGCTCGCACTGCGCATAGTTCTTTTCCGCTGACGTGAGCGTTCGCGACGCGAACGCCACTGGGCGCTCTTCCCCTTCTGGTGTTACATGAAAAA
Organism: Ixodes persulcatus; assembly: GCA_013358835.2. Taxonomy (NCBI): domain Eukaryota; kingdom Metazoa; phylum Arthropoda; class Arachnida; order Ixodida; family Ixodidae; genus Ixodes; species Ixodes persulcatus. Next base: position 54,618 of record JABSTQ010009679.1, on the reverse strand, counting down.
TGACAGCACCAATCCCGTACGATGAGGCATCACACAGCAATGCAATTGGCTTGTCTACGTCGTAGAACGTAAGAACCTGGCTGTTTACGAGCAACTGCTTCGTAGCAGCAAAGGCCTCGCTACACTTCCGAGTCCACGACCACTTTTCACCTTTTTTCAACAACCGATAAAGCGGTTCAGCTACGCACGAAACATTCTTGAGAAACTTAGCGTAAAAGTTTAGCATCCCCAAATACACCTTCAGTTCCGTTACGCAGGTGGGCTCGGGCGCTTCCGTGATAGCCTTTGTCATTGCTTCTGTCGGGTAAATGCCATCGGCACTCACCGTGTGACCAAGGTAGGTCACCGAGCTTAGGAAAAAACAGCACTTGTCCGTTTTCAAAGTGACATTGTAGTCACGAAGTCGACGCAAGACGCATTCCAGCGTCTTTTGACAGTCCTGGGTGTCCTTTCCAGACACGATGACGTCATCAATGTAGCATCCCACATGAGGTATGCCTTTAAGCACCTCGTCCATGAAGGACTGAAAAATGGCTGGCGCACTGGCCACACCAAACGGTAGGCGTTGGAACTGAAACAGCCCCATGTGCGTGTTTATAGTCAAAAGTGGTTTGGACTCGGCAGCTAGCGGTACCTGCTGATACGCAGCAGAAAGATCCAGCACGCAAAACACTTTGCCACCTGCGATGGCAGTGTACAGATCTTCAGGTCGCGGCGGTGGGTAATGGTCGGTTTTTAGTACAGGGTTGATCGTTACTTTGTAATCCCCGCACAACCTGAGTGATCCGTCTTTCTTGTGAATTACAACTACCGGAGTCGCCCACTCACTGTGACTTGCGCGGCGTAAAACCCCGCTCTTCTCTAGCCCGTCCAGCTCTTCTCCAACCTTATCGCGTAACGCGTAAGGCACCGGTCTCGCCTTGCAAAAAACCGGCGTGCAATCTTGTTTTAGAACTATCTTCGCTTGATAGTTGTTCGTGACACTAGACTGATTAGAAAACACTGTCGGGAACTTGTTACGCAGCGCTTCTATTCGGTGTGAATCAGTTACATGCTCCAGTGACATGACGCTTTTCCAATCAAGTCTGAGCCTCTCAAGCCAGTTCCGCCCCATGAACAACGGCAATTTCTTGCCTTGGTTATCGACGATGATAACGGGCAGTTTCAAAGTCTGGTTTTCGTATGTGACGGAAACGTCACATTGCCCTTTTACCGGGATTCGTTCACCCGTGTACGTTTTTAGGTTTACCCGAGATGGCTCACACTTGACATGAGGGAACGCGGTTTTCGCAACACTTTCAGGAACAATTGTTACAGCCGCTCCTGTATCAATTTGCATGAAAACGTCTGCCCCTTCAACATTGACTTTCACTTCATAACCCAAACGCACCGTGTTAAGGCAGTGATAAACGTCCAGTTCTGAATCGTCCTCCGAGCAGTCCACTGCATTCGCGTTCTTGGGTCCCTTTTTCTCGTTCGAGCACACTTTTTGCAAATGGCCTAACTTGCCACACTTGTGACACGTAGCATTCTTGTACCAACATTTGCTTGCCGCATGCGCCCTTCCGCATCTTTCGCAAGACTTCTTGCTTTGCTTGTGTTTTCGCACATCACGCTTATTGACGTTGTCTTTCTGGTTCGCTCTTATCTCGTTCAACGACGCGTCTTTGCTCCCGGTGTGTAGTAACGCTGTCTGTCGTGCCGCCTGCTCTTGATCCAATGCGATCTTGCATGCCCTTTCGAAGGTTAAGCTTTCTTCGGCGAATAGCGCACGTTGCGTTTCTTCGCGCCGTATTCCCGCCACAAGCCTGTCCCTCAGAGCATCTTGCAGAAACTGGCCAAAGTCACATTTCCTTGCCAAATGCTTTAGCGCTACAATGAAATCTTCAACGGTCTCCTGTTCCTCTTGTACACGTCTGTTGAATTTGCACCGTTCCGCTATGACCGAGCTCTTCGGGCTATAATGGTTTTTCAGCAAAACTTTCACTTCTTCGAACGACTTATCTCCCGGTACTGCCGGTACGACCAAGCTTTTCAGAACTTCGTAAGCTCGAGGTCCTATAACGGTCAAGAACACCGCTAGCTTCTTTTCTGGTTTGATGTCGTTTGCGCTAACGAAGTGCTCGAAACACTCTAAATACGAGTCAAAATTCTGTTGTTTTTCGTCGTATTCGTCAAGCTTTCCAAGAGGTGCCATATTTCGGCAAACAGACGGTGTACTTATCGCTTGCTGGCTTCCGTCCGTCGTGTCCGCTCCGTCCGTCGCCAGCTTGAGATGCGATGACTGCGCTGCTTTGGCTGTCGCTGTCCTTTCAGTTGGCCCCGCTCGTGTGGTGCTCGGCTGCCGTCTGCGACGCTTCCGCTGGGCAGCGCGGGTGCGTTGTCATCCTCGTCGCCAATGTACTAACTTGAGCAGACGACATTCCAACGGGCAAAGAGGCATTCTTTATTGAACGTGCTATACTTATAGGCACTTGTCACGTGACATCAGTGACCGGGGTGCGCACAGCCGATGCGCCGTGGTGCGCCGTGACTTGCAGCGCCACGCTGCTACATATATCACATGAGCGAATGACATTTTAGCGAACTGCGACATTTGAGCGAATCAACGTTTCGGCAAAAAACGGGGCTCGTGTTCATTCCCCCCCCCCCCCCCCCCCCCGTGCTGCCGTGCTGCGCTTACGCCGCTTTGCGGCGACAGTCTGCGGCGGCTCATTACAAATATGTGAACCCACTTGGCCCGCCCGTAAACGCAGCTTTGCGGCAGCCGACTATTCGCTAAAGTATCATTCGGTGAAACGGGGGCGTTCGCTAAAACGTCATCCAATCAACTGAGTGCCTCCTGTCTCTGCTCGTGCGACGAGGCGTGTGCAGCCGCAAACCTGCCAAAGTTGCGCTCACGTGCATTTGAACATGATTGCACGAAAGAGGCACCAGCCGGGACGCTTGCAATCCACTATTTTAGTTTGCTTACTTCTGACGAAAATCTGGCATGTCGGGAACCAGTAAAACAATGGCAAGCAGTTTTTCGGAATTGCTCGGCAACGCCTACAGCACGGTACACTTGTGGGATGTCTCAGCAGTAAAAACACAAGCAGCGATTTCCGTCACAACACATCACAACACAACACGAAGTGCCCTTCGTTTGTCCAGCACATAAAACAAATATTTTTATTTTTCTAAGAATATATGCTCCAAAAGCCACTTTTGCTGCTCCAAAACACAGCTTTGGCTGCTCCAAAAGCCACTTTTGCTGCTCCAAAACACTGTTTTGGCTGCTTCAAAGGCCACTTTTGCTGCTCCAAAACACTGTTTTGGCTGCTCCAAAAGGTGCTCCAAAATGGCTTAGGCCAATCACATCACTGTGTTTTGTCAAATTTAGTCTTAGGTGAATGTTGGGTCATTGAAAGCTGTGGTCTTTCTCTTTTATTTTTTAATCTAGGTAATGTCATGTTCTCAAACTTTTGCATTGTATTCCAACCGCTAGCTTCACATCCTCACGGTGTTGCAGCTTCCTGTGATGCATAGTTTATTTATACAGGCCAGAAAAGATGGTTATTTTTTCTCAAAAACACCCGGTGTAATACAAATTACCGGAAATGCAGTATGACCAAGATGGATAACCTGCTCTCCTCACGGAAGGAGGCACTTATTTGGGTCTGGGCGAGTAGAGTAAGGACAGTGTTTGTGCATGAGGCGTCGCGTCTTGACTCTGTAATTGTTAAAATATGGTGGTTGTGAAGTCGAAACTTCCTTGACCAACTCGGGTGCTGTTTGCGGCCCACCACATGCACAACATTCAAAATGCCAGAAAGTAACTGAATGACGACTATTTTCTTACCGTAAGTATTTATGTTAAAAACTTCATTATTTCATGCATTGTATGGTGTTTCTCATTTCAGTATGTTACAGTGCTCATCAGTGTGGTCTGGCAACGCTCCGAAACTATCCACATTTATCTGAAATGTTTGAGATTTGGCCTCTTTTCCAAAAACTTTTAAAACACTTGTTTAGGGCCCGAGACTTGTTTCGGAGAAAGTTTCGCCCATCACTAGTCACGACCGAGCAAATCTGTAGACATTCCAGAGTTGGCATGATCTCAAGGAATGGAGAGAGATTTTTGTTGAAAATCAGAGCAAAGAACTTAACTGCAATTTTGAATCAAACGTGCTTTCAATTCAAAACGATTGTGATCCTTCATACTTCTGCGTTGCCTGTGCAGGAAACAGATTCAGGAGGTGAACTGGCAGAGGAAGACCTCGCAGACTGAGGCGGGAGAAAAGCTCAAGAATCTGGAAGTCAAGTAAGTCACTTTGTTGGTCTCCTCTGGGATCAAAGGCAACCAGCACAGCGAAGTTTGTAATGAGGCTTACGAGATGAAGCAATGTGTCACGGCGGCTAAGCCGGCTTTTCCCAAAGCTTGCAACATCTTTAATCTGAATGACTGATAAAGGAGAGTGTGAATTGTATTAGTATCACTACCATTAACTCAATGTGTTTTTAATGGCACATTTGAAGGCCCGAGGTAATTCAAAAGCACGAGGAACTAAACAGACCTTATATTTTGAAGTGATTCCAACGGGGATTCAGCTCTATCACAAGTATGAGGCTGATCTCAGGTTGCAAGCAAGATTAATTTATTTGTTTTTTTGAGACAAATGCGTGCCACCGTCTGCGCTCGTCCTGTAATCGTTTTCGTGAAAGATACATCCACCTTGCCATTCAAATTTGAATGAGCATCGGAGCAGAGACTCGAAGCATTCCAACGACAGGCAAGAGAGAGGGGCACCGCGGTGACATTTCAACCCATTTTCTCGAACAGCTGGGTCAGTCTTGTGAGTAAGAACTACGAGATCGAGCGGGCCTGCGTGGAACTGGAGAAGGAGATTGCAACCCTGGAGGCGGACTACGACGCGAGGAAGAAGCAGCCGCACCCTGAACAACCACCCGACGAAAAGAGAGAGCAGCAGAAGCAACAACGGGACCAGCCATCGGAACCGCAGGGGGGCTCCGAAGAGCAGGAGCAGATGGAGACGGATGCGGGCGTTCCTTCCACGACAGAGACGGGCAAGGAGGAAAAGGAGGAGATTGCAGAAAAATGAGAGCGCGTCACCTTTTTGTCTTCGATAGTTTCCCGTGTTGTCGTGTTTTCTCATAATAAAAATGCCTGGACCGGATAGATCTGGAATGTCAGTATTAGCTCTGCATAAAGAGTGCTATTTTTACTGTGCAGTCTTATGGAATCTGTACATTGAGAAGAGCGGACTGGTGTTGTTCAGCCAGTTGAGTAACGTCCTGTTTACAGGGAGGCAGCTGGTCACTGCAGAGGTGCAGTCAGGTAGTCATGTCACTTGTTCGTAAGTATTGCGGTCTCCATGGGTAGGGTTCTGGGTTTTCGGAAAATTGCAGGATGTATTTTTTTAGTTTGGTTTTACTGCGAATGCAGCAGTGGATGCAATTTACTTTCAGTTGATTCCAGTCTCTCAAAGATGGTGTTTATCCGAGTTCAGTTCTGCTCCATTCCCGATTCTACAAGGTTATCTATAAATGAAAGGAAATAAGATACACACACAGACGCATCATACAACGATGGAAGCTATTTTAATTGTTAGCAGTACCCTGCAGGGTCATAGAACACTGCCTCCATCAGTATCCAAACCAAAAGTATAAACTCAAACCTTAACAGTGGCTAGCTCAGTTGTGTACAGTGCTTGCCAAACTTATCCAGAACGTGCAAACGGCATCTTATCTCATGAAAGCACTATCCTGGCAGTAGTTGAAGTACTGCTCCACGATGTAGCACTCCGTGGAACAGTCCGAGCTAGGGAGGTCGCTTGCTCAAGGCTGAAATCGCTGCTGTACCGGGGACAACGGAGCAATTTTTTCTGCGAGGTGATTTACGCTTTTGCCTTTCTTTGTAGAAACATAGAATGCTGACTGATCGTATCTACCAATCACCGACTGTTTTGACAGTCACCTACACGTCTTCGTGCAAAAAAAAAACATGATGATAAGTACAGACCAGCCTGCTGGAAAATTTGCTGCGGTGTTTATGTTTCAGCAAGCAGCCTCCCATGCTTGGGCTGTTCTATTGAGCACTATGCCATGGAGCAGTTATTCGGTTCCTGCCAGTACAGCACTCCCGTGAGATGGGATGCCGCTTGTGCATTCCGGATAACTTTGGCGAGCACTGTACTTAGATTGACTTCTGTCATGACCCAGAAATGCAACAACATTGTCCAATCCTCCTAAACAAACATTGATGACCGAAGTCCCTCTTTCATTAACCCTCCAGGGTTGGACAAGGAGTGGAGAGGCCTCTCCTTAGGGCCACTGTTTCCCCAAAACTGGCATGTCCACTGTCACCTAAAAACAAAATGGTGTTTGGCACGTAATTTAAGGGGTATTCACACGAGGGAGAAATCCCCGGGATTTCTGCCTCGTATGAAAACCCCTTAATGTGCTGCATGAAGTAGTTCTTCTAAAATTTGTTTGTTGGAAAAAACAATTGTGCTCTTTGCTTTTGAAATGTTTACGCTTGTATTAAAAAACAAATGACTGTTCTTAAATGTTCATGCAGGTATATTTAATTCACCACATAATGAGGAAAGCTAGTAATGCTCTGTGAGGGACCCTACACTGTCCAGAATGCTTGTTACAGGGGGACAGAAAGCACCATCTCAAGAAAAAAGAAATTCCTCTCGCTAAAATGCTTGTTAAACTTTGTCGACTGTTTCATGAACTTGGAAGTGCTTATATTCATCCAGACAACTAAAAAAGACTCATATCTGTGTAGCAAAAATGCACCAGAATTTAAAAAAAAACAACAAAAAAACATTGTGGAATGCAGATATTTCGCATCACATTCCATCGCCACAAGATGCAGCATCACACACCTGTCTAGAAGCCCTAGATTGACCTCTGTAAATTGACAGATCCACACTATTGTCAGGGAAAAGCCAAGGGCTTCCTATAAGCAATTGGCTAGAAACGGTTATTTATCTTTTCTGTATTGAGGTATCCCTATCACTGAAAAGATTAGAGCATAGTCATTCCTAGCCACGAAACGAAAAAGAAAAAGGACGAGTTTATTTCCACTTTTTGGCACTAAGTGTGACTACAGCTATTAACAGACCATAAAGAACAGGCCTGTTGTGCAAGATTGTTCATCTTTGGCACTTGTCTCAGGTGATGCCTGAAGACCTTGCGGAAAAAATCCCAAAGATGCTGTGCACCAAGTGCGCAACGATTTACCGGAAGGTCTTGTACTCTCTTCTTTGCCCCTGCAGCATGAATCGTACGACACCAAAGAGAGAGAGAGAGATGATAGCGCAGTTCCTTGCCTGCATATTTGTGGCCTCCAAGGCTACCTCCGTTATCTGCCACAGCTGGTTCTACAGAGGCTGTTCCTGGCATTCCTTTCAGTGCCACAGACAGTGCTGCATGCTTTGCAAAAGGTCCATTTTTCATCTAGATTGCTACAGTCCTTAAAGGCCCCCTGCAATCATATTTAAGCGTCTACCTTTTTTGCGGTTTCCACGTCTCTTGGGGTTCGGGCAAGCCAGCGGACACGGAGAGAGTAACTAAATATCAGTGCATCATATTTTAACCGGACGACGCGGAAACCTCCTCCACCTACGGGGGCGACCCGCGGTGCCGAAAGCGCGCGATATGTGACGTCTTTGGTCCTGGGCTTACTACTGGTCAGAGCCGCCAAAATTGTTTTTTTGTCTAAATACAAAATATAAGTGGCGCGAACCATTTCAATTATTTATGAAAGTAGTTTTTGTTCAGTATTTTAAGTCAGAAAAGAAACAAATGCAGTTTAGAAAGCACGGAAACAAGAAATGACTCGTCGACATACCCGCCACCAAGTGGTGGAAAAGGCACCACATACTAGAAAGGTGTGGGAGCAGGCACCGACGAGCGGCGAGCGTAGAAAGGTCCCGGATGTACGCGGCGGCGCTGCGGTCATATGGACTGGAGAATCCGACCGGTTCCGATCGTTCCGAAGGCCTTCGATGAGCAGGTTTGGCTTGCAGTTTGGCCGCTTCGCGGTATGGCAGCATGAAGTGGCTCCCGTTCTGAACTGATCTTGACCCCGTGTTTGCTGTTGTTTGTGGCCAATGAAGTGTCATGCCGAATTAGTGTTTAGTTGCGCAGCAAATGCAATGCGAGCCGCCCTGGCTGCCCGCTTCATACAGCCTATCCAGAACATTTTTTCGTGGTGCCCTCTCGAGCCGTCGACACGGAGTGCGGCAGCCGTGAGCGCTCGCTGAGCTCACTATACCCCTCCTCTGGTTCACGGCCACTCAAGCGACCAAGGACGTCATGAAGGAGGTTAATTTTCGCTTATTTTTGTAATTTTAATTTGCCTATAACTTTTAAACAAAAACGAAATTCGAGAAAAGAAAAGTTTCATTAAGTTACTACGTTCAGTGCGCTCAGGTTCGGTGCAAATTAAAAACCAGTAAAAAAGTCCTTGCAGAACCCTTTTAAGTATATTTGTTGCTAGGAACAAACTGAGCTACCAAAGGCATATTCTTGGTGCTAGGGAGAAACCAGTTGAATCTGCGAGGTCAGAACTAGCCTCAATATCTCGCCAAGCATTTGAAAAGGCTTTGTAGCTTTTACGACATTTAAAAATACAGGTTGGATAGCTGGCACTACCGCTATGCCAGCAGTGCCACAAATGCATCCGAGGCTGCCGGCAGGCACAAAACGCCGCTGCTGCTACGATGAGGGCGAGGTCTAACGATTCGGGCAAGCAGGCACCAACAAGAATAGAGGACGGGAGTGTCATCTATTGCAGCAGCTTGGAACTATACATATATCGGACCAAAAGGCTTTCTGTCCAGATGTTTGCCTTAAAGACCATTTTGTTTTCTGAATAAATTTTTTTGTTTTCCTTTCAACACTTGGCAACACCTGTGGCAGAGTTTTCAGACCAGTGACATCCCATGACCGCTCATTACCGTCATATATTTCTCTACACTGGTCGCTTCAATCAATAATGGCATGTCCTTATCATAGGATGCAAAAGTGTTCTTATGAGTGTCATTGAAGTTGTAAGGTCTAATTTTTTCTCTGGATTTTGATTGGGTAAAGAAATGAGAGGCATCTTCAAATATGCAAAAATTTATTACGAGTATGAAACGCAGCACTCGCCAGTGTTTGAGACATTGGCAACTGTTCACCTTCAGAGAGGAATGTATAATTATTTGTTTCCTGCACCTGCGTGGGATGAGAACATTTTGTTGCATGGAAATGGCATGAATTGTGGTTTCATTTCATTGTGTCACAACGGACCAAACTTGAATGCTGTTTTTCAATCCTGAAACCAAATGTCACTCGCAGGAATTGAAGCACTGCGACTCCCTTCCTACTGAAGACATTTCACATTGTCGCCGGTGCGGAGATGATGATGGAGTCAATGTTTTGGGACGGTAAAGGCGTCATCCTCTCTGGCCGTTTCCCAAAGGAAACAGCGCTGACAGCTGCATTCTACAGGGAAATTCTAAACAAAATAATTTCTGTCCATTGATAAGAGACGACCAGAAAATGCTGCAGCCGTGACCTTCCATTACGACAATGCTTCAGCTTGTGTTTTTAGGAAAACAATACTGACCTGATTCCTCTCACTCCCTTGTACCTTGCCTTGCACACAGCAATTTTTTGCTGTTTCCGGCCATGAAGGACACTTTCCTTGATTGAATGGTTTTGAGATACTCGGCCTTTCAGTCAGTTATATTCAAGTGGTCTTGACAGATCCACAAAAAGGTATTTGCAGGCGTCATTTAGCTGTGGCGTTTACATTGCAAAAAATGTGTACAACTACAGTGCTACCATCTAGAAGAAAAGTGACAAATTTATTGGTTGTTGTTGCATCCACTTTTTACAGTGAAGCTGTTATGCACTTGGATCTGGGAAAAAATGTGTCCGCAGATGTTGACAAAAAACTCTCCAATGGTCATGGCAAGTATGAATAAATAAAAATAAAAAGAGGGGGCAACCAGTGTGAGTCAGCCTTCCTTGGCGTTATTATATACTGAGGTCCTGATCCCTTGTTATCATCTCTCGGCGTTGTCCTTGAGGTCGTCCTAGATGTCGTCCTTGAGGTCGTCCGAGACGTCGTCGTCTAGGCGTCGTCCTCGAGGTCGTCGTAGATGTCGTCCTCTAGGCGTTGCCCTCAAGGTCATCCTAGACGTCGTCCCCTAGGCATCGTCCTCGACGTAAGCAAAATAACAGGTTTGCTGGTCCTCTATCTTCGCGTGAAGTGGAAGGGCTCTGCAATTTTTTTTAAATAACTTGGGACTTGAATGCCTCTCTCACACTGTCACACGGCAGTTTAAATGGCATTTAGCCAAGTGATATTCGAACAATTAACTAATCAGCTCGCAATCTTAGCTCTAAGCGTTGCACGTACAGTGAAACCTGTTTGGAACGAACCCCCGTACAGCGAATTATTGTCGATATCAAACTCGTGAAAAATTTAAATAAGAATGCACGTAAAAAGTACTCTTTATAACAAATAAAATATTGGCTATATCGAACCTTTTTTTTTCCCTGGAAGGCTTCCAAAAACGTGCAAACAATAGTCTTCTAGCCTGTCCCTTCCCCCGAAAAAAAAAAAGTAGGAAAGAAAGAAAGTCCCAAAAGCTCAAACCGCGAACAAAATTCAGAGAAGAAAAGCGATTCAGAAGGGGAGAAAGCTAAAACAAAAAACTCTGCACGCACGGACGGATGCACGCACAGAAAAAGACAAAACTCTTTTCATCCCAAAGCGGTTGTCCTTAAAGAAAAGCGATTTAAAACTGGAGATAAGCTAAAAAACCTCTGCATGCATGCAAAAAAAAAAAAAAATCTTTTTAGCGCTTTGTTACAAGGCGAAAGCGAAGAGATGAGAAAGAAAGAGAAGCTCTCGGCCTTAAAACCAAACGCATTGTGGAAGTTCGTTGTAAATGGTGTTTGCTATATCGAACTGATCGTAGGGTTTCCTGCTGTTCTATAAACGGGTTTGACATGCACAGCGCGAGGCAAGGCACATGCTGGTTTGCCAATTTCCAAATTGCATTTGACTAAATCTTATTTAGCATTCTCATGTGATTGGAGTGTAACTTTAGATGACTGACTTTGCACGATGTTCATGCAACGTGTTTATGAATGTCACTATACTCCCTTCCACCTTATGACAGACCACAGAGGACTCCACGAGCCATTAAAATTAATATGATGCAGCGACAAATCACGTGATCTTTGGGAGGGGCGCAACGACGTGGGGTAGTGCTAGATCGGCTGGGATGGCTCGTAGCATCTGCTGCAGTCCATGCAAGGTGAGACATAGTATACATTGATATAAAAAAATGAGATGTTTACAATTCTCAGTAATGCGAAACTAGAGCGCAGCTCTTGAGGAGGAGGAGGGGAGGGTATGCACCTTCTCCCCATCCCCTCCCATTTAGTTGGAAATTTTAGCTAAATTTAGCGAAAATTTTCCCGCTGAATTTAGCGGGGAAAATGACGTCACGTGACCTCAACACTAATTCAGTTTCCCCGCTAGATTTAGCGGGGAAACTGACGTCCCATAATGAAACGCGCGATTACATTGACGGCAATGCCGCTCAACCTGAAAACGGGCAAGTAAGAGCTGTGCTCTAAATTAAATATTGCATGGTGCACACTGGCACCTGTCGGAAGCCTGTCGACAATGGCTCGAGACGTCGTAAAATTGGTGTGGCACACCATAGTTTCAAAGCATGTTTCCTCTGTGATTTGGCACGGATGCACCTAGATCCCCTTGATGTTCCCAGAACACAGAAACTCCTATGCTTAGATTAAGAGCCATGTCATGGTGCTCGAATTCACTATGACGTGGCAGCACTATACAATCGCAACGATCCAAGTACGCCAACATTGCCAAGCCTGCACACGAGAGGGTAAATGGGCAGGCATTATCTTTTTACAGATCAAACTAAGCGTTCCTTGATATAGAAACCCCTTACAAAAGCTAACATGCTTATCAACTTCCCACTGGTTGCAATCCATCAGCTATTCAGAGCTCCTATGCATGTACATTTTTTTCATGAACATGATTGACATCCACCAATCAGAAGGTATGATTGGATCGATTCAAGCAGTCGACATGGAACGCGGTACTCCGAAAAAATACAATTACTACTATATGTACAAACTACAATTTAACCTCGTTGAATACATGGCAGTTACATGAACACTCGTTTCCAGTCCCGATAGTCATTCCCAATTACACTAGTGAATGTCTCGGCGTATTCTTCATTAGTTTTCTAAATTTTCTTTGTTGGTTTGTGTGACCAGCCACTGTCGGCAGGTAGCTCTGCCGACAACAAAACTTGGGGAACATGGCAAGTATGTATCCGAGTCACATTAACCTTCATTTGCCGAGCTTATTTCTTTTTGGTTAAAGTCATCTTGGCGTCTTTAACAGAGGCAATTTAAGTTTTGCTGTCAGCAGGGAGCTATGCAGACAACAAAACTTGGGGAACATGGTAGAGACGTATCCGAGTCACATTAGCTTACATTTGCCGAGCTTTTTTTCTTTTGCTAAAGTCATCTCGGCGTCTTCAACAAAGCCATTCTTGCTGTCGACATCCTATGTCTTGAGTGCCGTATTTTTTTGGTTCCCGATAACCGTCGGCATTAGGAAGAACTGAATGCCAGCTGCTGCCTGCTGCACTGTACACCAACTCAACTCTGCTACGCCACGGCGCGGTGCATCGAGCGCACTTCCGGTCTGGGGCTGTGGGCAAAAGTAACCATGCAGGATCTGCATTCCTGCATTGTTTTATAAGAAACCAGACATAAACCTGCCTTTTCATCAAAACGCCACGACTGGGGCTGTACCAAAAGAGTCGAGAAAGGTTTGAATGCGAGTTTTCATGTGCTCGGTTTGTCCGAGAACGTGGATATGTGCCATGAAAAGGGAAAACCAGCCGCCGGACCACGATTGCTTGGGCGGGAAGCACTTTGGGTTGAATTCTCGGATACTTGTGGTCATCAGATATATTTTTTTTTGTTCCAACGTGAACGCCGGAAAACCGTCAAGTTGTACGGCCCACCTGCGGACTACGTTTAATGCGTCTTCAAGTTCAAACGGCCACATGATCGCTCAAACTGTCGTCTGCTCTTTCAGGCGACACCGGCCCGTAGACCAAACTTTGGCCCGGTAATTGCAAAAGAAGCAAGTGCAGGCCTCAAAAGACTTTTAAGTTTGAAGGCTGGTTGGGGTAAGCAGGCTCGGTGTAAACAGTAGATACAAGGAGATATTGATCATTGTTACCAGTGGCCATCACCAACTTTTTATGCCCGATTCTCTTGGTCCGATTCTGCTTGCGATTTTCAACCATCTCAGCTATGGTTCACCCTTTGGCAGCCCAAGTGACGTCGCGACTGAAAATTGCGAGTGAAATCTCATCATGCGAATCAGGCTTTAGTGTCCATGCGGAATGAATCGCCGCATGTCACATTATTCACATTCAAGTTTTGCGGCGTAACGAGCCTCAGTAATTTTGCCGAGTCCGCTCAAGTAGTCAGACATTGACAAGAAGACATAGAATCAACAATTATAACGCAAAAAAGAGCACGGGGACTTGCACTGATGCCGACAACATTGCATTTCAATGGTTTGCTTATTGGCGATGGCGAGCTTCTTGCCCACACTCCATCACGCATGTGCGGTGCCCGTGGTGTCCGCTAGGGGCGCTTTGGTTTGTTTGCAAACATGAGATGATCTGTAGGATGTTTTTCTTCTCCTGTAGTTCTCAGTCACGTGGGTTCTGTATCTCAAATGCGGGACCAAAAAATAATAAAGCATTTCAACCTGGAATATGCTAGAAAATATAGGTGAGGCAAAACAAGAATGTGTGACAATCACACTTTTTTTTTGTAAACACCTTCCAGCGGCGTGGAAAGATCAAAACGATGGTTTACCACATACCAGAAGTGACGACATTCAAGATGGCTGCGCCCTTGTCGAAAAAATGTATAGCCGAACTTTGCGACACATGAGCCGGATAAAAGTGCAAAATTCGGGGACGAATGTCGTAAGACACGGGCTGGTTACCCGAATTCTACAAAATGAAAGTCTTTGCATACGACCGCCTCGAAGTTTGTGATATGAATGGATATCCTAACTGCAGTGATTAATAATTAGCAAATTTTCGTTAATTAGTCTGATAACAGTGATAACTATATTACAATCTAATGTCTGTAGAGTCATATAAACTTGCAGTGAAAACCGCATTCATATAACTTCTCCCCCCTCTTTATTTAAAAATTTGGTGCAGCTACAGAAAAAACACCCTGTATTGGCGACTCCAGCGAAATCGATTCCGCTTAGCAGCAACTTTGAGAAGCTCAAAAGAGGAAGTCGTTTCGACTCTGTCGTCTGCTATCGCTGCTTGGTTCTCGTAGGCAGCATAGAAACAAACATGGTTTCCAGTAATTATTTCAATGCCTCCGCCATTTCATTCTTACGCAGACTAGAAGGTTTCTACCGTCAGAAAATTGCTTTGCTTTCATATGTAACACCAATCTTACGCTGCAGTGCAAGAAATTCATGGTGGTCTGTGTGCCGAACGACGAAAACGACCTTCTTTCGTCTGCCATTTTGCCTGACCAGCGTGCCCCCTATAGTTTGCTGGAGTTGCGAATACCCTCGCTGTTTGTTCCACTCCACCATGTTTGTTTTGCCAATCAAGTAAGAAACGAAACAGCCACAAGTGTGGCCAAATATTACCGGCCAGAAGCCTTGTATATGGGGCAGAACTATAGGGTGGTTCAAGTCACCAGGCTCGATCTAAAATGGACAGTAAAAATCGACGCCTGCACGTAGCAATCTAAGCTTTTCGTCAAAGGTGTAATTCACAGGTCGGTTTTTTCTTGTAAAATTACAAAGCGTAGCTCTCTTTCTGTAAAAAATAAGGCCAAGGAACTTGCCAGGGTCTACGGCGGGCAGCAACGCAGACGACAGGGGTGTGTTTGGCGTTCGTATTGATAGATGGCGCTACCTCCTTATCGCAACGGCTCGCGACCACCGTGGTTTATTAAAATGAATATAATCTTTTTGAAATGTACCTTCGGTTAAAGAATAAATGCGAACAATAAAAGCAAAAGTTAAAGTAAAAAAATAACGCGTCAGCATAGCGGTGGAGCTTTTGCTGCCAACGGATTTCGTCTGCGTGTCGTCTGCTATCTTTCGCTGGTCGGCTGCACCTTCAGACGCTGCTCCCGACGCCATCTATCAATACGAACGCGAAACACACCCCGCTACTGGACTTGATCGTCTGGGTCGCCGTCCGCCGTAGACCCTGGCAAGTTTCTTGGCCCTATCTTTCACTAAAAGAGAACTACGCTTTGTAATTTTTCAAGAAAAAACCGACCAGGGAATTACACCTTTGACGAAAGGTTTAGATTGCTACGTGCAGGCGTCGATTTTGACGGTCCATTTTAGATCGAGCCCGGTGACTTGAACCACCCTATACATGCAGTCTGAGGGTGTGAAACGGACTAGGGATGGGTCAGTATAAGAGAATTGTGTGCAACGCTGGCATTTCCACGCTGCATGGCAAGTTACGGCTAGCATGGAAATTACACAGTTAGAAATCAATCCAGCAGAAGACACGTTGCACGACGAAAATGGGCAAACACGGCAACCCAACAGCCATTTAAGAAAAGCTGTTTACAGAACTATCTTCCACAACCGCTTCAAAGAACAGGCAGGTCTTTCGTTGCTGTACCGTACCCCTCGCTCAACTGTGGCTCCACAGGGTTTGCACTGTCCAACAGGGGCTTCATGGTGGCACGATCGCCCACAGCCACCAGGCTCTGGCAAGCGTAGCATAGCTCGCGGCACCCCTCGTCCTCCGACGTAGTCGGCGAAGTCCGGTCTTCCCCTTCGCGTTGCTTGGACGTCTCTCGCGTAAGCCTGAGCGCCTCCACGGCCGAAGCCATCGGCACGTCGACGGTGTCCAGCGGTGAACCACACAACGAGCACGAACCCGCGGTCCGCACGGGAGGCGCGATCTTATCGCCGGTGCGCCAGATGGTAGACACGGTCGCCGGGAAGTCCCGCTGAAGCCCGTTCACGAACCGCTCCGTCAATCGGACGATGCTCGAGGCTTGTTTCGGCGGCGACTGCCGAAACGTCACGTTTCGATGCTGGTTGAATAGGTCCACTTCTTCCACCGAAAACTCCCGCATGGGGCGAAGAAGCTGGATGTGGCCGTCGCGGTCATCCACGAAGCTCACCTGGTCGCGGAGCTGCGAACCCCGGCCGAGCGCTATGGTGGAGAGTAGCGTGGCGGCGAGTCGGGTGCCGGTTTCGGCCGTGAACACCTTGTCGAACCCGTTGTCTCGGGCGAGTTTCAAGAGAAGCCGTCGTAACGTGATTCTGTGGAAGGACTCGCGGTCGGTGGCGCTCTTGAAGGAGGAGAACGAAGACTCTAACGTCCGACGGCAACCGTCCACTTCGGCGATGGGCACTGTCGAACCGTGGGTTGCGGGATCGAGGGTGACGACGTCGGAACAGACGACGAGCTCGAGCGGCACGGTGTAGAAAGGTAGGTTCGACGAACTCATGAGCGATACGGCCTCATTCGTGAGGGAGGAGTCGGCCTCGGAGTTGCCTGATGCGACGGAGTCGTCGACGTGGGCGAGGCTGAGTTCGAAGAGAAACCGCTTGTGCGTGTCTTCGGCGAAGCCGTCAAGTAAGAGGGTGAGCATGGCGGCCGATGAGGGGCCGCCCGAGAAGGCGACCAGGATCTTTTGTTTCGGCTTGATGAGTTTAGACTTGCCGAGGGTGGAGCGAAACTTGTGCGTGGAGGCGGCGAGGAAGCACGACACGCAGTAAGCGTCTTTCTTGCGCAGGACCACACTAGCTGTGTCATCGCACGTCTTGCACGTGTTAGCTTTGGAGTCTCCGAGGGTACCGACGGGAGGAACAGCGTCGGGTATTCCGTCGCACTCACACAGTGTCGAGCACATTGTTAGGTCTACTGGTGTAGCTTACCGTAGTGCCACTCATTTAGTGGCTCTAGCTTACCGTTTTACTCCTGTTAAAGCACATAAACACGCGCTAAATGAACCAGATACCGAGCAGCTGATGCAAGCTGATGACACTCGAATGGATTGGGAATGGCTTCCATACGATCCGGAGGTTTTAATATCAGCCAACGTGAGTTCGGTTTCAGCGAGTTTAAAATACGTTTTAGCCAGATTTCACCTTCGTTGGATTTAATATTTGACAAAACTAGCTTGCTTATGGCTACTAATACTTATACTAACAAATTATTTGACTGCTTTGCAAATATACTTCTTTTTCGTATTGCAACACCTATGCCTTTCTACCGCCAGGGGACTACGTTAAATTTCATTGATTTATTTTGTAGGAACACGTGCTTGTCGCTTATCATGTAAGTGTTTTGGAGATTTTTTTCATTACTGTGACCCGTAGCCGTCGATTATTTCGTGAGTGACGTCTCATATCAAGAAGTGAGCTCCCCTCTTTCCGTCGGTGCCATGTCAACTCGTGCGAGATGCGACTGGAGGGGTTGCCGGTTGGTGACATCGGCGGCGACCGATTTTTGCTGCTCTACGCTTCTCAAACTGGACAAGCCGAAGCCATCGCACGCCGCATACAAGGCATGTCTCTCGGACACAATCTCAAACCAGACTTGCGTTGCATGAGCTCTTTCGACGACAGCTTTAAGGACCTCCAAACTGAAACCTGCATCGTCGTGATCGTGTCGACGACCGACGACGGACTCGTGCCGGAAAAAGCGCGTCGTTTCCTTCGCTCGCTGCGTAAAGCTCCCGATCTTTTTCTATCGGGGCTCAGGTACGCCATCCTCGGTCTCGGAGACACGAACTACTCGAATTTTTGCAACGGAAGCAGGATCCTAGAGGCCCGATTCGAAGCCCTTGGAGCGGAGAGTTTCTACGAGACTGGCTACGCGGACGACGCGGTGGGGTTAGAACTCGTAGTCGAGCCTTGGATCGAGGGTCTCTGGCAAGCGCTTCGCGATTGTTTAGGGTCAACGATGGCGGCGACTGGGAAGTCGCAAGATATCGAGCGTCTTTTAGGCACGCCCGCAGTTGAGGGTTTGACGAAATGCTGCCTGCCGTCTTCGGTCGAACTGACGTTACCTCAGCGGAAGGAGCCAGTCGTCATGGTCGAATTCACCAAAGAGCCGCCGGTGGAACACGCCTGGCAAGGTGGGAGTGCACTGCCGTTCCAGGACTCTGACGTCGTGGAGGCGACGCTGATCTCGGCAAGGATGTTGACGTCCTCGGATGCTGTACGGGAGACGTGGGAACTTACCTTTCAGCTTCCGTCCAAAGCCAAGATTGACTTCAAGCCCGGCGATTCTTTTGGGTTCCTTTGTCCTAACAGGAACTCCGATGTTCAAGAGTTGATGGCTCAAATTGGGTGTACCGGGGGTACCTGCAGCATCTCATTGTCACCTGGTAAGCTGTCTAAGGGCTTCGAACACCTTCCCAAGAACCTCTGTGACTTGAAGTGGGTGCTGAAGACTTGCTGCGACTTGAGAGGCGTTCCTAAGAAAGTGTTTTTGAGAGTTCTCGCAGACCATGCTTCGGACGAGAAGGACAGGCGGCGCCTTTTGGAACTCTCCAGTCGCGAGGGTGCCAAAGACTATGCGAACTTTGTCCTCGAGTCGAGGACATCCATCTTCTCCATCCTTACTGCTTTTCCATCCTGTAAGCCTTCGGTGGCTGCTCTCTTGGAACATCTGCCTCGGTTGATGCCACGCTACTACTCCGTTTGTAACTGGGAGCCCGCTCAAGGACAAGGTTCACGTAACTTTAAGATAATCTACAAAATGTGTCCGTTTTCGACTCTAAAGGGCACTAAGGAGCAAGGGCTTTGCACTGGTTGGCTCACCAGTCTAGCCGAGGACAGTTACGAATTCCAAGAGCCTTGTAAAGAAAATGGAAACTCTGCGGTTGGCACAGTCGGAGCAACGGAAGTGTGTCGTTCCCGTGTATTTGCGACGAAACATTTCCTTCAGGTTTCCAGAATTGCTGGACATTCCCATAATAATGATAGGTCCCGGTTCGGGAGTGGCACCTTTTCTCTCTTATCTCCAGTGGCGGCGAGAGGCTATGAGAGCTCCCAGACCGGAACGGCACAATGGTGAGACATGGCTGTTTACTGGTTGTCGCCACCGACATCTCGATTTCCTCTACGAGGCTGAACTAGAACTGTTGGTACAGGACGGCACACTTTCAAATCTGGTCGTTGCATTTTCCCGTGATCCAGAATTTAAGGAAACGAAAGAGGATCCCCAGACAACATTAATGTCGGAGCACAGTTGCGACTTGCAAGGTTCCGAGAAGTGCGCTGTGGAGATGGTTTCTTCAGGAGCCGAACAAGCGAAATTGGATACTGATTGTAGCTTACAATCAGCTATTGGTGATTCCAAGCCAAATGTTTGGCTGCATGCTGGCAGATACGTTCAAGACTGCCTCCGAACTTGCAGCAGTGATGTGGCCCGACTCCTACGGAAGCAAGGGGCTCAGGTCTATGTGTGTGGTGACGCCCGTGGCATGGCGACCGGTGTGAGGGATGTTCTTGTGGACATTCTTGTTCGAGAGGGTGATGCAGCTTCGGTGGCGGATGCGCTGACTTCATTGAAGGCGATGCAGAAGCAGGGGCGATACCTACAGGACGTATGGACATGAGCAGGCTGATAAGAGGGATGCTTGGGCGAGTTGGTGACCCGGCTATTTTTGTCGGCATAGAACTCGATTTTAATCGGGCATGTAACAAACTGAATTCGCCTGCTAGAATATTGAAGCAAGCCTTTATGGCCAAAGACCTTGTTCTTAAATGAGTAAAGAAGAATATATTCAGGCATTGGGACTGCAAATTCGTTGCTGGATGCTCTGTGATTTTTTTATGGGCAAACAAGTTAAATTGCCTTTTGTTTCAGATGCACTCATTGGAACAAAAGGGTTGTCTTCTGCAGCGGTTGCAGGGCTGTTTCCTCCAAAGTACCATGATGCCCATCTTGCTGCATCTTGCTATATTTTATCTAAATATGGGCTAATTTGCACCAGCCTTGCTCAAATAGTTTACATCCCTCTTTCTTAAAGGGTCACTAAACCACTTTCTGTGATAATCTATTTATAATCATGACTATCTTTGGGCTCTAAGCATCTTAAGAAACTGAAAGTTACATTCTTACGTGGCTGATTTCTCTATTAAAATTTGTATCAAGGATTGGTTGCCTCGGATCTATCGCTGACACCAGATGGCACCTTTGAATGATTAGAAGAACTTCTCGTCCGGCGCCATCTGGTGTCGGCCATAGTTTTGACATACCGTAAAATTCCGAGCAAACGCCCCCCCTGCACGCAAGTCAAAATTACCTGCAAAGTAGGGGGGGCGCTATCCCGGAACGGCACCAAAATTCAAGAAGGCGACGACAAAAGTTTTCCGCCAGAAAAAGAAAAAAAAAAGCGAAGTGCAGATTTAATATTTTATTCATCTCTGAGAACATAGACTTTATTAGGCCAAAGTTTTGTCACTGCTATGTTAATCACTTTCAAAACCACGCCAGAGTCGGCCGCAAAAAAAAGTTCGCAGCATTCCGCGATGTTTCCCGAGTGCATGCCGTTGGCTATTTTGACAGTCTCTTCAGAAAGAAGCCGGTTGCTAATGGCTCATTCTGCACTTCCTTCGCGCTCCAGGTATTAAAAGAGCGTGTTGTCCACGTATTCACTGAACACCGGCGCGCCGTTACTTAGCTTTCGTCGAACTTCGGCTTTCCCATAGCTTGACTGTAGCAAATTGTCAAAATTCTTGTCCCATTCCCGTATCCGGTCGAGACGTACGTCTGGTGTGCGTCTTTCTCGTTTTCACAATCCCATTGGACGACCTCGATTTTCTTTGCCACTGTGTAAGAACGCATAGAAGACCTCACATTCCCACAGGGCTGCCAACATGGAAAGTCAGAATTTCTCCAGCGGACTCCTGGAATTTCCCAATGTCTGCCGAAATTTCCCTCGCTTGCCTCAATAATTGTATAATATCAAATATTCATTGTTTCCTGCATCACCTCCACTTTTACCATGAGATATATATTATATGGCCTTTATGCCACGTATACGGTTCGCAAAAACGACTTTATCGGGCCAAAACTGTGGCCAAAGCCAATCTGGCGAAAGGAGATTCAATCTCGAGAGAAAGCATATCTTTGCCATAGATGCTATGCGCGTCATCAAAACATTGTACTGCTTTAATTACTTCATTAGCGCTTTTTAAAATAGTCAGTCAAAACGAAAGGTTTAACACAAGCGAGAGTTCTCAAACTCGAACACACGGAACACGACACACAGTAAGTACCATTTCGTTCACGGCAATCCACGAAATATGATTAATCATGGTGAGTCTCCATCTTGGACACGTGGTAAGTCTGTATCTCCAGACGTCGCAGTTATTCTTCTTGTACTCAAACTTTTTTTTTTTTTTTTTTTTTTCGGAAAGGCACATTGGCGTTATTAGGAGCTTTGATTGTCCCTTCCTCCATAAGTTTTACGAAAGCGCGGGGGGGGGGGGGGGGGGGGCGATGAAAATTGATTTGCCGAAAAAAGGTTTGACTGCAGCTTAGTGTTGACAAATGGACGCACAACAAACTGCCAAACGGCTGGGGAGAATAGCCCAAATATAGCCAAAGCCGCTGACATTGAATGTTATCTCGAAACATAATCATAATTGACCTTCAAAAATATATACGGTGTCCAAAATTTCCCTCAAACCAAAAGATTTCCCTTATTCCCCCATAGACCTGAATATCACCTTAATCTGGGAAATTTCCCTCGAGTTGGCAGCCCTGCATTCCCAAAACAAAGCGACAGTGGCGCGTAGAGACCAGGCTGTAACCAGGCTGATCGGGCTGCAAAGTAGGATTGGATTGGATTCTTGGACTGAACTTCGCAGGCCAGTGTTGCCTGGGCGCGGTCAGCGCGGTGCGTGATACGGGTGCGGAGCGGGGAGGGGGGCGCTTTCCTGGAACGGCGCGGAAATGTGAAATTAGAGGTGAAGTTGGGGGGGGGGGGCTCTTGCTCGGGTGGGGGCGCTTGCTCGGAATTTTACGGTAATCGGTCTGATACCGATTTGAGTAGAGAAATCGGCCCTGCATGAATGTGATGTTTGGCTTTTTAGGATGCTTAGGGCCCATAGAGTTATGACTTTAAATAGACTATTACAGAGAGGGGTTTAGTGCCCCATTAAAACTAATAATGTAGGCCGTGGTACATCGCTGCATTTTACAAAGGCTGGTTGGATTTTATCCAGCAGACCAAACTCATTCCACTAGAGTTTGATTTATTTTATTGATTAATGATTATCCAGTTATTAGGGTTTTATCCACTATGCAGTGACTTATAGTACATCACCATTCACATACGGATAGAAAAAGATGTTTGGTTGCAGTGCTTTTATTTACAAAATCTGCACATGTCAGTAACCTGAAATGAGATGTTATTGCTGATTCTGGAGATAACTCATTTTTGTGGTTGGCAGATTCCAAGCCCCGGCCGAGGTACTCGCAGTTTGGTGGAGGCTTGTTGCTGTTATGATGATAGTGCAATTGAATGCAAAGGTGCAAGCGAGCTGGACGAGAATGTCGAAAATAATCTCTGGAGAAGGGAACAGAGGACAAAGAAATTCCCAACACAACTAGGTGACTGGTGCACTGCTCACCAGGCCCCTAGTTGTGTTTGTCCTTTGACCCCTTGTTCCCCTTCTCCAGGGATTATTTTCGTCATTGTTGCTGAGTTGGTGCTGATTGCAAAATCAACGATCCCCATGTGTTCTGAATCAGTCCTCTCTTCTTTCCTTGGGTGTTCCTGGTGTCCTTCGTTTGCTTTACACATAAGCCACCAAAATTTCATTATGTGTTGTGCGTTCCAAGTCATTCTTTTTGTTCAGTTGCATTATTTATCGGTTTTATAAGGGATCCAAGTATGATGTAACTCCTTCATTCTGGGGTTATGTCTTAGACAAGTTTCCAGTTGTGTAGTAAAACAATATTTGATCTTTTCCTATACTGGGCATCAACTCCTTTGTGCTAGATCGTCAAGGCTAGCCTTGCATCCGCAGTGCTCCAACTCTGTCAAAGCAAATTGCGTGAGGGCATGTGAATAAAATGCAAGACGAAGTCGAGTGCTCTCGCAACAGTGTGGAAGTTACGCTAGCCTTCATAATGTAGAACAAAATATTTGACGGCGAGCATAGCACTGACCATACAATTGAGCAGCATGCCGTTGTAGGCAAATTCGGTGATGTGATCGCTGCAACATTTGCACCAAAGTGCTTATACTGCTACATTGAATTCAGCTGGGAGAAAATTGTGCCTAAAGTTGGTTTCACTTTATCAATCCAGAAGCTAATAGCTCAATATTCGCTACACTGGTGGATAGCAGTGAAGTGATTGCTGCACCAGACTGCATAAGAGGGCTTTTCCTGCTAGTTTCTCAAAATAAGAAATTATGCTGTATGTTACTTTCACTTGATTAATATGGAAACCTGCAGCTCAAGCATAGCTACAGCAGACTTTTGCCAATCTTAAACTTTCGGCTATTGCTCTGAATAATGTGTAATCCAATTTGATTTTAGCATTGGATAGAGTACTCGGAAGTTTCGCGATATTTCTCATTGTACGTGGTCTGAACCAAAAGTAAGGGAGAAGCGATCTGGTGATGGTTGAACATGATAGACTGGAACCCCGAAAGTAGGGAGAATGAGGGACGGCGCCGAAGTTCGAAGACTTCTGTGTCGTTTCCACCCTCTTTCTCCCTAGTCTCTTAAGTTTTAACCTTATGTTCGTGGTGTGCGCTCCTCAGTGCGCGCAATGCATAGCGGAGAACCTGTACCCGTGAAATACGCATCCCTATCATGCGTATGTCGCTTCGTCGCAGCGCAGCGTTGTGCTAGAGGAAAAAGCACCTCTCCAGTACGGGATGGTGCACAAACGTGCGTCAAACATATAAAAAAAAAAAAATTGTAATTGATATTGAAATTACTTTGTATGAAATTTATAAAATAAAACTGCAAACTGCAGCTAGTCTGCATAATTCCGATTGGCTACGACGTCCTGACAAATGGGGACGCCTTTTTTGCACGTCGTCAGTTCGGAGTCGCGTGGCAACAGGGGTCACGTGACCACCAACGTGCCCCCTCCTTCCCCCCATCTTCCTATTTTTGTTTTCGCCACGTTTTTCTTTCTCTACCCGGTCATTTAATTCTGGGTTTTTTTTTTTTTTTTTTTTTTTTTGCTACAAGCTGGTATTCGGACAGTGCGCTGACATGAATCTGCGATGTACGCGCTGTTGCCGGTAAGGCAGTTAAAGTGATCGAAAGTGCCGGTCAAACAAATATCGTGCTTGCACGCGGCGTCGCTGTTCAACACGCATTTTTCGAAAACAAATGTGCATGATTATAATGCAATAAATGCAAAGGCGCAAGCGAGCTGGACAAGAATGACGAAAATAATCCCTTCTCCTGGGATTATTTTCGTCACAAATGTGCAGTCGACTGCAGTTTTCATGTCTTTCAAACTTGATGTAGAATCCAAAACAACTTCTCGAAGAACATCAGCTATCAGACCGCATGTAATGTTTGCTTGGTTGTGCTCAACATCGCAGAATACTACACTGCTTTTCAGGATTTATTTCAGCTGTTTTATATAGACAAGGGAGGCGAATGTTGTTTCATACATTATGCATTTGATTGGAAAAATGCGTGTCCTTTGTTCGTTTGCACCGGTCAAGAAACATCGCGGAGGCAATGTCTGCATTCACAACCTTTTATGTAACATCCCAATTGTTTCGTACTTAACCCGCTCGTTATACACGATCCAACAAGATAAATTCGGCAGAGACACTTTAGACTGCTTACGTGTAGGAATATGCGACAGCATTCCTACACGCAGCGCATTCTTACATGCAGCGCGCCATGACTTCCTTTCGCACACGGCGCTCCGGCGGTGACATCACGCTCCCCCACTGCGCAGGCGCGGCGAACCCCGCCGGCTTCACGACGGCTTCCGTGACGAAGCATTGCGTTGCTTTGCTTTTCTTTGTGTTTTATTTCTGAGGCGCGTCCGCTTTGACCTTGAGCGCACCCGCCGGCTTCCGTGACGAAGCATCTGCGTTGCTGCGCTTTTCTTTGTGTTTTAATTGGAATGGGTATTTAGGTGCCGTTTCGCTCAGCCAATGGGAATTTAGGTACCGTTTTTCGCTGCTACAAACAACGGCTACGGACAACGTACGCCAGCTTCTCTCCATGGGACAGTTAATGCTTTCGCATTAAAAATATAAACAACGACTGGAGATAGGGGAAAACGCAGGCGAGCTGGCGAATGACACCCGTAGTAAGGCTGAGACGTAGAAACAATACAAAAAAAAAACGGACAGAACTACGAAGTTTTTATTAAAACTTCGTTGTTCTGTCCGTTTTTTTTTTATTCCTACATTTTAGACGGAACTACGAACTCACGAAATCCGGTTCAAAACGGCGGGAGCCAAATGCGAAGTGACGCTTTGCAACCATACGAAGACGCGCTCGCACGGTAGTGCAGGCACAAAGAGCGTGCCAAACTTTCAGTGTGCGTAGTGTAGACACTTACATTTGTTATGTGTAGGCAAGAGAGGGATATCCACTCCCCAGCAGCTGTGCTAGTTAGCTGCACGTCATTCAATTCTCCCAGATAATTTCCACCCGTCTTATAATCTCTTTGTTACTAAAATGGGCTTATCCATTCTTCCATTCTCGTCTGCAAACCCCAGCGCTCCGGCTAAATCCGTCACCCCCTCCGGGAGGGCGGGAGCAAGCTTTGGGCATCCCCAACACATCAGTCCACTTCCAGCCTGATTATGGAACCGGAAACGAGGCAGTCCAGCTGGATTCCAGCTGGAATCCAGCTGGACCCAGCTGGAATCCAGCTGGACTGCCTCATTTCCAGTTTCATAATGCAGCTGGAAGTGGACTGATTTTCGCCTGGTACATGTTCTATTGTCTCGTCTTCTCCTTAGAAGAAGAAACACCTCAAATAACGACGAGCTCCCCTGTGAATGACCAATGTTCTTTCATTATTTCCTGTTTACGTCCCCTATACATAGTTAAAGCTGATTTTCCCTGCATTCTTTCCTCTCACATTTTTCTCTGGCTTCTTTTACTTCTTTTTCACACAGGTAGTCTGCTCTAGAGATCTGCACGCGCTCGGGCTAGCCCGAAAGCCCTAGCCCGACCCGACAGTCTGGGGCCCTAATCTGGACACGTGGCGCAAAAGTCGGCGAGAAATCCGGCGGCTCTGATTGGCCGGCGCCAAGGTCAAGTGCGGCGTTGGCCAATCACGGCCTCCAGATTTCTCTCCGACTTTTGCGCCAAGTGTCCAGATTAGGACATCTGGTCGGGCCGATTTATTCCAAACTGCGTCGGGCTCGGGTCGGGCCTAGTTGGAGGCATCGAAACCCGACGGCCCGTCCTTGCCGAATATTTCGGTATTTGGGTAAATATTTATTTTATATTCGGCGCACCAAGAAATTATCGGAGAGTTTGTTTTAGCTCGAAAAGCGCCAATCTGGATATTGTGCCGCGGACCATTAAGTTTTATATTATAGCGTTATTATAATGTACGATAGAGGTTCAACTGGCGCTTATGTCTATGCGACTTTCAGGGATGCAAATAAGCAGATAGCAACCAGTCTGCTTTTTCGGTGCTCCTGTGCATTCCCATGGGAAAACGCGCGTACATTTTGTCTCTTTTCCGAGAAATAACATGATCACTTTTGTGATTTGGGTCGTACCAAATAGTATGTACATTTATTAACATTGTAAATGTACAATTGCGTTAGTTGCAGTATTTTTCTTCATCAGTGAACGATGTTTAATTTTGCTACTTTTCAGGCCCAAACCTGTATTCCACAGAATGTGTGTAAGCACGAGCGGCGAATCTAGGTAAAGTAGCAGTCGGAAGGAATGTAGGGTGTGTTCGAGGTTCGCCAGCCTTTGGGTGACGCTTATACAGGGTGTTTCACGAAAAGTGGACAAATTCGATATTGCGAAAACTACGCGTCGCAACAGAAAAAGGCTTGGGTCGTTGTGGTACTGGGCCAGGGGCCTATTTAGGAAAATATTAAAGTCCGGATAATTAGATTATTATTTATTTTTGCTTAATTAACTTTTTATTATAATTATTACATTATAATTAGAAACTTGCTGAGCATCACCGAAAAACACTAAATCAATAAACTCCACAACGATATAAGGCACGCGCGGCATTTTACAGCTTTCTGAAAAACCGCACAACTTCGACGGTTTTTTTTTAAGTTTCGGTTTGCAATCGGAGCGCTTCTCGGTCCCGACGGCACCGCGCCCCGTGGAGAAATAAAGCAACCAGCCTCTGCTGCGTTGCGCGAGGACAGCGCAGCAGAGGTTGGTTGCACGATTTCTCCACGGGGCGCGGTGCCGTCGGGCCGAGAAGCGCTCCAATTGCAAACCGAAACTTAAAATCCCGTCGAAGTTGTGCGGTTTTTTAGAAAGACGTAAAATGCCGCGCGTGCCTTCTATCGTTCTGCAATTTCTTGATTTAGTGTTTTCCGATGACTATCAGCAATCTCCTAATTGAAACAATGCCCTTAAACACAATATTAAAAAAGTTAATTACGCAAAAATAATTCACAACTTAATTATCCCAAACTTTAATCATTTTCCTAAATGGGCCCCTGGCCTAGGATTAAAACGACACAAGCCTTTTTTTTTTTGTTGCGACGCGTAGTTTTTGCAATATCGAATTTGTCAACTTTTTGTGAAACACCCTGTATATTGCTAATTTGCCAGTCCTGTCACATATGTGAAACTGACACCGTCGTGCATCTTTACGAGCAGTTAAAAACATTCATAACGTAAAGAATGAAGTACGTGCACGTGCAATGAAAGTTTGCTCTTTAATATTTTCTATACCGGGCAGCTCTTATCGGGGACATGTTTTCTGGCTTCTTCCTATTTTTACAGATTTCGAGCCTGCGGGTATTGTTTTGAACGCAGAACAAGCATCTTCGCGCATACGCACAAGCAGAGAGATTAAAGCAATACTTATTTATTTCAAATCTTACTACATTAACTTGGCCTTCAGTTCATTTTGATCGTGTACACGCACAGGGAGTTACTGACCCAGTTTTACTGCGTAGTTCTTGCCGTTTTTTGTTGCTTTTTTTTGTTTTTTACGTGTCCATTGTTTGTTCGGCGTGAAAATCCCCTATGCAGAAAAGCGCCGACGCCGTGTTCGCGGAAATAGTGCCCGACAGCGACAGTGCCCGACAGCGCACGTATGAAGCTGTATTAGCACTGTGTTTATTTACATAGAAATGACAAGTCTTTTTTTTTTTTTCATTTACGTGCCTGAGAAATGCTTTAAACTATTTATTGCGTTATAATTATTCGTAATATTTTCTCTTATAATCAAGCGAAGAGAAAAAGTGCACCCGCTTTCCCCTATAAATGCATTACCGGAAGTCAAATTTCGACTGGTTGCTGTCTGGTTCAATTCGCAACAGCACACTAGCGACGGCTGAACCTATGACAACCGTCCAGGACAGTGGTTCTCAAATGAGAGCCGCGACCCCTGTGAAGCCATTTCTAGGATCCAGGAAGTCTTGCTCATCAGTGAACCTGGCAATAAACATTTTTTTTTTTTGGAATGAGAAGTTACCTTTGGGCAACTTTTTTTTTTTTCGAATGCGTCAATGAGTTAAGTTTAGTTTGCGCGTGCACTTAGCAAGCTATATAATATTCCTCTGTATCTCTTCATGCACGTAATCACCCCAGATATTTCCCTCCCCCACACCGCGGATTACTCACTTCCGCCGATCCACAAGCGGTCCCTTAAACGACAATGGTTGAGAACCACTGCTCTAGGACACAGTTATCAACGTCAGTGACTCCGCTCCACCAGACATCGCGTTTGGTATGTGTTAAAAAAGTCGGTTAACACACTTTCTTACAGAACAGGCAGTAGTCAAGCCCTGCGAACTACGGAAGACTACCTGTGATGTTCATTAAATTAATCATGCGCCCTTCCAGCGTGTCCAGGGCTGAACGACAAATAAAAAAAATTAACCTGATTATTCGCTTCAGATTAATCGAATAATTATTAAATTAATCAATTGCGTTGACCTCTAGCCGTTATATGTGGTACTATAAAATGTCCAAAACAAAATCATTCACTGCCTATTTCTTGCTTTGCATCAATGGCGAAACAAACAAAATTTGAAACACGCATCATCGTTCTAGCAACACTGAGTACATAAAAAGATTTTGCGGACCATTGTAAGAAATGTGTTTAACTTTCGAGATTGGAAATTTTCGTTCAATATGAACGGTGTCATGTAAAACAAAGGTAGAACTAATAGAAAGCACGGTCGGTCTCGGGACGGGTTCGGGTTTGGTTCGGCGTGATTTGGGCCGAGTTCGTGTTGGGTTCATGTCGAAAAGACCAGTCGGGCTCGGGCCGGGTTTGGCGAAATTTATTTTTGATCGGGTCGGGCTCGAGCTTACTTTTAGAAGACCACTTGGGCTCGGGCCCGGTTCGGGCCAAGGTTTTATTGGGCCGGGTAGGGTCGGGCTTAAAATTCTGGCCTGATCCGATCTCTAGGTTCACCCACGTGTAAACTCTAGATGTAAGTGAAACAGTGATGATGCCTTCTCTATAATGGTGCCATAGAGAAGGTGCGCTCTGCAACCTCGTGGCCTCCTCTACTGCTGTTGCTCATTCGGGCGTGCAGGCTGTCAAAACAAGCTACTTTTCTACTTCGTCCAACCACCGTTCTAACAGCTGGTCCATGGTTTCGCAGTCGCTTTCCGTCCCTTTGATGGACAGAAAGTTGTTAGCTTCGAGGACACCCGCGAAGCAGAGGATGCCACTCCCGTTCAACTTGCTACGCAAGTTAATCAGGTTGTATGGCTACAGATTTAATATGTCACTCCTGAGTGACGAGTATGCCACTCGCATTTCGTGTAACTTTGGAGCATTGCTCACCCTCTGACAAATGTCTTTATATAAAATAGACGCCGAGACGCAGCATGCCGAGCCTTTTCATTCATGTCAGTAGGAGAATGTGTGGTTTTCTTTTTCTTTTTTTAAGCAGACAGATAGGATGGCATCTCAGAACCCCCTACTCTTTTTTTTTCTTCTTTTTCTTTGAGCCTTTTCATTCATGTCAGTAGGAGAATGTGTGGTTTTCTTCTTTTTCTTTTTTTTTCTTTTTTCATAATTTTTTTCATCTTTTTCTTTTCCAATTTTTTTTTTTGCCCTACACGAGCACGTGAGCATGTGCTCACGTGCTCGTGAGCACGTGATCTCACGAGCAGAAGCACGAGCACCCGACGCCGGCCTACGGCGGACAACGGACGGCGGACGGACATGGCCAGCCCCTAAGGAGCTTCGCCCCTAATATATATATATGTTTTGTTTTAAGTTTTTTACTTACTTTTCTGGGGTCTCTTGGCTTGTACCATTCATTGCCTTTCAGTGTCTGGGCATGCCACAGCGCCTGGTAAAACACTTAGATCATGCTGTGCGTATATACATAAGGCCGTAAAAAACGCAACAAAGATGTTTGCAGACTGAGCCCTTCCTCGCGACACACGAGCAGTGGCCACTGGCCATTAACTATCTCCCCGTCACTTTTAGCCAGGGCAGCATTGTCTTTATACAAAGTTCTTGTCGACATTGTAGGAAATCGCGTGCCGCTGCCGATTCGCCATTTCCCACGTGGTCCGTCAACAACCCGAGTCCAGCCTGGTTCTTTCACGGGAGCGGGATTCCGCTCCCCGTTTATTGGTACAAAAACACAACGCTACAAAACACTCAATCAACACTACAAATACACGCGACATTACACAAATATTTACAAACGCACGTTCCAAAGCTGAACACAAAGAGGGCCCCCAGGCCTCGTGTCCCACGATTACCCTAGATCCGGTCGCCCTCGCACTTGCCTGCTGGTTTCGGTGCCGTCTCGAATCCTAAGAGTCTTTTGCCTCCCGGTTACCCGACTGGGTGGTTCTCCTTTGAACCCGTTCGCATTTCTACCTTCTCGTTTTAACCTTCTCATTTCAACCCTGCGCAAAACAACTTTCGCTTTTCTCCCTTTCTCACTTAAACCGTTCTCAAAACAAACTTTCGCGTTTTGACCATTCTCAAAACGACTTTTCTCATTTGAACCTTTCTCCTTTCAAATTTTCTCAAAACATACTTTCTGGTTTTGACCATTCTCAAAAATACTTTTCTTCTCATTTTAAACTTTCTTCCATTTCAAACTTACTAAAAAGTTCATACTTTCTGCTTTTGACCATTCTCAAAACTACTTTTCTCATTCTAACCTTGTACATGATAAGGCTAGGGAAAATCAATAATTTCAGCATACACTCACAGGAAACCGAAATAAAGAAACAAATTACATTATGAAGTCCAGGCACCTGAAGCTTTATTGCGCCTTCAAATGCTACTTGGAGAATGAAATCTAGAGTGCATGTCAATCCATAACATGGCGGACGACTCATAGGCAAATATACAATGATCGTAGATCTGTACGATCACTCCGACACCGGTTGTAAATAATTCAATATCCTGACAGGGCATGCCAGATGAGCATAATTTGCATCCGATGATTCACGACTGAAATGAAGAAAAAAGTCTGTGCCTGGTAGGAAAGCCCTCAAGCCACGCATCACCGCACCCGCACATTTCAAAAAAAGAAAAAAAAAATCGCCGCAGGACCAGTTTGCCGATGGCAGGATCTCCCTTTTCGACTTTCTAAGGAGGGCGAAGGCATTCTCTGGCCCTTGAATGGTCCGTGTTTTGTTGCTGCGGTCATCTTAGATAGTTTAACCAATTACCATATTGTGGGAACAAAGCTCCAAAATAAAGCTTTACCGAGCATGGAATCGTATTGAGGTGCGATGATTGATTCTGCGGCAAAAAAAACGTTTTGTACTATGCGTCTCGAGAGGAGCCGTTCAGTAGCCTAACGGTTAGCCATACGATTTGAATGGCATAATGCTTTGCGATTCGCTTAATTGTATGGTGATAGTATGGAAAACAGAATATTTCTGTGAACATATTTCGAATGCAACGTATCCTATGCAAAAGGGTTAAAATGATTCATGCGGGGATGGGCAGAGGATCGTTTGCCGATTCCTGCTGGTGATGCTCTTGAGTGGTGGCAGCGGCGCTTTGTGAGCGACAAGGTGCACAGTAGGGCGAGAGACCTGCCGCGGCTGTTGCTTTGTGATGCTGCCAATGCGGGCGGTAAGCGATCGCCGTTAGCCTTGGTGTGGAACATGACATTAGGTGTTCGCATCGGTACACACTGGCACAGGTAGTGCACGAAAATGGATCGACGAACATGTTAGAGTTGTAAAAATATGTACAATGGCAACTCTGGTGGGATTTTTGTTTGTTTGTGTGCTTGTTCTGTTTTAGATCTGGTTATTTGTTTATCAAATAAAAATTGCTATGGAGTAGCCGGCACTGTTATTAACAGTGACATCATCTCCATTATTTTTATTTATTTATTTTTAACACAAAAAAGGATACTGGTTGAAATTCCAAGAGCACTTTAAAAAGGTTGAAACGCCACTTACGTGTTTTGAGACGGAGTTTAATTAAACAATAAATATTTAAGTACGCGGGCTCAACCGAGAAGGGCATAAACACTAAGAAAAGGTTAAAGTGCGAAGAGCGTTAGGCGATTGGTTTGAAATACGGTGTTCAAATGAGAACGTGTTCGAATGAGAAAGGGTCGAAACGCGAAAGGTTAAAACGCGAAGGGCGTTTTGCGAATGGGTTCAAACGAGAAGGGATCAAATCAGAATGGGTTGTTTCGAGCTCGATCGATGGGCGAGGAGGTTTCTCCTCGCCCGCCAAGGGGCGCCTGCAGCGCCATCCAGTGGCTAGGAGAGAAAGCGGACCGTCGGGAGCCGAATTCGAGATCCCGATCGACCCCGCGGCGACACGACCATGTGATCGTGTCTGAGGCGAGGCAACTGCATAGCTGCCCCGCGGCACCTATGCCAGGTTGGTTTGGTGGACGCCCTCGTGAATGCACGGTGCGCCATACTCCCCTCTCCTAAAAATCGAAGTACGCCGGACTTCAGACGTATGGTTAGGCTGCTCGGGAACACCGTCGCTTTGTTTGGCCTGGAGGCCCCCCCGCACGCACACCCACACCACTGGTCCCATGGGTCGTCCTCACTGAGGTCCATCAGTTCGCCCGACGCCTGGGGTGCGCGGCCACCGCCCACCTCACAGCAGACTGTGTCGACTTCGGCTTGGCGGCGGCCTCCGGGGCAACGGGGTCCTTGAGCAGTGTGCCTGGCCACCATAAGACTGCCCCCCCCCCCCCCCCCCCCCATGGAGTGGTGCGCCGGAGAGGGACTGTGGTTGTGACCCAGCTGCGACAGCCCTCCCGGAGCGATGCGGGGCTGGAAGTCCAATGTCACTGAGAACTGCACCCCGGCGTCCTGCGTGGCGTCGCGGACGTCCAACGAGGCTCCCCGAGCTGTGGTTCCGGCCGGGGAATACGCTGCCCGAAGACGAGGAGTTCAGCCCAGGCTGGTGTTTGTCCAAACGGCGGCTCATCCTTTCATCGTCTCCCAGGAGAGGACCATTCGGTGCACACCAAGTTGCGTCTCGAGGCAGCAGCCGCAGGACCGATGACAGCTAACCAACCGAACGCTGTGCACAAAAATAAAAACATTGAAAGCAAAAACAAGAAAAAAACACTGAGGGTTCCGAGGCATCCTCCCCCCCCCCCCCTTTCCCCACCCAAAAAAAAAAAAAAAAAAAAAGAAACAATGCCGGGAACGCCGATTTCGGATCGTTCACCCTCTTCTTCCCTTTCCCGGGCCACGCACTCTACGAGGTTCCGATCGATCCCATCGGGTTGCCTCCGGCTACGCGTGTTGTAGCTGTGCCGCGGTGATCCCAGGAAATCCTGAGATCGTTGGTGCCCGCGAATGCCCCTTTGCGGCCGCTTGACCGGCTCATCCCCTTCCCTGGGGAAAAAGGGTTTCAGAATCGATGACGAAGGGGCCAACCCACTTGGGGGCCAACGCCGCCGAGAAGAGCTTACTCGCATCGCTCTGAACGTGACTTCGCCGAAGAACGGTGTCGCCCACATCGAACTGCGGATCGCGGTGCGCTTTGTCGTAGGTGTTCTTCTGCTCCGCCCGCGCGCGAGCCCTGTTTCCGCGAGCGGCGTCCAGCGCCCGCGACAGTCGCTCTCTTGTCCGCGTCGCGAAATCCTCGTGCGAGGGCACCGCTCTGGCCGCGCTCTGTCGCGGCCGAAGAACTGCATCGGTCGGCGTAGAGAGTTCTCTGCTGAAGTTCAGCAGCGTGGGCGTGAACCCAGTGCTGCGGTTGAGGTTGGACCGCAATGCAAACGAAATCGAATCCAAGGGCAGATCCCAGTCCCGCTGCTTACGAGCATACGCCCCAAGCAGCGGTTTGATGTCGCGGTTCCGCCGCTCGGTCATATTTGCTTGGGGATGGTAGCACGAAGTCTTACAATGCTTAATCCCGAGGGCCTGGCAGGTTGTCGCGAAGACTTTCGAGCAAAATATCGAGGCGTTGTCACTCGCCAGTCTCTCGGGGAACCCGTAGCGGCACCAGACCTCGGACAGCCTGCTCAGGACTCCCTTGGCTGTCACCTTCCGCATTGGAAACATCTCGACGAATCCGGTGAAGTTGCAGGTTACTACCAACACATGTTGATAGCCTCCGCTTGACCGCGGCAGGGGTCCAATCAAGTCGCAGGCCGCGATCTCCCATGGCCGCGTACTCACGATGGGCTCGAGCAAACCGGGTGGTCTGCCCCCCTGGGCTTGCGCTCTTGGCACACTGCGCAGCTCCGGACGTACCGGCACAGCTGCCCCTTCATGCCCGGCCAGGTAGCGAAACGGCGCAGCTTATGCCACGACTTCGGCGCACTGCCGTGACCGTCCGCATCGTGGTATAGTGACGCAACGCTGCCACTCTGAGATCACGGGGAATCACGGTCTTGAACGACTCACTTGAATCGCTCTCTTCCGGGAAGTAGCGCAGTAGGACGCCGTCCGCATCGATCAGGTAAGACTCCAGCTCACCTGCTTCAATGTCTGACTCCTGACCGGTGGCATTTGGCCCTCTCGGCGTTCCGGAGTGCCGGAGCGTCTTTTCACCTGTCTGGTCAGGATCCATCTCTTGCCTGAGCCGGTCGAAGATAGCGCGACAAAACGAGTCGCTCTGCTGTGCTTCGAACAGTTCCGTTCGGTTGAACGCCGGTCCCAGTGAGGTGATCGCTTCAGCCAGCTGCGTGACGCCGCCACAGTGGGGAGCGGAGCGCGAGGCGGGATTTCCCGTCTCCCGGTGGAGAGCCACGCCCCCGTAGTCTGCTGCCTCGCGCGGTGGGGGATCCACAGGCGCGCGGGAGAGCGCTTCGGCCACCAGATTTGTTGTGCCCTTCCGGTACCGAATTCGGCAATCGTACTTCTGCAGTGTCAAGGCCCAGCGCGCCAGTCTTCCGGCGGGTTCCTTGATTCGGGAGAGCCACGCGAGGGCCATATGGTCCGTCTCGATCGTGAATTCCGTCCCCTCGACATAATGGTCGAACTTCTTCAGAGCAAAAATGATGGCGAGGCATTCGCGCTCACTCACCGTGTAGTTCTTCTCCGCCGGGTTCAGCGCCCGGCTGGCAAATGCCACCGGGCGGATCTCTCCCTCTGTCTCCTGCAAGAGCACCGCGCCGAGTCCCTGGTCGCTGGCGTCCGTCTGGATCGTGAAGGGCCTATTCAGGTCTGGCAGTTTGAGGGATGCTGTACGCGCCAAGGCCTCGGTCAGCTGGAGGAACGCCTCCTCCTGCGGCGTCTCCCAGCTCCAGGGAGCCGCTTTCCTCAGCAATTGCGTGAGGGGTGCCTGCATGGCTGCGCAGTTCGGGATGTAGGCTCGGTAGTATCCTATCATGCCGAGAAAACGGCGCACTCCCCCGACATCGGTAGGGACTGGGAACTCCAAGATCGCCCGCAACGTGTCCGCGTCGGGGGAAACTTTTCCTCTCTCGATCCGGAATCCCAACAAGCTGATCTCAGAAGCTCCAATTTGGGCTTTAGTCGGGTTTAGTGTGAGGCCGGCGATCCGTAGTTTGCGTAACACGTCCTCGAGGTGACGAAGGCGGTCCTCGAAAGTTTCCGAGTACACAATGATGTCGTCCAGGTAAGCGAGCGCGTGCTGCCACTTGGCATCTCCGAGCACCCCGTCGATCAACCGCTGAAATGTCATCGGTACACCTGTTAATCCGAACGGCATCCGAGTGAACTCGAACAAGCCTCGGTGACACACGAATGCAGTTTTGCTTTCGTCGCCCGGGCTCATCTCCACTTGGAGGTAGCCTTTGCTTGCGTCGAGGGTAGTGAAATACTTCGCCTTCCCCAGATTCGAGATGATTTCTTCGATGCTCGGAAATGGATACGCATCTTTTACGGTCATCGCGTTCAAGCGCCGATAATCGACGCAGAGTCTCGATGTTCTGTTCTTCTTGGGCACCAAAACCACCGGGAATCCCCAGGGTCCTGATGACCGGCGAATGATTCCCGACTTCAGGAGCTCATCGACTGCGGCATCTATCGATTTTCGCTTCGCCAGGCTCACAGGACGCGGATTGGACTTCCAAGGGCGTGCGTCCCCAGTTTCAATGCGATGTTGCACCTGCTTGGTGCAGCCCGGCTGTTCGGTGAACATTTCGTCAAAGTTGTGCAGCAAAGCCGCCAACCTCTCTCGCTCTGGTCGGGACAGTTCATCGGCATTGGCCAACGGGTGGCCCATTGCGTCGCAGTGCGCGACGGAGCTCGGAGTTGGGTGACTCATGGCGTCGTCGCGGTCAGTTCTTTCCTGTTCTGCCGCTTTTCCCAGCGCTGCCGCCATGGTCTCCGTGGAGCTTTCTCGGAAACTTGAAAGGGTGCCTGTGCA
The DNA here is from genome assembly GCA_013358835.2 of Ixodes persulcatus. NCBI lineage: Eukaryota > Metazoa > Arthropoda > Arachnida > Ixodida > Ixodidae > Ixodes > Ixodes persulcatus. The sequence continues at coordinate 17,551 of JABSTQ010009679.1, read as the reverse complement.
CCCTCTCGGTAGCCGCCACTTGCCACGTCAATGATGATGCCGGTGTTGGCCAGGAAATCCCGTCCAAGAATGATGGACACCGTCAGCCCGGCCAAATGGACGAACCGCTGTCTCTGCGCGCGTTGATTCCAACGTACCACGAGACGCACTGCTCCCCTCGATGTCGTCGACCCACAAGCCAACTGGAAAGTGTTCTCCCCATGCCTCACCCGAACGGACTTCTGTAGGAGATGCCTGAGGACCTCGTCCCCAATTAGCGACGCACTAGCCCCGCTATCCAGAAGAGCTACGAACTCCTTTCCCGCCACTGTCAGGGAAATAAATGGGGCCGCGGTGCGTGTCGCTGTTCCGACTCGATACGCCGTCGGCACGCACACCGTCGATGGGATGTCGGGGACCCGCTCGTTGGTCTGTTTCGCCGCCGATAACTTTATCGGCGGCCTCCTCCGTTTTCCGAAATCTCCCTTGTGCAGTCGCGCCTATAGTGCCCGATTTCGTGGCACCGAAAGCAGCGGCCTCGCCAACCTGGGGTAGGATTCTCCCCAGTGGGGCGTCCGATGCGCTCACCCCTTTGTGGCAGCGGGTCGGCGGCAGCCTGCTCCTGTGCTGCGGCGATCCCTGGTGCGCCGGTCGGCCGGAATTCCGTCGCGTGGACGGACGCGCTCCTTCCTCGGCGCGATCCTGGCTCCAAGGCGTCGTCCGTGAGCTCTCAGGGATTCCCGCTCGGCTCCCCGCGGGCCGCCGCCATTGCGGCCTCCCCCCGTCGATACCCACGTGGCACCGGCCCGCGCCACGCGCATCGGGGTTCGAGCGTGTCGGTTGGAGCTGGGGGAAGGTGGTACCTGGGCTCCGCCAGTATGTCGGCCTGAACCCTGCGCGCCTCCTGTGGGAGCTCACTCAGACTTCCGAATGGGCGCCCACGCAGATACCGCGAAAAGGTGGGATGCGCCTGCCTCACTACCCGCTCGACCTGCTCCTGGTTCGTAGCATTCGGATCGGCGATCTGCAGGAGTTCCTGCATTGCCCGCAGGTACTCCGCGAAGGGCTCCGCGGGAGCCTGCGTTCTTTCCTCCAGTTCCCTGCGCATTCTTGGCAGGTAGTCTGCCGGCAAGAACTCTTGCCGGAAGAGGGCCGTGAACTCGTCGAGTGTTCCGGCTGACTCGCCCACAAGGCGATGCCACCTGGCCGCCGGGCCTACAAGAGCCACCGGCAGAACCCTGCGTCTCCTTCTCGGTCAGGCCGGTAGCCTTCCGATATCGCTGGATTGCCAGCAAGAAGTCGGTCGCGCTCATCGCTCGATCGCTGTGTCCGCTGTACTCCGGCACCGGAATACGGATGAGGGTTTTTGGCGGCGGCGTTTTCCTTTGCATGCTCTGTAAGGCGTGAGCGAACGCCGCAACCAATGCCGTAGATTCACGGGACATCTCCGTGTTTTGCGGCATAGACACCACTGGCGAAACCGTCGGCGTGTCTGGACCCAGTGCTGCGGTCACCGCCGTGGCGTTCCGCTCCGCCAGCCCCGTCGCCGTCGTGACGTCGGCCAAAAGCATTAAGTCCGTGAGGGCGGAATTACCCGTGGCCATCTCGAACACTTGTTTGGACGTACCCTTCCCACCTTCGCCGTGCGGCGGTGTAGACCCGACAACCAGGGTGACCGCCCCGCGTGAACTTTCACGCCGTGTCGTCGACGGACGTTGCGACCGTAATTACGGCTCGCCTGCCCCACGTTGGGCGCCATTTGTAGGAAATCGCGTGCCGCTGCCGATTCGCCATTTCCCACGTGGTCCGTCAACAACCCGAGTCCAGCCTGGTTCTTTCACGGGAGCGGGATTCCGCTCCCCGTTTATTGGTACAAAAACACAACGCTACAAAACACTCAATCTACACTACAAATACACGCGACATTACACAAATATTTACAAACGCACGTTAAGCCCAAAGCTAAACACAAAGAGGGCCCCCAGGCCTCGTGTCCCACGATTACACTAGATCCGGTCGCCCTCGCACTTGCCTGCTGGTTTCGGTGCCGTCTCGAATCCTAAGAGACTTTTGCCTCCCGGTTACCCGACTATCTCGATCGATGGGCGAGGAGGTTTCTCCTCGCCCGCCAAGGGGCGCCTGCAGCGCCATCCAGTGGCTAGGAGAGAAAGCGGACCGTCGGGAGCCGAATTCGAGATCCCGATCGACCCCGCGGCGACACGACAATGCGATCGTGTCTGAGGCGAGGCAACTGCATAGCTGCCCCGCGGCACCTATGCCAGGTTGGTTTGATGGACGCCCTCGTGAATGCACGGTGCGCCATACTATTGACGCTAAACCTTGAGCACGTACAATGGTCTCCGTAGTCTTCCTCGTCGAAAACTCGAGATTCTGCAGGTGGCCAGAGGAAAAGAGCCGCAGGCCAGCCTCCCTCTGCTTTGTTGTCTCTTTGCTTTCCATGTACCTGCATAATAAATATTGCGATCAACATCTTGCGCAAATGCATAGGTCATGGTATTCAGAAGTGTTAAAATTGAAGTTATCATGTGAGAACAATTTCCATTTTAAAAGTTTTGTAAACCACGTAAGACTAAGAAAAGGTGGCACAACTTGCGAGTTTCAATTTAGTATATTGACGAGCACGTTGGTTGAGTTGAGGAACACAGAAAAAATAAGGCACACCTGTGCCTTATTCTTTTAGTCCCCCCGTTGCGTCATCTATAGTTGTCTTTTGTATACCTTCTTTGTTAATTTGTATTCACATCACCAATGCTCTCAATGATCTAAGAAACTGGGGCATCATAGACTCCCAGATGGCATTTAGGGAGAACCGGTCAAATCAGGTGATAAGTTGCGAGGAAAATTAAGGACGGAGGTGTTAATGCGCTCCTCAAAACCTTGCTGATCATTTGAAACGTCTTTGCTGCTTTTCCAACATTAAGAAGAAGAAAAAAAAAGTGTTGATAGCGCGCGGGCACCTATACCAGCATTGCCAGAATCGAGTCTTCGGTTACCGAAGTGAGTGCATAAGATGCATGCTGCCGGTGACTCACCTGTAGCTACCTGAAGATTAGGCTTAACGATACAAGTGGCACAGGTGCCAGAACTGGCAGTTCGAAGTTTACTCGGGTCAATATTTAGAAACCTGGTCCAATTTTGCACGCTGTTGCTTTGGCCTGGGCCAGCCCGCGGCCCGCTATTAAGTTCTGAGAGTCGGCCCGGTCACGTTGCTGAACCCCGCTTTCTTTTCACCCTTCATATAGCCGAATCTACAAGTTTAGAGGCACAACACGCCATGCGTGTGGCGCTAAGTTTGAAAAGTTAGAAAAAAGAAAGTGTCGCAATGGGCTCGGAAAAACCAAAGTGACCACCCCTGCTGTGCACACACGAACAAAAACTTAGGTCTGTGCGTTGATTAAAAATTTTAAACAAATTAATCGCCACCCTTTAATCGATTAATTAACCGATTAATCGGTCTCGTTCACTTCCATGCACAATATATTAAAAATACACCTTTTTACCTTCGCAGAATATGTGACAGACAGCACAGTATACAATTTTTATTTGCAAATGAACCTCGATGTGCAGATAAGGACAGTTAAAATGCACTCACCACAGTCACAGTTTATTACTTCAGCTGCATGGGACAAAGAGGTTCGTTCATATTCTCCGTCAAGAGCGACATCCCTTGATTGTTTACAATTGTCTCTGCGGCGCTAAACGGGCACTCGAACGGCGTTGAAGTCATGGCCGAGAAACACTTAATCGTCTGCTATTGTCTGAAGTTACAAATTTCGCCTCTACAGTTTACTGTAGGCAGAAATTTCACCTAAAGTTTGCCCTTCATGCAGATCTACTCGTCCACGTCTGCATAGTGAAAGCGTTGAATGCTTACTTTCTTTTTTTTTGGTTCGTAAAAATGTATTACTTAAGCGGTTAAAAAAATTAATCTCCACTTAAGCATTAATTTATTAATCAGTAGGTTAATTGATAGACTACCAAACCCTAAAAACAATTGAAAGTCAAACAAAACTGTACCACCGTCTCTTGCGGGAGTTTGCGAAAATGCGCTTCAGAAAGAAAATAAGCAACAAGCTAACAATCTTGACAAAAGCGGCCCCTCTCTCCAAATACTGTGGCCGCGGACACACGCAGGATGTTCCTGCGAGTGTCCACGTATACATTTGTGCCTCAGGGAAAAGACCAGGCCATACAATGGTGGCACCACCGATGACAAACGTTACCACCACGCCACTATGGTAGTCGAAAACCAGTCGACGACCGATACGAACCCAGCTGCCTTCTGCACGTAAACGTACCGTGCACCTTGAAAACGAACACTAAATGGTTTCAGCACAACATTAACTTTTTCCACTACCCATCTCCTCCAAAGAGGTTTTCAAAATGTTTGTTCTCGTAAGAATACCTGGCCCGCCTTGTAGTGAACACAAAGCTCGGCCCTGACCCATGATGACTGCAGCTCTGAAGTACGAGCCTGGCCCGCGGGCATGGTCCAAGATGTTTTCTTTAGGTGCGGATGCCGCGAGCTCGCCCGTACCCACGCATGCAGACCTCTACTGGCAGTGTCATCTATATACTTATTGCTAAATTGCCCAAGCATCAAGGAGAATGCAGGGAATGGTGTTCCTCGCCCCGCACGTGCTGGCTTCTGCAGCAGTAACTGTTCTAAAGCAAAAGCCTAAAACAAACGACATCTTGCACGAGCGTTCGTCAACTCATTATTTTTCTTATTTACTTCGAATATTTTATACCGGGAAGGCGTGCGCGTGCGGCGCGTGGGACACCATTCCCTGCATTCTCCTTGATGCTTGGGTAATATAGCAATATGGAGTATTCACTGGGCGCCATATTTGTGGGTGCAGTCTAGAGCGCATGCTCAGAACGAGCCCACATTAATAGGCTGCTAAGACCGGCAATCTTGAGGGTGCGGAGTGCACGTTACAAAAGAACTGTGGAAGCTGGCCATCAGCACGCGCTCAGCAGTCGCGCACACAGCTATGGCCGCCAGTGAATACTCCCTATAGGGAGTATTCACTAGCGGCCATAGCTGTGTGCGCGAATGCTGAGCGCGTGCTGATGGCGAGCTTCCACAGTTCTTTTGCAACGTACATTCCACACCATCAAGATTGCCGGTCTTAGCAGCCTATTGATGTGAGCTCGTTCTGAGCATGCGCTCTAAACAGCACCCACAAATATGGCGTCCAGTGAATACTCCCTATAGGTCTATTGCAGCAACCTGTATTTAAGCTTTCATACCAGAGGCACCTATGGACCATGAACACACTAGAACCCGAGACTGAAGACGACACAAAAAGTGGAGACGCATAACACGCATGGCATCTGACCGTCGATGCCGTCCTTATTCTCTCCTCTGATATCTCGATAGGAAGTCGCGTTTCAAACATAGATAACCATTTGTCACTTTGGTTAGTCTTCTTAGTGTTTCCCATGCTGTAGAAAAGAAAAGCATTGGCGATGACTCTGTCCACTGCCCTTGGGAAGGACTGGGGACAGGATGTGTTCTGGGTAGTATATATCCACCTTTTAACGAAAAAAAGTGCCTCGCATGCGCGCAATCCTCGGCGCGCCTTGGTTCAGCAGTTTGCGATACTAAACAAATCCTTAAAATGGTTGTTAAAACATTGTCCTAGTGTTTGATACGGGTGCGCTGTGTCCTCGTGCGCCTTAAAATGGACTGCAGCCAATACTGCGAAGGATTCCAGCCAGTCAAACTTGGCGAACAATACCACGTGACTTCACGTTTTGCTCAGCCCACCAGCAAGGTCAAGTGTCACCCTCCCCGCACTTGATTGGCCTCGATGGCTCGTATCATTGGCTACGGTTTATTTGAAGGTAAAATGCACTATTCTAAAGTGTGTGCTGTGCCTGTTTCTCTCTTTCTTCTCTGCAAACAGAGAAGAAGTGGTTCTTCTTTGTGTCAACTTCGGGGTGCAAGGTAACTTTCAAGGGGCACAAAAGTCACATTTGGGGCAGCTTTCTGTCACAGCAACAAAATGGGCCAACATCCTATATGTATCTAACGTGCCTGCCGTCAGAATGCACTTGCTCTGTACCGTGTAATTTCGAACCAGTAGTTCGAATAAAAGTGCCTGTAGGGCGCCAGCACATATTCCAGACACGGTGGATTGAACTAGGGCTGGCTCGTTTCGTGGAAGGTGCATTCCATTTCCACACCAACCAGGAAAGCGCAAAAGCTACCGCTCCCGTGAGGCAATCGCGGCTATAAAGAAAAGCGAGTGATAACTCTGCACAGGATCAGAGCACATTAAAAGTATAGTACACATTGTTACATGACTCTCTCCAATGCTTTGATTGGCTTGTTCTAGGCCGCAGTTTTTTCTGTTAACGAGATATAGCATGCGCAGCGACGAGAAGACCCAAAGAGAGCAGACTCCATGTTGCTGTCTCGCTGGTGCCGCATTTGCTGTACTCGGTGGAGGGGGTCGAGATGGACCTGTCGGGCGGTCCGGTGTTGAGATGCCCGCGCACAGCTTGAGTTTCGCCTAAATTGCGAGGGCGACGAAAACGTTGGCACGTATCATTCGCATTGCAATTCTGTACCCTCTCTGTGTAGTGAGGGGGGAATGGGGTCATTGGGGTCCTGGACCTCGAGAGTCTCGCATTGCAGTCTCCTTGCCAGGGAGAGGAACACGGGGTTAAAGGGAGCGGAACGAATGACACCTTCATGACTTGTTCCTGTAGATCCGGGCCCAAGCCTAAGCCTGCGTCAGTCCTGAGCCATCAACGATGCATTGGGTCTTCTCAGGCGCCGCAGTGAGGCCTGAACCAAGTGGGCAGGCAGGTCCGCCATTATAAGTTTGAATAGTGTCGAGGACAGTGCATGCTATCTGATACAATAAAAGGTCATTGGCAGAACGCAATTGCGGCTTAACCGGCGGAGCGTCAGTCGGGCCCCAGTTCGGCGCATCCTGTACTTCTCTCGCATGTGGATAGATGGCATTTAGACAAGAAGACCCCGCTCTGCGCAAAACATAATCTGGACGCTCCATCGGACAGAGTGGAAACATCCAAATATGTCCCTTAAATCGTGACTAAGAGTTGCACACCTGTAAATCTGTTCTGTGCCGAAAAACGGATTCAGAGGCTTCGTCTCGGGGGTCCATACCTGCTGGCTTGGTTGGCTCACTGCCCACAACATAGTGGTTTTAGATAGACCCGAAAATAAAATGGATTGTTTAACCTGAAAACTAGTTTCGGTGCGCTATGTGTATTAGTTATTGCGATGACATGTTGCAAGCATCACTACGCTTCAAAAGATCAGAACTAGTACTATAGCTACGAAGTTGATCTCCGATATCCATTACTTCAAAAGGCGTATTCACCACCAAAAAAAAATCTGTTGCGGAACAAAATATATCGAAACACCGCGCAACGGAATCTTACAGTGCAACTCGTACCGCCAAAAAAGCGGCACAAAAGACTTCATCCACGTGTGTATTTTTTAAAATAAATATTACGTCACAATTTGATGTTGGCTGTTATTACAGTTGCATTCTCCCTCCGCAACGGCAACCGAGATCACAGCGAAAAGCTGATTCTTTTAGGAGACTGTCTGCTGTCCAAGCTCCACCGAAACCGAAAAAAGAAAGAACACAAATAAAAATTGTACATGCAAAACACATTTCATCCACATTTTTAATATTCAGGACATATACTGTTGCTCCTTTTACGACACATGCGAGTGGATCATGACGAGGCATCTTGTACTGTTTTTGCGAAGAGTATCGCTTGTTCATATCATATGCATGCTTCCCTTCTGGGCAGCAGTTTGCTTGTGCATATAGAAAGGCATTCCCAGCTGACAGCTTGGAGAAATGGCACTGCCGTTAACTAATCAAACGATTCCTCCGAGTACTCAGGCATCATCCGAGAACGCTGGTCTTGCTGCAGGTAATCCACGAACCAATCAGTCACCTGCTTTTTATTGCTTGACAACACGCTCGTTACTCAAAGAAGGTCCATTACTCTCGCTTCTCACAGTTACATTTTGGACTGGTTGCAACGGCATGCGGTTGTCTTGCTGCTGATCCTGGTGCCACTGTCGTTTGAGGTCTTCAAACGCAACCGTCCCAAATCTATGAACAAGGCCGAGCCTTCAATCGCAGACATGTTCGAATTACAAGCCGCGTTTACATGAATGCGGCTTAGGCGCACCGAATCCAGTTGTCGCATCCAATGCGGTCATGTAAACAGCAAAATGGGCACGGGAAGGGCATCGCATTTAAGTTGCTAGACAGAGGTGGGTCGAGACGGCGAATAGGCATTCCTTCAGCCCATGTAAACGGAGTTCGCATAGCATTTTGGAACGGGAAGGATTATGGGAATATTCTAAAAAAGGGGTGTCCTCTTACACTTTTTGGTCCCATATAATGCACCCCAAAAGTTCAGTTCGACGTACAGCGAACTGACGTTGAACAGACGGCCCCACGTTTTACGAGAAGCTTGATAGCCGAGTGGTACAACCTAATAAAATAGCTTGATAGCCGAGTGGTACCACTTAATAAAATAGCTAATGTACTGTTAAGAATGGAACCTTCGGCGACCTTCTTCCGAGTTTCAACGCTGCGGAAACGAGTACGGAAACGAGTCACGATCTGTTCTGGACTGTCGCCCACCTGTCGAAGCCTGCCCAAAACGAGTCTCAACGCGTCCGTGACGTCAACGGGACGTGTGTGTGTGTGCGTGTGGGTTCGTGCGCTCCGGAAGGGGAGAGAGGCCTGGCCTAACTGCGGAGAACCATGGCTACGACGCACTTCTGGCTACGACGCGGCGGACTTTGCTGCAACGCACTTGGCGGTCGCACCTGCTGCCCTGCACTCTTAGAAAAAAGGGGACCAAAAGGAGGTAACAGACCGCCTTTACCACCCTCCTCCCGCCCAGGGGTAAAGCGCTCCGCTTTTTACCTCCTCAAGCGCAGCAAACACGAAGAATGTGGTGCTACCAGGTGAAGTTCGCCGCGAAGGAGCCCTAAGGCGGCATGTATTACCTCCCAGAGGGTGCACCTGTTTTGCACTGCCAAAGCCTGGGCGCTGCGATTGGCTGTGGAAAGGCGCAAACGAGTTCGCTAATTGGTCTCCTCGTATGACACGTGATAATTCGCGCATGCGTGGGAGAGCGCCTGCCCGGCCGCCGGGAGCGTCGGTGGGGAACGCGCCGACAGTGCCGGCATAGCGGTCTTCTCGAACGTTCGACGGAGGCGTCCCAGCGCAGGAACGTCCTTTATTGTTCTGTTCGGCTCAGTCTCTGCTGACGAGGTCACCGAGAGCGCTGGATTGACTTCAGTCGAAGATCCAAGTCGTGTGCACCTTATGCAGGTAAGGAAATGTTCTGCGCGGGCGGCAGTTGGCGTCGGTTATGACCGCCCGGGAAGGCGACCCCCGTCTTCCTTAGACAAAGGGTTGGCGGACATGTTGGCACGTTTGAAGGCGTCGAGCGTTCGATAAAATTAGTGTGTGGCGCGAACGCAGACACGGTTTAGACCATCGAAGTTCATAAAGAGCAAGAACAGGAATGACTGTCGCTTGCACTAGCGCACATTTAGAAGGTTGACATACGCTAACCAGTGGCTTAGCCAGCAGCTTTTCCCGGTGTATGTGTGTGCGGGTGGACGAAGGGGGAGAGCGGCGGTTCGGCGAGCCGGGCAGCAAGACGCCTTTTCAATCGGGTGTCGCCTACGTTTAAGGCGTGAGGGGGTAGTAGGTTTTCTCTTTTTGGGGCCGTTGGTGTGTCGCGTCGGACGTTAAATTGAGGATCAGATCAGATATTTGAAAATCTCATAAGGTGGTTGTTTTTTTGTTTTATTTTGTTTTTTCCCCGCAGAGCAGTAGTCGATCAGGCATTCATTGGCGGCACCGGCCAACCGGCGCGATTTATTCTCAATGTCGGTGATATTTGTAAAAATCAGTGTTAAACACTGATTTTTAATATCAACTTTTTTTTTTTTAATTTAACGAGGTTTAATAAATAGTTTGGTAAAATGTCACGTTACCTTGAAATACCGAATAGAAATGTCTGAGCTAATTATTCGTGCGCTTCGCAAACATTGATAGTATTATACTACGGAATAAGGTCATGAAGTTGTTACAGGCAGCGGGTTAGCAATTATATTGTCTTGGCATTTTCTTTGCGTGTGATCAGGCATTTCTAAAACTCTGATCATTCAGTAGGCGAGTTAGATATAACTCAAGTTTGCATGATTTGAAGTTGATTGAATATATTTCTTTCGTCCTGCGGCAACGTTGTAGGGTGATTTCGTCGAGGGTACTGGATGCCTGCTACCTTGGACTCATCTCGTGACAGTTCTTAACACTGCTTACTGCAGGTAAGCGGAGTCCGATATTTTATTTTGATTTTCTTGTTCCAGTTTGTGCACTTAAAATGGGGCTCTTGATTTTTATGTTGATTTTGTGTGTGTGCTGTTCGTTCATTTCCGAGAGAAAATTGAGTGTATACTTCGAGTAAATAAATAAAGTAAGACCCACAAGGCGCTTGAGTGTGTCTTTTTCGGTGTTATTTTTTGTGTTTTCGTGCTTGTGTACTGTTCTTCTCATGTCTAAATAAAACATAGATTCAATTTTAAATTTTAATCTGGCAAATTACTTCGGCAAACATTTTTACATATTTGCCGAAGTTCGACATTCGGCAGTTAGAAATTATTCGTGCGCTTCGCAAACATTAATAGTAGTATAGTACTGAATAAGGTCATTACGTTATTGCCGGCAGAGAGACTAGCAAGTATATCGTCTTGGCATTTCTTTTTCTGCGTGTGAGCAGGCATTTTTAAAAGCTGATCATGCAATAGGCGAGTCAGATGGCTAAGTTTGCATTATTTGAAGTTGATTGAATATATTTCTTTCCTACTGCGTCAACTTTGTAGGGTGATTTCGTCGAGGGTACTGGATGCCTGCTACCTTGGACGCAACTGCAGGTAAGCGTAGTCAGATATATTATTTTGATGTTCTTGTTCGCATTTGGGCAATTGAAATGAGGTTCTTGATTTTTAATTTTATTTGTGTGTGTGGTGTTCGTTCATTTTCCAGAGAAAATTGAGGGTATACTTCGAGTAAATAAATTAGAGTAAGACACACAAGGCGCTTGAGTGTGTCTTTTTCGGCGTGGTCTTTTTATGTTTTCTCGTCCTTGTGTGCTGTTCTTCTCATGTCTGAATAAAACAAATTCAATTTTCATCTGGCAGAGCACTTCGGCAAAAATATTTGCATATTTTCCGAAGTTCGGCACTTAGGGTTGGCGGTCATAGGGATCTGCTGTGGTGCTGAGTAGCTAATGTGGTGTAGCGCTCTGTGGTGTATGTTCTTCCACAGTCCTTGCCTTAAAGCGCAATCATGTTTTTTTCACGTACAATACCAACTCGCCCAACAATCAGCACTTGCATATACTAACCTGCTACAGTAGTTGTACACCTTTGACTAAGATTTGTTAGTCACCTAAGTAAATCGGGGTGACAAAGTTAAACATGACCGGTGAATACAAAGTGCTTACTAATCTATGATTACCACCCGCCATGTGCTAATTTTAGTCAGTGGTAGTTGGTCAACAGTTAAACTGGTCACGTCCGGTAAGTATGGTCGATGCTTTATAATGCTGGAATCAGTGGCCCATCAAATGCTCCAAATGCGTCTTAGAAAAATCTAATATTTCTTCACAGTTTCTTCAAATTGGGGATGATATGTTTCAACTTCATATCACATGATTTCCACACTTTTTTTGGTTCCAGGCAGGCAGTGCAATCTACCCGGTGGCTGTCAGCTCAAGCCTAATTAATCCTGAGGCGCCCAGCTATGCGGCAATGGAGGGAGATCTCGAAGCCGCGTCGCCTGCTGAGGCAGTCCTGGTTGCATTCTGCCTCTAGTTCATCTTTAGCTACGACTAGAGCCCGAAAGTGTTGTTCCAGATGCCTTTATTGCGCTAAGTGGTTTAATCTTAGAACTTTTATAAGATGTCTAGTCATGCCATTGATTTTTATGCCATTTTGTTTGTGACAGCCACAATAAAACATTGTCATGTGATTCCAAAGTGATTCCATCAAGTGTGCATTTAACCTGTAATAAGGTGGTGAACTGGGCCAGTTGGTTGCTGTTATACATGATGGGGAAAACAGCTCAGAAAGCCCGGACTACGAAGAACAAACATGACAGGACAGCACTTTCCTTTCGTGTTTGTTCTTCGTAGTTCACGATTTCTGAGCTGTTTTTCTCATCGTGTGCATTCAACCCCAAAGTGAATCATAGTTCCCTCCAAAAGGAGGTAAAAGCAGCGCCCTCAATTACGTCGTCTTACCTCTCAAAAGGGTTGAAATTCCCCCCTAAAGGAGGTAAAGGCTGACCCATAAAGGATGCACTTTTAACACCAAAAGGAACTAAGGTTACCTCCAAAAGGAGGCAATGTTGCACCCTAACCCAGGGGGTAAGTTTGCACCCTCGATGCAGGGGGTAACGATACCTCCAAAAGGGGTTGCCCTGTGTGCAAGTCGGTTACCCCCTTAAGGAGGATACTACAGTACCCTTTTTTTTAAGAGTGTACCAACTCAGCTAACCAGGGGTTAGACGTCAGTAAAGCAGGCAGGTTTTTATCAGCTGCCACCAGTCTAACACCAACAAGGGTCAAAGGCTTGCATTTTAAAGTTATGATTCAATTGCCATTAAATGCAACGTGCAAGTGAGCTGGACAAGAATCACGAAAATGATCGCTGGAGAAGGGGAACAAGAGGGACAAAGGACAAACGCAAATCTTTTTGCAGAGCAATAATCTTTCAGTTGTAAGTCAGCGCCCTGTCTGTATGTTTCTTCGACCTCGTCCTACGTCTTTTTTGCGCTGTTCCCCCCAAACAGTTTCTAAACACGGCTAGGTGACTGGTGCGCGACCGAAAAAATCCACCTGGTCTCGAACCCGGGACCTCTCCATTTCCAGTGGAGCGCTCTACCAACTGAGCTAACCAGAGATTAGACGTCAGTAGAGCAAACAGGTTTTATCAGCTGCCACCAGTCTAACACCAACAAGGGTGAAAGGTTGCGTTTTAAAGTTATGATTAAATTGCAATTAAATGCGAAGGTGCAAGCAAGCTGTACAAGAATGAAGAAAAAAAAAAAGCTCGAGGTACACCTAAGCACTTCTTATGAGTTTTGAATGCGAAAGCATGCAAGCCGCTCGTCCGCTCCCTTTGTCGTCTGCTGCGTACTTTTCGTCACCGGTCAGCGTGCGTGCTCCCCTGAGCACGCTGACCTTGAAAGCTCCATGTTAACGGCGCGCTGATGGACACGCAGCGCCATGGGGTGAGCGGTCGTGGAAACTGACGAGCGCAGCGGCCAATGGGACCGAAGGCGAAATCCGTCAGCTTTACTTCGCTCCTTTGGGATCGGGGAAACTATGTGCCGTTTTCGCGCTTCAAACTGATGACGTCAGCTCGCTCCATGGCAGTTAATGCTTTCGCATTAATAATTCCTGGAGAGGGGTACCAAGAGGTACAAAGGACAAACACAAATCTGCAAACACAGCTAGGTGACTGGTGTGCGACCGAAAAAATCCGCCTGGTCCGGGTATCGAATCCGGGAGCTCTCAATTCCCAGTGGAGCGCTGTACCAACTGAGCTAACCAGGGGTTAGACGTCAGTAGAGCAGACAGGTTTTATCAGCTGCCACCAGTCTAAAACCAACGAGGGGTGAAATGCTTGCATTTCAAGGTTATGATTAAATTGCAATAAAATGCAAAGGTGCAAGCGAGCTGGACAAGAATGACGAAAATGTTCCCTGGAGAAGGGGAGCAAGAGGGACAAAGGACAAACAAAAGTCGCCAAACTAGCTAGGTGACTGGTGCGCGACGGAAAAAAATTCAGGGATTATTTTCGTCATTCTTGTCCAGCTCGCTTTCACCTTTGCATTTAATTTCAACTTAATCATCCAACACCCGTAGTGTATACCTGACCGCCAGAGAAGGCTACAGCGTCGACAGCCTACACCATAGCTCCGCCTGGAAGTGTGTAAGGTGCTCGTTGTGGTGCCAGGACGAGCTCCGCTCCACCTTTGGTGTCGTCGTAAGGGACATATTCGCCGGGACTGTCGCATTCCCCGCTGCGCTGACTGTCACCGTTATGGCCACGAGGAAGCGGACTGCATCAAGACCTATGTCACAATGGCCCGTAACCGCAAGGAAGAGGACCAGACACTACATGATGGATGATGCCGGAGTGGAGGAGGCTGTCGGTGCGTCCGCGCCAGCCGTACCTCAGCCATTTAAGACAGTCGGGTCGGATGCACCAGCGGCCTTCCGTTTCCCTGTTCCTGAAGCGCGAAGGAGTGCTCCCGAGCCAGCGCAACGAGGCGCAGCAAAAGCGGGCGAGAAGACTAAGAGGACACCTGGATCGACAGCAAGGGCGCAATCAACATGACGACCACCGAGCGAAGGCGCGACGGCAGCGGAAGTAAGGCCCCGCGACTCCGTTGCCAAACGTCGATGTCGAGATGAGGCAGGTCGTCAACCGAATGCGGGATTCAGCGTCATCCCCGGAAGACACCGAAGCAGACAGGATCGGCACGTCGCCGTAACACGAAGCTGGATGGAAAAAGATTCGTGTCCAGGTCAAGCCTCGGATCCCGCCTGACGACCGTCGGAATGGCAACCCACTAAGTGACTTGCTGTGAAAACTCGTATTAAGCAATACAGGTTTTTTTGTTTTTTTTTTCATTAGCTTTTGTCGGAGGGCTTCTATTTTGATCACGTCGTATGACGCCTTACGTCTCGAGTACGCTTGATTTCGCGAGCCGATTCGGTTCGCAACATTAAATGTCCGCGGCTTGAACTCGCTAAACAAGCAGTACCGGGTGCAACGTCTACTCGCTGACGAAAAAAGAAACTTCCTTGCTGTGCAGGAAACGAGGATGTCCTCGAGTAGCGACATGGAACAAGCGCTGCGCCCCCTTTTCAGAAACTATGACGTAAGATATGCAGTAGATGTGTCGGCGGGATGTTTTTTTTTCTTTGTTTTTTTTGTTTCTCAGAACGTCGATGCCGTTGCGAGACTTGAGCGCAGTCTTGGACGTACGAGGACAATTGATACTGTGCGATTTTATCTCGTTTAATTGCGAGTGGCGTGTTATGTGCGTTCTTACGCCTAACAGACCTTATAAAAGAACGCCTTTCTTTGAATTCTTACAATCGTACTTGCAGTGCGATAAGGTTGTCGTTTTGATGGGTGATTTGAATTGTGTCTGCAGCACGGAAGAGAAGATAGCGATATCGGCGCAGAAATGCTAATCGAATTGCTGCAAGAGCACTGTCTTGAGGATGAAGCGCGCGTGAAGGCAATCCAAGGCAGGCTTCATTTTACGTATTATCAGCGGGCCTACCATCACGATTAGATCGCATTTACGTTTCAACTGAGGTTATCAGCAGTACAGCAGATTATGTAGTGCAGTCGATCTTTTTTACCAATTCCTCTTTAGTGAGAGTGACACCAGGAAATAAAAAACCGCGAAATAATACTTTTCAATGGCAATTCTAAAAAAAAAAAGGAAAACACATTGCTAAATGATCCCGACTTTGTCAGAGGCGTTAGCGATATTCGAAAGAAAATAATCCCAACGTAAGAAACATGTTTCTCAGAAAAATGGAAGTATTTTAACAAAAGAGGTTAAGCAAACTGCGATTGAAAAGTCTTCGCATTTACAGCGCGAGGTGAGGAGATGGGAGAAATAACTGCAAATGTATTGGAACGAACTTTTCAAAATTGAAAACAGTAGCTCAGGTGCGATGGAGGATGAAATTAAGAACCTAAGGGCGACGCTGGATTCTCTCCATTAGGAGCGCTACCGCGGAGCAATTGTGCGAGTGCGTGCAGAAAAGCTTTTGTTAGGTGAGCAACCCACCCAAAGGGCCCCAGATGAAGAGCGGAAATATGCAATTAGTAAATAATCTCGGCTATTTACCATGAGGGAGCCACGAGTGGTGATAGAGAATTTATTGAACACGTTTTCACTGATTACTATTCGCAACTATTTAGTGGTGTAAATGTTATTTTAGACAAAGATAAGCTCACAGCGTTACTGGGGTGATGTAAGAGAACGTTTGGAAGAGCCGATCACCCTCGAAGAGATTGAGCGTGCCTTTGACGGCTTGTCGTCTCACCGGGGCTTGATGGATTGAGCCGAGAAATTATTAAGGAATTTAATAATGCACTTTCGACTTTCTGTTTCGAGGTTTTTCGTGAATCGTGCTCTCTTAAAGCTTTGCCGCCTTCTTTTATACAGACGCATTATGTGTTGATACCAAAGACGCCCGATGCTGTGCAGGCAAGACGTGTAACTGAGTATCGACCCATTACATTGTGAAATGTCGACTATAAACTTTTCGCGCGCGTTTTAACTAGTAGGTAGCAGCATGTTATTCGAAATATAGCTAGGGAGCACCAAACATGTGGGATTAGGGGCCGATCAATGCAGTCAAACATTTATGTAATGCAGTCAATATTAGAGTGTGTTAGTAGTGAAGGCGACCAAGTAGCAATGATCCAAGTACATATGCAGAAGGCATTTGTTCGTTTTCACAATTATGCTATTTGGGCTGTGCTAATAAGGGCGAAAGTTGGGAAAGATTTATTTGAGGGGATACGTATGGCGTTCACTGGGTGCACTACTAAGCTGGTCTTGAGCGGTTCTTTAACCCCTAAAATACCTGCGTCGTCCTCTGTAAGGCAGGGATGTCCCTTTGTCCCCTTTCTTGTTCTCGTTGTATTTAGAGCCATTTCGCTCAAGTATCATTCAAAGCCAATAAATGAGCGGTTTTTTATGGGTGTGTTGAAACGAAAGTATTGTCATACGCGGATGATATTGTCACGGGTGGTGACCAAAATAACAGTAAATAAGCAGAAACAAAATAAACGCCTAATGTGGCGAACTCGTGCCCAAAACAAAAAGGTAACTGAAGATAACAACAGAGCGTCGCGAGCGTAAAGTCGGCGTAACAGCAGGATCGAACGCTGGGCCGAGACTGACTCCGGCTCGCCCACGCGGAGCACCTTTTATACAGGTGTGGGTTTCTTGAACATTCGGCCTAGAACCTTCGGCGCGTAGAACACTCGTAACTCGGCGAGACGAGAAAGTTCTCGACCTTGCGAGAATGACAAGTAGAAAGAATAAATAAATACGCGTCGCTCCCAGGAATCGAACACTGGCTCTTCGCATGGGAGGCAAGCACGATAACCGTTAGGCCACGGCCGCGCTGCCTCATGGCCAGCTGCGCGCGCGGCATTACTCTTCCCTTTAAAAAAGTGCATCGCCCCGATTCAACACAAATCAAAACAAAGCAAATAAAAAGAACGGCAAACTAAAGAGTCGTTTAGAACACATAAGGTCCACAGTCCTATCGAGGGTAGTACGACTTAAAGGGAAACTGACAACCCCCAAAAATGTTTTTAATTTTTTGCCAGGCGCTCATTATGGTGTCGGAGGACTACCCAATTAATATTTTGCAACAGAGTAGCGTATATTTTTTATAAAGC